>OY282516.1:48770986-49970986 GCA_958296145.1 Hydrotaea cyrtoneurina | reverse complement strand
TATAGGGTTATCCATTATGCTTTTTAAAAGTTAACGTAAATAAAACACATAAAATATATTTATTTTTTATTATAAAGTTTGAACGTTGACATTATGTGTGAAGCACTACATCATTTAAATGACCACCACGCGAATTGTTGCATTGATTCTTTTGAGTTAATTTTCGAGCACTTTTTGGTACATTTTGGGCGGTATCTCAGCCATAACATGACGAATGTTGCTCCTTAAGTGCTCAAGAGTTAAGGGTTTATCTGCATAAAAACGGTTTTTCGCGTAGCCCCACAAAAAAAGTCTAATGGTGTCAAATCGCATGATCTTGGTGGCCAGTTGATGTCGCCAGGAAATGTCTCTTGCAATAAAGCCATATTCGCTCGACTTGTGTGGCACCGTCTTCTTGAAACCACATATTCTCCAAGTCCTATTTTTCAGTAGCAGGCAAAATAAAAGTCGATGATCAGCCGAATATGTCGAATTCCAGCCCTATACTTATGAAACCACGAACTGGATAACCCTAAATATACTCTTAACAAAACCCAATTAGTATTTTTTTTTTATTACATATGTTCTCAAGATCTGAATGTTAAAGGAGTAAAATATATGCTGCGTGGTGTGGTAGGTGTTAAACCCAGGTTCAAAACCGGGTAAGACCATCAAACATTTTGCAGCGGCTGTTTTCCACGTCGTAGATGCTGGCGACTTCACGAGTAAGAAGCCATGCCAGACTTCTCTAGAAAAGCATTATCCGTTCGGAGCCGACTTTAAACAGCAGATCTCGGTCAGTGAGTTCATGGAATGTTCAGGGAAAACCGTAAGTAAGTAAAATATATATTTTGGCATTTCGTCAAGCCAAAAATTACTTGTTTAGAGTAATTTATATACCATTTCTTTAGTTCCATTTACATTTCATTTAATACCGTCCCAGTGAATGCTAATTCTTCTTCTTTCGAAAAAAAAATAAAAAGAATGCACTGCGAACTGTGAAGCTCAAACATTGCGTTACAATGATGATCATTGGAATTGGAAAATTTGCTCTGAGAATTGTAGTCATCTAAGCGAGAGTTTTGTTGCTAATGCAAACTACATCACATGCTCTTTTAACGGATTACAACAAAGATTAAGAGAACTCACAGAGCGTCATTACTGAGGCTTGGCAGATGGCAACATTTGGAAAAGAAAAAAAAACAATTGGATTAAATCCGCTAATGACACCTCGTGAATTTACCTGAAGTTAAGATCACATTTGTGAAGGTTTTCGGGGGGGGAGGAGGAGAGACCTGCCGTATTTGTACGTACATATGTACATACATTGTGGGTGCCATAAAAGTCTAATAAACACACACATGTCTACATATGTACGTATGTACTTAAACGGAGTGAGAGGTAGAAAGAAGTTGCGTATTGGTGCTGTTTTTTGTTGTTGCTATTATTTATTATTTGTTTTTTTTTGGTTTTGGAAAAAATCAAATACGGACGCAACATAATCTCGGTATTGGTTTATAATAGTCCAAGTGATAAAATACAACAACAGCAAAAGGCAAAATCTTATCATTAAAACCCGAAATGAAACAACAGAAACAGAGCAGGCCGCAGAATGAGCCGATGCCCGAATGATACACTCACAGGCATATGCATGAGTGTGTGTGTGTATGAGCACACATGCAACAACGCATATGAACTCGAAAGAAAGCACCAGCAACAACTATACGGCGTGTACAACAAACAGAGCGCGCGCAGGCACTACTCCGTCGTGCTTCCAACAATGCAAAGATAAATCATAAAAGGCATCAAGCAAAGGGTTTTCAAATTTAGTTTGTAACGAACCAGCGCAACGTTAACACGCACCGGCAACAATTTCAAAATATAACAAGAATTCTAACGGCCACAACAGTGAAAGACAACGCTCTGCGACGACGCATTATCAATTATTTTCGTTAGAACTTTTACACACAAACAGAAACTAAAACAATATGAGAATTGTAAGTGTATAGATAGAACTAATCAGAAGTCAAAAGGAAGTGAACAACAACAAAAATAACAACAGCAATAAACAATACAACAACAACAAAACGAAAGATACGATAAAACAAACACTGTCTGCATACACAATACTGCGGACCATATTGAAAATAAAACTGAACTCAAAGAAATACAAAAAAAAAAATAACAAATAATGATAATATGTTTTTTTGTTTGTGGTGATTATCAAAAAAAAAAAAAAATGAAATACAAAAACAACAACAGCCAGCCGCCTCAATATTGGATTCGAATAAAGAGCCAAACACATAAATATGGCTTCGTTATCTTATCATTGGAGGCCATTACTTCCCCCTTTTTTTGTATTCTGGAAAAATAATATTTATATATTAACCATACAACAGCGAAAGTTATTTTTAAATCATATTAATTGTTATCATTCTCTTTTTTTCATCTCTCCCTTCGTCTGTACAAAACTACTTACTTACCCTCCCTCCTTGCCTTGATGTGTGGTGGCCGCTCAACTTCAGCTAATTTTAATTGCCCTTTGCCTGTGCCTTGTGGTCTCCACCATTTCGGCGGAGAAAAAATCCCACAAACATGCTGATACCAAAAAACTTCTCAAATCGGGCCATGAACAACATCACGACTTAAAGGAAACGGCAGCCCTGCCATTGGGAGATGCTCCCAAGTCGCCACTGCCCCTGAAGGAAGATGCTGTAGAACATAAACCCAACGGTGGTGGGCGCAAACATCATCGTCATGGTAAGAACCGCAAGGGCGGTCATCATGCTGCCGCCGAACAACAACAGAACGGTAGCGCCAGCGGCCGTCCCCGTAAAGCTCATCACGCCAAGCCCAAGGTAAATAATAACAATGGTCCCACCAAGTCCCACCACAACAAGCACGGCCGTAAACATGGGCGTGGCAAGCAGACGCAATAGTTCGATAAGTTGTTTCATTTGTTATAGTAAAAGAACAAAACAAAGATAATAAATATTTAAAATTATTTAATAAAAACGCGAAATTCTTTTGCATTTCTTATCATTATTATTAACATAAACCCATTGATGATTATTAAATTGCGTATCGTGTTGGCCGCGATTGACAGATAAATGGTGGGAATTACTTTCCCTAGATTATACAAATTATAGACTTATCGAAATATTAGTACGGCAAATTCTTCCATTTTGGTAAAAAAAAAAAAAAGAGTCGGTTATCATCGAACGGACCGAAACCTTGCGATTGATGTAGTAAACCTTTTTGAGTTCTGTAAAAATGTGATTTTCGGCAAGGAGCGAGCAAATACTAACCTTAAAGATCGAGCTATTAAATATTTTTTAGAAATATTTATTTCAAATTGATTATTTTTCGATTTTAAGAAGGTGGGGGCAAAATTTATATAATTTTTATTGGGTTTTTGTTTCACATATTAATTAAATTATTAAGAAGTTAAAAATCATATAAATCTCCATTACTCCAAATTTAGTTCAACAAAATCGGACGGATAAGTCATTTTCGAGTGACTAAATTATGTGGAGAAATGTGTCAAAAAAAATTAAGTTTTATTTTAATTTTTTTTTTAAAATACACTTCTGGAAATGAAAAAAATTTAAATTTTGACTATTCAAATAGTGATTTCAAATAGTGGTTATTACTTAAAAAAAACATTTCCTTTTTTTTTGTTGCCCTGTGTTATCAGTTGTTTTTCCAAAATGAACCCAATGTATTTACCTTATACTGTAGAAAACAAATGTATACGATTTAAAATGTATCCGTAGAAGAATTCGGAACGCTGTATTTGATACTGAGTGCAAAAATTCGTAAGGAAATGTTGTTGAACTTGTATAAATATACTTGGGCATTAAATGCAATCTGATGGACATTAAACAGCGAAATGATACGAAGTCTAACGAAAGACGCTCTTTAATTTTTTGAATGCATTTTTGTTATTTTCTGTATCATTTTTATTATGAAAATAATATCGGGTAGGTGTGTATTTTTTGTGGTCCATAAGAAAATAACGCAAGATGAGTGTATGGCCAAATAGACGCATGAGATTTAGACGATCACGATAACATAACCGCCGAAAAGATGATCGCTGTGCTGCTCTATGGCCCAAACTGAGAAATGATTACGAAGCGAATGCTCATGTGCCTTCACTTGCAATTGGACCTTGTAGGCGAGTAATGTGAGGTCTTGTTGGAAAATTCACCTCAATCCTCGAGATCGATGAGGAGTGAGTCACACACTCTCGGCTAACGGCAGTCACATTCTCGTCGGTGCTCACCGTATGACGCTCAGTGGTGCAGAATTCAATTCCATCTGACATAATTTGATAACTCTTGATCTTGTAAACATTTTTGAGTTCTGTACAAAATTGTTTGTGGGTAAGGGAATAATTTTTAAAGTATTAACGTTAAATAAACTATGCCAGTGGTATCCAAAGCGGGTTCCGCATGACAAATTTATTTATTTTCATGCAATTAGAATACAAAGTAAATTCATATTCTAATTGTAGGTCCAAAGGTAAACCGGGTGACACCGATCATATGGCTAGATTTTTGCAGTGACACCACCAAAGACTCCGGCGGTAATTGAACTCACAACACCACGTTACCAGCTCGCCTACCGGGACGCCTTAATTTTTTTTTAAACAAAACAATATTCTCCTTTTAATATCTAATTAATTTTTAAATCGTTCTATAAAAAAATAGTCAGCTATCATTGGCAAACCTTTTTGAGGGTTCCACTAACAAACTAGTTTGGGAACCATTCCACAGCTATTTTGTCCAAGGGATGTTTACACCCGAAAAACATTTTTTTTTAGCAAATTTATAACATTTTCGGGTTGATTTCGTTGTCAGAAACTCCAAAAAAAATATTTTAAAAAAAAACTTTAATGGATAATTTTTTTTCCTGGATTTTTTTTTTTTTTTTGGATGATGATATTTCTTTTATTTGGAAGATGATCAAACAGTACAATGTAATTATGTGAGCTAAAAATGTTGTAAATGTGATTTCTATATAAAAATAATAGTTAGAGTAGTTGGCAAAAAAAAATAACCAAAAATATTTCTTCTTTTAGAAAAAACACTAAAAAATTAAAAAAAAAATATATACATAATGCTGAGAAAAAAAACAGTTGACAGTGGGCAAAAAGTTAAAAAAAAGAAATTTTTGATTGAAAAAAAAATTACCAAAAATATTTCTTCTTTTAGAAAAAAAAACACTAAAAAATTAAAAAAAAAAATATATAAAATAATGCTGAGAAAAAAAAGTTGACAGTGGTTTCGCAAAAAGTTAAAAAAAAAAATTTTTTTGATTGGAAAAAAATTGTTCGTCGCACAAAACAACCATAAAAAATATAAAAAAAAATTAATGTTAACAAATTAATAATAGTTAACAAACAGTAGTCAAAAGGCCATACCAAAAATATTTTTTTGGTTCAAAAAAATAATTTTTTTTTTGGTTCAAAAAAATACTTTTTTTTGGTTAAAAAATGGTTTGTTTTCTTCAATAGCGGTCTACCTATTAAAAAGTAAAACAAAACGAAAGGTTTAGATTTGTTCTTAAATTTTTTAAGATTTTTTTGTGCCACCAAAAGTGTTTGTTTTTTGCAACAAAAAAAATTGTTTTGTTTATTTGATTGCCTACTGTTTTATACAGATTATTTTTATATAAAAATCATGTTAACAAAAATATTTTTTTGTCCACTGTTTTTTAACTATTTTTTTTTATAAAAATCATATAAACAAAATTTTTAAAAAAAAATCCGCCACCACAAACTTTTTTTTTGACAAAAAAAATATTTTTGTTCAATTGTTTGCCCACTGTTTTTAAAGATTATTTTTATATAAAAATCATGTTAACAAAAAATGTTTTTTTTTTTTTCGTTCAAAAAAAATATTTTCTTGTCCACTGTATTTTAACTATTTTTTTTTTATAAAAATCATATAAACAAAAATTTAATTAAAATTTGCGCCACCACAAACTTTTTTTTTGACAACAAAAATATTTTTGTTAATTTTCTGCCTACTGTTTTTAGCCAATTGTTTGATATTTTTTTGTGCCAACAACAGATCGACTTTTTTTCAATAAAAAAACTTGTTTCGCGCCTGCAATTGCATATTTTTGAAAATTTTCAAAATGATTTTAAAATATATTACCGTTAAAAATGGGTAGTGTAAGCTTAACACAGAATTCAGAATCTCATACACTATTCCCAATCTGACCATATCTCAATTTTGGTGATTTTGACACTTGTGACATTCTTTCTGAGGACGGCCATTGGCGAGAAGGTTTGACACACATTCGGTTTTGGTTAACCTTAAAATTTTGTTCAACTCGTTGATGATTTTCATTTAAGCTTTTCCATTTTTCATAGGAAATTCAAACATTGTGTGCGAAACATTTTTCAGATATCCGATATTTCCAGTTTACAGAGGAGTTTCCGTCAATCGAAATGATTTGTTTCAAATAAGCACAACATTTTTCTGTTTCAGTTCAGCGGAATGTAGTTAAACGCCCTCGTCTGTATATTTCAATATTTTTTTGAAGCAATGCCGCAGTGGTAAACGGTATCTGTTCGTCAGATATCCGTCGTCTTGTACCTGATGTCAGAACATTTTTTAGCCGGAATACGTGGCATTCTAGGGACTCTTATCGGTTCTTTGTCAAATGGCCGTTTGACCGGACGACGTACTATAGAGAAAATTCGTTCTTCAGCCGAACTGTTCGTATGTGGACATTCTCAAATTCAAGTCAACAACCACTACTTCCTCTTTCCTCCCTCCTTTACCCTTACTTCCTATCTCTAACTCAGAGGGGGCATCCAGCTACAAAAAAAAATGGCTTCTGTGCCAGTGACTTCCAATTAATGCTGGTTTTATTTAAAAAAAAAAAATAATACGTTTTTGTAATATTTTTCGGGGCAATTTAAGTACGTTCAAGGAGAACTTCCCCCTTTGTCCGGGTAGACTTGTCCCAGTTTCAGTAGCAACTGATATACGTATATTAAAAAAAAAAAAAAGCTGCTGGCTCTTTGGAATTTCACGACCATCCGAAATTAATATCCAATCTATCCGATGATGGAGTAAATAGAAAAAATTGTAACACAACAATTTATACATTTTCCGGATCTCTCCACGACTGTGACGACCTGGCCTGGACAAATCGGTGGGGTCGCATTTATCCTAACCCCAAAAAGACCCAATTTTATTATAACTTCAAAAGAAGGTTGACCAATCGCAGTGAACACACGCTCCTGCTCCCGGTTAATCGTACTCCGTTCACATTGACCGTTAAGTTCAAAACCATGAACTACAAACTTTCAGTTTAATTGTGCTGCTCAGTAGTTGTACTGGTATTTCAATTCAATTCGAGACAATGACGATGGCTACGGCTATGACGCCGATGATGCGGCTTCTTTTTCTTGCCTTAGCCGTACAAGTCAAGAGGTACGATAATGTTTTGTTTTTTTGGAAGCCATAAAAACTCATGAATTTTGCTGTGGAACATCATTAAAATAAAGGCAAAAACAAAAAAAAACAACACACATTTTTTTTTATTGTGTGTGAGTCCGAGTGTAGAGTACACGTACTACACGCTACCCTTTGTCCGTACTGGCAATTTTGAGTGTTTGACTTTTTATAGTCGTAGACAGACATTTCTGTTTGTACATATGTATGTATGTAAGTATATCTGTTGTACTTTATCCAAATTTCTAAAAGTGACTACAAAGATGATGATGACGATCATCATGATCATCATCAATGTCATTATGATTGAAAGATTTGTACAGAGGGGGGTCAACTTAATTGTTTAACTATAACACTAAACAAAAATTAAACAAAAAACATTTAACACACACTAACTACTCTTTTTTGTTTTCGTTTCTTTCTTTCTCCTCTGCAACGAAATACGGTTGGAAGTTCATCTTAATGATGACGATGAAGTTAATTGTAGGTTTATGGAGTTTATGTGGTGTAACAATAGTTACTTAACCACATTAACAACAACAGCCAACCAACCAACACACACACACGATTACTAAAAAAAAAAACCGGCGCAATAATGAAAACTTTGGCTTTAGTTAAGTATATTTGACCGAAGACGACTAGCTCGTATTTGGTAATCAAATATTTAACGTACAAAGTTTTAAAATGTTCACAAAACATCACTTGGATTTTGTCAATATTTACCCAATCACCGGGAAGAGGAAGACAATGTTGGTTGGGTGGCGAGGGAGCGTAGAGTGTGGGAAGTTGGAAAATAATTCAAGATTCTATTGCGAATTAACAAAAAAAAAATACTATTGAACAAACACTCCACTTAGTCTCCAAGATTTATAAGAACTAGAAACAGGATTTCATTTAAATAATTTATTTTGTCATGTCTGGGAGCAATTAGAGAATGTTAGAGTAACACACATTATACCCTCTAGCAGGTGAAAAATTACATCGAAAAAAGGTCCTTCAATTACAGAATATAGACAAATTTAATATTCTGACTAAACTAACATTTCATACAACACGTTTAGCATTTCTCGACTTTGAGTAGATTATGGGTTATCCATTTTGCATTTTAAAAGTAAACGTAAATAAAACACATATAAAATATTTTTTTTCATGATATTTCTTTTTCATTATAAAGTTTGATCGTTGACATTATGTGTGAAACACTACATCATTTAAATGGCCACCACGTAAAGCTTTGCAAGCATTGATTCTTTTGAGGTAATTTTGGACCACTTTTTGGCACATATTGGGCGGTATTTCAGTCATAACTTAAAGAAGGTCAAGTTATGTCTTTCGCCTAGCCCCATAAAAAAAAGTCAAATCGCATGATCTTGGTGGCCAGTTGATGTCGCCACGACGAGAAATTACGCGGTCAGGAAATGCCTCTTGCATCAAAGCCATATTCGCTCGAGTTGTGTGGCATGTGGCGCCGTCTTGTTGAAACCACATATTCTCCACGTCGTATTCTTCAATAGCAGGCAAAAAAAAAGTCGGTTATCATACGACCATAACGCTCCGAATTGACGGTGGCAGTCGTTCCGTCGTCGTTTTCGAAGGACTAAGGTCCAATCACACCTTCGGACCAAACAGTGACTTTTTGTGGATGTAATGGCCTCTCTTCAATTACTTGAGGATTCTCGGAACCCCAAATACCGAAAAAAACTACTACAAAAATGGTGATTCTGACACAGCCACATATCATGCTTTAAGAGGAGATTATGGTTTACAAAATCGTCTAACCAAGCAAGTAATTGGCAAAATTGTGAAGAAATTTGAAAAGACTGGAGCGGTTACAGATTCGTTCCGCTGAAAATGTCGCTGCTGTAAGTGAAAATGTAGCCGAAGACCCGATTCCTCGTCATTCTCAGGAATTAGGACTGTCTTACGGCACATTATGGCATATTTTGCATTTGGATCTACACCTACACCCATATACGTTTGGAGACGGCCCAATCTAATATAAGTTTGTATGTAAACATATTATATTTGCACACAATCACAATATGTTTGGGACACAATTCCAGATTATTGAAAAACATATTTTTGGCAAAATAATGAAGGGTTTTGCAACTAGAGGTGTTATTTTGAATCACCCGGAATTTCGGTAGCTGTCACTTTTGTAGCTTTTATTCTTTGACAGTTGACAAGTAGAAACTACGATTCACGCTTCAACAACGCATTGAAATTATTAAAATTCACTACAAAAATGATGAAAATCTTGCAGTCACAGTTCGCAAAACGAAAGCATTTTTCGGTCGTCGGACTGCAATACAGAAATTAGTGGACAAATTCGAGCGGTTGGGACAAATTACTGATGTGAAAAATAAAAATGTTGAAGAAAACCCAGGTCGTCGTTCTATGGAATTGCACATTCCACAAACGTCATTACACCGTATTTTGCATACAGACTTGGGTCCTAGGGCTTATAGAGTTCAGTTAACACGAGAACTCAAGCTGGCCGATCATCAACAACGTCGTGTATTTGCTCATGGGGTCCTTGAAATGCATGAAAATGATCGGGAATTCCATCGAAAAATCATCATGACTGATGAGGCCCATTTCCACCTCGGTGGCAAAATTGTCGCCTCTGGTACTGGGAAAACCCAAGAGTTATTTCTCAACGTGTGACTGTTTGGTGCAGTTTATGGTCCAGAGTCATTGAACCTTACTTTTTCGAAAATAAGGTTGCAACAACAGTTACGTTGCATGGATTGCGCTATCGAGAGATGATTAATGATTTTTTATGGTCGAAGTTGGATGATATTGATCTGGACAACGTTTACTTTCAACAAGACGGCGCTACGTGTCACACAAGCAACGAAACCATTGCTCTTTTACGGCAAAAGTTTCCGGACCGTGTTATCGAAGAGGTGATCACAATTGGCCACCGAGATCTTGTGATTCAACACCTTGCGACTTCTTCCTTTGGGGGCCAAGTGAAAGATAAGGTCTACGACAACAGCCCAGCGTCGATTCAAGACCTCAAAGATAGAATTCGTGAGGCTATCCAGGACATAGGGCAGCCACTTTGCGATTTGGTTATGGAAAACTTCATGAAAAGGATATGGTCCTGTAAGCGTGATCGGGGTGGCTAATGTTGTTTTTTCTTCTTTATTATGAAATAAACATCCGATCATTTATCTAAAAAAATTGCATTTTTCTTTGAATACCAAAATAACACCTCTTGTTGGAAAACCCTGTATATTGCCTAGGTCTCTGTCTTACTGTAAGTAAGACTTTTTCTCATCATAAGGTTTCCCCTCTTTGCGCACTTCAAAAACCCAAACGAGTTGGAAGACTTCTTTTACTTGTCAATCGTTGTAGCAAGTCTGCTGATCCCTGTGATTCAGTTGTTCTAACCGATTTCGCAACGCTCTCCTCTGAACCGTAATGTTTTGCCTCGCCTATATCGGGTGTTTATGGGAACACCTTAAAAGTGACTCATCGCGAATTTATGGCCTCTTTGTGTTCAATAAAACTTTTCTGCTATTGCTGAGCTGATAACGGTAATTTTATTTCACCTTAACTTAATAAACGTTTATCAAATGGAACGCTGTGGATGTGGTAAATTATCTGAAATGTTTAGCCCCAGGCAACATAGACGGGATGGCTGCGATAGAATTCATTGGCAGCGCCACCAGAACCATATCCATACCGGCTGCCATAGCCGTAGCCGCCGCCATATTTATAACCACTGCCGTAGCCATAACCGGAACCGGAACGAGCATAGCCAGAGGAGGAGGCTGTCAGCGATGTCCTAGTAGCCAACGGAGGAGCAGGATAAGCGCCCACACGATAAGATCCGGCGCCACCTGCCAATGGTGCTCCATACAAATCGGGCTGCTGGTAGTAGCCATAGCCAAACGTCTCTGACGTTTTCATATCATCATCGGAGGACTTGTCCTAAAAAATACACGTACATATATCTCTAAATATCGGTTTGCTGTTCAATGAGTACTTACCAATGCAACAGGATCCGCCAAACAGTGACTGAATAGTATTCCGCCGCATACCGCAAGTACCGCAATAAACTAAAATTAGAAAATTGTAATTGCTTTAACTTAACATTCCAAAAAAATGTTTTGTTTTTTTTTAAAACATTTTATTATTTTCCTTTTTTACGTACTTTCATGATGTTCAGGTTAAGGTTTTATTGGCAAATAATTTCTTAGTTTAATTTTCAGTTGTTAGAAAAATTAGCACTTTTCTTTTTCTAGTTCGGTTGAATTCTCAAATGGAAACTGTAACTGATGCTTGTTGCCCCACATGTGGCCGCTTTTATAGCAGAGTTGACTGGCATGCAGTTGGAATCTGCATCGCCAGAGATTCTTTTGAAGGTGCGAAAAACAGTCTCTTTAATGGAGGTCAAGAGAACCATACGGAGAAGGCATTAAGATCTTGTGGTCGCGTTGGAAGAGATTACACATGAATGGTAATGTGACTGACAGCGATCATGCTGTCTACTGGTACAGGGTGCTGGCTTTGTTTTGAGCTTTTGTAATTTGTTATTTCCCTTAACATTTCACGAAGGAACAGACGGTGGAACTTCTCTCTAATCAGTGAGCTGTGCGCGATATAATTTGTGAACTCACAGATTGGGACCTACTGTTTAAAACCGGCTCCGGACGGCTAATGTTTTTCTAGAGACGCGATCACGGGGTTATTTAATTACCTCACCCGGATAATTATCCAAAAACCTATTCAACGAGGTAATTAGGTTGAAATGGAGGATCGGTCGTTTACGAATGACCATCTCATGTCGTTGACGTACACATAGGCCAGTAATTCGGCCTGTTTTGCGCTCCTGGTTTCTTCTTTAGATTCCCATCCCCTGTTTTTACGTTATGAATTCGGTACCCTCTATAAAGTTTCTTAAATTCCTTATGTCCATTCCTTTGAAGACCGACAGGTCATCTAAGGGAGTCCTCTCCTAATTGGATTTCCCTGATCTGCGGAAGTGTTGCGCCGCGGCGTCCTCTCCGCATGCCCTACAATCGTCGATCTCGGAACATCGTTAAACATCTTGGAGTAATTCTGGACAGAAAACTAAACTGCAAAGATCACATCAATAGCAGAGCCGAAAAAGCCCTCAGATGCTGGTCAATGTGCCGTAGAGCAATTGGCTCCACATGGGGCATCCGCCCAAGCATGTCGCACTGGCTATACAAAAACGTAATAAGGCCGATTTTAACTTATTCGTCAATAGTATGGTGTACGTCAATGACAAAGAAATGTAACGTGAAGAACCTACAATTCAACGCAGTAATTAAATAAGGTTTACTGTATATTGGCGAAGAATAAATGTAGCTATTGCAAAACTCCTACCTGGAGTTGTGTACGTCGTTATATCGTCTCCGAAGAATATTACAAACTTCTAATAAATCACAAACTCAATTCTTTCGAAGAGTTTGCAAAATACTTGTCGTTTGCGGTGTAAATGTAACACCAAAAAACATAATTTCGACCCCAAAGAGTAAATTCATATTCACTGCTTTGGGCGCACTCTAGTAGCACATAGCCGCATCTCGTCTAGCAAATTATCCAACCATATTGTAGTTAAGCGTTGCCAGATGATACGGCCATTGCAATATGATAGTGGGTATTATTGTGGATATCACCAAAAAGTGCAATGGGGGAATCGACGATTAGCGAAAAACCACAATGTAATTCCCTTACACTTCTCACGCAACTGTGCAACACGACGCCACCATCTATTACTTGTGGATGTCCCACTGGCAACTGAAAAGTAGACAGTGCTTCAAAGGGGTAAATTGTACATCTGCAGCAATTATTTCAAGGAGACGTACAAGTGAAAGAAGAAATTGGTCGGCTACCAATCCAAGCATCTTCCAATGGATGCGGACACATGTTAACGGGGACATGTTGTGGAGGATGTTAACAATTCCAGCAACAGATCGCACTCTACTACCAGCTGGAATAATTCATCACTTGGAAGAAGCATCGTCGAAAAGGTAGAGTTTTGCATTATGGTGTTGGGGGATTAGTGTTTTGGGTATGGTGGGACCCAAGAATGATACGCTGGAACTTGGAACTTACATCCATTTATAGCGTCCATCAATGTCGACGGCGGCGTGGTGGCTGAGCCGTCCAAATGTAGTCGGAGTAATTATGTAATTGGTAACACTGGAGCGAAATAAAGTTTCGAAGTTTTTCACAGTGGCAACCCCACACGGTTGCGAAGGAGGGATCGAAGAGAGTAAGAACAACAACAGTTACTGTTACGAAATATAATCAAAAGTGGCAGGCAAGAACTCCTTGGCAGCCACTTTTGATTCTCTTTCGCAACAATAGCAGCTGGCATAAATGTGGGCAGAGAGCCGAGTCGATACAAATCGACGACAGAGGCGTTTACGATTTTATAAAATATAGGTATTACTTCCAATGCAGGAATGCTGGATTATCAGCAATTCCAAAGCGAATATTTTATACAATTAAATGCAAACAATTTCAAGACGTTGACCTTGTTTGTATATATGCATACGGGTCAAAATATTTAATACCGACCGATTACCGATCGTAGTAATGATATTCCACAACAATGGCAACGGTTGTTGTAATGGTGAAGATAGCCGCCACCGCTTGTCAGCACTGAAGGTTAAAATTAGAAGATAGCCTACACTGCTAACAAATCTTGAGAGAACTATGAACAAATGAACTATTGCAAGATATTTTTCTTTTGCTTTGAAGAGAATATGTATATTCAACTGGCAAATTAATTGTACGTGTAATGGCAGAAAAATGGTACGTTCGTTTCAGCCGATTAGCTCTGACTTCAAGGCAAGAAATGAAATATCAACAATGTAAAATATCTGTTTATTTGCGATCAGATTTTCATAGGCACTTGTCTCGTTTGTTTGTTCTCAGGCATTCACAGTCGAATGGATTCCCCGAAAAAGTATTTAACGATAACACCATAAAAGTATCGATACCTGGTAATGTACTTGCTTCATGGTATCGATTACAACAATACTCTTATCAAGAAAAAGTATCGAGCAAATACAAGTACAAACTTGTATCGAATCATCACTATGAATTAGTTGTTGTTTGACGTTCAAAGAGTAAAGAGTGCGGTGGTATTTTTTAGTTTTTTCAATTCTTCATTCGTTCTCGGTTGAAATTTTAAACTTCTATTTCCCTCTTCTGTATAATTTTTGTAACGAAAACAAAAATATTCAATAACAAAAGATATTTTGTAAAACTACTACCAACTCGAAAACAATACACAGAAGTGTCTATATGAAAAATTGTTAAATAAAATCTACTCATCACCAAAAAAAACAGGCCGAAAATAGAGTATTCGTAATATCACAAAAACCCCCTGTAAGATAAAAAAAAAGTGAGTGGTGCAACAGATTTCACTGGTTCTTTGGAATCGAATACAGAATACAGCTAACAAAAAATATAATCGCGGGCATTTGCATTAATATTTCTGCATTTTTATTAATAAAATAATAATTATGAGTGTTTTTATGGTTTCTCATCGATAAAATTCTACGGATTTGTGGCAATTTTGACGATAAATAAATTCCTTTAAAGTTACAAATTTCACGTACAAGAAGAAAAAGTGACAGCGCAAAGTAAAAGCAAATAAAAAATAGAGTGGTTTTTGTACAATATATTTCTTTTTTTTTTGCACATCTCTTGCTCTGTCCCCTATGAAACGACGTGTGAGTAAGTAGCACGGCTATATTTTGTATTACAGCGCCTTATCTCTTTTGCGCCTCTTATTTTTGCCGGTCATTTATGCAAATGTATTGTGAATAAGCGGCGAGTGTTTGTAGTAGTGTGTGTGTGTTATACGAATCCAACACCCCAAAAAAGGGAATAACAATTTTTTGCTATTACTTCCTCGCGTATTTTTGTTTTTTTTTTCTCTGTTGATTGCTCACCTCTCTCTCACTTGGCGGTCGCTCTGTCAGCTATTTGTACCGTTCAGCTGGTGTGCCGAGATTTTTTCTTGTGCCGCTAATAAATGTGTGAGTTGTTTTTGCTGGTGGTACAAAATAAATGCAAATAAAAAGATTGAATACGAAAATGAGAAAAACAAAACAAATCTGTGTTAAAAATGAAACAAAATAAATTGCAACGTCGGTTTTTGTTTTTTTTTTCTTCACTTGGTCGAAATTATATTCTTCGTTCGTTGCATTCATTTTTTTACAAAGTTTTTTTTTATCTTGAAATGAGAATACCATGCAACAAGTTGAAGTTGTCATTCGGAAGAGCGAATAGCAGAGTAAAGAATGAAGTATGAGAGAGCGAGAGAGATTTAGATTTTTGATATGAGTAATGAGATTCCTTTTGATAACAGATAAAAACTGCAAATTGGGACTGACGTTTAAACATTCAAAAGCATAAAACACAATCGAAGTCGGTAGCGATTGGCGGTCCTTGAGACCCAATTTGCGCTTATTTAAATCGCTGGCGGTTTTTGTTGTGTTTTATCTCTTGCGTATTATTTTCACATCCGAGGCGACTCGTTGAAGTAACTTCCGCTTAGTTATATAACTTCTTTTGTTTAATAGTGTGCCAAGGAAAACTCAAACTATATTGTTTCATATATGTATACAATAAAAAAATTAATTTATTAAAAAAAAATTCATACAAAGTCCTTGAATGGTTTCAGACTTACTCTCTATAAATTTTACATTACAATGTGTAATTTCCGTGATATATATCTCAGGAAATTCTTCTGGGGAATTTTACGACTTTATCGATCTAATGAGGTCTGTTATTGGCTATGGGAACTGAGATAAGGGGGAACTATTTGCATGCCTAGTAATCTTGTTCTATAACCTAACCATGTACCCACATACATACAGTGATGGTCAGATAATTAGAAACGCTGTTTTTAAATTGGGTTTCTGTATCACCACGACTACCATACAATAAAAATTAAGCACCAAATATTTTAAGTTGCTCTTCCTTCTATATCTTCTAGGCATATAGTTCAAATATATTCCTGAACCTGGCTGATTTAAATTTCTAACTGAACCCAAATTATACTTATTCTTTTTTTATAATTAAAAATTAATATTAAAATTAATATGATAAAAAAACAATAAAAAAATAGGCCTAATACTTCGTTGGGTAATTTTATTGTTAATCACTTCGATGAATCTCCGTGGTAATCGTTCAAGCTGATCTTGAATCCCAAACTATCGAATCTTTGTATGTACGAAAATGTACGAAACCGGCATATCTTCGACTGAGCACGGTTCCATTACATTCTTCAATATATTTTTATATTGATGTTGGTCCATTCGACAGTCTATGCGGTGTATGGAGTCAACACCATACCATCTGAATTGTACCCATACCATCACATATCCCTCCCCTGTTAGACGTCTTGATGGCCGCAACTTATATAATATTTTCCAACAAATTAAACAATCCATAATTATATGAGCACCACTGTAAGTAGTAGAATACTGAACAGCTCTGCATTCGAACTAATGATACTGTAGGGTTTGGTAGGTAAGCTACAATAAAGTAAACCCAAACCCGGTAATACCAAAAATGTTTTTCAGCGGCTGTTTTTCACCTCGTAAATGCTACGAGTAAGAGAGTAAAACTTCTGGAGCCGGGGTTTCGAATCCCTTTGGTCAAAAGAGCAATTCGTTCGTAACGACTGGCAGAATAAACACTGAAGAGTTTATAAAATAATGCCTACAGAAGTGACTACTTCCATTTTTAAGAAAACATGAAGTTTCGACATATTTCTGGTCTGATCTGGCGTCCTGTCGATACAGCATGAAAGCACTTCAGGGGTATCAAAGGAATGAAGTACTTGTTCTTAAGGAATCTAATCTACAAAATGGCCAAGAACTCTGTCCAATCGAATGATTTTGGGCTCTTGTTAGAAGGTGTTAAAAGGCCGCCAAAAAAAAAAATCGGTAGAATGTGGGTATTCCAGAAAAAACTAAAAGCTATACAAAATTATAACAGTTTTTTGTGTAATAAAAACAAATTATGTTAGTTTGTTAAACCATTAACCACGTTTTTATTCGTCCATAATTCCTTATCGAGAAGTTTACGTAAGAAACGATTCAAATACGCTTTACGCGTTTACTTGACATTCCGTTTGGGTTAATTTACAGTTAAGAATTTTGATTATGTTACATTACGTTTCACTAACCTGACCAACAAAAACCTAAACCTCCGATAATTGAAACAAAAGCTGACAATTTTCTTTAGAAATTGTTATTTGTTTTAATCTTAAGATACAATTTCCAAGATAAAAATAGCCATAGAGCACTTGCAGCTGAGACTATCGGCTCCCATTTATAAAGAAAATGTCTCCTAAAATTATATTATTGGTGAAGCACGAACAAAAGACGAATACCCCCATAAATTTTGAAATCGCAATTAAAAATAAACGACAGAAATAATTATACACACATAAATATGCAAAATTCATATTTTAGGCCAACCACATTCACTGACTGACTCAGCAGACAATTAGACAGACGCCCAGACGACAAATATGAACACTCAGCCCCACATTGGTCTCGCACTCTCAACACATTCACCGGCCATACATTTCACAAAAGGATGTGTGTGTGTAGTGTAGCAATACGCAGAGTTTTGAGAAAGAAAAAAAACCAACAACATCAAGATTAACATATTTTCAAGAAATTGTTGGGTGGAAAAACTCCTTTTTTGTTTAACTCGAAATGATGAAACATTAAAGAAGACGAAAACGTTGCTGGTGTCAAAACACAAAAACGAACAACGATTATTTTTCCCCACTTTTAAAGTTTAAAAAAAAAATGAGGGAAACGAAATAAAAAAAAAAACACATACAAAAACAATGTCAACCAACACTATCACCTCAACAGGCGGGGGGTATTTGACTATGCCACACATTCGTCCAACACGCACACGGCGATGATTGTGTGTTTATTTTTGAAGCAACAACGTACCGCCTCGCATCGCGATACTTGAAACAAATGATGGGTGTTAGATTTTGTGTTACGCAGCATGAGTATGTGCGTCTTCCAAGCGATGTGATACATCTACAATGACGATGGTGATGGCGATGATGATGAAGTCAATGACGATCATCATGATGGTGACGACGATCGCACTGATTTCGTCGCATGCGACCACCTCAGCCTGTGTGTGTGTGTATTTAGTTTTTTTTCTTTAATTTTCAGCTAATATTACTTTTTTCTGCATTAATGGGTGTCTCAAAAAATGATGAATGCCAGTACACTCAAAAGAAAAACTCACCTATACAGTGTACTCTCTCTCTCTCTCTCCAGTGGACACATAAGGGACTGAGAAATTTGTTCGCTTATGAGAAGAGTTCAAAGTGTGATTATTTTGTCTCCAACGGAAAATAGACGATTATTCTAATTTTTAAAATATTTGTTTAAACTTCTTCTTAAAAAGACGCGCTTTTGATAACTAATAAAAAAAAAACATAAACAACGGACTGCTTTTGCAACGCAGAATGGTTTTTTAGTTTTTTTTATGTTTAGAAAGCCAGGAGTTTTCACTAAGCTGCCACAAAATATCACTTAAACGAATTCAACCTAAACATTCAACATCGGGCCTTTGTACCTCCTGCAATTTGTTCTCATTTGATATCTAATCAGGTTACACATACACTTTTTAGTTCATTCAATACCATTTGAAATGCAGGTATTAGACCATCAATCATATTGTGTGAACTCATTTGTATTCATTTTTTTACGAAGCAAGAATTAGGGTGACGTTTATAGGGATCAAAATGATACTGTTTTCTCATGGCACAATAATAGAAGGTAGTGGCAATTGCCCAACAATAAAAATTCAAATACAACCCTGGGTATTTTGATTGTCAAATTCTTATATGTATAAAAATTGTGAAATCACATGCGATTTGCGAATCGCCAATAAATTTTCTTCCTGTCATACACTTCACGCGTTTTACGCCTTTATCAAATATTAGAAAAAGAAGCAGAAATTTGTTTAGAAAAATATGTTTTTTATTTTATATTTTTTGTATAAGTGCATCGAAAAAGCAAAAAATATGAGTTCACCAGGTAGAAAGCATGCGATCGACAATCGTCAAATATATTGCGATCTCTGTGACACTAATTTTGCGATTTCAAATCACAATCGAAAAGTTTAACCAAATGCGATTGTCAGGACATGTGCGAATGATTTTGACAACCAAAATGAACAAAGTTTAAAAAATTTGGTAGCTTTACAGCATCTTCTGATGTTGAGGAACGGAGAAATTCTCTCGATGACGACCTGGATTTGATCGATCTCAACAATTCGTGGCATCTCTGGCATTGGAATTAGTTGATGGCAGCGATACTGCTGCTAACTTAATACTGTTTAGTTCCAACAAGAATATAGAATTGTTATTTATCGTCAATAAATCAGCAACTTAATTAACGAAGAAATCTACCGAATTTCTTTATTTATTACCACAAGCACAAGTAAGTACACGGCTCCCTAGTTGGCGAGTAGAGAATACACAATAACCGCAAAATAATGACTACGTTTGTCAGACTTAACTGACCGCCCTATTTATGACACCATCACCATTTGTTTTCTCTCAGTGTTGTCATGTTCACAACATGTTTAACTTAGGCTTGTTTGTGCACACATTTTTGTCATGCAATTTTGGCGTTTATTTTCCGTTGATATTGTAGCCAATAGTACTCGTCGTAGTTGTTGTAGGTTGGGGTAGCCGGCTGCTCTTGTTGCCTTTCGGTCCGTTTTCATGTGCGTCAAGTGAAAGTGGTTCGTTGTTCATGTGTGTTTGTATGATTATTTTTTTCGTTAATTGAATTGAACAAAATAAAAACAACAACAAAAAGACTAAACGCAATATTGAATTGATTTTCAACTAAGCCACTGTAACTATTAATAGCAACAGCATATAACATAGCCAATGAATTGGCGAGCACATGAACTGGACTTGCGGACAGACGACAGACTTGGTTGACTTTATAATTTATGAGGATGATCGACTACTTTTTCCCAACTTTGGTAGCATGCAGCACACAGCACACATGACCAAATTGTCATTTAAATATCAATTGTTTTTTTTTTTCTTCCTTTTCTTTGTGCTGGGTAGAGTTTTCAGACGCTACGAAAACAAGTCTATTGTCCGACTTCAGCCTTAAATGGCATTCAGACCATGTCTGGGGACAATGCGTGGGGTTCTTTATAGAAAATAAATGAAAAAAAAAAACACAAAAAGCAACGCAACGCAAGCCTCATGCCAATATGAAGATATGATGTGGTTGACAGTGTCGGCATCAAAGTTCAATTTAAATACAAACGAAACGATGTTTTGGTTAAAATCGGTAGTTAATTAATACTTTGTTAACAAATTAAACGTGTCCATTGCCATGTATGGAAATTAGGCCGGCTGTAGCTTTAGTATACATATGTCTGGATTATAATATCGTTATCGATTACACTAGTCAACAGTCAAAATGTACTCGGGATGCGATAATTTTTTCTGTGTAGATAACCTTGACATGAGCTCGAAAAACGCAATAAAAATTTTTTTTTCGTTTGGTTTTGTTTTATTTTTTTTTTTTAAATTTTAAAAAAATTTTTTTGGTTAATTTGTTTCGTCCGGCATAACTCGGGAACCACTAGCCCGATTTAATTGAATTAAATTTTAAAAAATTTTAAATTACAATTCCCTTAATCTGTTCATATATTGTTTGGTATGAATTTCAAAAAATTTTTATTGCGTTTTTCGAGCTCATGTCAAGGTTATCTACACAGAAAAAATTATCGCATCCGGAGTACATGAAATTTTTTTCATTTTGTTGAGTAGTGTTACAGAGGGCCACAGAAAAATTTGAAATGAATAAAATAATAGGTGGTTTTTCTTTTCACCAGCACAATTCCAAACAGTTCTCATTCGTTTCATGGACAAGTTGTTAGATATCGACCTTTACGCGGAGTTTTCTCAAAAATCCTAGGACATCATTAAGGCAACCTTAGTTTTGTAGTGTTCCAGGCGCAGCGGATGGTCACCATCGACATGGTTGCCAAACAGATTTTCGAGCGGAACATACTCACTCGAAGGTACAAATCTCTATGGTCAGCCTCAAGACTTTTAAATCCTTACACGCAATCACAACAGCACAAGGCAACACTTATCGGGGTCCCTGGTCATAACGACATAACGGGAATCGATATGGCAGCATTATGTACCAAGAAGAGCTCTGAATCGGCGGGTGTGCCGGAAATCTCGAGCCCTTGTTGAATTAATAAGTTAAATAAAGGTAAATATGAGACCAAGCTTTAGAAAGTGCAATGGAAGAGGAATAATCCGTAAAACATTTGTCATGTCTCTGTATAGGTCTACAGGAACGTCAACACATTTCCTTGACAACCTTTGTACAGCTGACAAGTGCACCTCCGACTTCCCTATTGAAATTTCTCTAACGTATCCAATAGATTTTAACGTTTCTGGGTGTATCAAATCTAAAGCTTTTGTATAATCAGATCTCCGGCCATCAGTAACAAAAAACTTCAGTGGGTAGGTATTATTGCTGGTGGCGCGATTATATCAGTTTTTGAGGTGTTAGGTGGCGATGGAGGGCTACTCTACGGCCCTGTCCATCAATTCATCTCCCATTATATTTTTTTTCAGAATTAACAAAACAAAAAAACGAAAAATAGTTTTTATTAATTACAATATAAAGTAAATTTATATTCTAATTTTGGGTCCAAGGGTAAACCGGGTGACACAGACCATATGGCTAGATTTTTGCATCGACAGACCAAAGCCTCTGGCGGTCATCGAAGCCACAACACCCCACGCTGACTAACTCGTCTACCATGGCGCTTTTTTTTTAATTAAATTTTATTAATAATTCAGAAAACTATTCTTTACATTAAAGGGACAAGTCGTAGTTAATTTAAATCTTAATTTTCCAAATTAGTCTTTTTGAGCTTTGAAAAATAATATGCGCCGACTACACAACAGAGTTATAAATCGTTTAAACTATGTATGTATATATATTTTTTTAAATAATTGTAATGTCGGTCTTTTAGTTGTTTTTTTTTTTTTTTTTTTTTTTTTTTTTAACTTTCAACTGTAAAATATTTTTGCATTCATTTTGCAAACGTTTAATGACTATGAAAATATTTATGCTACGTTTCTCACTTTTCATACCCCCACCTTCGTTCTCCTCTTTAACAATTTGAGGATTGCAGTGTATTTAAAAAAAAAAAAAAAACAATCCACATAATCATATATTTTTATTGCGCTTACACTTTTCTTAATTTTCTTGCATGAATCATAAGTTTTGAGTGAGTACTCGTTTTTTATTCCACAATTGTTGTGTGTGGTTCCGTATTGGTTGTGTCGTATTGTTGGCTGGTCATGTCGGAACGTCTTTATGCCTCTTCTTTTTTTTCGGTTGCCTGTTATGAATTCTAAATTGAAATGAAAAAAAACGCAACCATTTCTTTTTTGAGTTGTGTGTGAGTCAATCACAATGATTTTTTTTCTTCTAGGTTTTGGCTTTTTTTTATGATAAAGATTTCTAATTTTACAATGTCCTAGGGATGACGGAATGTTGTTTGAAATGTTGAAAGATATTTCTGTAACACTGATACATTAGTCTAAAAATAAAAGAAACGAAAAAACAACACGAAAGCAAAAGTTCTTGGGATTTCTGGTGTTGATCTTACAATATGAAGTTATTTTCAATTTCTTGTAGAAAGTATTTGTCGTATGGATTTTGGATTATCTTGTTCTTTTTTAGAGCCGCTATACATTGCAGAAGTTAAAGGGGGTTTTTGGAAGAAGCCTTTCGAATAGTTTACATTTTTTTTTAATAAATTAGTATATAAAACTAATAACTTTCTCAATTTTAGTTCTTATCATGAACATAATATGTGTAGAATTAATTTCCCACCAAATTGATCTCATAAATTGTTCGGGAACATGGACTCTTACGGAATAATATTTACTGATAGCTCAAACTCGAAAGAGAATAATTAAATATTTGCTTTCTGCAGATATAAGTTAGGATATAGTCCACCTTTGTTTTTCTTTAACTCGTGGTCCAATATGACAGACACCGCTACCTAACCAGTCGGCTGTTGATATTTATCTGTAAATGATCTTGTTGATGATGATCCCTCGGAGCGGCTATGAAATCGTACCCAAATAAAAAAAATACACATGTAACGGTTCCTTCGCAGTTGTGCTTCAAACGGCCTAAGAGATGAAATGTTTGGAACTTATATACACTTAACTGTTAGAAATTTCCAGCTATTCAATTTATTTACCTATAATACAATGGCAAATCAGTTATATTCATAAAAGGTCACAATCTGCTGAAGACTTTTTTAATGTTTTTTTTATAATTCGTTGAATCGAAGCTGGACTCTTGGCGTATTCCTTATCTTTCACGTGGTCCCAAAGGAAGAAGTCGCAAGGTGCTAAATCACAAGATCTCGGTGGCCAATTGTGGACGTAGGCACCGAGGTGGAAATGGACCACATCTGTCAATATAATTTTTCGCTGGAATTCCGGATCATTTTCATGTATTTCAAGGACCCAATCAGCAAAGACACAACGTTGTTGATGATCGGCCGGCTTGAGTTCTTGTGTTAACTGAACTTTATGAGCCGTAAGACCCAAGTCTTTATGCAAAAGACGGTGTAATGACGTTTGTGGAATGCCCAATTCCAAGGAACGACGAGGACTGGACAAACCTGGGTTTTCTTCAACACTTTGGGCTACAGCACCAATATTCTCAGTTGCTCTTGAGCGAGGTGCCCGGGTTTTATTCTTCACATTTTCTGTATTCCGGTCCGACAAGGAGCTTCAAGACGACCCAAAAATTCTTTAGTTTTGCGAACTGTGACTGCAAGATTTTTACCAATTTTGTAGTGAATTTTACAAATTGCAATGCGCTGTTGAAGCGTGTATCGTTCCATTTTTAGTAATGGCGTAGTTACTACTTGTCAAATGTCAAAGAATAAAAGCTTCAAATGTGGAAAACCCTTTATTAGACCAACTCATATTGTGTGAACCGCTTAAATTGTCATCCGTTTTCCTCAAAATGAGAGTGAAGTTTAAAGAGGGAGCAAATGATTTGGTTTTTGAGTGATTGCTGAATGCAAGTCTACAATGAAACGTAAGCAAATCATCCAAAAATTGATGGCAGTTATTTACAATTGGCACGTAAATTATTTATTGGCACGTATTATTATTTATTATATATTTTGTAGTAGAATAGTTTAGAACTATTCAAAGTTTCTACTATTCGAATAAATCCTAGCCTTTTCTAGGATTTACAGAACATAGCCTGTAATACTGAACAATACCAATGTAAGCGTCTATAACCGAAAAGACAACAATTTGCATAAAGAACTTGAAGAAAAAATAAAAAAAGGATGTATTTTTGGCAGTTATCTTAAATTGGCACTTAAGTGAGAGTCAGCTAAACGGAAAGTGAGAAATCCAATGAAGTGACTTTCGAAATTACCTGTCTGAAATTTTTAAACAACATATTGCAATTCGCAAAAGCAAAAATATCAATACATACCTACTAATATTAATGCTAAAACAAACATTTTGAATATTTCACTCTTTTTTTTTCTAGTATCTCGCAAAACGCCTCAATGCCACTTTACTATCACAGCAACTTTGAATACAAAAAAATATTATAATTTTTCTGTTTTTTTCTTCTTCTTCGTCTTATGCGACTTTGTCAAGTTTCGCCCACATGCTGATATTTTACTACTGCTAGATTTTTGTTGGCCTCCAAAAAAGCAACAAATTTCGAATGAATTTCGAACAGAAACTTCATATATGCAGCGACTGAGCAGACAGACACACAGCCATCAGAGAGGCGGTGGCTGGCTGGCGCATTGTTGACGCAGGGACAGGAGGTGTTTAAGAACATGTTGAACGTGTTACTTTTTTTTTGGTTCAAAAATATAAACCCGAAAACTAGAAAAACAAATTATCTGTTTCAAATTTTATTAAAGAAACACACATAAAAAACGTCTTTTGGCTAAAGCCATCACCGTCACTAGCAGCGTCATGAGATATGTTGGATTCGTTAGTGGTTTGGTTGGTGTGTCTTGTTCGAAATGTTTAAAAATAACCGAAATTCTGATGTGCGAAAAAATGGTTCGCATACCGAAATTTTGTTGTTTCTGTGTTGGCGTGTGTCTCTGCCGCTAACTACTCGCCAGCGCCCGCTTTTCCTTGTCGGCACCACCGAAAATAAATATAAAACAGGTGAAATCTAACATGAAAAAAAAACCGAATGAACAACTCACAGTTTTGTGTTGATATAAACTATTTAATTGAATTCAATTCTATACACAACACAACTATAATTAAAAAGCAAAAGAACAGCGCATATTTCAACAAGCCATTTAAACAATTTATTATTTAACACAAATTTATAACTATTCGCCCTGCGAATAATGATGATGATGCTATAAAATCACCTAGCATTGAAAACGTTTATTTGTTCTTTTTCGCTGTAATAAATAAGGGGAATTTATTATTTTAACAAAAAAAAATCGTTGAATTTGAAAATTTTCCAAAATAAACGAAAATGACCTTCATTTGGAAAATATTGAAATACCTCTGCTTCAAATTAAAATATCATAAATACAGATATAATTTTCAGCCGCCTCCTTTTGTAGTCAAAAATATGTGTATTGTTGTATTCAATATTGAACTGTTTCTGTTGGCGCACCGTCCCCCGTTAGAACTGCCGCTGCTTCGTATATTCATTGTTTAAAAATAAATATTTTTAATATGACGCTTAAGAATCTGACAGATTTATGGTAGAGAACTGTGTTCTAAAAACAAAACAATCACACATTAGTGACCTTATTGTGTCGTTATTTATATGACGGAAGGAATGAAAGTTTCTTTTCAATTTAATATTATTCAAAAGTATGCACATATTTAATTTGTTACATAAGTGATTTGAGTCGATAACGTAATCTTTCGAGTGAATATGAAATCAATTTAAAGTTTACCACGGATAGTACTGATATTTCACAGAGGCCCTAAAACAAATTGATTTGCTCAAAAGAATGCAAAATATTTCTAAATGTTGATCGTTGTATAATTCTAAATGTTAGTTATACCTGACGGTCTCTAGACATTGCGTGGTATTGTCAACTTCCATCGGTTCGGAGGAAAACGTTTTCCTTTTCAATATTTCCAGGACATATTTTTTTAATATTTTAGTTATGTGTCGTCTACTGCATATGTTTTGATCCGTAATCTGAAAATTTGTACAAGTGGATAAAATACTTATTTGGAACGAAAAAACACCTGCCTATTTAGGTTAGGTTGAATGGGTGTGAGAAAAGGTAGAGGATTATTGGAGAGTTTGGCGGTGTATTATGCGGTTTAAGTTAGAAACCTTCGGTACTTTCGATGAATTTAACTAGGAAAGTCAGAGGTGCATCGTTCCGCTATGCAACAGCAAGCGTATGCGTTCCCGACACATCTCGTTTCCCACTATGTTGCTATAACCGGGTACCCAGGTATATGTTGCCATGTGTTTTTAAACGTTGTTTAAATGTTAATCTGAAAGTAAAGCTTGGGGAAACTTGCTCACCAATGAAATGTTGGCTTCTAAGACATGTGAAGTCACTGTCCCTATAGACGAGTGACTTCACATGTCCCCCAACAAAAAATATATGGGAACGAAAGCATAGAAAATCGAACCCAAATCTCTTGACAGTTTGTTCGCATAGAGGTAGGTTTTGTGAGTGATTGAGCAAAAGGTGGTTAATGATAATGTGTCCCCGTATTGTTCAGCATGTCTTTCCTAGACTTCGGTGATAACTTACAGCCTATGTCACGATGTCGAAAGAAAACGTTAGCATGCTTTCTTAGCCGCAAACAGCTGATTAGTGGCTTCGAAATCAACTGTTTGTCGCTTAGAATGCATGCGAACGTTGTCGTTCGACATCGTCACTTAGGGTGTAAATAAAAGGGATACACATTGTCTTTGTTGTCTAAATGACGATAGTTGACCGCAGCAGTTTTTATTTTTTTACCTCGAGTGAAGTCTAGTTAGTCGGAGTCCAAACTGTAATAGTAATGTAACCATTTAGATACTTCTGGGAATTCGTTTTAGATATATGTGTCTTGTAATAATCTGATGGCAATTATACCGAAATATGCAATATTATGACAATAATAAGTAAAATTTATTTTCGTGATAAGTTAACTCATTGCTCAGGAAAGGGGTTATTGACAGATAAACAATTGCATTGCGAGGTTTGACAGAGATTGTTTTATATCTTCATTGATACTACCGTTATCAATATCTGTCTGTCTCTGTCATATCTCTATCGACAATAAATTGAGGAAATATATTTAATATGTCTAATATTAATTATAATCGTAATCAAATCTATTTTCGTGTGATGAGTTAACGCGACCGCTGCCTCAATCGCTGCAATCAACTAAGAGGCAGCACCAGCGACAACGGTACGATACCGATAATTTGTTTGCTATAAAATATCGTTGAACTTGTTGACAACAACGACACGACCGCATTTGAATAACAAACAACGATGAAAACAGTAAAAACTCAAAACTACTCTCATTCTCTATCTCCGCCACTCTCTTCCTAGAAAACTGTGCAATATTAATGTTAATACGTGTATAGATTCGTACGTCGTCGCACAGCAATGCATGCATTGTTGTCTTGTTTTATTAGTTTGTCATAATAGAAGTTGTCGTTTTTATTGTTCACATTGTTTGCTGTGTTTGGTGTTATTGTTGTTAATATTAACACTGAAAGCAGCACCAACAACAGCAACACCAACAGTTTATGAAAGCATAGTTAGTAACTTCTCGCAAATAAGTTGGAACACCGCCGATACACTGGGAGAAAGTTCGGCAAGACTTTGCATAGGTCAGGAGTGTCCGAAATTAAAAGTTTGCGTCTTATATTATTGTGGACGGCCATGTTAGGTGGTGGCAGCAAAACCAGGTCCGTTTACTGGTCGGAACATCAAAAAACATTTTTCAGTGACTGTTTTCACCTCGTAAATGCCGGTAGGAGAGTCATGTAAAATGTCTCTAGAAAAAAACATTGTTAGTGCTGAGCCGACTTAGACTAGGGTCTGGCCAGTCCTTTTTCTTGAAACTGCAGGTACCTACCTGAAATGTAGCTGACTATCGATGTCTCACAAATTCAGGACAAAATAAACTAATACAAGGAAAGTTGTAAGGATATTTGTTTGTGAAAACTTTACCAAAGGAACATTTTTTGTGGATATGAACATCAAATAATGGAGGCCTTTTTTTTGACACAATTGGATTCACACCTGTGTGTGGGGAATACACGTATTAAGTCAGAATTTTAAAATGTAATGTCGAACAAATGCCAACAAATTGAGAAAAAAATCCGAAACTATTGATCTCGAAATATGACGCCAGATGAAAATATCCAAAAAGCCGATCGATTCTCACGATGTAATGGAGTATCTTTATGCTGCCGTGAATTGCTCTTCCAATAATGTGGCAGTTTTATTAGATTACGAAACCTAAAATGTGCTCATCACTAAAGGTAACCTTTTTCGCCAACATTTGGACCCGTTGCAAACTGTTGTAGAGCCCAATCAGCAAACATAACACAAGTTTAGTAGCCTTGTCAATTAGATTTAATACGGCTTTTAGCAAAATTACCAAATCAGAAAGACAAGCTGTGACAACAACAGAACAATTCATTGTCAGCAGCCGAACCATTTGCTATTATTTCGCGATGATTCGTTTGTTTCTTAAATTTGCAAGGATCTTGATAATGTTTTTTTTGTTTGTCATCTGGAAAACGCTAAATGTCACTGCAATAAATATATGATTCACTTTCCAATGATATAATTCTTGCTCTGTTCAGATGCAGTACTTAGTCAGACGCCACAGTGTGACCACTGAAACAGTACTTTGCACATGTAGCGGTTTCAAAGAGTTACGCCATTATCTAAAAATACGAAAGCGATCCTATCGGCAATGCCTTGCTCACCGATTTCTTAAAGTGTAATAAACAGAATGGAGAATATAAAAACAAGAAGTAGAAACAATAATAACAAAAAAAACAAAATCTTGAAAATGATATTGCACAATGGCGATGGTGGCCTCAAGATGAATAGGAAGCGAACGATGGACGGCGACAACGACAAGTGATGTTGGGGGCACAGTGTTCAGACAAAACGTTTTTTTTCTGCTAGACCCATTGTCAGCTCTCCCCAGACTTGCATAATAATGGAAGTGAAAAAACCGAAAGTGATAAGAAAAACCAGCAGTCGTTTTGCGGTTATTCGTTGCCCCATTGTAAAGAGCAGACGAATGCCCGTCGCGTCGTCGTCTTCTTGATTTTAAACGATGGCAATGAAAATCATTGGAAATTAATGAGAAATAAACATTTTTTAAGCTCAATACCTTAACGAAGGTCGTCTGTAGCTGTACTCGTTTCCAGAAAATTTTTGAATTATAAAGTCCAAGAAAAAATGTAACTCTGATATTATTTCACATGGTTAATTGTGGTAGCAATTATGTCGGAGCCGAGTTATGAACAGCATTACAGAACAAATTAATAGTGAAATTGGGAAAAGGTGGCAATTATATTTTGACTGCAACTTGTTTGTGTATAATAGAGTTCACCCTAAGTTTATTTTGGTTTTTTGTATGTTTTTTTATGAATAACTTTGAAGGATCTAAGACTACCTGGAAACGAAACCGGAAAATCCTTTAACAAATGACAACATATATAGAATGTACTTTGTATTGTAATTAATAATAAATAAATAAACAATAAATTATGTCCTCGATAGCCTCACGAACTCTATCTTTGAGGTCTTGAATCGACGCTGGGCTGTCGGCGTAGACCTTATCTTTCACGTGGCCCCAAAGGAAGAAGTCGCAAGGTGTTAAATCACAAGATCTCGGTCGCCATATAAGAGCAATGGTTTCGCCGTCTTGTTGATATAAGAGCACGTAGCGCCGTCTTGTTGAAAGTAAACGTTGTCCAGATCAATATCATCCAACTCCGACCATAAAAAATCTCGATAGCGCAATCCATTCGCCGTAACTGTTGATCCAACCTCATTTTCGAAAAAGTAAGGTCCAATGACCCCGCCGGACCATAAACCACACCAAACAGACACACGTTGAGAATGGAGAGGCTTCTGAACAATAACTCTTGGTCCAGATGCGACAATTTTGCTTGTTGACTGTCCACTTTAAGACGACACAGGAGTTCCACACACACACACACACATTCGAGCATGGGAAAATATTCAACACAACCATTAAGACGAGTTATTTAATTGTGCAACCTTAAGTTCCATCCACCTCTACGGAGGACGTTGTACAGTGTCAACGGTCATCGGATACTGAGTCATATGTATGTACATGTGTCATTGGTTATCGTAGAAATTGTGCTGTGGCCTTACTTGATCCACATATTACACACAACCCACTAAAACCGGGGGCAGTAGGTTGTTAATCTCTTACAATCAATACCGGAATCCAAATATCAACAAGTGGCAACGTTTTTTTTTTGTTCATTTTGTATTTCATTTGAACTGACATTGAACTTTCTTGCATTGTTTGGTGGTATCGGTCGGTGTTTGGATTAGCAGACAAACATTAAAACATACAATGGAGTAGTAGGCTTGTTTGATGGACAAAACATTTACACACGTGTATGTAAATAAAGGCGCAACATACAAGTACATACCAGCCTAATGTGCAATAGGGTGAACCGGGAAATTCACTTGGTGGTTGGTTTGCAGCAAACAAAATGTTATTTTGTAGGTTGAAAGTGATGTCGGTAATGTTATTTCTATCTTATGCAATATAAAAAACAAATGTATATGTATTCCATTCGTGAGGCACGATTTCACAGACGAATCCGCTTAATTGAAACCACACTTTGCGACCTTAGAACAACAAAGTTCCAACTGCACCAAAGTAGTTTTGATAAAACAGCAGGCAAAAAAAAGTCGGTTATCATACGACCATAACGCTCCGAATTGACGGTGACAGTCGTTCCCTCGTCGTTTTCGAAGAAGTAAGGGCCAATCACACCTTCGGACCAAAGAGCGCACCAAACACTGACTTTTTGTGGATGTAATGGCCTCTCTTCAATTACTTGAGGATTCTCAGAACCCCAAATACGACAATTTTGTTTCTTAACATACCCACCGAGTGAGAAATGTACTTCATAACCATAAACCATAATCTCCTCTTAAAGCACGATATGTGGCTGTGCCAGAATCACCATTTTTGTAGTAGATTTTAATAATTTTTACGCGTTGTGTAATAGTTAAGCGATCCAACTGAAATGAAAAAAAATGGTTTAACAACTTAGTTTGACAGATGTCGAATTCCAGCCCTACACTTTTGAATATGTTTTATATGTCATTATTTTTTTTTTCAACCATTATTAATTAGTCTTTTTCAATTCATACAGTTTAACAGTATGAGCAGAATATTACCCATTATAGTAGGATATATGATATATAGGTCAATTTTCTAAAAATTGTCGCTATCTGTTATGCCAATGACACTACGGAATGCACTTTATGGTGGAATTTGACGCCTTTTTTCTATGTTAATAAATGTTTTATTAGGCAAAAAAGTGCAAAAGATAAATTCGAAATATGACTAACAAAATATGCAGAAAACTTGAGATTATTTAACTCAAATATACATAAATATCCACTTGCAGTAACACTGATTATAGACTATCGACATTTAATATGCATTTGCATAAAATTCCAATGATCATTTGTTAGTATAATGACAATATCGTGAAGGTTATCACAAAAATCGAATATTGTTTTTGTAGTTTCATACATTTTTCATAACAAAGGTGTTATAATCAACAAAATTGATGAAAAAAAAGTATTGTCAAGTGCATTGAGGATTTAAGGTATTAACATTCACATTCGGACAATTGGATATATGTTAGAAATATGTCCTTCAAAATGTTAATAAGTTATGGACATTTGACTGATTGAATTTGATTCAGGGATCATCATTTTGGGATCTTACCAGTTTCACAACCAGGTAAGCATATCTCACATCGTAAATGGTGGCAAATTATGTAAAACTTCTCTAAGAGAAAGCTGTAGCCGCTCGTAGAATAGACTATGTCCCGTTCAGTTAGTATTTGACCGATTGCATTTGATTCAGGATCATTGTGGGATCTTACCAGTTTCACAACCAGGTAAGCTATCTCACCTCGTAAACGGTGGCAACTCGGCAGAATAGACTATGTCCCGTTCAGTTATTGAGGGAAACATTATTGTCTACCCATAAAATAATGTTGTGGTATTTTTGTTGAAACACCCTAGTATTTATACATTGTTGCACATATAAATTTGAAGTTCATTCATTTGTTAGTTCACAGGTAAACCTGTGGTACTAGGCATCGAATGAGTATGTGTGTCGTTGTGTGTGTGTAGTTCAAATAGATTATAAACAATAAATAAACAAATATTTTATTGTTGTTATTTTTCTTGTTTGCTTGTTTTGCCCTGAAGCGGCTAAACATGTTTAAATGACGGGCGACGATCATATGAATTGGGTTGGCGGAATGAATGATATTCAAACAATTTATCATTTGCTGTTTTTATTGTTACTTTGTGTGTTTGAGGAAATTATTTTTTGTTTCTTTACTTTTTTTTTGCTTTGTTTTGGTTCTTAAAAGCCTTAATCTTATCAACGGAACAGTTATGTTTAAAAAAAACAATATCTGAATTGGTACACTATTTTTTACAATTTCTTTAAGCATTTTCAAACGTATGATGATGTCATAGACCTAAATTGGATTGGGATAGTACAAGTGGCTATATTTTCTTTCCCTTCTGTTTATTTTCTCATACGCATAAATGTTTGAGATTTTGAAAATGTCGAATGAAAAAAACATGAACCTTTCTTAATTAGTTGATGCGAAAAACAAAACATAAAAATTTTAAAGATATACAAACACTGTGTTGGGTATTACAGTATGGTACATACATTTGGTACAGTTGGAAACAGTGGTCCAATATCCAATACCATCTTGCCAAACCTGGATAATGACAGAGAACTTTGTTCATTGTCCTCTTATTTGTTCGATTCTGCTTGTACACTGTGAAATGTTTGTTTAGCTGAGTTTTGTTCAATTGCCAAAACTGTTCTTATCTTACTTTTAGCCAGTCACACTTCTCAGGATCTAGCATTAGCCTTTCGGAGCCGGCTTTAAACAGTAGGTGCCGGTCAGTGAGTATACAAATTATATCGTACACAGCCCACTGATTCGAGAGAAATTCCCCGTCTTTTCCTTCATAGAATGTTGAGGGAAATAAGCTAATTCGTCGGCAATTCACTGACCCTTGATGTCGGATTGCTGATCTTGTAGATTTGATCTTTGCACTCAAATAATGTTTGGAACTTCAGGCCTTTGTGAACAACTGTAATTAATTGGCACTGCTGATGCTTGTTTTTGTCTGTTTTTTGACTTTTGAACATATGAATTTTGCAGTGTTGCCATTTGCATTTTCGAACCAGCTGCACCATTCGATGTGGTCCCTCAAAAACCTAGGTCTTTAAGGCGACTATTAGGGTTATTATTCTGAAATTTGAATTTTGTTCGAAAAACCTTTTACTTCAAATCGAGGGTATGATTTCCGTTAACCGATCTTTGGAAGCCTCAGCAACCAAAAAAAAAAATAGAGGTAACATTCTCTAAACGTTTCTTCCATATCTTCGCTTTACATCCCATGATTCACCCTGTCAACCACATGAAGACTTGTTTGAATTTTTCAACATGTCAAAGTGACCTACTTTTCCTCCTAGTGATAGCTAACCCCCTAAACATATTTTAATAACTTCCACAAACTATTACTTCAAAAATTCCACATTTTTCGCCCTAAAATGAAAAGATAAAAAAATATTAACAATTGTTTTTGTTTGATGACAAAATATCCTAATCTTTATAGAAATTATAAAGAAAAGTCCAACAAATACACTAACCACACTGTATTTACTGTCATGTATTTATGTATTTACCCATTGATTTGTGGAAACAAGAACTAGCTAAAAAGGCCAGGCGGCCAGGCCACTCAGTCACCATTCATCGTATGCGTCGTTGAGTTACTCATAATCGAATTTTTACCGCTCGAAATATTTTCTATGTTGGCGCGTTCGTTTTTTTTTCTTCTTCTTCATTTTCTCGGTTTATTTATATTTATCTTTCTTCTTTTCGAAAACAAGACAAGAAAAAAAACACACAAAGTCGAAACTAGAACAACTGTGAGGTGACAGTAATAAAATAAATTGACAGCGAGCGTAGCGCATAGAATTTATCATTAGCCAAAAAGGTGGCGGTGGTATGCCTACTAAGAGATGCCACCCTTTTGGTATTTGGGGATCAAGTGAAAAGTGGCAATAACTTCACTTTTATGGGAAAGGAAACCCACATAATTACAATCAGATGTAGATCTGTGTATCTGATTTTCAGTTCTCATGACCTCGAGCCGGACAAATCAAGAAAATTAGAAATATGAATAATAAAAGGTCCACCCGGTGTCCTGTATATAGTGGTTTATTTTTTAACCATGTGTTATTCCCGCTCGAAGTCAGTATCACGAACTTGCATCTGATGAGCCACAGAGATTTGTTGACCCTGCTGATGATTGTTTGCAAAAAGGAACGCCAAAACATTACCAATAGCACAATGAGTTTGATATGCGGATTGATAGCTTTATGTTCTTAAAATGTTTCCCAAATTCTGGTCCACAAAATCGAGTTTTTTTTCTCCGGAAATAAACTACATCTCCATATCGAAATGCATCATAATAATTAATGACCACGATCCTGAATTGAATGTATATTATTTAAAATTCTCCTTGTTTTCTGTTAACTTTTGGAACATACGAATAATTCTCTTTACGCTGGAACAACCTTTGGAAATAATGCAATCTTTTTTTTTTCACAGTCAATGGCTATGTAGCCCAAATGGTGTGTTTATTGAACAGAAGTGTTGGCCAAATTGTAGCGTCTATTGAGCCTGTTGTACGCAGTCAAATCTGGGGATCGGAAAACCCTTACGATATCGTAACTAATATTTTTTGCCAGCGGAAAACCCTTACGATATCGTAAATAACATTATTTGCCAGCAACCAAAAATTCGACAAGTGTGAATACTCTCTTTTTTGGCAAATATTTATTTGCTCTAACATAATTTTTGTGAAAATAAAATCTGAAAGAATCCCTTGGTCCCTTTACTTTACAACTTTCTGTATGTATATGCAAAAATCAGTGGTTCCTTGACCAAAATAAGAACAACAAATTAAATAAAAAATTGTTTATATCTCCTCTAGTTCCCAAGACATGGGCAGTTTAAGACTTAAATTTGCAAAACCAAACAGGGCGAGTTATCAACAAATTTTATTTATTTTGAGGGTTTCACTTGGGAAAAAGAAATTGTGGATAATAGTTTTTTTCTCTCAGGACAGTCAGATAACTCTGTGACAAATATTTGCTCAGCTGTTTTGGCAAAACAAAAAGTGTTAAAATAATGTCATAATGTGAACGCATATTTAAGCCTGATAATGTTTTACGTTGTTTGCGCAAATACGGGAAAACATAATTGTGTCAAATATTTGCCAAAATCAATATCTCAAGGTGTGGTGCAAACAGAACGACTATGAAATTGTGCATTAAGATTTGATTCCTTAATTTCGTGATCATATGTTCGTTTCTTACGATTTTTGAAATCTGAATCTATTGACCCAATGTCTGCCTAATGGTTGTGTCACAATCAATCAAAATAATTTGCCCTGTAGTTGATTTCCATAATTCATTTGACATGTGCAGTTTGTACAAACAATCAAATCTATTTACATTTCGGACATGTGACAAATTTTATAAAAATGATACGAGATCAGATCATCTGTCCCAACCTCCACAAATAGCTCAGTGTCCATCCATTCACAACAAATGCGAAATGTAGAAAACACAAATAAATCAGATCACATCAATTGATGTAAAATGCATATGATGTCCCGTGTTCTCCCTCCTCCCAGCTCGGTTGTAATGAAATTTAATAAATCAATTTATGGTATAACAGGCAGATTGCAAAAATGAGAGAACGAACAAAAAAACAACAAATTAATTGAAGCATAGCAGAGAATTCGATATGCTATTTAAATATAATTAAAAATTGTACTAATTATTCAAATGAATCAAATGTTCAATGATTTATGAAAATAAAATATAAACAATTGCAATAAGATCTTTTGCAAATGCAAATACACACACGTACCCACTGCCACATGTCCGTTAAATATATTTTATGCATTGCCTGAGATTCTGTAACTGTGATAAGGCGAATGAATCTGGAGTCAAGCGCGAACCACAACATCAGCTCCACCATTTGAGAAGGGCATACCCATGTATGTTACATATACGTATGTACATTTGGGTCAGAAAATATATTTCAATTTATTTTAATAAACAATAGTGAGTCATTGCAACTACATGCCGTCCCGCCGCATACTCAGTTCGGCTACTATAATTTTACTTTTCGAAGAAAATCTATAAATATATTCTATTGGTAGATCTTCACATGTGTCAAATTAGCTCGCTGATAGCCGATCACGGTACGTAATAGCTAGCGGACCCTTGTGTCGGTATCGTTAATCGTAATGTTGTCAACAATTAAATTATAACCCGGAGATTGTAAAACTAACTGAACACAAACATGTTTGAAATTCCAGACATCTAATAGACTGTTTGTAAATAGTGATCCCAGTACAAGTTTCCTTTTAAAAAGTCAACCAGATAAAGCCAAAAGGCTCGGATATTTTAATTAAAGTTAATAAATAAAAACTAAAATTCAATTTTTTTCGGGTATTTGGATTATTCGAAAAATTTAACCTGCGTATTATTTATGAAGCACTCTTTTATTCATCGTGCTGCCTTAACAATAACGCTTCCTGTCACTCCAACTTTCGAAGACATTCGCTCTTATTTTACAAAAAAAAGGCGAACATATTATTTCCTCGCGTATTATCCTACTCTGCCGGCTAACATGTTGGTATCGTGAATTTCTTGCCAACGCGGGTTTGATATTTTAGTACTAAATCAGCTGTTTCGAAGTGAACGGAAGTTAAAACTAAAACAAATGAAGATCACAAACACACAAAATAAATAGTTATGCAGATTCTTTTAAGTGAGATTAAAAATAAAAATGAAGGCTTGAATTGGTGTAATTGTAGAGATAGCATGAATATAAAGAGAATGAAAGTAAGAATAAATAAATTTATTCGACAAAGTCTATGGGATGCATCCAAACCCTTGCATTTGCCGGAGTGACAGTATGTGTAAATGATATTCCGCTGAGGATGGACATCAGAATGAAATGGGCAGCGAGTATGAAGTGGCGAGATACTCTCGGAATTCTGAATACTTTCAATATGTTTTGTGTGGATATGTGCCAGGTTTTTTGTAGCAAATACGTACTATCTGGTGTTTTGTTCTACATTGATGGCACACACATTATTACATTACCCCTACGAAAAGCCTAGCAAAAGGCACTAGTTTTCATGTTCATAGTTCTAAAGATATGCGACGAAAGACTCCTCCAGTGAAACCTTAGTATAGCCACAGTTTTAAAGTTCTTTGCAGTAAAATCACATTTGAGTTTACTTACATATATTTGCCTTAATGACCCGAATAAAAAAAGATCGATTGTGGCGTGGCCTGTTGAAATCCAATATCGCCCAAGTCCATGTCTTCAATCTCCGACCACCAGCAATTGTTTATCATACCTTATGTTAACCGAAATTGTTTTCCCAGCAACATTTTCCAAGTAAAATAGATCAATGATGCTGCCGCACCAAACTGTCGCTCTCTAAGGATGCGTTGGCTTCTCGAAGGTCACATGCGGGTTATGCGATCCTCAGGTTAGGTATTTTTGATAGCCGCGATGAAAAGATGATTTTTTGAGAAAAAATCTTTGTTAATATCGAGCAGCTTTAAGACCAAAACTGACAAGCGAAAACGAAGTGTCAGTTAGATCTTTTAAGCAAACAGTTTTGCAAAATCGACAGACTGGTGAGATTGATGGCGAGTTCATCTTCCAGGACTAAGTCGCAATTTGGTCAGATTTGTTTTGTTTGTTAGGACTTTTTTTTTACTTAAATTGTCTTCAACCGTAAGTTTCGTGCCTTTTAATCTGAATGAATGGCGATTCGTTTCCTATTCTAATTAATTGAAAAAGAATTGCAATTTTTTTTTTGCCAAATTTATTTGTATAGAATTATTTAACTCTTTTTTTTTTTTTTGGTGAAATGAATGCTAATGCTTTAGAAATGCTTTACCGCCTATCCCTTAAATGGATGTGGACAAATCAACACTCAAAAAATGCAAAAATATACGCCCATCAAATCCAAATTTCTAGTCTTTAATCAATGCCGCAACGTCTAAATAATACCACCTTTATTTATATTTTTTTTGTCTTTTGGTCTATTTTCTTTTCAGTTTCGTTGAACGAATGAATTTGTTTACCGCCATTTGTCCATAGAAGAAAAACTACGACACATAGATATTTTCAATTGGAGAAACAACAACCTTTACTTACCACCACCGACCGCCCTTTCCCATCATCAGTCAGTCAGTCAGTCTAATTCCCCTCTCTTACTGTGTTGCGTACATGTGAAAGAACTACAATTTGAAGCAGACGGATTACAGAGAGTATATTGTTTATTTGTATATTTTTTTTAGTTTATATATTTTATTATTATTACTTTTTGTTTTGTGAACAAAAAGAAAACTTTCTTAAAACAAAATTTGTTTGGCGGGTGCGCGTGTGTATCACTTAAACGGCAGCCGAAGCAGCAACAGCAGCGGCGTCACCACTAATATATTTTACAACAACGACGACAACTGAAGCAGTGACAACAGCAGGGTTGAGAAAATGTCTTTTCGTGTAGTTAGAAGTTCAAAATTTCGTCACGTTTACGGTCAAGCTTTGAAACGTGAACAATGCTACGACAACATACGTGTCTCAAAAAGTAGTTGGGATTCCACCTTCTGCGCCGTGAATCCAAAATTTCTGGCCATCATTGTGGAGTCGGCAGGCGGTGGTGCATTCATAGTTCTGCCACATAATAAGGTAAGTAAGTCAAAAGCAAAATAGTTTTAATTTGTCACTTTACCTTTACATTTTTTTTTAACACACTGGGCTCCTTATTTTTAAATATATTTAGACACTTTTTTAAGTAAAGGGGGAATTAAAAGAGATGCTTTTTAATTGGTCGTTTAGGAAATCAGTTTTTAAGCATTTTTCCACAGTTGAAAAATTGTTTAAGATTTTTAATTTCAACATTGTGGGACAGACTAACGATTTACCGTTTCCCGTCTGGTTATATTAGGTTAGGAAGGGTAGGGTCCATTGTGAATCCCTTCCCGTCTGGTGATTATACTGAGATTTCCCGGAATGTCTCATTTTCCGGTAAATAAGAACTAAGAGAAACCCTTTCCGAAAAATTAATTGTCATTAGAAAAACAATGAAAGTGACATCACCATTCCTTCTGCATAAACAGTGGAACTTCTATTAGTCGAATTTTCTTTACAAATTCCCTTAAACATTTTTATAACTAATTCCATAACTCAAACTCTCCGTAAGTCGAACTTTCTGCTGGATAATGGAAGTTTGACTGTAACAAGTATAAACTATTTAGCACAAGTTGCATTACTTATTTTATAAAGAATTTTCCATTTTATAAAATAAGGAGATTTTCTTCAAATAATTATTAAAAAAATATAAAAAAAAATATTATTCTTTTTAAATAATTTGCTATCGACAAAAATGACTCCTCCACAACATCCAAATAGGCAATTTAACAACGAGATATTCGTGAGAATATCACCAAGTTCATAAAGAAATGGCCGAGGTTACCACGTGAATAAAATCCGTGAATAATGGAAATATTTGCTCTTTCAAATTAAACAAATTTATTTTTTAAGTTTTTGAAAAAGTAACAATTATTACTTTTATTATTACATGGATTTATTGATTAAGATCAATTAAGCTAATTTTTGTAGACGGCCGTGGTATGGTAGGTAGTATGGGCGACTATCACATAGTAAACCCAGTTTCGAAACCTGATAAAATCAAACATTTTTCGGCTGATGTTTCCACCTCATAAGTGCTGGCGACTAAACGACTTAATGAGTAATATCTAAGCCCTGTAAAACTTCTCCAGAAAAGCATTAACCGTTTGGAGCCTGATTCGATATAATTTCCCTTCTATTCGTCATGGAATAATGAGCCTAATAAATAGCAGCAGCTACCTTCGAGGTACATTTCTGAATGTTGATAAATCTTAATGAAGTGTCAGAAAGGTGTTTTCAATTGTTAATCATAAATATTTCAATAATGGCTCGAACGGGAATGTTTTTGAATGCTGAATTGAATTAAATATTAATGTTTGTTGTCCAGTGTAATTAAACATTTGTCTCCATAATTCAGATATAAAACTCAATATTAAAACTTGTGTAGTATTAACTTCTAATTAAATTGCATATAAATATTTTTTACAGAAAAAGTGATTAATATATATATCACTCATTTACTTCTATGGTGTCATTCAAAATTCACTTTTATTTTTCTGCTCAAGAAAAAGCTGCAAATGTCTTATTTGAGTTGACTTTTGTTCTGCGTGTACAATACATACATATGTCAGGGCTCTACTGTATTCGGAAAACCTATGAGTTTTTTCCTGTATTTGCTAACCAAGGCGCAATTGAAAACTTTAAACGGCTCTCCTGAAAAAAATGGTATTTTGAGTTGTGTCGCTATTGAAGTAAATGAGCGATATGTATGTAATTCACTTTTCTGTCAAAAATATTTATGGCTTGTAAGTACACACAAAACTATTAGTATTTTTGAAAACTCATGACCACTGTTAGTCATTCCTATAAAAGAACACGATGATACGACCTGTACATCTATAGATAATTTCCGAATCAAGAGAAACAAATATTTCCGCTAGAAATTTCCAACACACATCGCTCGAACACCGCCATAACGGAAAACGACGACGCCAACAAAAAAAAAATCCAAATATATTTTTCAAATAAAATTAAGAGAAAAAGAGGCTGTGTACGTTTGTGACTATTTTGGGAAATGAAACAGAAATTATTTAAAAATAGAAAGACTACTTGATTGTTTCATGCGTTATAATATATTTGAACAATTTGTGTTTTCTTTTTGGCCAACGGCCAACAAAATGGGGTAACGCGCGCAAAAAAGCGGATCAGATCTGAATAGACAAAAATAATAATAAAAAAAAAAAAAAAAACACCCCGAACACGAGGAAAAATGTACGGAAATTTTTTGTGTGAATAAACAACGTACGGCATTGGTGAAGATGGATATAATATTTGAAACATAAACATTGTATGGAAATACACAAACGAGTAGTACAAACAACATGTATTAAATATTCGCAAAGGAAATTGACTTACACAAAATTCTGGAGAAAAGAATCCGAAAAGTTACACAATTTCATGAATTTCGCAAAAGTACCAACATACACTATAAATATACAATTCAAGAGTTTCCATGCATGAGATGTTCGAATGATTATATAATACAAATTCTGACATTTAATTGATTCTTGATAAAGGTACATTATAAGGTATTAGATGGCAAGTCGATGTCCCAGGACTGAGTCTTGTTAACTCAGTATTCGATTTTAAAATCGAGAAAAATCTCAAAATAGAAATTTTACAGATTACACTCCACCTTCAGTTTACGTATGTCATAAAAAAGACATTCCCTTAACCATGGATAATAAGCACATACGTATTTTCCTCAACATTCAATGAAGGAACAGTCAGTTGGGGAATCTCTCAAATCATTGAGCTGTGGACGACACAATCTGTATACTCACTGATCGGGACCTACTGGCGGCTTCTAACGAGTAATCACTCTCTTACTCTTACACGTTTACTATTGTTGTGTAATAGTAAAACACACTACTAAGGGAGTTTAAGAGCTGACTGTAGCAATATTCTAAACTGCTACAGAGAACGCATTGTTCCGGCACTCTAAACAGGTGTCCTTCCTGCCTACAAAGCCCCCCTGACACAGTGCATTTATTTCATTGTCCATCCGATCTCACCTGCCTTCGACCCATTCACCTACCAACATCACACCTTCCAAATGACACACATTAATTCAATATTTATTCCACAGACAAGAACTTTTGGCAACAGCAGCAGAACTGTTACAACAACAACTAAGGGAGTTACTTCTTAGTTATATTTGTTAAATGTACTCTGACGACGCTTTCGAAACTTTTGTTAGACAGTGGTTCGTTAATGTCTGCCACTTCTCTCTCCTTCTCTATTTCTTATTTTCATTGACGACCTGCTGGGTCAGACTGTGAGCCCGATCTACTCCTTTGCGGATGACAGCAACCTCTGTCATTCATACTCATTTGATCATCGGCCAGGTCCTCTGGAGGGCGAGGACAAAAGGCGAATGATGAATGACTCACTTAACCGCGATTTGGCCACGATTTGTGAGTGGGGCCAAATGAATAGAGTCGATTTTAATCCACAAAAGACCCAGAGCTGTTTGTTGTCACACAAACGTTCACCAGATCCAGCATTGTCGTCAATTTCTATGGGTGGTGTGGATATCGACGAATCAGACACTCTTGATGTTCTGGGCATGAAGATACAGGGTGATGCTCGCTGGGCCAGCCATATATTCGAAGTGTCGAAAGAAGCATTCAAGTGTTTAGGCTTTTTGAAGCGGTGCAAGAAATACTTCACTCCATCTGATCTCGTAAATATTTACACCACTTACATCCGGCCTAAAATGGAATACAACTCGCATATATGGGCAGGGGCTCCATTAACATCTTTGAAGCTTCTGGACCGTGTACAGAGGAGAGCGGTGGTGATGATAGGGGATGGTAGGGTATCCAGCTCTATTGTCTCCCTACAGCATCGCCGAAATGTGGGTTGTGTATCTCTACTCCATACATATTTCAATGGTATCTGTTCAGAAGATATCCGTCGTCTGGTCCCTGACGTTAGAACATTTAGCCGGAATACTCGGCTATCCAGGGTCTCTCATCCGTTCATTGTCAAATGGCCGGTTGACCGGACGACGCTCTATAGAGAAAATTCGTTCTTCAGCCAAACCGTTCGTATGTGGAATAATCTTCCAGCAAGTGTCTTTCCTGCCAGCTGCGACATACTCAAATTCAAGGCCAACGTCAACAAACACTACTCCCTCTTTCCTACCTCTAACACCCTTATTTCCTATCGCTAGCACAGTGCAATGCGCTTATAGGTGGCATTCCCTGAGTGATAGCCATATAAAAAAAAAAGAAATGGATGATATTTTTTCCAATCGTAAAAGTTGGAAACGACTCATTGTGGGTCTACAAAAGTAGATCGAGTACGTTGAGGTGAGGTTTGAATTGGAAGGGAATCTCATCTCCACAAAAAATAAATTAGGGAAAAGGAATATAGTTAATAATTGATAGGTAAAGGTACAAATGCGAAACATAGAAATAGAGTATAGTGTGTGGTCCGCTGGTTAGTTAGTCTGTTGAGTACCCGCATCCCCTGTCGCTCAGCCATCTTATGCCTCTAATGAAGCCTATTAAGTATTCAACCGTGATCTTTGTGATCTCCCCTAGTTCTGTCAATTTTGTCTATGGCGTTGCAAACTTGTACAATGGCAAAGTACATGTTCTACCGTCTCCAACTCATCCTTATCCTCACACATCCAGCAGATGTCAGATGATATTTTATCCGATTTGTCCCTTGTCCTGACTGAGCAGTAACAATGTGAATGTTCTACTGTCTCCAACTCATCCTCGCATATCCTGTAGAAGTCTGGACATCCATTATCCCATTTGGTCCCCGTCCCGACTGAGCAGTGGCCTGCGACAACTGTTATTACAAGTGAGACTCCTTTTACCCAGTTCCGTCAGTGTACTAGTTCTCTCATACATTGTAGCCCACTCTAGAATATTAGTTCCCGAGTGTTCTTTCTACCATTTGGTCCTTCGGTTTAACCGATCTATCCGCATATATAGCTGAGCTAGCTTATCAGCGGCCTCATTTCCCTCAATTGCACGATTCCAGACACCTAGGAAAAGTCTACCCTGCAATGCCTTAAATGTAGACATGGAGCCTGCCTAGACGACACCTGATGACTTGTTATAGTCTCGACCTTGCCTGTCTGCGCCTTCCGTGGTATTTGCGCCTTTCTGGCTGGAGTGTTTGTATTCATTCGACCGACATGTCCCAGCCAGCACAATCGCAGTATTTTGATGCGCTTAACGACGTTCATGTCGGGATACAGTTCACGGTTCGTTCTATACTCCTATACTCCTCGTTAACACAGATCGGGCCATAGATTTTTGGAAGGATTTTCTCTCAAAAACAACCAGCACAGCTTCATCAGCTTTCGCAAGTACCCATGATTCGGCTTTATAAAGAAGCACAGGTAGAATAAGCATGTTGTACAGTGCAGCCCTTAATACTGCTAGAATTTCTGCTTCAAAATGATTTTTGATGATTAAAATTTGAGAAATTTAAAAAAACTTATTTCTAAATATTGAAAGTAATCGAGCGAGAACTTAATGTTTTCATTTTCTTATTCGATTATCAGTTACCTGCCGTTCTACGTGCTACTTTCTATAAAATGCCGAGGTAAATATAACTCGTATTCTACGAGGGAATAGGAAAATGTAAATTTCTACATTAAGTTATTTGACCAATTGAGTTTTTTTTTTATTTTATTCTCTGTTCATATAAAATCTAAAAATTAAGAATTTTTGTTTCGCTCAAATTCAACCTAATTTCGCAAATCACCAATTCGAAGCGTATGCAAACATTAAACAAAATTTATGATAGATGCAGAGACACATTTTGACGCAAAAGTATATATGTGTGTGTCTGTTCATAACTGTCAGATTTTATTATTATCTCTCAATTTGACACCTGTTTTCTACACACGTCTTATAAGTGGCATCCATACATACAAACGTACATACATCTGTTTCGTATCCGGCGGATATAAATGACTATTCCGCTGTCGCCATAATACGACAATTTGGCTTCTGCGCTTCATACACACACGAACACTTTGTGCATGTCCAAATCTACTTTTAAGAAATTTTGCAATTTCAAAACGAACCCAGAAGAAGACACATGTATGCCAAATGACATTTTCAATTTTGCGTTAAAAAGAAAATAAATGAGAAAATTTTGAAGGAAAAAAAAAATATAATAATAAGGCACACAGCCAGCAGTTGGAAATAAACTGGGTTGACATTTATACGTGTCGAAATAGCCGGTGGGTGGCAAGCTGGCTAGGCTAGAAGTAGTCACCTTCAACGTGAACAATTTATGGTATTATGAGAAATCCCTTGCGCCGATTACTCTGCCCTCACTGTGTGAATTATTTTATTATGGGTATATCGAACTGACATTATTTTTTCTAATTTATGGCGGATGTTAAGTGGGTGTTGTTATTGCTTATATCAGTTTTTTTTTTTTTTTATTATTAATGACGACCTAACGCATTTAATATAATTCTGTTTCTTTTCCATTTATCAGGTGGGACGCATCGCAGCCGATCATCCACTAGTAGGCGGTCACAAGGGTCCCGTACTTGATCTTGCCTGGTGTCCTCACAATGATAATGTCATCGCTTCCGGCTCCGAAGATTGTGTTGTCAAAGTCTGGCAAATTCCCGATGGTGGCTTATCTCGGACCCTTACCGAACCCGTTGTGGATTTGGTATTCCATCAGCGTCGTGTTGGTCTTGTGGTATGGCATCCCTCCGCTTTAAATGTATTGCTGACAGCCGGTTCGGATAATCAGGTATGTAAAAGTATCCAATTTTTCATACTGAAAAATGCCACAATTTTCTATGGGAGTTTGTTTTTGGAACAACACTTCAACACTTTACAAGAGAAAACGTATTTCAATCACCCATTTGTATTTACATTTTATTTATTGGTTGAAATTGTTTAAATATTTTTGGCAATCTCCACTCAGGTTGTCATTTGGAACGTTGGTACCGGTGAAATTTTGGTACACATCGATTCACATCCCGACATAGTCTACAGTGCCTGCTTCAATTGGGATGGTTCAAAATTGGTAACCACCTGCAAAGATAAAAAGATACGTATTTATGATCCACGCTCCGGTGAGGTGGAGAGTGAGGCTGTGTGTCATGAAGGCTCAAAGGCCACCAGAGCCATATTCCTGCGTCACGGTTTAATATTTACCACCGGTTTCAATCGTTCCTCCGAACGCCAATATTCATTGCGTGCGCCCGATGCCTTGAGTGATCCTATTGTCATGGTTGAATTGGATACATCAAACGGTGTAATGTTCCCTCTGTACGATCCCGATACGAATTTAATTTACCTGTGTGGTAAAGGTGATTCCGTTATCAGATATTTCGAAGTGAGTTCTAATCATATATCTTGATGCCAGTTTTTTTTTAATATATATATACATGTTTATTGTTTTGACAGGTCACCCCCGAGCCACCATTCGTCCATTATATTAATACCTTCCAAACACCCGATCCACAACGTGGTATTGGTATGATGCCAAAGCGTGGTTGCGATGTCACAACCTGTGAAATTTCCAAATTCTATCGTCTCAATAATAACGGTCTATGCCAAGTCATCTCAATGACCGTGCCCCGCAAATCGGATTTGTTCCAAGAGGATTTGTATCCCGACACCTTAGCCGAAGATGCTGCCATTACTGCGGAAAAGTGGATTACGGGTGAAGATGCTGAACCGGTGACATTTTCGCTTAAAGTAAGTTTTCCACTGCCACGTGCCTACAAACTTCGCTACCAAATATTGGAATACAGTACTCTTGGTGCCATTGTCATGGTGTCATATGATCTCAACTTTGATTCGACCATGACCACCAACTTGAGTGCACAGTATCAAGCAAATCAACCGAAGAAGTATGCAAACATCTCTTATATACGGAATTATCTCTTCCATATGCAAAGAGAGTTCCAGAGATGGAGACTTCTTTGATAAAAAAACGTGAAATTTCCTTGAAGGATCTTTGAGAACAATGACGAGAGAATACACAGATTAAAGAGAAATGCTCTAAATTGATAGTGATGGAAAAGGAAATACTATAGATATTAAATATCTCATCATAAAGAAAAATAATACATTATTTTGAAATAGTTTTCCAAAGTTTTCCGAATCTGAGAAATTTTCTATGAGAATAGTTTCTTTTAGTTTTGAAATTTTCTATTGCAAAATAATCTCAGAATCGGAAGATGTCTCGTCGCTTTTTTTTTAATGTATTCCAATATTTTCAAATGTTTTGTTTGACTTATTGCCACGTTTTGCAATGTTGTTGTGGTTTTCTCGTTAGCAAAAGCCCTTGACTAATTAACTAAAGATCACAAGCGTATGTCCTCGTTGGGTTATATTTTTTTGAATTGCTTTTCTGTTACGAATTTAATCATGAAATTGCGAAAAGGTTTTTATTCATATGCATACGCAATGCTTGCAATATCATTCCATTTTGCACTCTACATGTAACACGCCATGGCTTCTTCTTCTTCTTCTCTCTCTCTCTCTCTAATAATAATAATAATACGCAACTCACCCACCAACCCACCCCAGAGCCAAATCCATTGTGAAGTGATGTGCTGTGACGGTGCCGTGTTGCGCGCTGTGTTCATTGCTAGTTGTGTTCTGTGTTGCTTGCTTGTTCCACGACGCTCTATCGAACAGAATTACTAAAAAATCTAAATAGGATCGTGTTTCTATTGTACAGGGTGGATATGTATCATCATCGGCGAACAAATCATTATCGGTATCAAAGAAGGCCAACATATTGAATAAAGCAGCCGTAGGAACCTCAAAGAGTGCCAGCAGTGCGACACTGGGATCGAGTGGCAGCAGTGCGGCCAATAACAATTCATCTGGATCAGCGCCGATCAGCGGTATTACTGTAAGTATTGCTTTTTAATATGTACATGTATATTTTGAATTTATAGCTTAAATTTGTGTCTTGTCGTAAACATATTTTTGTTTACGTACCTTTAAAAAATGTAACGTATCACCCCGTATGAACATACATTTGTTGAACGCATGAGTGCGGCAAGGTTCTGTTCTCTATAATATTTCTTTAGATTTATTGAGTCTTTGTTGGGAATACATATATGATTTTATCTGCATAATTAGGAAATACTTAAAACTATGGTGTATTATTTTAATGTAGGTAACAAAAAATACAGCATCTTGCTTAGCATTATTGGGTAGAATTTCTTATTTACATTGACGAACTGTTGCGTCAGACTGTGAACTCTATCGGTCATATTCATCGGACCATCGACCAAGTTCTCTGGAGGTCTGGACGTCAATTGAACAGAGTTGATTTTAATGCACGCAATGCACCCAGTGCTGTTTGTTGTCACACAAACGTTCCACTGATCCAGCATTGTCATCCAACTCTATGGATGGTGTAGATAACGACGAACCAGAGACTGGGCATGAAGATACTGGCTGATGCTCGTCGGGCTAGCCATATATTCCAAGTGTCGAAAGAGGCATTCAAGTGTTTAGGCTTTTTGAAGTGCCCCACAAAATACTTCACCCCATCTGATCTCGTAAATATATATTCCACCTACATCCGACTAAAAATGGTATATAACTATCATGTATGGGCAGTGGCTTCAAGTACATGGTTGCAGCTCCTGGACCTTCTGAACATAAAAGAGAGCGGTGTGGATGATAGATGATACTAGGGTATCCAACTATAGTCTCCCTTCATCACAGGCCGGAATGTGGGTGGTATATCGCTTTTCTATAGATATTTTAACATAGCAGACTCTGTGGATATCCTTCGTCTAGTCCCTGATGTTGGGACATTCAGCAGGGATACGGGGCTACCCAGGGACTCTCATCCGTTCATTGTCAAATGACCGGTTATGTTCATACTCTACCAGCTAGAGTCTTTTCTGCCAGCTGTGACATGCTTACATGTCCACAAACACTACTCCCTCTTTCCTTCTTCAAATACAGTAGAAACTCGATTCTTGCACGTAATAAAAACAGGGCTCGGTAAAAGTTTCGAGGTTGTCTTAAGTACCGCGTATTCATTTCCCATACAAAATAAAAGGCACATACATTTGTTTAGAATCTAAGTTTATTTCCATTAACAACACTTAAGTTCAACGCATTCGTATAACAGTAGATACATATTTTATGTGGAATTAAAGAAATTTAAAATTTTTGTTTGTTTTGTACAAAGTCGCTTGTTCAGTACTACACTGCTTCTTGGGTTCTGGAGCATCATCATAATATTTCATCAAATGAAGCATTGTGTTGATCCGCCCATTCTAAGCAAATAATGAACGCTGACATCTTCATTATCCCAGTCGGATGATTTGTTAAACAGTTTTAGAAATGATGACCGAATTGAAGACTCATTATATAAAAAAACAAATTCCATCTTTTAAGGTGATGTTTCGCAAAGACTCGTCTATTGTTTTTCCACGACGAACAATGTGACATAATGGGCTTCTTTTGTAGATCAGCTTCGTAAGCCTTGTAACAGTCTGGTCCATGGGCTGTATAAGAGCAGTACAGTTTGGAGGAAGGCACAGTAACGAAATTTCACCATCATTGCTCCTTAAATCGCCTTCTTGGGATGGCATCGAGTATTATCTATAAGTAAAAGAGCCCTTTCGGGAAGATTTTTTCCACGAAGGAACTCTTTCGTCTACAGTTTTAATAAAAGGACTTTTTTTAGGACCAACGATTGACTTACCTCTGAAACAATTGCCATCCAAGCACCTTTATTACCTTTGTAGACAACAGTCATATCCGTAACATTTTTAAATGAACGAGGATTTGATGATTTTCCAATAACGATTAATTTCAGTCTATGATTTCCAGCAGCATTCGTACAAGCAAGAAAAGTTATTCTTTCTTGACTGATTTTATGTCCCGGCGCCGAGGTTTCTTTAGAGCGCACAAATTTAGATCGGCAATTTCCAAATTTAGATCGGCAATTTTTTCATTTAGTTTTTCCAAATATCGGTTAATAGAATCACTCTTGTTTGACAGTTTTTCCCCACATATTTTGAGTCTGCGGATTCCATGTCGTTTTTTAAAGTTTGCAACCATTGCTATCGTGCAAGCCACCCGACTTATCCTGAATTTTGGCATGGAATAACTTTGCCTTTTCCTTGAACGTATCAGATGTGATTGGCAAATTCTTTGCTCTTTGATATGCAAACCACTTGAACAATACTCTTTCCATTTTTGAAAACTCCGAGGGTTTACGCGTCTTTCTTCTCCCAGGGCCTGATTCAGAATGCGCCACAAATTTCTTAATTTCTCTTAACACGAGTTATTGTTGATCTAGAACATGAAAATGTTTGGCTAAGGACGTAAACAAAGCAGCACGCAAGAGTAGTACAAAAATGTTGCAAGTATCGAGTTCAAAATGTCGGATGTGGCAAGTGCGTAATGAAAAATATTTCTATGTTGCAAGAATCGAGGTGTGTAAGTGTGTGCAAGAATCGAGTTTTCCGAAGGACAATTTTTGAATTATAAGAATATTAAAAGACGAAGTTTTTTACGGTTTTTCGTCAGCGCCAAAAAGAAAATTGCACAGGAGAGGATTTTGTATGTGGTCACGGATAAGGGGGTATGGTGCTTACGATACAATTGGTTGTGCTATATCATTGTAAAGATATATTTTTACCCCGTATTCATAAAAATGTAAAAAAACTGAGTTAAGAAATATTTATGAAAATACAAAAACAATTTTCACACATTTTTCTTAACAAAGGTTTTTTAAATTTTTATGAATGCGGATATTAGTTTTTAATATTTTGGCATTAAGAGCGTTGGACAATTTTGTAACGAACTGCATTAAAAAGTGAGTTTCGAAAAAGCGCCTACGTCTTTTTCGTGGTAAGGGCTCATTTTTTTTTTCTCAAGCGATCCTCTGTCTGATGCACTCGTCCATAGGATGGATCGTATACAATATTTATATTTTTATCTTTTGGTCGTATGCTTGATATTAATATTGAATATTTGTTTGCCTTTACAGGAAAAAGATTTACGTGACATAACCGATGAAATCCGCAAACTGAAGGCTATTATCGTCAAGCACGAGAATCGCATCCGAGCCTTGGAGGCTACGGTACGAGAGCAGGAGGATAACACCGATGGTGTGGCGGCCAAAACCAACAGCACCACCACCAGTAGTAATGACACCAAAGCCACCGAGAGCAATAGTACCAATAAAGAAGATGCCAATGGCTCGACTGCCGCCCCAACAGCAGCAGCGTCGGACGATGTGTAAAACGACGACAACATAGCATCCTCTTCTCTCTCTCTATCTCTCTTTACATACACACATACAAACAGAACTATACAACAACAAACTTATTGTTTTTCAACACTACACACAAAAAAACTACTTCATCAAAACAAAATGCACGTGTGATCGTTCGTGCCCACCTCCACCCACCCCCTCCTCTCTTTTATATAATTATAATTATTATAAAAAACAAAAACAAAATATTTAAACAAAAACAACAACAACAATGATGTCACGTAAAACAAAGGAAATGATTATTATTTTTAAACGTACATATTTTTTCTATCTTTACTTCATTTCTTTTTATATTCCTTTTTTGTCATACATAATTCATCATTTGTTTTTTAATTTTTGTATCGCTACTTTGTATTATTTTTATTTTTTATAATTTACCTTCTATATATTTATTCTATCAAGTCTATAACCAACCAACCACCTACTCCGATTTCCTTTCAATGTATTTTTTTTTTTTATTATTTTTTTTCATAAAAAAATTGTTTTTTTAATTGTAGTCCTCGTGTTTGTAATCTTTTTAATTAATTCTATAAATTAATTTTAATTATTAAAAACAAAACAAAGAAAAACCTAATGTTAATCTTTAAAAAAAAAAAACAAAGAGAGAAACAAACCTTATCTTTTTATTACGGTTACACTGTTGTACAAATGTTTGTGGACAAAAGGAACTATTGAAATGTTGTCGTGATATTTATGGATAATTATTCGGCCAATAATGTTGCTTCGTAAGACGGAGGAAATGGTATCGTCTGACAGGCTCTACGTTAAGCATCAACAAAAATGTTGTTGAAAAATCTATTATCGTCATTCGGAAAATATTGTGAAAACAAAATGGGAATTTATTACATCCTGTTCCATCAGGATTGTATTCACCAGCTTTTTTTCGCTATCAACAAATCAACAATTCGCAGAAAACCAATTGAGCTTACGATAGGAGAGTGAATATATTCTACTGTTAAACAGAAGAGATTCCAAAAAATATAAAAATAAGGAGTAAAATTCTCGCTCTTATCCAATTCCTCCTCCAACAAGGGGGTTACTGCGATGTCTGTAAGCAGTTCAGTACCCGTACATTAGAGACACCATACTAAAGTGCTGTTCATTGTTGATTGAAGATATAAAATTCCTTTGGTATTCCACCATATCTGAACGGCTTAATGATCTGTGCTAGTTGCGGCTGTTTCTCATTGGCGACAGAATCACTGCAAGTAGCAGGTGAGGCGACATCGTAGCCTAATGTAAATGGATATCTCTATAACTGGTCAATTCTTCAGATCACTCAATTCTCGTTGCCGTCTTATTGCTCTGGCTCCGGCTGCACATCATCCCGTATTTCAGGATACTTTAGTACAACAGTGTAGTGTACTCTTATTCTTATTGTAAATCACAAGTTTTATTATTTTATTCCTTAAACAAAAATAAAGCTCAACTTGATAATTAAGAGAAATAACAATAACAGCCCGTTAAAACCACAAGAAACAGAAATATAATTATACTTTTAATTTATTTGTTGAATTTTGTTTTTTAAAAAATATATTTTGTTTAAACGTTACAAATTACTATTACTACCAAGCAAAAAAACTACTATTACTACTACTACCTACTACTCAAATAACTATTACCTACATACATACATATGACCCATAACTAAGCGTTTTGTCTGCTAACCCTGCCTTTTAATCAATCAAAAACCAAACAAAAATATGGACGACAGATGACTACATCCATCCTACGCATAGTTAAATTGAACCAGATGTGAGACCGACCATCCATATTTTTATTTTTTATTGATTGCTGCTTCTGCAAAAACTGTTTGTAAATCCGCCCGTGTTTACTTTTCTTCTCTTTATTAGTTTTGTTTTCTATTCTAAATAACTTTACTCCAAAAATCATAAACAATCTATATATTTAATGAACAAGAAATGAATGCCAAGAATGTCTACTATGAGAAAGTTTATATTTTGTAATTAAAAAAAAAAAAACAGAAACCAACAAATGAGAAAAAAAAATGAAAACTATTTAAAATAAATTGCCTATACCACATTTTTGTAATAAAATTTTTCAATGGAAATAAAAATTAAAGTTAAAAGAAATATGAGAAGAAAACTTCATGTTCATTATTTTGCAAAACTAAGAGAGATAGGAGCCACCCCACCGCATGTGGAAGTAAATATCACAAGATCACAAGATTTCTAAGTATAAGCTGAACAACTTTTGAAGGAGCTGGTAAAATACAAATATATTTTTAAAATTTCTTCATACACTGCGCTGCAAATATTGCGCATCACCGATGATGATGCATTTTTGTTGGGCAGTTTTGTTTGCATTGTAGACCGCAGAAGTACAAGCGATGAATTCATTTTGTACTTAAATGACTTAAATATACAAAATAAATTAAAAAAAAGAATTCTACTCATTAATTTCTATAGAACTTAGTCCCGATTTACACTAGGCAATTTTACTTGCGGCATGATTCCTTTTTGAACTCGCCTCTTGTGATCACATAAGGAAATTTTTGTTTTCATTATTATGAAAAACAAAAAATAAATTGCCAGTACGAGCAAGTTTTTCCCTTTCCATTCCCCTTAACTCTCTCTCCGACAAACTCAGAATCAGGGCAATTAAAATTTTCTAGAGTGAATCGGGACTTACCTTTTCCTTCGTAACAGTTAGTTATCTGATGCGAGTTTGCAGAATGCAGTGCGCAACATTTTCAGTGCAGTGTTGTGTTTCCGAATACACCCCTAATTAAGAAACTTGAAGTGGTGGGTTGTATTGAAAGACACTTAGCAAGCAAGGAATACTGCAGATTTCATAGAGGAAGCCTTTAACAATATTAAAAGAAGTGCTGTTAAAGAATCATTAGAGGAATTTCTTGGTAGGCTGGACCGATAACAGCAAAGAGCTTTTGAAGGTCATACAGCCAAACGTGAAACTCAATTCATATGGAAAATTCAGATAATTCAATGCTAAAGGATATTCAACAAAGTATTGAAAAATTGTATTTACATTACTTATAAAATATTGGGATGATTAGATTTTGCTAAATTTTTTTTATGATATCGCGACCGTAGAACAACGTTCCAAGGTAGTTTTGAGAAAAATTAATATCAGTGTGTAATATGTTATAGTTCCTATATGTCATTACTTTTTGCCAACCATTATTAATTATTTTATTTCAATTTAAACAGTAATCGAAAGATATTACAAATTGTAGTATTCGATAAAAAGTTACTGCGTTGGTTCTTTAAGAAGAGTTTAAGTTTTAATTAAACCATAGAAGAAAACTAAAGATTTATTTTCTTTATTTTAAATAGAATACTTGAATGTTTCGTTAATGAGTTTACATGTTTTTCAAAATAGCGGTGATAAAGATATGATATAATGAACTAAAATTTTCGAGTTGGTGCTCTTATTTTGACTGCAATGAAGAACTGTTCCGAATTTGTCGTGTTCGATTTCCACCACATTCGTAGCCTTAAAACAAAACATTTTAAAACAATAACTGACAGGATTTTCAAAAAAATAACCCCTGAAGAAGTTGGAATAAAGCTAACGAAACGTTGGGAAAATATGAAATAAATTAGATTTATTTAATTCATAAAACAGTAACCTTGATTGGTCAGGTTACTGTTTTATACGAGAAATGAGACAAAACTAAATAAGAATAACTGAGCAAATTTGTTGTCATTTGTATAATTTTTTAGGTCTCATAAAAAAAGGAATTCACAATGTGTAATATACATTTAGACAATTGTATGCAATATTATTTCGGATTGTACGAATTCTATAGTTAATACCACTTCTTTTCGAGGGCTTTCAGTGCAACCCTTTCTTTCATTTTTATTTCGTTCATGGCAATTCTCTCTTTCATTTCTATCTCCAGTATCTTCAGACGTTCTTGACTATCGATTTCTTTTTGTCTCATATCCATCTCCTGTTTCAGTTTCTCTATTTGAAAGTCTAGCTTTTCTCGCTCTATTTGTAATTCTTCGGCTCTTAAGGGTACGTCTGTTTCTAGTTTTCGTTTTCTAAGTCTAGAGGAATGAGTGACATCATCTGGTATCCGTTCGTCCTCCATAGAACAAGAAGTTTCACAGTCATCGCTTAGTGGTTCCTCCTTTACAGCATCCTCAGAGCCGTTGAAGTTAAATGAGGGCTCCGCTTTACACAGCTCTTTGAAGTCCTCACTGAAATAACACATCTTCGTGACTATATCTGGAAAAGGAAATTGTTATGGAACTTCCTACTATTTGAAAAGACTGTAACAAAGAACAAACAAACCTTGTAGATTTTCTCCATCATTTAAGGCACTGGCCTCTGAAGATTCCTGCCACTGTTTTGCACGATTATAGCACATTTTCATATTTATAACTTTGTTTCGTACTAGTTTCCAATCAATGTCGGGGATGTGGGTTTCATCTATAAATTTTGTATAAAACCGTTGGGCTGTTGGTTCCTGCGATTAATTGAGGAAGATTTATTGTTCGTAAATGTCTCTGAATTGTGTCTACCGTACCTCAAAATCTGCGATATTTCTTTTCAAAAATGCGATTAAACAGATCTCCTCACTCCGTGACCATTTTTTACTGGGCGATATTCGGATTTGCACTGTTTTCTTCTAAAAAAAAAAATTAAATAGCCGAAACAATTAGGTTAAGTTAGGTTAGGAAGGGTGGTACATCCTAAGATGCACCTCCACTCGGCGACCCATAGGGTCCATTGTGAATCCCTTCTGTGTCGGTGTGAAAATTATAGCTGTAAGTAGTAGATTAAAGATATATAAAGTAGAAAAACAATTTGTGAGAGTCACTGGAGTACTGTTTTATGTTAAGTAAGCAGTCTGTTCAGTCTAGCATCCCCCGTCGTTCATCCATCTAATGCCCCTTATATAGCTAATAATGTTTTCAACACCTGTCACCGAAATGTCCCCTAGTTCAGCAAAAAATCTATACCGTAGACATTTTTGTCTATGGCGTTGCAAACTTGGACAATGACAAAGGATGTGTTCTATTGTCTCCAATTCGTCCTCATCCTCGCACATCCTGCAGAAGTTTGGAGATCTGGTCATAGCCCGATCTAAGCAGTGACCTGTGATGACTCCTATTGCAATTCTGAGACTTCTTCTATCCAGTCCCATCAGTGCATTTGTTCTCGCTATATCTAACCTAGGCCACAAGACCTTCGATATATTTCAACCCACTCTCGTTTCCCAATTGGAAAGTATTCTGGTTAGGATATGATCCTTCTGTTTTTTGAAAAAGTAGCTGATTGGCGGTTTAACCAATTTTTTTTTTTATATAAACTAACACTCAGGGGATGCCCCCTATGAATGCAATGCACTGTGTTAGCGATAGGAAGTAAGGGTATTTTATGGATGAAAGATGGAGTAGTGTTTGTTCACGTTTGACTTGAATTTGAGAATGTCATAACAGGCAGGAAAAACACTTGCTGGAAGATTATTCAACATACGAACAGTTCGCCTGAAGAACGAATTTTCTCTATAATGAGTCGTCCGGTCAACAGGCCATTGGACAATGAACGGATGAGATTTCCTGGATAGCCGAGTATTCCGGCTAAATGTTCTAACTTCAGGGACCAGACGACGTAAATCTGACGACCAGATACCGTTAAAATATCTGTAGAATAGCGATACACAACCCACACTCCGACGAAGAAGGGAGAGAGAGAGAGAGTTGGATACCCTACTATCCCCAATCATCACCACCGCTCTCCTCTGTACACGGTCCAAAAGCTGCAAAGATGTCTTTGGAGCTCCTGCCCATATGGAGGTGGTGTAAATATTTACGAGATCAGATGGAGTGAAGTATTTCTTGCACCGCTTTAAAAAGCCTAAACACTTGAATGCTTCTTTCGACACTTCGAATATATCTTCATGCCATCATCTGCCTTTTCAGTGACCGTTTTCCTCTTTCATATTTCAACAATAAAAATTGTATTTTTAATGATATGCTAATGGGATATATTTTTTGAAAAGATCGTTTTCTTGTTATGACGTACGCATCCAATGTAGCTACAACGCCAAAAAAAAATGTTACCTACTGTATTTACATCCAAATCAATTTCCAATAGCTCTACTACCGCCTGTTCCAATGCCGATATAGGTAATTCTTGCGATGGCCTACCACCTTCGATGTTTCTTTTATTTCGCTCCATTTTCTTTTTTAATTTTGCTTTAAAATGAATCCACACTCTCTGCCATTCATTTGGTGTGCGAGTTGGTGGTCCATGGCTGTTTAAATTCTCTGCAATGCCATTCCACACTTCATACGTAGTGTCTTGGGAAAGCCGAACGCCGCGAGCTAGATTGGGGTTGGCTTCCATTGTCTCTATTAACATCTCAAATTGTTGTTTTGTAGTGATTTTAACCATCACGCGACAAAAAATAGGTACTGTTCCAAATTTCAATTTTTATTTCCTTAAAGAATTTCACCGCAAGAAATAAGTGGTTGTCGAAAAATTCCCATTTAGCAACTGAAATTGACAACTGTCAGTCGGTAGTTGCCATCCGTAATGGTAATTCTGGCAACTGGCAACGACACTGGAATTTGGTTGCTTCCCGTAATCGACCCGTAAAACTTCTCTAGACAATGAATTTATACGTTCGGTCAGAGCTGATTTGGCCACTTAAATTTGGCAATTTTCATGAATTATTACGAATTTGTTATTGAACTCATAATCATTCAAATTATAGTCAAAACTTTCGATTAGGTTTACGTCACTGCACAGATCGTTGAAGATATGTATGTTGAAAAGACAACAGAAAGAATGTATCTAAATTAAAATAAGAACGAAGACAACGACTATAAATAAAAGGATATTTGTATGAGTACAATATTTTGCAAAATTACTCCTTCTGCTATTTACCAAGTCAAATCTTTCATTATTAATAAAAAGTAGTCGCTTTCTGGTACGTTTTCGGAGAGTCAGAAAAATCTGACAACCCTGCGATGCTTGCAACCTTCTTTTTGTTAACAGTTATGCACAAATATATTTGATCAATTTAAACACAATGAAGACCACACTTGCCTATTAGAGGGTTACGTTCGATGTGGTGTAGGGTTTTTTCGTAGACCGCAGATGTTCTATGGAGGAATTAGTGGCACTTTGCGAGTAAGAGAATAATCTCCAAGTCTCGGGGGAAAAAATCTTTAGAAAAGGCTCATCCGTGCGCAGCGGGCTTTAAACAGTAGTTCCTAGTCAGTGAGTAGCTCTCTAATTTCAGATAAGTTCCCGCTAAAGTCATTCATGATGGAATAATAAATCTTTTTATGTATTACAATTGTTTGTCTAAATATGATGCACCGACCTGTGATCGCGTTTTGCATTCTCGCAACTTTCCACTGTTCATTATTAAATTATCGCAAGTTTGATCCATGTTTTTTTTTGTTTACTACAGCTGTCTTTTAGTGATGGGTAAATCGTTTAATATTGATGTTGTTTTTTCAACAACGATTTTTTTGTAATCGATTACCAATAGAAACGAAGTTATTTTTTTTATAGACACAAAAAATATCTCAATTGATATTAACTAAAATTTAAACTATCTCATAGTTAATTGAATTAGTTGGTATTAACTAAGTCTTTTGAAAATTTCCAATTTAACTAAGCCACAATTGGTTAGTTGAATTACCATCAGCATTATTAATATTCATTTAAATAGCAGTATTAATATTTAAAACGCAATGATGAACACTTATAATACAATATCACATTAACTGAAATATATTGTACATAATCAATAATATTGTACGGTTAGTAGTGGAGTGCCTCAAGATTCGTTGTTAGGTCCATTACTTTTTATTATTTTTATGAATGATCTATTCAAGTCTGTTGCCACCAACAATTGTTTAACTTATGCATATGCAGATGATTTGCAAGGGCGAGTATCAATTTTTTAGATGTCCTTCAAAATACAATCAATTTTGCAATTGCTACGATGACTGACTGGATGTACATTAATGATCTTACTATTAATGCAAATAAAACGAGGGCTATGTTTTTTTTTTTTTGGAAAAAAAAACTTCTGCAGGTTGCAGAATCAACCGTCAACCGTCGAGACCGATCGGCTGTTTTTTGTTATTGATTTCACTTCGACATTTTGCTAGCGGAAATTGTTTATAAGTTGTAAATTAAATTTTATAGTTTAAAGTTGTGAGTAATGTATTTATAAACGAAGTCAAGTTATATTTTGTACAAATGCGCTTCAATTAGCTGTTTTTGTTTTGTTTTGTCTTACCGTCGTCTACCGTCGTAACTAAACGCACAATATTGAGTCAACCGTCTACCGTCAACCGTCGAGACTAAATGGGCCTTTAGTCTAAGGACAGTATGGAATTTGTTGGTGTTCGTATTTTGCAGGCCGAACATTTTAATCGCTAGAGTCGCCGTCTACTGCGATTGGTATTGTGTTTAATCTCGTTGGTTTCTAAATACTTGTGAACTGTTATCGATTACGTGATTTACATGCAATCGATGTACAATATCTAACCATCAGTGATGGTTAATCGTGGTACATTATGCCATTTTTGGCCCATTCACAAATTATGTTAGGAGCCATTTACACGGTCAAAATGCATGTCAGCAATATCGTGTACGTGTGCGGCGTAATGTATTCATGGTGTGGTAGACTTCATAGTGTAACTTGTCGGTTACGGATGGCCACTTATGAGTATTTGCTTTTCTTGTTAAATCCTTCTTTTCAGCTTCTAGTTATTTTTCCCTGTATTTTTTATCAATAAAACATCATACCGTCCAAGAATGATAGAAATCTATCATTCTTGATACCGTCCATGTTTAATAATAGGGAAACGTTGATGTTGACACTATCGGCCCTATTTGGGCACATTTAATGTGTCATTGCGGCACAAATTAAAGTTCTGAAAATACTAGCACTGCTAATCATTCCACTTTGAGCATTCAATGTGTACGTGTGCAGTCTGGCAGTCTGTTGTGTTCCGTTCCATAAAACGAAGAGTATAGAAATATTCGCGTTACCAAGAATTTGAAGTCTATTGAAATCGAATATTATTAGTAGTCTCAGAGAAGAGATATAAATTTATTAAATAAATACATGCGGCAGTGAAATAAAACCGAAGCAACGAGAAAGGACTGATATAAATGGTATTTTTTAAAGTTACATAACCAGACAAATAATGCTGCAAAAGGAAGTGTGTTAAAAAAAAGTATCCCTAAAACCAAAGAAGAATAAAACGGAACTACAGACAAAAACGTGATACAACTCTTTTTGGAAATTTCATCATCATCCGAACAGAAAATTTGCTGCAACAAAAAATAATTTGTGTGGAAGAAATATTGCTGACTGGACGTAACAAAAAACGGAAACAATTAAATTGGTCAAACAAATTCTGAAAAGAAGATGTGCTTCAATAGTTTGCAAACAAATATAAATTTAGTTAGTGACATTAGAAGTGAGTTGAGGACTATTGAATCATCTGTTGCTAGCAACAGTCACCTACTCGCCGATTTAAGTCTATTAAATACGGCAGCAACAACAAACGACAATCTTTGATTTATAGCAAAATATTTCGTGTTGCAGAAAGTAAAACTATAAATACCAAAGATTTAAATTAGAGAATAACTTAAACCTCCAAGTATACCCGCAGAATCTAAAAGAAACCAGAGAAGCAAACAATCCAATCGAACAAAAATTTAGCACAATTTTTGTACCAAAGGAAAGAAAGAAAAACGTGATACACTTTATTATTTATGACTTTAGTCAAATGAAATTTTAAAGAAAAAACAAAGAAAAAGAGCTGCTTGGTAACAGTAATACAACGAAGATACGTATACACACACGCACGCACACACAATACATACTTCAAAAACTCAACGCGACAACAAACAATATACGAGAGCAGCAGAAGAGAGCAAATCAAAACAGGCGTTACAAAAAGAACCAGTGTTGCTTACCTATGCATCACTCTTAATTGTCGAACAATTTCCTAAAGTTCCTGTTGTACTTTTTACACACGTATTAGCTAATAATAACATATTTAAATTTAATCAATAAATCGAAGAAAATGTCTACCATAAATACGGCGAAACCAGCAACGGTCAGCGGCAACAAACTGAAGCTGGCGACACAATTTAAATACGAGCATTTAGTTGCGGGCATTTCAGGTGGTGTTACCTCCACATTGATATTGCATCCCTTGGATTTGATCAAGATTCGTTTTGCAGGTGAGTTATTTATTCATACCACAGTCCAGAATTTATGATCGGCTATCTTTGCGTGTTATTTGTTTATATTTGCCCGTGTACATCAAAAAACAATAGAGGTATCAAAAATTGACAAAAATGCAATTTAGCGAGCGTTAGCCCCCCACAAAACTGAAAATTCCATCCTCCTTAAAAGGGGGGGTGTACTAGGGATCCCCAAATGACCCCATGACCTACAAAAATCATGTGGATACTCAATCTTCTGAAAATTTCAAGCATACAAAAATTAAAATAAAAAAGTGGGCGTGACCATAGGTCACTGCTTAAATTCGTTCCGTCGCCCCTTATTTAAGTGTGTGTACTCAAACTTTCTGAAATTACATAAGGATGAATAAACGGCAAATTGTATTGGCATTAAAAAAATCCCCCGAAAAAAACTAAAAATGCCACCCTCCTCAAAATTACACAGAAATTACGGAAATCGATGTGAGAAAGGTGGCGCTAGGGAAATCCTAATAGAATTCATTACAGTTTGAGTAATCACGCATTCGATATCCATACAAGAGAACAGACGACATGATTTGGTCCCGCTGAAAGTAATAATTGGTTTTCTACCAATATTATCATAAAATTAGTTTTTATTAATATCGTTTATAATGTTTTTCTTACTTTGTTTATGCAAATTATCTTTAAAATATAATAACAAATTTGTTATTAAGAACGAAAGGAAACAAAGGCAGCATAACACCAGCAAATTTTGCGTAAACAAGTTAATAAAACAGCAAACAAATAAAGTAGAAAATAAATAAAAACAACTCTTCGAAACTGGGAGGGACGACATATGCGCGTACGTCACAACACAAGTTACAACAAAAGAGGGGGAAACAAAAGATCCAACATATTTGTGTAGCAAAACAACAGAGCGCCGTCGAAATGGGTTTAAAAGCAATTCACACGTTAAGACACGTTTTCCAATAGCTTCTACCTGTTCTGTTGAATTGAAATTTAGATATTTAAAAGGTGATCTGTAATTAGTTCTAAAGTATTATACAAACACAATCAATATACGCTACAGTAGGCGTTAATGTACTTTCTTAATGACACACATATGTATGTTTGTATGTTTTATTAACAGCGGAAAGAATATAAAAAACCACAGCGGAAAGAATAAACAAACAAACATGTTTTGTATGCAACCACTCTTGATGAGATTACAATGGAAAATTCGCACTGCCATTTAGCCGAGGGAAAAAAACCCCAGTGCAGTGGAAAATACCCACGGTGTACGACGGTGGTGATGTATATTTGTCGGCGTCTCGATGGCAAAATGTTGAGAACGTGAAAAACCACTGACAATGGGCAACAAAAATATATGAAATAGGGTATATGGGTATGCAATTCAAATATAACGTTATGAATGTAATACGAAAATATTTCGATATGGTTTTGTCAGCATAAAATCAGTCCGCAGACACTGATATAGATACGAGGGAATTATGATAATATAACGCAAATCGATCTTGTAAGATTTAAATAGGCATTTAAATTATACAAGACTCACAACAACGAGGATGCTTTTTTCTAGCGAAATTGCACAGCTTAACAGATTTATCGGCTAAATTGAACATCTTGGGATCCAGTTTTATTCGAAATTGGGGCTAGTGCCAAATGTTTTTGTTCGAAAGCTTGCTGTGCTTTTTCATAAGTCAGAAATGGGGCGATTAATTTCCCGACATTTTACAACCAGCGGGAATAGAGGAGAGTCGACAATGGAGATAGTATTAACAGTCATATGCATGTCTTTTTTTTTAGTACATCACTAAACATTTCAGATCGTCCTCGTATTATTGTCACCCAGACACTCTTCAGCAGTGAAATATTTGTTGTTGTTCTTTCTTTTCATTGCAGACATGTGGGTTTTAGTACATACTTATGCTTAGTCATAATAAAACAACAACACAAACACTCGTGGAAGTTGGTGTTGATTTGGCATTCAATGGCAGGCGGAGGCAGCTAGAGAGGGTTAACATGTTTCTATCACGTGCTGTAATCGTGTTACAAACATTGTGCTGTCATCAAATTCAATATGCCGACTAGTTTTTTTTTGTAGTAATAGTTTGTTGTTATCATCAACAAAAAAAGATTGGTTGTGTTTTAGTGCTTACAACAAAAGCGACCAATCATTACAATAATACGAATTTTGAAATTGAAAAAGGGAGGGATCGTGACAGCATCTGACCTTAATTATATTTGTTGATATCGAAGATCGGGTTAATAACCGATCTACGCGCTTTTGCCGACATATACGCACTACTTTTGTTTCGAAATTTCGCAATACATTTTTTCACAAATGTAGCTGGTCTTTTCGAGTCACAACGTTGAAGTTAAAGCACGTGATGAGGTGAGACCGATCATGACTATGAAATGTAGTTTAATTGTGTCCCGAACTGTATAGGCTGTTGATTGCTCAGGCTGGGACATGTCGGTCGAATGAACACAAAAGCTTCAGCCAGAATGGCGTTGGACGACAACTACAACGGAAGGCGGCAGACCGGGAAAACCGAGACTACGGTGGAGGGACAATGTGGACATGACATGAAAATTCTTGGTATCACGAACTGGAGAAGCCAAGCTTGGAAATAATTTATTAAGCAGGCCAAGAGCAACAACACGTTGTAAAGCCAACTTAAGTAAGTAAGTTCAGGCAGTCTCCTGTCTTGGTGAAACCAAATGTCGTCCACATCAATATCAACCCGTTTAGCCAGCAATAACTCGGTTACTATGCTGTTCTCTGTCCGTCTCTATTTTCTTTTTACATTGATGGCCTGTTGGGTCGGACTGTAAACTCAATTTATTCTTTTGCAGATCTGCCACCTTTAGCAACCTCTGTCATTCATATTCATTTCAGCATCGTCGACGTCCTCTGGAGGTCGGGGAGAAAAGCCGAATGATGAATGACTCACTCAACTGTTATTTGGCGACGATATACATATATGTGGGATCCAGATGAACAGAGTAGATCGTAATTCACGCAAAATCCAGTGTGATATTTGTTGTCACTGATCCAACACTGTCGTCATCTCTGTGGGTAGTGTGGATTACACACTCTGGGTAATCTTCACAGATTGAAGTGTCAAAATAAACATTGAATTGGTTTAGCTTTATTGTATTCACCATACCATAAATAAAATTATAACGAGGAAGAGCTCAATTTTAGGACAATTTTTTTTTCGTGGAAAAATGTCTCGCTTAAATTTAAACGATGACTAGTTCCCCATAGTTTCTCTTGACATTTTCTTTTGAAACCCCTACGTAACGTCAGGTGCATTTACACGATAACTGTTTTAAAGTATACACCAGTGCTAGCTTCTTAAGTTGTATAAACAATATACTATTGACAATGTCCAATTTTATCATTGAAATTTTATTTCATTTCACCCCCACTATTTCCATTTCGTGACTGTTTTCCTACCCCTCTTGCTTGTCTACCCTCGTCGAAAGTCTTGCCTGTTTACCCTGGGTGAAAAGTCATTGTGTAAATCAAGTCTGTGACTACTCCGGTCATTAACATTTCATAGTTTCAAGCTATGAAAGTAGCGCTTTTGAATTTTGAATCGAAGTCCGTGGACCAACAAACATCTTTCAATTTTCTCTATTATTTCGGCCTGTACCGATGAACTACTTGTTGAGTTTTTATGTTAATTCTGTCGTCCGGTGGTGATAACAGAGGCGCTCATTTTCAAATGATGCAATTTGTTCGATCAAAACGTGGGTGTTTCAAACAATATTTTAATGTCTTTTTTTTTGTACTGATAACCTTTGTGTTGAACCTGCTTCAGAAAATTTCCTACAATTATAAAATAAATAATATTATTGTTTTTATAGTTTTCTTTTTTTTTTATATGTATTTTTTCCAAACTGCTGGGGGTATTTGTGACGTGGAGCATAGTTGTAAATAACAACATGGGGAAAACTGATAACACTGTCAACAATAGTGTGATGATGACGACTTTCTAATACTTTCCGTTTTAAAATGAGTGTTTTTGTTGTTGGATGATTTCAAGCACGACGTACTACTCTCTGGCGAGTAGGAAATGATTGTATTGGAGGTTCCAAAAAAAACTCAGCCGTTTTTTAAGGTTTGATGTTGTGTGGTGTAAAAAATCTCTTACTTAAGCTGGCTCTACTGCCAGTTGATGGTCTTGGCCTGCTTAATAAAAAAATTCGAAGGACTTTGGTCTCCAAGGATTCTGCATGTCTTCTTCCACTTGGTCTTTCCGAGTCTGCGCTTAGATAGTTGTCTTTCAACGCCTTTCTGGCTGGAGCATTGGCATTCATACAAACGATGACTGATACCACATGAGCCTCTCTGAGCCGTCATTCCCATTATTTTAATATTGTAACTCTTCACACAGAAGAAACCGAGTTCAAAACCGGGTAAGACCATCAAAGATTTTTCAGCGGCTGTTTCCACCTCGTAAATGTTGGCGACTTTACGAGTAAGAGAGCAATCTCTAAGCCTTGTAAAACTTCTCTAGGAAAGCATTAGCCGTTCGGAGACGGCTTTAAACAGTAGGTCCCGGTCTGTTCCTTCATGGAATGTTAAGGGAAATAAGTAAGTAACTCTTCATAGATGAAGAGTTCTTGCGACGCGGAATCCGTGTACTGCGGAAAGTTGTAAACAATTAGCGACGGACAATACATATGGACTTTGGTAGCGCCACTTTTTATTGGATTCGGATATTTACTTCTACTACCAATATACTTACTTCTACTACCAAAAAGGCCTACAAATATTTATACAATTAAAATTTATAAGTAGTTCAGATGAGGATTATATAATTGTTTTTGCTAATTAAAAAAAATAATTTAGAATTTAATTACGTATATTAAACGTGTCAGAAAGACGTTATATATTAAAAAAAAAATGTTAAGTTCAAGGTGTCAACCGTGACTGATTAGAATATTATTGTAAAAAAGTGTTATTGGAAATACTTTTGAACTTGTTAGAAATAAGAAGTCATTGATTCTTGACACAATCTTATCTACATTTGTTCGTATAGGCATTTATAATGAATTTTTTTACAAACAAACACGGTTAGACTACAATATGGGTGCTAAATAAAAATATTTTATGCTAACATGTAAGGAATTGAGCGAATTTCATTAAAATCTGAAAAGAGGTGCTGTGACAAAACCAACTGAAGTGTTGACCAACTCAAATGGGGGTTCTCAACCTCAACTAGAGCAATTTGCAATGTTTTGCCTAGATCGATTCATATTTGAAACATCATTTTTTGTACGCTCACCTAAAAAAAAACTATTCATAAGCGTGTTTTTCCGAAATGTATTTAACAACATCATTTCAATACCCTACACGTACAAAATTCCATAACAGAAAATAAAGCGTAAAATAATCATGTTTGAATTTTGAAACAAACAAGTGGAACGCACATGCAGTCATTACATGTACCGGTTGTCCATTTTCTATACATGACCCTGAGCGCTTTTAATTCAATTCCGTTTTTATACGGAAATCATTTTTTTTAATTTGTTACACCGTTTACTTTGTATTCAAAACGAAATGAAATATTTAAATGTATTAAAGAAATATTTGTGGTAAAATTAAGAAACAAAAACTTGTTATAACAAACTTGGGATAACAAAAAGTTAAGGGTAAACAACAATGACTGGTATGTTTTTCTGTTGAAACCTCTGTAGAAAGAAACGAATTTAAATCAAGACAACAAGTTATGAGTTGGGGGTTTTTGCTGTTGTTGTTTGGGTATTATCTGCGTCACATACATGTGACTGTACTGAAGTTATTTTTTAATTTGAGGGAAAATAAACAAATCAAAAACGAAATGTCTTTTTTTTTTTGTTTAAATTCATGTGTACCTTGCTTGCGTTTATTTCACTTGTGTTTTGTTGTTGCCAGGCCACGAGAAGTGAGAAGTCGATACAATTTTGTTTGCCATTTTCAAAATGAGTCATTTTTAGAAGCTTAGCGCATTCTACTCGGCCTACAAACATAGTATGTGTTTATTGAATAATGCAGAATGAAAATCGTAAAAGTTCATTGCTATACAATAGTATACATGTTCGTTATTATTGTTTAGTTAAAATAATAGAAGGGATATGTCGGCGATGGTATGTATTTCAAGACTTTCGCCAAATTACCAAATCGCTAAGACATTATTATTATCTGGTTTTACTTTTTGAATTCAGGGCACATTTTTAATACGAATTATTGGTGGGTGAGCTAGGCAGTATGTGTTCTTTTGTGCACCAACGTTGATATTGTCCCAGTACATGGGACATTTTGAGATAACAACAAATTGTTTCTTCTGTCATTTTTCTTTGTTACAAATAAATCTATATTTGATTTCTGAGCTCATACGAGGGGGCACGACCTTCTCACTTGTTTCTGAAACGTATATTGCTATCAGTCCTCAATTGTTGAAAGGCTATCATATATCGGGGCCTGAACTTCATATTGTTGAATTTGCTATCGATAATGTAAGCGGCGGCGTTGTCAATAGAAAGAAAACTGTTTTAGAACAACCTATGCCATTTGTAGACTTTAAATCAGTGCTTCGCAACTCATTCAGGCCAGTGGAAATTACCACGCCCCCCACCAGATAAAGTAAAATATTATATTATAAATATTAATTTGTATCGTTTGAAAGAACTAGTTGTTCTTCATCCATGATTATAAATGAGAATCCAAATTTAACATTAATTCATTAAGTGGCCCTATTTTGTTGTTTTATGTCCTTTTTATTAAAACAGAATCATAGAATTCACTGCACTCAAACTAAAAATTATTAAAACAAACAACAGATCATCGATTGGGCTGGTAATCCTGATCAGGGATAAGAAAGTATTCATACATGATGTTCATTGTAAATAACTTGTACAGGGTTCTTCAACAAGAGGTGTTATTTTGGTATTCAAAGAAAAATTAAATTTGTTGAGATAAATGATCGGATGTTTATTTCATAATAAAGAACAATAACATCAGCCAAATGGCCACCATGTCCACGCTTACAGAACCATATCCATTTCATGAAATGTTCCATAACCAAATCGCAAAGTGGCTGCCTATGTCCTCGATAGCCTCACGAATTGTATCTTTGAGGTTTTAAATTGACCCTTATCTTTCACGTGGCCCCAAAGGAAGAAGTTGCAAGGAGTTAAATCACAAGATCTCGGTGGCCAATTGTGTTCACCTCTTCGTGAGATAACAAGGTCCGGAAACTTTTTTCGTAACCTATCAATGGTTTCGTTGCTTGTGTGGCACGTAGCGCCGTCTAGTTGAAAGTAAACGTTGTCCAGATCAATGTCATCCAACTACGACCATAAAAAATCATTAATCATCTCTCGATAGCGCATTTCATTCACCGTAACTGTTCATCCAACCTCATTTTCGAAAAAGTAAGGTCCAATGACTCTGGACCATAAACTGACCGTAACAGTCACACGTCTCAACAATAACTCTTGCGTTTTCCGAGCCCCAGATGCGACAATTTTGCTTGTGGACGTAGCCACCGAGGTGGAAATTGGGGCCTCATAAGTCAAAATGATTTTTCGATGGAATTCCCGATCACTTTCATGCATTTCAAGTACCCAATCAGCAAAGTCACGACGTTGTTGATTATCGGCCGGCTTGAGTTTTTGTGTTAAATGAACTTTCTAAGCCTTAAGATCCAAGTCTTTATGCAAAATACGGTGTAATGGTGTTTGTGGAATTCCCGATTCCAAAGAACGACGAGTAATGGACAAACCTGGGTTTTCTTCAACACTTTGGGCTACAGCAGCAATATTCTCCTAAGCGACGTGCACGGGTTTTATTCTTCACATCACTAACTTGTCCCAACAGCTCGAATTTTTCCATCAATTTCTGTATTGCGGTCCGACAAGGTGTTTCACGACGACCCAAAAATGCTTTAGTTTTGCGAACTGTGACCGCAAGATTTTCACCATTTTTGTAGTGAATTTTACAAATTGCAATTCGTTGTTCAAGCGTGTATCATTCCATTTTTAGTAATGGCATAGTTTCTACATGTAAATGTCAAAGAATAAAAGCTTCAAAAGTAACAGCTACCGAAATACCGCATGATTAAAAATAACACCTCTTGTTGGAGAACTCTGTATGTAAAATCACCAGCATTTACGAGGTGTAAAAGGTCGCTGAAGAATGTCTTACCAGAATAGGACCCTGACATTGTTGTGCGATAGTGGTACACACTACTGGTTTTCATATCCCATTGGGAAATGTCAACCGGTTGAATGCAATGAAATCAAATTTTCTTTTTGCTCTATGAAAAAGAAAAAAAAACGCATACAAAATTGGTGAATTGAATGCAGTGAAATCTAAGTTTCTTTTTGCTCTATGAAAAAGAAAAAAAATGGGGGATTTTTTGTAAGTTATTTGGGTTTTTTCTTTCCACAATTTTTGGAAAGATTTTTCTTTATTTGGGGCAGGGCATTCTTAATTTTTTTTTCGCAATTTACAAAATTTTGGAAAAAAAAATAATATTATTTGGTGTTTTTCAGAATTTTTGGGAATTCTTTATTTGGTGCAGTCTACATTTTTTTTTTTGTTATTTCTCTTTTGGGCATTTTTCAAAGATTTTTTTTCTTACTATATTACAAATGTTTCAGTTCGACTTAGGGACTAATTAATTTTAAATTAATTTTTCGGCATATTTTTGATTTATTTGAAACATTTCCATTTCCATTTGAAACACGATTTTAGTCCCATGGTTGCCTCGCGGCTGGCTTTGCAGTACTGTCAACCTAATTTTCCAATTTTCTGGCTTCATCTCACGAATGGTTTGCTCGATATACGCCTTAAGGACGGTTTTTAAGGGCACGGGCACGGCACCCTAACAAAAACTGCCTTCAAATCGCAACACATCCAGGGATGTCCCATTGAGTGGATTCCTAGCCTTGAGCTGGTTACCATTTGCTGTGTTAAAATGTATATTTGTAATAGCGACAGAAATTCACTCTCTTTGTACACCAAAAAAAAAAAAAAACATTCAATAGTGTCCTGCCCTTGCCCTACAGCGCCTGGTTAAATTAGGCCCCCTTATGAAAGCATATAAGTTCATAATATATGTATGTATATGTGATTTATCAGTTTGGATGACAATAAACTGTACACGCTTTATAGTGATCGCTGTTTTTTTTTTGTTTTGCCTATTTTATGTTAAGGTTGTTTTGTTTTTAGAACAACATAATAATCGTCTTCCAAGTGGCAACAACATCATCAATAACATCACATGACCGTAAGACGAGCCCCCCATTTTGTGTTGTTTATTGTGTTTTTTGCAATACATTTTTATTTTTAACAAGTATTGTGAGCAGCCGAGAGAACTCGTATCTGTTAGCACACGTATCGTTTCATGTCGTCGGTTCCGAAATTGTGTTGGTATATACCTCCACTGTGTTAATTTACGCAAATCTTCTCGGAAACTTTCGTACAGCTAGAGTCAACCAAAAAACAAACAAAAAAATCTTCTTTTTGGGGCTGTTGAAACGCGTGATGTGTTTTTTTTTTTTGGAAAAATAATCAATGGTCTCATAGATACGAACAACGCTTATCAACAGAAACGTTCTAACTGCCTGTCTGTTGCTTGCCTTTCATTTGCTTATTTTCTTGACGTATATATATTTTTTTAGCAAGAATTCATAAGCAACAGTTTTTGTTTCAGTCATCCATTACCTAAACGTTTTCATTTTCTTTCATTTCGGCTCTACTTTTGACATTGAGATATGGAATGTCGGCAGTACGTTGCAAGTGAACGTCAGTGGTTAATTATATATATATGTGTAGTAGATTTGATCGTTCCATCGACAAAAAGTCTGCAAGTCATAGCACCTTATATACGATTAGCTAGCTATGTATGTATATCTTGGCTTTCTTGTTTCGACGTCAATAAACTCGTTAGTGGTAGAGGAATTAGTGATTATGACTTTGAAACTGCTTAGAATCAATGCATTTTTTTTATTATATGGGTTTGAAAGCCACCTAAGGCAAGGTCATTGAAAGATTATTGGGGATCGTTTTTATTCCACTTTAAATAACGAACGATTTAGATTACGAACGGGATAATTATCATTTTCTTATATACCCAAGTATATTCGTTTCCTATTGCTCTAAAGTATTGTTGGCGCAAAGCGTTCGTATGGCAGGGGCAAACACCAATACACATACAGTCCGATTCAGAAAACTCCCGGGGAATTTACATTTTTTCGAAAACAAATCATTGTGCAAGGTTAATCTTTCAACTTGCAACTTAAAGCACATACTAAGTTATCTCCACGGAATGTTTCAATAAATATCAACAAAATCTACGGCAAGCATTGAATCTTTTTGGACCACTTTTTGGCATATATTGGGCGGTATCTCAGCCATTACTTGACGAATGTTGGTTCTAAAGTGCTCAAGAGTTTAAGGTTTATCTGCATAAACACGGTCTTTCCCGCAGCCCCACAAAAAAAGTCTAATGGTGTCAAATCGCATGACCTTGGTGGCCAGTTGATGTCTCGTGCAATAAAGCCATATTCGCTCGACTTGTGTGGCATGTGGCACCGTCCTGTTGAAACCACATATTCTCCACGTCGCATTCTTCAATAGCAGGCAAAAAAAAATTGGTTATCATACGACCATATCGCTCCGAATTGACGGTGGCAGTCGTTCCCTCGTCGTTTTCGAAGAAGTAAGGTCCAATCATGCCTTCGGACCAAAGAGCGCACCAAACCGTGACTTTTTGTGTAGCACTAAAGCTTCTTATAGGAAATATAATTTTATAATCCAAAATAGGAAATTCTTTTTACCAAATCGAAAGTATGAAATTTATATCACCACATTGTACGTCATTGCAGAAGGTTATAAGGTGTCACAAATCATTTCAAATCTCTGTGTGTGTGTATCGTTGCTTTTCGTCATAATTATTTGAATATTGATTTGAGAGAAGATTGCCGCTTATTTCTAAATGGGATTTGAATAGTGTTGTCATCTACCGTTTTAAAACAAACGACTTCATAATCGAACCTTAACGACCTTAGGCTTTATTGAACTTTTTTTGTTTAGAGTGTTTATTATTTAAAAACTGATATGATTTCATCATCGAATTTCGTCGCAACTTAAAAGTGGGAGAGAAAACGGCGAGTTTGGTGTCTGTATCACAGCGTACTTTTTATTCGTTAGTGCACTTCGTTTTATTTGTACACATTTGAGGGTATTCCAAAGTATCTTTAATTTTTCTCGAATAGAAGTTCCCTAAGAAACCCGCCATGAAGTAAGGAATTAGAATAATAATTTAATTTAGAATTATTTTAATTTTTTTTATCAGAGTGTTATGTTTAATTTGTTTGTCACAAACCTTCTCATATCACCCATTACAATTTAAATGTATGAGCGGAAGCGCCGCCTTATATTGGTTTCCTAGAATTGGGCGAATGTTATATGCGCCCCGAAATGGATATGCATGATATCGAAGTATAGTATTTGATTTGATAAAAATAGTCATTTTGGCAAATCTGCATACCCATTACTATAATGAACGGGCATGGCTTCTGACAAAGCATTTCTAATACATATTGTCAATATTTCTTGAAAATTCACCACTCTATGCCTTCCTATTCATTCTTCCTGTGTGCACATTAGTACATTTATCACTTAAGCCAAAATGACTAATGAACTTGATAACATTCATTTCTCATTGGCTGGCACGAGCTGATTTAGCACATTTGCTCTCAACAACAACAATTTAATTACCAAAACTGACAATTTTATCGTTTTCATTGGAACAACAAACAATATATTCAATATTATCTATTTTTTTCTATTGTAATTACAGTGAATGATGGCCGAACTGCAGCTGTGCCACAATATCGTGGCTTGGGCAGTGCTTTTGCCACGATTTTCCGGCAAGAAGGTTTCCGTGGCCTCTACAAGGGCGTAACACCGAATGTTTGGGGTTCCGGCTCCTCATGGGGTCTATACTTTATGTTGTAAGTTTATCAACTTAATTTTAGTCTTTGCATTTTATTTATTTGTTGTTTGATATTTTCTTTTTAGTTACAATTCCATTAAGACTTTCATCCAGGGCGGCAATGCGACATTGCCTTTGGGACCCACCATGCATATGTTGGCCGCTGCCCAATCGGGAGCCTTAACATTAGTCCTGACAAATCCCATCTGGGTAGTTAAGACCCGGTTATGTTTGCAGTATGGCGCGGTTGATGGTAAATCGGCTGAATATCGTGGGATGGTTCAGGCACTGGCGCAAATTTACAAAGAAGAAGGCATTAGAGGCTTATATAAGGTAAGCTGAAAATATGATCCAGCATTGGTGTTTAGAATTATGCTTGATTTATTTGCAAATGAATGGCATTTTTTATTGAATTTTGTTTTTATTTCTACAGGGTTTTGTTCCTGGCATGCTGGGTGTTTCTCATGGTGCCATACAATTCATGACATATGAAGAAATGAAGAATTGCTATAATGAATATCGAAAATTACCAATCGATACGAAATTGGTGAGTAGAACTCTTACATACATATGTATATGTGTTTGTGTACACTAAGGTGGGTAGATTTTTGAATGGAAGAAAAACTTAGTACGGATGAGCGCACCAAAAATAGTGTAATGGGACTCTCATTAACCACTTCGTATCTTTGAATTAAAATGAAACAAAGTATATATATATATCATCGACAATTTCGTATTAGCTTGATGTGCCTTGATGCCAATATGTATGAAATATAACATCGGTCAAGGTTTCGCTGAGTAATCATCGACCTATAGCGTTTGTTGTTAGGGGTAAGAGTCTGTTAGGGGAGAGAGTTGTTTTTAGAAATATGGTATCGTCACAAATTCGACAGCATTGTATATTGACGAACCAATTCATTAATAATTTTGGTAAAAAACTATTTTTTATTTGCACCTTTTGTTGAACGTTATATACGTCCAAGTTGAATAAATGATAGCCTAATGAAGTGACGTAGTTACGGCCAAGTCCGTTTTGAAGACTTTAGCAACACCTATTGCCAATCCTGTTAAGGAGCGATTAGCAGAATATTATTTGTACAAAACTTGGTCGAAAATAAAATGTCAGGGATTCCCACATCCAATTATTAAATTAAGGTTTATCTGTATTTTTTTCATTTAATTTATTGTGCACAGATCTTGTAATTTAAAGCCTCACGGTCAATTATTACAAATGGGGTCTAATAATAATATGTGCCATACTCCGCTTTGAATAAAATCGAAAACACAACTCGATGCATATTTTACATGGTCTTAATTACCCGACGCCTCCCGTTATATTTTGTGAATTAACTTTGTAAAATATATTGTTAATAAATAAATTGGTGAGCGAATTAAACTACCTACCTATTGCTAATCGAAATCAGTTATCCATATATCCTAGGAAGGTAAACCCCGCCTTAATGTACATAGAAATTCATGTATATATGTATTTATTTGTATATATAAATATCTTTATTAATGAAAATCGGATGTTATTTTTAAATTTGCAAAGAATCTCCTTGAGGAAATATTTTAAGCGTTTACATATACCCGTACATACGCTACAAAAGAGTATGGTATGATAATTTGGTTATAAAATTATATGTAAAAACTGTGTCAACCAAATGACTGGCTTTTCAGTTATCTAACCATTTGATTGTTTGTCGTCGTAATCATTACACGCTGTATCAAACTGCTAACAAAAACCCCAAATTGCATTCTATTGGTTGCATGTTATTGGCAGCCAAATTACTTACTACTTACTTATTTCCCTTAACATTCCATGAAGGAACAAACGGGGAACTTCTCTCGAAACAGTGAGCTGTGCGCAATATACTGTTTAAAGCCGCCTCCGAACGGCTAATGCTTTACTAGAGAAGTTGTACATGAGATTACATGACTAGAGAGCATTTATGAGGTGAAAAACAGCCGCCGAAAATGTTCAATGGTCTTACCCGATTTAGAATCTAGGTTTACTTGTGTGATAGTTGCACACACTACCCAATAAACAACGGCCGTCCACTGATTTTGGCAGCCAAATTACATCACCGTAACGTGAGATAATTCCATATTCCAGTGGGATGTCATTATTGATGCATACAACCAAAAAGTATTCTTAGAAACTTAATTCATCAAAACTCGAAAAACATTTAGATCCAGCTTTAACCTTTACCCTTGTGTCTTTTAATGTGAATGGCAGTTACGGGTTAGGAACAAAAAACCATTGACATTTTCTTTTAGAGTTATAAACAATTTATAGGTTTTCGTTTAATTGTTCTCTTTATCAGGTCATGAAAAATCGAAAAAAGCAAACACAATGCCAAATTTTTAATACTTTATCATCATATATTACACTTGAAATGAGACATAGGTCTTGAAAATCGATGGAGGTTTTCGGTTTTATTCACAATTCACTGGAGGTATTTCATTTCTCTAATCACTTCACACTTGAAATGAGACATAGGTCTCGAAAATCGATGGAGGTTTTCGGTTTTATTCACAATTCACTGGAGGTATTTCATTTCTCTAATCACTTCTTTTCAAAGGTCTAATATTTAACAATATTCGGCCAAAATTGAATTTCTATTCACATGGAAGGCGAATCACTAGCCTGAGTTGAATTTGAACAATTACTTTTGTCACTCCAATTCGATATTTAAGTATAAATGAAATGTTTTCCTGTAGGTGTTTGTGTTTACCAGTTGCGGAACAACATCCAGATTTTCTTCCTGTCTTGAGCCAGTTTTTCAAGATTATCCAGCATCATTGCACATGCAAACGAAGTATTATTTTATTTGTCTTTGCTCTTGGAATTTTTCAAAGAATTTATAAATATTTGTTGAATCCAGAATTTTTTAAATGATCCCTCGTTTTCTTTTGTCTGTCGGGCTAGCAGCCACCCGCTTTTCCTATCACATGATAATTTCATGTGACCAAGGCATATTTGCAGCGTTGTTGCGTTACTTGCAGAATACATTCAGACGTTTTCTCTTGTATATTTATTATATATATATATTTTTAAATATTGCAAAGTGTGTCGTACTTATTAAAATTTGTACAGACCCCCGCTTACCCCCACCATAGTTGTGATAGTAACACCACCTGTATGGACGAGTCTTGTGATTTCTTTTAATAAATTTTGTGCATTTTATGGGACATTTGTTGTCGTCATGTAGTATAGACACCCGTGTATCTAAAGTTTATATTTTGCTTTTCTTTTCCCACGTTTTATTTGGCTTTTATCCAAAATATGTGAACATTTTTCAAGTGTACGCCGACCCATTTGTTCTTTCGATTACTTACAAACTGCTTTTCGTTTAAAAATGGTCCGCAGGGAAATTCTTCATATGCATTTAATTGTATTTCTCATACTCGTGTTACCCCATTTTTGATTTGTTTATTGTAACAAATGACACAAGTGCAATAAACTTTTCATTTTTTTTTTTTTTCATTGTGTCTTGTTTAGATTTAAATTGTAGTGATACAATACATTCTGTCGTATGGCGTTTTTCTCTCACGCCCATGAATGAGGTAACGACTGTGCCCTGTTGCTGTGTCGCTTCCAATTGAATTTTTCCATTATTGACACGTGGCGATGTTTTTTTTTGTTTTGAGATGATAGGTGACTTTTAGTTTTGCTGGACTAAAAAAATAAATATTTTCAGTGGACTTTGTTCAAACGCGTAACTAAATGTTTCATGGAGCGTTTTCGCTATTTCCGTAATGCAGTAAGTTTTCCTTTAGGTGAGACTAGCAGATTGAATGAGAGATGGTTCCATAGCCTTGCCAAAAATAGTAGTGCTACAAGTACTCTGTTGCAATGCAATAAACCAAACTTTGAGGAATAATTCGCGTACGTAGTTACTAATGTGCTACAGATGGTCGGGTAGAATTTGGAAATCGTATCACGATTTGCCTTCGAAATTAACTTCAATGATTTATTGATTATTTAAATACTATAAATAATTCAGAGAGTAAGTAGTATTGTTTGTTGTTTCGGAGAGCTTCAAATACTACCCGACTCTCAGTCATGTACTCTCTGCTGAGTTGTCCACTGTCTCTCTTCTAAGCAAGGTTAAACGGGAATTCAATTGAAGAGAAATTTCAGGAAGGGTGTCAGGACAGTAAAATCGTTATTGCTTTGCAATATTAGTTGACACTAATTACACGGTGCTGCCACATTTCCCAGACCTTGGTGATAGTCTCACGAATGGTTTATACGATAGGACCTGAATCGTTAATGAGATGTATAACATCAGACCGTGAAGGACCCCTAAAAAATCGTCCAACAAAGTCCAAACGCAGGTTTGAGGCCGATTGACATCGACGAGACGACCGATAACACGATTTCCAAAAAATCGATTGTGGCGTGACCTGTGTGACGCGGGATACTGTTGAAACCAAAGATATTCGAAGTCCATGTCATGAATCTCCGGCCATACAAAATGGTTTATCATGTATCTGTAAGCGAAATGCTCTAAGGCCCAAACTGAGAAGCGATAACGAAACGGGTGGTCGTGTGTGTACCTAGTCATTTGGACTGCACAATTCGCATCAGGCGGTTGCGTGAAATTTTGAGATGTTGATAGTTGTGGCGAGTCGATGTTTCTTTTTTCTTTGTGTTTGCTCAATGGGTTTTTGTCATACGGGGAACTAGGAAACAAATGCCAAACGAAAAGAATGCAAAAATTCCTACGAAATTTGGGGATTACTTTATCTTGTTTGGGTGTTATTTAGTTTATTCTCCGGCGTTGCGGGATTGTAGCGACCGTGGTATTTATCATAGTGCCCCCAAACAGTTTTTTTATTCCACATTATTTTACAACATTTAAATGTTATTTCGTTTTTAGTCTCTTCGGCCTTGTTTAATTTTTTTGTGTTACCTCAATGAAGGTTTCGTTTAATTTTGCTATTTCATATCGCCGTCAAAGGGAAAAAGATTGGAAATCTACAAAATTTAAATGCACTTAATGTTCTTATTCCAAATATTCGTACTGTTTGTGTACTCATGAATATGTCTAAATATTATGGCTGGGGAGCCAATTTGTTAGCCAGTTTGTTATATAAATTTAAACTTGAAGTATTTACTTTCTAAATTTGGATAGGATTGAAGCTTAGGATTTATATTATTACTATGTAATACATTATTTTGGCGTTCGGCTTTTGTATTATGGTGAATTTAAATAAATAAATTTCCATGAAAATGTTCACATCCTCAAAAGGAGTCACTCAAATGTGTAACTTTGTAAAGAATTTTTCCACATTCATTTTATTCTTAACCTTTTAAATGATTGTATTCTAAACGTTTTTTCTTTATTCTGTCTCTTCCCTTTCTCCGTGTGTTCTTTTTCTTCGTTTCTACAGGCTACATCGGAATATTTAGCATTTGCAGCTATATCCAAACTGATTGCAGCTGCCGCCACATACCCATATCAAGTTGTGCGTGCCCGTCTACAGGATCATCATCACAGCTATCAGGGAACTTGGGATTGCATCAAACAAACATGGAGGTACGAACGTATGCGTGGTTTTTATAAAGGTCTTGTACCATATTTAGTGCATGTCACACCAAACATCTGTATGGTTATGCTAATATGGGAAAAATTGACCAATTAAGAGAAATTTTCCAATATTCATTATTTAATCCTACGAACATATAAAAAAGCACATCCAATTCCCAAGAAATAACAATGCAAACCGTTAGCTTGATAAGTTGGAAATAAACAAAACAAAAAAATAAATTTTAAAATGGAAATTCGTAATAAAATATCCAAAGTGCGCAGAGTGAATGTTCGTTGTCTGTGTCTTCTACGAAATCAGCAGCACAAAGGAAAACAAAAATGACAAAAAATGCTCGGTGTGTTATGATTTTATTTTTTGATCAAATGTAACCACAAAACCAGAATTGAGAAATAAAACCAATTCGTCGATTGTATTACTGTTAGTTTTATGTATAATTCTTAATGTTATTTCATTATTTTTTTTCTCTATTAGTTTTATAATGTCTTTCTATCTCTACCGTGTATTATAATAATTAGTTGTTATTTATCAATATTCCATTTTTGCGCCAAGCGCAAGAATTTCTTCTTCTTTTTTTTAACTTACATACTTAAATTTTCTTCTGTAGTTTGTAAGTGAAGGAGAGACAGAGAGAGAGTCTCTTGTAAAAAAAATATGGAATTTTAAGAAGCTTTTGTGTTCTTTGTATGAACAAATTTAAGTTTTCTTGTTCTGTTTTTTTGTATAACTTGTGATAGAAGTATTTTACTATAAAGGTTGAACACACCACGATTGAACAAGTAAAAGTTAAAGTAGTTGACCATCTAAAATACTAGTTGGCATTTTTTTTCGAAAAACACTTGTTGAACTCCCTTTTTAAGTGTTTTTTCTTAACAGCAATCACTTTAATATTTAATTTTTTTTTTTCAAAGTAACTAAAGGATGTAAAAAAATAACTTTTCCAACTACCCCCGTATTTAGAACTTCTGTGGTGATATCCACGCATAGGATGGTCCATCCTAGGGCCTAACTACCGAATCCATAAGCTGGTGTTAACGAGTATCAGATTATGATTTGCCAAAACTCCGAAATAATCACCAAATCAAAAAAAAATAAATTTAAATCCATAAAGTTATTAAAAACCCATTTGGGTTTTATGTAATCTTCTTTGGTTGTTATTTAATTTTTTGTCGAAAGGAACACTACGATTATTTATGAAACAATCCATTTCATCTCCTATGGAAGTTACTTTCGAAACGCCACAAATAGGATCGACGCACAATGCGGCTCCATTGTACTTCACAAATATTCGTTCTAAACAAAATATGGTCACATCATTATTGCTATCAGAAATAGAAGCTGAAAATGTTAAAAAAGAAAATTGTGAAATTTATATATGTACTTCAAAAGCTGGCAGATGGTACTACCCCCTCTATCTGTGATCAACGTTATTACACACGTTTCGATTTGGAAGTGCCATTTGCCCGATATGAATACAAATATATTTCATTAGTTTATTTAAAAAAATTTAGCAATTTCTAGGATGAGAAGCAATGACTGAAGTCGATCATCCATCGAATATTAAGAAAAACAAAGAATATACAAGTTGTGCGGTGTTTGGTGCATTCAACCTTTATATGTGTGTGTGTGTATGCGAAGCAGCAGTATGATTTTGACAATTAAAGTTTTATTTTATTGAGTACTGCGCGAATCTATAGAAAATGTTTGGCAACATTTAATAAAACAAATTTGATTTGTGCTGTAGGGAAGTCTCTGATGAGCATAAACTCGGTTATAGTTTCAGTCGACTATTCCCAGTTATTCAGTACTGCCGCTGAAATATATTCTAAATGAAAAAGGTAATCTCTCTAGTATATATATATATATAAAAAAGCCTCCAAAAACTTTACACAAGTGAAACTATACTCCATAAAAGACGTTTCTTCAATGTACCCTTTTAATTTTTGTAAAATTTCAACTAAAACTGAAGAAATGATTTCTTTTTATTTTAATAGTCTATACGTTTTAGTTTATAGTTTAGATAAAGCGCATATGATTAATTTATTTAATAGAAGAAAAAAAAAACACAAATAAATTTTTAAACAAAAACTCTTATTCTTAGCAAATAAGCTTAAGCAAAATGATGAGTAAATCTACTATTCTATTTAAGCATTTTGTATGGATTTTCCTAAGAAAATATCGAAACAAAACCAACCCATTCATTCTTTTTAAATATAATTATTTATAATAAATAAATTTAATTAAATTTCTTTTGGCAAAAAGATTTTGTAAGCAAAAAAAAAAATAAACAAACAAACCAAAATGACAATGTATAATAATATAAATACGAAAAGAAAAACAACAATTAAAGAAATCCAAGTATTGACACACAATACCATCCATCTAAAAAAAAAACAAATACCCCCAAACTATTTGAAAAAAGATGATAAATTAAATATTATTTTGTGTATTAATTATCTGAAGCGAAAAAAAACTCAAGAGGAATAATTTTATTTAAAAAAAATGGTATTTTAGCGGAAAAAGAAAGTCCTCCACGCCACCACAAGTAAGAAATCTCTTACGGTTCTTCGTGTAATCAACTGTCAACACTCTACAAATCTTCTGTTTCCTGTTTGAACAACATAACGTAACGTTTTGTAAATCTTGCCCGTTTGCTGTCGCCGTCAGTCTCTTTTATGATTTTGTTGTTGTCTCTCTTTCCCTATTCGCTCTTTTTGCTAATCGAACTTTAATTATTTTTGTGTTTATTATTAGACTACCCCCAAACAAAATTATCATTTAAAGTTGTTGTCCTAAGTAAGCCCAAAACAAAAACAAACCAAAAAAAAAATCAATAGTAAGGTAAGCGGTTGGTCCAAGCTTTGCTAATGAACAAACTTCACTTTTCTTATTGTCTCATTGCAGTTTTGAAGGCGCTCGAGGCTTTTATAAAGGTTTGCAGGCGAGCCTCATCCGAGTGGTGCCGGCTACCATGGTCACATTCTTAGTGTATGAAAATGTTTCATATTATCTCTTGCAACGTTCCAAAGAAAAAAACCAGCAGGGGGCACAATAACTTGTCGCCCTGTTGACAAACACTATGTAACCATGTAACTCGATTCGAATGAGATACATGGTAAAGGAGCACACGGTTCCTTTCCGTTCCAGTCTTTTTTTAATGCCATTGAAATGAAATTTTAGCTTTCTTTGAGTTACTGGCATTTTTGTTTGTTTAAATATCAGTAACCAAACACTGTGCAAGCTATGTCATATCAATTTTTGCTGATATGTTATTTTATACGTTTTTATTAGTTTTATAACCTATTCTTAATTACTTACTCCATGTGTAGTTGACTTTAAGTTATTTTATTTTCGTTATTGTCTCCTAATATAGAAGTAATAATAAAATATTTGTTGAGACATAACCTGACTTGGCGTTTATTTATTTCTTTTGCATTTCCACCATTTCTTCTCTTGTGTTGTTCCCACAGAGAGCACACCGACGTCGATAAAACTATGTTTAGCATACTTTTAGGCGATTATTAAATTCACCCTTAAGGTAGGCAATGAGAAATATGTTTGCTTGTAGACAATCGCGTAGCCTGAAAGTATGTATAAATTGGGGTTGGCTTGTTATAGAAATGAGTGGTTAAATTATTGTCTAACATTCAAAATTACGACGGTCCAGCTATGGTTTCACTGAGTGAATGCAAGTGAAACTCTTCCATAGATGTGATATTTTACACTTTTTCCTATTATGGCCAATGTCTGCACATTTAAATATATGAAACAGCTATTTTTTGTACAAAAGATAATGGGGGGTACCTACGTATTTTCCTACGTTCCCTTCGCAAATCAGTGAACTGTGAACGATGTAATTTGTATACTCACAGAATTTTTAATTTCAAAAAGGCAATTTTAATTATTTTTGTGGGTACGTGCGATCAAATTAAAATCTTCGACATACATATCGTTAACTTAATGTAGAAAGGCCCTAACTTATCCCTTTCAGATCGTGATGTCTCAACTGTGCGGTAGGTTTCAGTGTCGATATCTTTAATTCTAGTGGACATACATATATTTAAACAGCCCAGATGACTCGATTGAGGCAATTGTTGTTTATTTTCCATTCTCACATTGTTTCGTTATCCGTCTGATATGTTGAGTAATTTTCGAGAATGTCTCGCGTCAGATTTCAGTTTTATAGAAATTAGCCGCGGAAGTTTAAAAGTACAAATTTGTGCTAATATAATATTTAGATTTAATATTTGAAATGAGTTGAAGTCTTGTTGGCAAAAAGAATACTTTTTTTTTTGGTATTTTTTGTTGACTGCCTCAATTGTGCGTATTCGGTCTCATGCCATAATAAATGTATTGTTTATTGGAATGAATGAATAGTGTAGTATTTGAACATTTGAATACGTTAAAAATGACATATTGACCACTTGAAATGGATTTTTCCGATATTTCACAACTTTGCTGGAACTGGAACAATAATAAAAAATGTTTGAGTTTGACTGAGGACAAAAAATTCAATTTTTTTCTGAATTTTATAATTCCGGGGTCTCCAACAAGAGGTGTTATTTTGACATTCAAGAAAAATGGCATTTATTATAAAATGATCGGATGTTTTTTCCATAATAAAGAGGAAGGTATGCCGTTAACAATGAAAAACAACATTAGCCAAATGGCCACCACGACCACGCATACAGGACCATATCCTTTTCATGAAATTTTCCATAACCAAATCACAAAGTGGCTGCCCTATGTCCTTGATATCCTCACGAATTCTATCTTTGAGGTCTTGAATTGACGCTGGAAATCATATGGTGTTCTCTACATTTGCTAGGTAAGGCACAAATGAGAACTTTGAACGGTTCTCCTGAAAACATCGTGTTTTCAGCTGTGACCCTATTGAAGTAAATGCGCGATATGTTTCTAGTGAATTGAGCTTTTTTTGGTGAATTTCGGAGGAAAAACTGTTTCCAACTAATAGCAGCATCGGACTAATAGAACTAGTCCACATTTTTAGAACGAAATACAACTGCAAAAACAAATATTGGCACCGACAAAAAACGTTTGCATGAAACTGGTGGTGGTCATCAACCAAATAGAGCAACAACAACATTACACAGTAGCATCATTATTACAATTTACTTTATTTGCGCTAGTTGGTGAACTAAATGAATTTTGATTTTCTTCTTTTTCGTTGATGGGTGTCAAAAATCATTACCATATTGTAGGTTAAACACCCCACAAATTGGACCATCAACTGCAGTTAAAACTAGTTTAAAGCGCCCCGGTAGGCGAGTTGGTAGCGTGCTTGCCTATCAGCGTGGGGGTTGTGGGTTCGATTCCCACCAGAGGCTTTGGTCTGTCGCTGCAAAAATCTAAACATATGGTCTGTGTCACCCGGTTTACCCTTGGACCCAAAAATTAGAATATAAATTTACTTTGTATTGTAATTAATAATAAATAAATAAAAACTAGTTTACAACGAAGATCTAACTTGACTCATTTATTGGGGGTCTTACTAGTAAAGAAGCCGACATTTGCAAAATGTGTTTAATTAATTTTCTGTAAACTAGTTAACTTGTCACTTTAATCGTAAAGAAGCCGGCTTTTGCAAAATGTGTTTTATTTTCTGTTTACTTACTTCCTTACTTAGGTTGGCTCTTCAACCTGTTGCCTAATAAAGCTTGGCTTCTCCGGTTCGTGATACCAAGGACCTTCATGTTTTCTTCCACTTTAGTCCGATGAGAGTGGGCTTTGGTCTTGAATTGTTTGTTTAACCCGAACTAGCATTTATTTGTCAGCACAACCCTTCGCTGACATTATTATTTCTATTGATGGCGGAGCCGAGGTATATAAATACTTCCTTTACCTCAACGTTGCAACTGCCCACCTTCACTACGTTGCCTGGCCGTTGCAAGCATATGTTGGTTATATGGTTTGTCGATCCAAAGAAATATTGCATTCACTTGTATATAAAAGTTTGGCTTAAATTTACTTTACCGACATTACTCTGATTTGTCTCAAATTTTTACCACAGAGCAAAGTTTTTCATTTACAAAGGTTGAAAAAACAACATAACAAACCCCAACTTTCCTAGTTACGGGCCCCGAAAGATCTGAGATATAATTAGCCCTTACTACTTTGTTTTACGTAGGATCGAGACATGCTCCAAATGAGGTACCACATTCAGCCCTATTGCGGGAGTCAACGTCGGCGCCATATGACACTAATGCTGTATTGAGACGACGCGGTATTTTATCTTTTATTATTAACCAGCTGGTACAATCCCTGGACAAAAATCTCAATGTTGCCGACAATTGGTTGTTTTCGAAATGAATGTTGATCTGATTTCGGTTTTCAATTTAGATGTTGTGTCCAGCACATGCATAAAGGCTGCTTTATTAACTCTGAAGTAACAAACTTTAGACTTTGACTTAGCCAATCACATCTGTTAATTTGATGATATCTGACCGCTGTCTCGTTACTCTTCTTTGTTATATTCGATTTTGTTTATTTTCTTTATCACTTGAAGTGGAATCAGAATTAGAAATAAAAACATTTCCCAAAATAAATAGACCAAACAAACTAGAGATGACAATTTGTTTATGCAAATTATCGATAAACAGTCGACGTCGTCGTCATATTGATTCAAAATGTCAAGTTGGAATTGAATTGATGTCGACTACGACACAAAGTGACGTTGATAGGTCTAATTAAAGCTAAAGTTCTTGGCTTTAATGTTGTAATACGAAATAAAAAAAAAACATCCGTAATTTACGTCGATAGCAATGAATATCCCAAATGATGCATGATAACAACAACAATGGTGACATTTCGTTGTCATTTTTATTGCATTCTACTTTTGGTCTGCTGCTGCTGCTGCTGCCGCCACGCAGTTGCTGTTCTTGTTTTCTTCACAAGTGTTATTGTTCTTGTTATTGCGCTGCTACACGGTGATAAGAATATTGTCGATCGTTGCTCGAGAGTTTTCGCTTCTTCTCTCTAATAATTATTTATAAACACATTTAATTTTATGTTTATTGATTTCAACCCAAGAACAACCAATTTGAAACTGTACTTATTGGCGCCGTATTTTAATATTTAATAATGCCATACATACATGCACACTTTTGCACGAAAAACAATCTAGAAATGATCGTTACTACTGATCCAAATTGTTGTTGTAAACAACAACCAGGGACAACCAGTGACCGACCCATTTACTAAGTGCGAGTACATAATTGCAGCATCGTTATTTTGTTGTTGTTGTTCGAAGATGTTGTTGCTGCCATTGGTGGTCGGTGTTTCAGTTTTCACGACATCCGTGATGTGATGTTTGTTTCATGACTTCCAAGTATAATTTTCTTGTTACAACAGAGCAGTGGCAGTTGTGGAGCGAACGAACTTTACAATTGTTTCACTGTGGTGTTTGTTAATTCCGCCGGTTGTCCGCCCGTACGTCCGTCCGTTCATCTTAATCCAGTCCGCCGTCCATCTATCTATCTGTATCTGTTGAGCTCTAGTTCGGTTCAGTTGTTACAATTCGTTTCGGTTCATTTGCAATGCAATCAATGCAAATTTGAAACTTGTTTCCCATACTTTTACTTTTTGTTTGTTGTGTCTTTTGCGGTTTCAAATTGCATTCAAGGTCTTTGGAAATATTTATTTACAAACTTTGTTTCGTCGTTGTGGTTGTTTTTTTTTTGTTCACTTAAGGAAATTGTAAATCTGTTTTATCTTGAATCAATCGTTAGATGTTACTAACGTTATCAAGTCAAATATGATTTGAATTAAAAAATAGCCCATCAAACATTGTACTATTATTACGAATTTTCTTCAACATTCAATGTAAAAATGATAACTTTGATAGATAGATTTTTTGTCCAAAGCACATCTGTGATAATATTTCATAAACTACGTAAGGCAGGCAAAGTATCAGCTGATGCGCCCTGAATTGTTAGAAAGTATATACATTAATTAATGGGTGGTCGAAATACAAGTATTTTTAGAAACAAAACAAAATATTTGTTGTCGGCAATCCTAGGTGAGGACGACCGTGGTGTGGTAGGTAGCGCATGCGACTATCACACAGTAAACCCAAGTTCGAAACCTAGTAGACCATCAAACATTTTTCAGCGACTGTTTCCACCTCGTGAATTCTGGCGACTGTACGAGTAAGCCAGTAATCTCTAAGCCATGTAAAAAGTTCTCTAGAAAAGCATTAGCTGTTCGGAGCCGACTTTAAACGGTGGTTCCCGGTTAGTGAGTATACGTATTATATCGAGGGAAGTTCTCCCTCTGGAGTTAGGGAACAAAAGGCGAACGATGAATTATTCACTAATCCACGTTTCAAACACAAGTCTTCAAAATTTTGTAATTTTTTATACAAATTACGAGTTATTTTGGCAAAGGACTGTACTATTCGCCAAATATGATTGATTCCCTATAATAAAAGATGACCCGGTAGACTCTATAAATCGACAAAGTCGATTCAACGACATTGCGTATATGCCACATAAAAATTCAAAAATAAATTTAAACTTTAATGGTGGAATCGCCGACAGTGAGGTGTATCAAACTTTCCGTCCGTTCATATTTTAATAGCCTAAATATTTTAAGTCAATATGACATTTCTGTCAATATTATTGAGACCAGTGATAAAATTCTATTCACCTAAAACAGTGCCTAACAAATCCCATCTCTGCTAAATGACTTGACATGCACATTTCAGTTCTCCCATAATCCTCTCTATAAACCTCACGACATGTGTGAGGTTTACTGAATTAAGAGAGGACAAAAGCAAAACCCAAGCAATAGTAGAAAAGTGAAAGGGCACGCAATGAGGAGCATTCTTTTTTTTTTTATTTGGTTGGTCTCTCTTACTATAGGAGGTTCACGATAAAAATCATGACATTTTCTTAGCTGGTTGATGGTGTTGTCGTCGTTGTTGTTGTTGCCGGCTCATGCATATTGATGATGGTGGTAACAGTAACAACGAAAAGTGATGTTTTGGTGGGTCCACTATGGCCAAAGACGACGACCGACCGATGTCGGCGAGTGAATAAATGATATAAACGAACGAATGAAAAGAGCTTATGTCCCGAAATGATTGTTATTGTTTTTCAGGTCTTGCCAACGACGTTCGCTCTCGTTTGCTTCAAAAGTTTTATATATTTTCTGTGAATTGTTGTTGCTGTTGTTGTTGCTTTCGGGTTTTATAACAATAACAACAGTAGCACTCAGGCAGGCACGCGGACAGCTACAAAGTTGGAGTCATATTACCGCATACGAAGAAAAAGTTCAGTTGTTAATTTGAGACACTTGTGACCGGACGTCAAAGTGTTGGATGGAAGCTAACCAAATAAATAACTTAATTATTTTTCGGTTTTTACATTTTTCGTACGACAGTCAATCGTGTAATGTGAATCGTTTTGGCGAATTCTACCGTCTTTTTCCGCCAATTCCGTTTGTTTATCGTTTATTTGCGCTTATTATTTGGTTAACAAAGCAATAAAAAGAAACAAAAGAGTTGTAATAATAGAGAGCGAGAGAGAGAACGTGAATCGTATGTCCGAGTTCGAAGTGTGACAGTTCATACTCTTTTTGTTGTGATATTAAAATAAAATTATAACGGTTGCATTAAATGACAAAGAGGGACAACCACAGCAAAGTAATTGCAAATTAATACACCTAAAATCTGTTTGGAGAAATACAAATTCATCAAAGTAAAGTGTTGTTTTGTATAATTCTGACTACGCTCTTGTTTTGACTACGTGCTTTGACTTCACTTTTTTTTTTGGCTTGAATAACATTAAAGCTTAATTTAGCAGTTTTTCTTTGTACATCGTTTGCTTGGTATATTTGTTGTGGCCAAGATTGTTTTTTTATGTTCGATTTTGTTTAGCCACAATTTAAATGATTCTTTTGATACACCTCTACTGTGCACGTTCATGCAGACAAACATACACAATCTAACTCGGCTCATACCGTCGTTGAAGGTCTTTGAACTTGTTTGGTTGGGTCTTGTCTCGTATTACCAAAACAATGATGTTGTTGTGTTGTGTCACACTATTTGCGCTACATACATATATCATAACATTACATGCATTACATACATACACGCATATGTACATATCATGCTTCTGTATATACAAATCTGTTGTTTCATATTCTCGTTTGTTCTTCACTCCTCTCGATAAACACTTCAAATGTGATAAGAATGTAATGAGAATATCTGACATGCAAAAAAAACAAAAAAAAAAAAAAACAATTATACTTGATGTCCGCACACACATGCATGCGTTCTATTTATCTAGATAATTTCCGCATGAAAATTAATTAACAAAACAACAAGTTCGTTGAAAAAAAAAACATCACACCATGTACAATATCGCTATAACTGTATACACTGAAGGAAAAAGTTTCGTAAAAAGAATGAATTTATTCGTTGCACTAATGACATTTAGTTTCCAATTACCACAACGAAACTTGCCACAGTGAATGTTTTTGGTCTTTTGTTACAATTCACGGTATTTGTTGGCGTAAATAATCGTGTGTCCACTGCTGCAGGATTATATTTTGGTTTTTATTGTCCCACACTTAAAAGGTCCGATGTGTAGACGAATATTTAAAGTGGTCCAAACGAAAGCAAGACAAAAACCACAATGAAAGACTTATTTTCTATTAATAACATATAAAGGGTTTTCCAACAAGAGGTGTTGTTTTGAAGCTTTCATTTTATGACATTTGACAAAAAGAAACTACGCCATTACTAAAAATGGAATGGTACATGCTTCACAAAGCATTGAAATTATTAAAATTCACTACAGAAATGGTGAAAATCCTGCAGCCACAGTTCGCAATACTAAAGCATTGGGTCGTCGCGAAGCACCTTGTCGGACCGCAATACAGAAATTGGTGGACAAATTCGTGCTGTTGGAACAAGTTAGTGATGTGAAGAATAAAACCCGTGCACGTCGCTCAGGAACAACTGAGAATATTGCTGCTGTAGCCCAAAGTGTTGAACAAAGCCCAGGTTTTGTCCATTCCTCGTCGTTCTTTGGGATTGGCCTTTCACAAACGTCATTACACCGTATTTTGCATAAAGACTTGGGTCTTAAAGCTTACAAAGTTCAGTTAACACAACAACTCAAGCCGGCAGATCATCAACAACGTCGTATCTTTGCTCATGGGGTCCTTGAAATGCATGAAAACGATCCGGAATTCCATCGAAAAATCATCTTGACTGATGAGGCTCATTTCCACCTCGGTGTCTACGACAACAAGCAAAATTGTCGCATCTGGGGCTCGGAAAAGCCAAGAGTTATAGTTGAGAAACCTCTCCATCCTCAACGTGTGACTGTTTGGTGCGGTTTATGGTCCGGCAGGGTCATTGGAGCTTACTTATTTCCCTTAACTTTCGATGAAGGAACAGACGGGGAACTTCGCTCGAATCATTGAGCTGTGTGCCACTTCTCTCGAATCATTGCGCTATGTGCCACACAAGCAACGAAACCATTGCTCTTTTACGGATAAAGATTGTGGACTGTTGTATCTCTCGAAGAGGTGATCACAATTGGCCACCGAGATCTTGTGATTTAACACCTTGCGACTTCGTCCTTTGGGGCCACGTGAAAGATAAGGTCTACGCCAACAGCCCAGCGTCGATTGAAGACCTCAAAGATAGAATTCCTGTGGCTATCGAGGACATAAGGGCAGCCATTTTGCGATTAGGTTACGGAAAATTTCATGGAAACGATTGAGGCGTGTATCGTTCCATTTTTAGTAATGGCGTAGTTTCTACATGTTAAACGTCAAAGCATAAAAGCTTCAAAAGTGGCAGCTACCGAAATACCGGGTGATTCCAAATAACACCTCTTGTTGGAAAACCCTATATAACGTGATAAATTTAGAGCTTTTTGGCATTTATTACATTTGATTTGACCAACGCTTTTTTCATACAAAATGAGCGACTTAATCTATGAAATATTTAATAATTTATTGATTACACTGAACAACATTTTTGTTGTTGTAATGAATAACCAGTGTACTTTTGTTTAAAAACACTGAAAAATATATTAGACATAATTTCTCATAACTCGAAACTCCTAAAGCTGTTTCCGCCAATATTATCGTGCTGTTTATGTCAGGGTTACTGGCTTGATCGTGACACACTCTAAATATCACAACACGCCGCTAATCCCTGATCAAGTGTATTCCTAGGACGCATTTAAAGATCAAATTGGATTAATGAACCTCTACTTAACATGTGCGTATGTGCATACAAATGCCCGAGATGTTTCGACAATATAGACATTGATTTTATATTATCAAACAAGTTCATCGGACTGTATTCAACAGATAATACTCAGCAGACAATTGCATTTAAAAAGCTCTTAATGCGACTTAAAATCATGAACATTGGAAGAGACACACAGGCGCTAATTGAAATAATTACTTTCAATTGATGCAAATTGTGTAGCCAAACTTCTTAAATGGGTTAAAAATGAGTCAAATGTTTCCGAATAGAGGTGTTCACACACTCACTTTTGTTCGGTTGGATGTGACATAACGTTATATACGATCACACGATAAAAATTGAAATGTTTATTAGGTTAATATAGGATTAAAAAGATTATTTGGAATTCGATCAAAAACAAATATCAATAGAGCGCGAAATTCCCAGTCATTGGCATACAATACTGTTCTCATAAAAACTAAAACCACTAGTCTACAAAAAAAAATCTGAAACATAAAGTGTGGACCAAATACAAGTTTTTTGTTTTAATTAAGATAAGATAAACAGAAAACTATTTTACTACGCAATGACAAAACAAATTAAAAATATATCAACATTTTTTATTTGTCTGCTGCTGTAAAAAAATGTAATAAGAAAGGTTCTTATTTCCATTTGAAAATCTTTGCCAAAAATCTCCACCATCCAGTTCACTTTCCGAAAATTCGCCTTACGCGAAAAATGGGCGGTGCCATGCACATAAACAAATTTATATCAACACATATTTTGATCAATTTAAATTTAACATCCTATACTGATCAAACAGGAAATTTCCATTGATTTTATTAGGCTGCGGTATACTTGGCCAAAATAATAGAATGTTATTAACAGAACTAGTAATTGTGACGCCACATTGCCAGATAATTTGTAGGCGTGATACGAAGACTCGTTTCAATTGAACTAACCATTTTTGTTATTTTTTCTGTGAACTAGTGTCGTTTGAAATCCGCCCAAAAAAACCAATATTTATACGAAAGTAAAGTCAGTCTTTCGCATTCACACTCGTTTGTTGTGTTCTCTCAAAACACACAATACGTACAACAAATACGCCACTCGATACAGGCGACAACTGTTTGCTAGTGTTTCGTGTGTATTGTTTTCCCGTAGCTGGAAATAATTAAGATAACAAAACATCTCTGACCTTGAGGCTATTGATGATAAATTTCTGCTATATTATACCTATGTATTGCTGCTATTGTTGTACATGCGATCTACTTGGCCGGTTATCGGTGCTCTGTGCTCTGTGGTGGTTAAACCTCTCTCTTAATTTAACGATTTCTCTATTTCATCAAGAATCAAAATATGAAAGTTAAAATAACAAAAAACTGAGACGTCCAGAAAAGTGAAAACAAAAAGAAAAACATATGATTCATTAAAGAACTATTGATTGTATTTAAAACAAAAAACAGCCTAAAGGAGAATACGCAAGTAAAGATAACATAACAATAATAATAACAACAACAACAACGCCACAAAAGATAGGAGAAAAGCGTTTATAACAACAACAAAAACAACAAACTACTATCAATCGTTTATATACCACGTGCTAGTACAACGACAACAAGCGACCAACAATTTTTTTTTAGCAACATTCCCTTACCCACCCTTCGTCATTCGCCCACCCGTTCGTGTATGGCAGCTGCTGCAACAATACGTGACGCCGTATCTACTGTTGAAAACGCATCCAACACAAAGAAAGCCACGACTACGAGCGACCAACAAAAACACCACCCCTATCGTGCTCATAGTTGTCGTTGTCGCTGTAGTCGTCGTCGTCGTTTTTTACCGACTCTTCTCTGTGCGGACTGTCTGTGTTTTAGCACCAGTACCTCAACGACTGATTCACCCCCATATCAGTTAACATTGCCTGCCAAACGTAAACGCTTGCCCGCGATAGACAACGAAACTTTGGACTTTTGCAACTCATATTCGACCAGTGAGTGCACACCTGAAGATTTTAAATTTGTTCACGTCAATTCATTTTCCCAGTCCAACATTTCCTCATCAACGGCATTTGATTGTACCACCACTGTCACCAGCAGCAATTCGGCCACCAATACCACCGAAGAGAACTTCTACACGCCACCACGCGAATATACCGCCAACACCAGAGCTTTAGGCATTTTAACTGAAAAGCGTTCACCGTTGTTCGGACCTTCAGCGGGAATATCGTTGAGGACCCAAGAACCATTTTATTCGGAATATCTACTAAGCGCTAAAGATCTGGTATCTCCGAAATCGTTGAAGGCCTTTAAAGAGAATATCGATTACACAGCTACGGAAGCATTGCTAAGTATGAATGGCGGGAAACGGTCTATGAACGGTTCAGTGACAACATCGCCGGCGGTGGGAAATGGTATAACGGATATTAATCGAAATAATAATGGTGTGCCAAAACATTGGGTAAGTTTTCAATCGTATTTTCTATCCATTTGTACACCTTAACATTTTTTAAATATTTCCGGATAAACGTAACGAGTAGTTCGGTGGTGACACATCATATGACGACATACTCGTAGGTGGATTTTATTTTGAACGAGTATACCCTACGGGGTAAGTGGGGTATACGTTGTGTATATTGTGGAAATTTATTCTATTTCGATATACGATATACATGTGAGCTTAAGCATGAAAGGGGAAATTTCTTTTACAATACTGTATGTACAAAGACCATACAGAGGGCAGACGTCCCAAGTCGTTAGCTGAACATTTCCAAGAGGGTATTTAAACAGTATTTGTTTTAAAAAAAATATTATTTGCTTTGAAAACCAAATATTGCCATGCCAATTACTGACATCTGGAGTGTGCTTCCGAAGTAATGCATCAGAACGACGTCTGCCTTCTGTATGGTCTTTGGTTTGTCTACTCACTGACCGGGAACTAATCTTTTAAAGTCGAATCCGAACGGATAAAATCCATATTGGACCATATTGCCGCACAACTTCAGTATCGCCTTTTTCAACTTTCCCGTACCGCGGTCTTATTGAAAGTAAACGTTGTCCAGATCAATATCATCCAACTACGACATAAAAAAATCATTAATCATCTCTCGATAGCGCAGTCCATTCACAGTAACTGTTGATCCAACCTCATTTTCGACAAAAGTAAGGTCCAATGACCTCGCCGGACCATAAACAGCACCAACCAGTCACACGTTGAGGACGGAGAGACTTCTCAACAAAAACTCTTGGGTTTCCCGAGCCCCATATGCGACAATTTTGCTTGTTGGCGTAGCCACCTCAGTCAAGATGATTTTTCGATGAAATTCCGGATCATTTTCATGCATTTCAAGGACCCAATCAGCAAAACACGACGTTGTTGATGATCGGCCGGCTTGAGTTCTTGTGTTAACTGAACTTTATAAGCCTTTAGACCCAAGTTTTTATGCAAAATGACGGTGTAATGACGTTTGTGGAATGCCACAAACTTATCAAATGTCAAAGAATAAAAGCTTCAATAGTGGCAGCTACCGAAATACCGGGTGATTCTGCGGCTTATAAAAATAACTCAATACCGGAATAACGGCGAATACTTCTATATTACACACTCATTCAAATACACATAGGTCAAACTGTGCAATTTTGCTTACTAGTCGAAAAAATATTTAATTTCTACACACATATAAATATATATTTTTTTCAATTCTAGCCACTTATCAGTCACATTTCAGTCGCTACAGTTTATCAACGTTTTTATTTAGTTGAAAGTTTTTCAAGTGCCTACAATTTAATCAATATCGTACTATAAATTAAGTTAGCCGATAACTCAATTCTAATATTTCTCTAAAAATTGCTCTCGTTTATCGTTCAACATTTGCAATTAACCAAATAGATATTGAAATATTTAAATAAATAACAAAACAAAATAAAATGTATAGTATACATATTTGACGTGTGGATAAGCAGCTTATGGGACGTGCTACGAGTCTGGCATAAACAATTTCTTATTACTTTGTTTGGAATTATTTTGTTTTGGACGAGTTGAACACCTCCCCATGCTGCAGCCCTAACTACGTTACCAGAGTAACATATTTATTGGGTAAACATATTATAAGGTAAATTTACGAAATTTCTGCTTAAACAAAAAAATATTAACAAAATACTCAAATAGTTCGTGAATACGTCATATTTTTGTAATACGTATCATTGTTTGGTATTATTGACACACGACCGTGGCACAGTGTTGTTACACTCAAAGAAAAAAAAACAACATTGTATTGTATTCCATGTAAGAATGTCTTCAATAAGTTTTCTTTATTAAATGGATGATCAATTTTATTGTTTGGGTTTGCAACTGTATCAAATTGATCATTTTGTTTGTATTATTTTTGATCAACTATTTTCTCATAATTATTTGTATAGAAAATAAAATCGATAAAAACCGAATCTTGTGGAGTTCTCCAACAAGAGGTGTTATTTTGAATCACCCGGTATTTCGGAAGCTGTCACTTTTGAAGCTTTTATTCATTGACATTTGACAAGTAGAAACTACGCCATTACTGAAAATGAAACGATACACGCATGGTACAATAAACAAGGTAAGGCCAAGCAATCAGCTGATTTACAATTTTTTCTCGCAGCACTCTAAATTGTCAAAGTTGACATTCGATGTTTTTGTTTACATTCAGGCAACTGTTGAAATTTCAAAAAACGTTTATTCAAATTATTGAAATTATTATTGTACCATGATATTTTGTATCAAATATTTACAACAATAACAAAAATTAACTGTCAGTAACTTTATTTTATATTCTTGACATATACAACTTTGACAATATAGAGTACCAGAGTTGTATCTGATTATTTGTTGTTGGGCTAATGACCTTACCTTGTTTATTGTACCATGGATACACGCTTCAACAACGCATTGAAATTATTCAAATTCACCACAAAAATGGTGCAAATCTTGCAGTCACAGTTCGCAAAACTAAAGAGTTTCCGGACCGTGTTATCTCTCGAAGAGGTGCTCACAATTGGTCACCGAGATCTTGTGATTTAACACCTTGCGACTTCGTCCTTTGGGGCCACGTGAAAGATAAGGTCTATGACAACAGCCCATCGTCGATGCAAGACCTCAAAAAAGAATTCGTGAGGCTATCGAGGACATTACGATTTGGTTATGGAAAATCTGTGTGGATTTTACCGCGTTCGAGTGTAAAGCTATGAGGGCCACAAGGCTGTCTACATAGCTTTTTATCTTCGAGAAAATTTGTGTCGCTGTCATGTCCATGACAATTACTGTCTGGAACACATTACAAAATATTAGGTAGTCTGTACGATATCTCTATTTGCAGAGAAAACTCCCGAGACGTTTCGGTCTCCAGTTTTGAACCGTCTGTAAAGAATCCATGACTGCCCTGTTGTGGTCCATTCCTCGCTAGATGATATGGAGACTTTAAGGGTTTAGTCGAAGTTCGTTATCGTTGAAATGTAGTCAGTCTCCTGTTTTCAATTGCCGCCCCTTCTAGAATAGAGCTATGTCCCTGAGACTTTCGTTTAAGCATGTTGGTTTATCGTAGGCAGAGAGCAACTTTAGCTGCACAACTCCTGAGATGGACATCTATGGGCGGGATATCGAGTATTGGTTTCAGACCTGCTTGGAGAGTTCATCACCCCATTAGACTTTGTACTTTGTAAGGGCCTGATCGTCATGTAGATAAAAAAAACGTTTCCTTCAATTGATTGTTACGTTAGCTGTATGGCATGTAGCGCCATCTTGTTGGAACCCAAGGTCGTCCACATCAACAACATTCAATTCAGTTACGAAAGTCATTAATCATGTGTTTTTAGCGTTCTTCATTGACTATAACATTAATTAGTCTTCATTGACCGCCTTCATTTTTGAAGCAATATGGACCAATGATTCCCTCTGCCCATAGAACACACCAAACGGTGACTTTTTGAGGATGTAACGGTGTCTCAACAATGGCTTGCGGATTTTCATTACTCCAAATGCGACATTTTGGTTTTTTACCCATTCAACCAAAATTTTCTGGTGGAAATCAGCATCGGTGGCCATATCGTTTTGGGCAAGATTTGGAAACGTTGTTCCTCAGTAAGTCTATCCATTTTGAAATGGCAAACCAAACTAAGGATAAATCTAGTGGCAGCTGTCAAACTCTGAAAAAAGTGTGGCCAATTTATTTATACCAGTTTTTTTTTAAAAATTCATTGATTTGTTTAGAGCCACTGTCCAGATCTAGGAAATTCTCTCATCGGCCATAGATAACTTACCTTGTTTGTAAAGAATCCAATTATACTTTGAGGCAGATAGGATACACCGTCATGTTGTTAATATAAAACATCTTTTCATAAATTTTCCTTTAAGTTTGCCAACTTATGAGATTTAAAACAAAGACATGTCCTCATATCTCCACTGCATGTGATTCAGTTGGAGGATATGCTCATTAGTTCACAGATAAAAGTATGCGTGTATGTAGTTGTAGTAGTTAAGTACAAAGGGGTATGTGAGGACATGCCTTAGACACGTTGGAATACACATTAGGTCTGTTCCGGTACATTTTTAAGAGCAAAATATCATAAACACCACAAAAAAAAATTGAGTTTAGGTGCTCAACACTAGCTGACAGCTATCTCTTTATTGCATTTTTTCGAATAAAAACTTCGAAACTCTCTCTTATATTTGATTGGATCTTTTACAAAAGTTGTTGAGCTACGCTCTTATAAATAAAAGTTTTAGCAGTTGCGAAACTAAATTAAATTTACAAAACAGTTTCATTGTCACAACCAACATTTGAGGATATCGAACTTGAGCACTGTCACTGACTCTGATTATTTCCCCGGCATTCGATAGAGTCTGGCAACCTTCAACTCATATCGAGACTTATAGCATTTGGTGTCGGTCATACATTCTCTCGATTCATGTTGAGTTCTCTCAGAGATCACTCTATCCAATGAACATCTGTCATTTATATTCATTTGACTTCATACATTTTTGATTTTAGAATGCCAAAAATACACCAACAAATATTTAAAAAAAAATCTAAGTTTGGGCGAAATTTGCACAGTGCTTAAACAAATATATACATCCGATATGATATTTGATTACCAACAAAAAACAAACTCTACCATTACGATATAATTCTCCAATTTCCATCTAATCTTTTTCGGGAATAGATCTACTATCGTACATACAGGTATGTGAATACATTTGCACATACATATATACTTGTTTATGTACTACATTTGTTGACATATGCCATGCATATAAAGTAAACCATATATTTTTGTTTGTACGTCGACCCACATAAGGATACACGTGTGAGTGGGTTCGCTCTGAAACTTTGAAGACTTGTGTACGTTTTGCACTTTTACTACTTTCTTACAGAACGTAATGCAAATCCCATTGAATGCCATAAAAAGTTCCTTACCTCCGCTTATACCCTCCCCGTTACTGTACATAGCATCTTAACTCCTTTTACTGTAACCTAAATATTGCATGAATACCCTAAGCGACACCAGTGCATTGAAATGGGTCGCGGCCTTTGCAAAAAAAAGTGACAAAAGTGGAACTTATTCAACTTGTGTATTTCCAAAAAAAACATGATTCTTGATACCACCTACGTTTATGTTGAGCAGGGTATGGCCAAAAAGTCAAACGCTTCGAAATATTCCCTTAAGATTGCATCTGTGTTTTACCCACAAGCGTTTAATGAGCTTTAAACCAGGTCCGTCGGGCTTTCTGTAAGGCTGGTCTACACATTTCCTTTCGAATGCTTGACCAATGCTTAGTGGGCGGTCGTGGTGTGCAAACACAGGTTTGTATACTGGTAAGACCATCAATACATTTCTCAGCGACCGTTTCCATCTCATAATTCGCGGCGTGTTTATGAATAACATAGTAATCCTTCCGATCCACGTGAAACGTCTCTGCAGACAAGCCATGTTGGCTTCGTGGGATTAGCAACAAGATGAATTGTATTAATATCATACACAATAAAACTGAATTAATTACACCGTGTTACAAAAAATATATTTTTTTCTGTCCTATGAACCAAATGCACATATTCGGAAAGAGGGGACAAAATAAAAATACACGTGTATCGGCGATTTTCATGTACACGTCAGATTTTTTTTTTTAAGTTTGAAGTATAAAGCTCGTAGTGGCCTGTGTGAAAACCTTTCGACAGATTTTTAACCTTTTTTCAGTGATCCAATCGAGCTGATTTTTGGCAGGCAGACTCGTGGAAATGTCTGTATCACGTCAAATTTTTTAAAAACAATTTTTATCAATTCTCAGATTTTCCCCAATTTTTATTATTTTTGAAAAAAAATATTTTTTTCACTTTTCTTAGCATAACTTGAAGAGACTCAAAATTTTTAAACTAGTTAAGCGTTATGAAAAAAAATGTTTTTTGAACTGAAACCTTAAAAAAAAACGATAACCATTTAAAAAAAAAATTAGGAAAATCTGAGAATTGATAAAAAATGTATTTTTTAAAAAATTTGACGTGAATCAGCTCGATTGGATCACTGAAAAAGGGTTAAAAATCGGTCGAAAGGCTTTCACACAGGGCACTACGAGCTTCATACTTCAAACTTAAAAAAAAATCTGACGTGTAACATGAAAATCGCCGATACACGTGTATTTTTATTTTTTATCCCCTTTCCGAAAAAGTAAATTTGGTTCATAGGACAGAATGTGTGTAACACGGTGTTATTTAAAAAAAAAAAAGTAATGAGTATAGAAATTATTTGCACACCACTGTAACTGGTTTGATAGAAGTTCCCCATCTGTTTTTCTCCAGGAATTTTATGAAAGTCGACCATATTTCCATGGCTCTTCCGGTACCTTCTTAATCGGTGTTTTTTTTTATTTTCAAGTTGTAACGACTGTAACCTTTTTCTCATTAAATATATTGTTTTGATATCTTTAGAGGATTTTTTTATAAATTCTCTTTCCAAACTAATCATCTTTACTTGACTGGCTTATGTTAGCCGGCTTAAGTTGTAAGCAATAAACTGAATAGGGGTTGAAAAAATAGATATTTTTTTTAATAAAATTGCTCATATTTCGCGTTTTTTGAGAGACAACCACAAAGTAAAAACATATTTTTATAAGTCTTAACCACCAGTTTATCCGAGAAAAATGTATACCAAGGACCGCATGTATTTGTGAATAGAATAATGACCTATATGTTTAACCTTCAAAATATATAAAGCATGAGCTTTTCCGGCGATCCCTGTATGAATGCCAGGTGTTTACCTACACCTACCTAATACTTTTATTTAACGACAACTTTCGTCGCGGCTACATTCAATTTTCCCCACCCACCCTAACGTTCGTACTGTGTGGAGGAAAGTGCACGACAGGATTAAGTTGGATTTCGGATGGGAAAAGTAATATGCGCTGACTATTTATGGATAACAAAAAGGGTTTACTTGTGCAAGAACTTAAGGTTTTAAAAGTAAAAGTACATAATAGGTCATGTTCAACAATTTGTTGATTTATAGGGTGTTTTGTTAAGAGCTTGAGATCTTAAAACGATAGTACAGGCTTTTTCAACGAGAGGTGTTATTTTGGTATTCAAAATGAGATAAATGGTCGGATGTTCGGGTCGACCACGACCATGGTTACAGGACCACATCCTGTTTATGAAATTGTCCATAACCAAATCGCAAAGTGGCTACCCTATGTCCTCGATAGCCTCACGAATCCTATTTTCGAGGTCTTGGATCGACGCTGGGCTGTTGTCGAAGACCTTATCTTTCGCGTGGCCCCAAAGAAGGAGTCGCAAGGTGTTAAATCACAAGATCTCGGTGGCCAATTGTGATCACCTCTTCGAGTGATAACACGGTCCGGAAACTTTTCCCGTAAAAGAACGCAGCGCCGTCTTGTCGACAGTAAACGTTGTCCAGATCAATATCATGCAACTCCTACCATAAGAAATCATTAATCATCTCTCGTTACCGTGACTGTTGATTCAATCTCATTTTCGAAAAAGTAAGATCCAATGACACCGCCGGACCATAAACCGCACCAAACAGTCACACGTTGAGGATGGAGAGGCTTCTCAACAATAACTCTTGGGTTTTCCGAGACCCAGATGCGACAATTTTGCTTGTTGACATAGCCACCGAGGTGGAAATTGGGGCCTCATCAGTCAAGATGATTTTTCGATGGAATTCCCGATCATTATAATGCATTTCAAGGACCCAATCAGCAAAGACACGACGTTGTTGATGATCGGCCGGCTTGAGTAATTGTGTTAACTGAACGTCATAAGTCTTTATGCAAAATACGGTGTAATGACGTTTGTGGAATGCCCAATTCCAAAGAACGACGAGCAATGGACAACCCTCGGCTTTCTTTGGGCTACAGCAGAAATATTCTCAGTTGTTCTTGAGCGACGTGCACAGGTTTTATTTTTCACATCACAAACTTGTCCCAACAGCTCGAATTTGTCCACCAATTTCTGTATTGCGGTCCGACAAGGTGCTTCACATTCCACGACACAAAAATGCTTTAGTTTTGCGAACTGTGACTGCATGAATTTCAATATTTTTGTAGTGAATTTTACAAATTGCAATGCGTCGTTGAAGAGTGTATCGTTCCATTTTTAATAATGGCGTTGTTTCTAATGTCAAAGAATAAGAGCTTCAAAAGTGACAGCGGTATTCCTTGACTTAGGTATTCCTTTTGAATGCTTTCATGATTTCACACATGAAAATGACAATCTAATCTTTTTGTCGGAGTACTTCCAAACCCCTGCTCGGCATTGCCTTGCACTTAGCACCCTAATAATTATTCAAATATTAAGCATCTACTCTCTTAGTATTATCTATGTGTGCTTAATGTATATAAGAGTACTCGACATACATATGTACCGAGTTTATCTGTATGTAATTACATGAGATAACTTATTTAAAATTGTAAATATTTACACACTTCATCGCTTTGGATTGACTGCGTGAAATGCATACATCTTGAAGTCAGAAGGCGAAACAATTTTCATAAATGTAATACATACATTGGAATGTATATTAGGCTGCCTCGCTATCTCCTCGACAGGCACCCGACATTCTCGATAAACTCTTGAAGTGGCGCACACATTCTCCAGGGACTTAATGGCCGCCTTGCTGTCAGTTAATATGAAAATATCCCCGGTAGTTTAGGGGATAGATTCAAATTCAGCTGATCCGAGTAAATTCCACAACCAACTCCTCTAAGCGATTTTGATCCGTCAGTAAATATCGGGATGACATTCAAGTAGTCCGATCTATTTGGTATTCTCGTCACAAAACCGCGATTGAAAGAAGGCTTAGGTAGATCTATATATGTTCATATATATAGGCGTTCGCAGCCACTTGCTTTGCCAGGATATCCGGCGGCAACCAGAACAGAGCCATAAACGGACGCGTCCAAAGCGCATCCGTTGTCATAATCGCCACCGTTCTCATAATTAGCTTGAACCTCCTCCGGTGACAAATAGTATACTTATAGTATTCTTAAATAATTAACTGCCTGCCACGATGTCGAACGAAAATCTATATGAACGAAAGCCACTTTCGTGTAGAAAAGCGACCCAGTATCGTTTGACAGTTCGTTCGCAAAACCTTACTACTCTAAATTTGCCTAAGAAAACGCTAAATTTTCCGTTCTTCACCATATAAAATGTCAAGTTGACACCACTGCCTCAGCTGTAATAACAACAAAATAAATGTAACCAAACATTATTAGAGCCAAACAGCTGATTACAATTTATTCATTTCGGTAGAATTTTGATTGTCCAACTCATTGTTTACCTTTCAATTGTTTGTTTAGTATTTTTTGTGTCAAATGTCGAATACATTTTCGTATTAAACAATTAAATCGCAGAAAGAAACAATTTTGGGGCTCTCAAAACTATTTAAAATAAAGTTATAGTTCTCTAAAAATTGTGACATGAATTGTAACTGTCTGTTGTCTGTCATTTATATGTCAGAATCTGACAATCAAAATACGCAGGGTTGTATCTGAGTTTTCGTTGTTGGGCAGTTGTCACTATTAGTAAAAAAATATAATTTTGTGCTCAAGTTCCCCGGAGTCGGTCACGGTACATCTTAAATGTTCTTGAGATGCTGGCAGCGCACAGTGGGTGAATTATACAAATTTTTGGAAATAAATCTGCCTTTTGGAACGGTTTTGTATGATTGGATTGAAATTTCACGCAAACCTAGCTTGAATTGTGTTTGAACTTAAGTTCGATGGAACAAGTGGGTCTATACAGAGGTCCCAATTTAGAAACCTCGTTTTTCAAAAAAATAAAAACTTTATTTAAGTGCGATTTCGGTCAAGTAAAGATAGTTAGTTTGAAAACCAAATTATTTAAAATCCCGCTAAGGACATCAGTAACATATCTATCAGTGAAAAATGTTAGTCTTTAGAACATAAAAATTGAAAAAAAAACACATTTTAAATTGTTTTTCTTTTCTAAACACTCCGCTTTCTGTCCTATGTAATGACATAGTTAGTGTATGTATATTTATTTACAAATGTCTTTAACTTTTGCCAAGACACGCTTTTAGCCATTAACTTAAAATGCCAAATTTCCAATGTCACGCAATGCGATTGAAAAGATAAATTTTTCATTTGTCGTCATAAATATCGACGAAAATGACTGCATGACCTTTCACCTCATACAAAAAAAAAAAATAATACAGCGAAGTTGTACAGACATATTTATTGTTTCAGCATGTTGTCCGTAGTTGCGGTCTATTACCCCTTCTTATAGAATAGTGGGGTGTATCTACGTCTCTACATACATACGTTCTTACGTTGTTTCCGCAATCGCATGCAATACTTCATTCAGGCCCAATCACAGATTGAAGGATTGAAGGTGTGTTGCCAGAAGAAGGCAAAGAAATGGTCTGAGGTGATTAAGGAGAGTGTTTAGTGTAAATTTATATTTTTTAGATTACAACATTCCAGTCTATAAATATTCCCCTATCAAATGGTAGTTATTTATTGTTTGGCATTGGTCGATGGTCGACGGATTAACCTAATTTGGCATTCATTACGAAATACTTAATAAGAGAACCAAACTGACAGACATTAATTTCTTTACACCAGTATCTTAGATTTTCGCTTATTTTGTATGGAGAAATAAGCGATATTATCAGTTAATTCTACCACTACCCAAAACCGTTGAGATATCTTTCTGGTGGTAAAAAACAAAGGCAAACACAAAAATGGTGACATATTTTAGTCATGGTGGTCTGTTGCGAAAACGCAACGTTGGCTAATAAGATGCAAATCACATTTTCTAAAAACATGTATTCTTCAATTTCAGTTTATTCTTTTAAATTATTATAAGAATTATTATTATTTATATTTTTCATACTTACGGGGAACTTCACTCGAATCAGTGAGTATACGATAAAATTTGTAGACTTATTAAACGAGACCCACTGTTTAAAACCGGCTCAGAACGGCTAATGATTTTCTGGAGAAGTTTTACATGGCTTAGAGATTACTCTCTTACACTTAATGTGGCCAGCATTTATAAGGTGGAAAACAGCCGCTGAAAAAGGTTTCAAACCTGGGCTTACTTGTGTGATAGTCGCACTCACTACCTACCACTCCACGGACGTCCACCCAGCATAAGCAAATGTAAATATTGAATGGTGCCAAGTCATTTATGTGGACGAAGATATTTTTCGCTGTGTATTAATACAGAAGAAGAAGAAAATAAATACAACTTGTTTTTAAAAACGAGTGAGAACGTTTCAATCGACTAAGTAAGTTGGCTCTACAACCTGTTGTTGGTAAACACCCTAAGTAAAAACATAAAATTTTCGGTTTCCAATGTCTCGGAATTCCACAAGTGGGCGTGGCCACAAATTCGGATTTAACATCTAGCAAAACGTTATATTTCCAAGCTTTACTAAATACAAAAAATGGGTAAAATTTCCCACAATTTCCACAGTTGGCGGAATGGTATATATGCAGAAGTAGGGGAAATTTCCCACATTCATTGTAAAAATATCTTGGTAGGGACAGAATTTTCATTAGGTACTTTTTTGAATAATACAAAACATGGCTTGAAGAAGAAGCATTTAAAGGGTTCTTTGAGAAAATTAAGGACGAACGTTTCGAATTCTGGAAAATCGCAGCTTTTTGGAACATAAAATGCTCCAAACAAACGTTCTGTCTGTTAAAGACATTAAGACTAGACGTATTTATCCATTATTTTAACGTGTACATTCGTAGGGATACATGAAGGGATGTATTTTGTGCGAATGTAGGGGAAAATTCTGTACTGATATCCTCATACGCGTACAGTGAGGTTGTAAACAACATGTAAACAACATTATTTCGCAAAGGATATAGAAATGTTGCTGGCAACATAAAGTTGACATTTCGTTGAGCGACCTTAGTACTACTTTGGCAACATTTTTTGTTTTATTATTACATATAAATTGTAAATTGTAAAATGTTTATTAAGATTATAATTTTTAAAAATTTTCAAAAATACTGTTACAAATTAATTTTAATATTCTTTGCGAAAAGGTCATAATTAGAAGAGAACCTTTTTTTTGGACCAACACCCATTTTATGCCGCCCGCAATGCAATGCACTGTGTTGTTGGAGGAAGGAAAGCGAAAGTAGTGTTTGTTGACGTTTGCCTTGAATTTGATAATGCCATAGCAGGCACGAAAAAACACTTGCAGGAACAGTTCGGCCAAAAAAACGAATTTTGTCTATAGTGCGTCGTCCGGAATTTGATAGAAACGAAAGAAATTTAATGCTGTTGTTTTACGATAATTTTTTTCATTTTGTTTATGTTTTGTTGATCTATATTAGACCAATAATTTGTAGCAGAAATCATTGCAAATGGGTACCGATCAAGAAGTGTGGTAGCTTCCGAAACGGATCCGAAGCAAACACAAGCTTGAAACCTTTTTTTTACAATTTTTATACACTCCATCATAGGATGGAGTATATACTAAGTTTGTCATTCCGTTTGCAACACCTCGAAAGAGTGATCTGCGACCCTATAAAGTATATATATTATCGGTCAGTGTAACATTCTAAGACATTCTAGCGATGTCCGTCTGTCCGTCCGTCCGTCTGTTGTCTGTTGAAATCACGATAGAGTGCGAACGACCAACGCTAAAAAGCTGAAATTTTGTAGGAAGATGTTTTTTGCCCATAAGCATGGGCCATATCGGACCAAAGGGGAAAAAGTTCCCCTTTACGGGACTAAATATATTCCGGCCATAATCAAATTTGTCAAATATTTTTTTTCACTACATCTAAGTTCTAAGTTTATATAATTTATAGATGGGGAAAAAATCCCATAAATGGGCGTGCTCATGGGTTCCGTAGACCCTTGGGGCCCAAAAAAGGGCCCATGATAAACATGCGCATATGGGTATCGAAGTGTAACGAAATTTACTCACGAACCCAAATATGCCTTTATTTTCACGATTTTACTAAATTTTTTGATCTGGTTTCTGGGACTATCGGGTCACCAGCGGCCCAAAAACCGTCCCTTGACAAACATGGACATATGGGTATCGAAATGCAACGAAATTTTCTCGCGAACCCAAATATGCATTTATTTTCATGATTTGGATAAAATTTGTGATCGGGTTCCTGGGACTATCGGGTCACGAGCGGCCCAAAAACTCAGTTAGTTTTCTTATTTATTGACTTTTTAAGGATCCATGATGGAGGGTATATAAGATTCGGCCCGGCCGAACTTACTATTTGTCCACTTGTTTATTTTTGCAAAGAAATAGAAATAATAAATGATCTCGAACTCGCCTAACAGAAACAAAACTGCATAATGTTTTAAATGTAAGATCTGAAAAGACATTTTAGTTTGACTGGTTGGTTTTTATCCGAATGCAAATAAATCCGGCCCAGCAAACACCAGCTAATAAATGTGTGTAACAGTCAGAAACTATTTTTACGTTGTAGGCCTAGTTGGGAAAATTTAAAGAATATTTAACTTGACCTCAAAAAACAATTTTGTTGCTTAATAGAATATTTCGCACACATTGTACTAAAGAGGCAAAATTTGTAATTTTCGACAAACAGTTTTTTTTTTTGTAATCCAAATCACATTGTTTACAACAATACTTTAACATTAATGTATATAAGTCGGACTATCACCAATGCAAATTTAATTCAAACCTGACAAGTGCGTGTGATAAATATTTTTATGCATGACTTATATTTGGTTAATATTGTTTCTCTACTCTGTCTGTCAGAGTAAATAGACCAAAAACAATAACGCCTACAAACAAGCAAGACAAACCTGGCGGAGGGACAAAGTCGATTCGGGACAAAGTATTAGATGTCTCCGCTGTCAGACGCGATTAATGACGCGTTAAAGGTAACGGATGTTGCGGTTAGCCATCAAAACGTTACTTAAATTTCAAAAAAATATATATATTTATCACACACACACATGTAATAGTAGATAAAAAGTATATTTTACTATAAATATTGGAATACTGGCGGGGACTAATCATTCCATGATCATGATTAACATTTTTCAATCACATTGAGCAAAATTTTCCGTAGAACTAGCACGTACTAATCTACCTTGAAATGTTCAGGGGACTTCTCAGGTTGGACGGAAATGATCGTATTGGAGAGAAAAAAATGCTGACTGAAAGCTATCAATTTCATAAATATGACAAAAATTCTATTAATGGCATTCAGTTGAATGACAAAATTCTATTAGTTTACACTTTATATGTTTTAAGGGGCTTAATTGGCCCCAAATAAAATAAAAAATATTTAAAATAAAAAATATTATTTAATTTTTTATAGAAATGTTTTCTTGTTTAATATTTTAGTTAGTAATATGTTAGTGTTATTCCAAGTAAATTATTTCCCGAACATATAGTGGGGACAACAAATGAGTACATGTTTGGCCATCGTCCTCTTCTACGCTTATAAGAAGAGCATATGATACATTTTTATAATTAAAAAGAAAAATCAACATATTCTGTGAGTGGGAAAAATATAAAAAAATAACATGCACCGTTCACATTCTCCCTTATTCCATCTACCTAGAGCCAAAGTTTATCTTTTAAGGGTGACACTTAAGTTTCAAATCGCATTCTTTAAATATCAAAAGCTTGAAAAATAGTGTGTCGCTTTATTAAAGTTATATTGATTCGGAAAATATTGAATTTAAATTGTTCATGAGTTCAAGCTCAAGGTCTAGAATTTTTTAATAAAAAGTGTTTATTTAAGAATAATACAAATTCGCATGTCTAATTTTGATCCAGTTATCACCTAAACTTATAAGTAAACTACAGTGTACTCTCTCCTTGCGGAGAGTACAGTACCGCTTATGAGAGAGTACACTGTACTCCGAGATTTGGAAAATAATAGAAAAGAGAGTACATAAGTCAGTCAAACAGAACAAAAAGGCTTAATGTTACTCCCAAAGACCAGGTTAGATGTCGGCGAAGACTTTTTACAGTTGCGGGGAAATGTCGCCTCTAAAATAGAAGAGCGGATCATTACTTTATTTTTATTTGTAAGAAGCAACATTTAGACTAGACAGTAGAACTTACTACGTCAGACTTTGATGTAATGACAGAGACAAATCGTACATAATTCAGCCGAAAGAGGTTCTGTATGAGACCGCACAAGATGGCGGACCACATAAGATGGCGAAGTAAAATAGATATGAAAAACGTACAACAAAGTTGATTCTAAATTACAATAAAATTAGATCTGTTCGACGAACTTAGCTGAGGCAACCGCTAGGAAATAACAGGGGAATTCGAATTTTTTTTAAAATAAATCGGTCGTTTGTCTAAAACTTCCTACAAATTTGTATATGACTATTTTTTTTTATATGGAAAACGTGGTGGTTCAGACTTATCAACATATGTACACGCTGAAAAATACGTATTTTTGAAATGTTTACACCCAAATGAAACACGTGTTTGGACTGTGTAGCCAGTGAAGCTTGTTTCCATCTACACAAAGCTTATTTGGATGTAAATATATATTTGCTATTAATATTATGTTTTTGTTTATAAGAAAAACAGAAAATAATTTTATTAAATTCAACAAAGTACAACATTTAAGTTTAATGCGAATTTGTTTCATCGTGTATGTTTTTAACTTGTGGTTCAGTTGAAGTCATTGAAATCCGACTTCTGTCAAATAAAGATGATTATTAGAAAGACAATTATTTAAAAAAAACCTGCTACAGACTTCAGAAAACTATATTTAATAGACAAATTTAATAGTCATTGGAACTTGAACTTGTATTAGAAAAAAAATAGATTTTTTGCGAGAATCACTTGTTACAAAGGTTTGACGGCCCTAACGTATTTACGAATTAATCTCTTAAGCTGCCATTCAGATTAAAAGGCAAAGGATAAAAATAAATTATTTATCAATTTCTTTTTAAAAAATCGAATAAAACGTATTCGAGTTATGTCTCAAACAATGGAATTAAAAAAAAACTATGCATGGAAAACTAAACAGTGTAGTTTATTCATTACGAAAGAAAATTGTTTTTGTTGCCTAGTGTTGTGAGTTCTAAACCCCGACACAATGATGACATCAGCAGCGACCCCTTATCAATGTCACTGTTAAGACGACTTGATTAAATGAAAAATCAATAATTCAAATTTAGAAATAACAGAAATGTCTCTGCTCTTGATTGGACTCATAATCATAATCGATTATCCCCTGAAGAATGTCAGGGTGTAAACGATTACTCATACTAATCCCAAGCTCATCAAGTTGAGTCCCAGCTACAATTAGTATGGATCGAACACAAATACTAGCCATTGTTAGGTGAGGGCAAACGAGCCAGCTATCGCAGACACATACCACTGATTAAAAGAACACCATTGTGCACAGTCTCCGCCAACGCCGACCGACCGACCGACCGAGCACAGTTGCACCATTTTCCAGTCCACAAAAGTGACCGCAATCAATTTTGAGTAAAACTCATGTTTCCACCTCAACACAACAAACCGAGTCGAGTGTTTAGTTTTCAATACTGCTTACCTTCCAGCAGGTCTTGGCTGTCCGTGCGTGCGTCCGTCCTACTATCGCAAGACTGTGAGATGGTTGGAAAAACTGGCTGTACGAACGCGTGTGTAATCCAAAACCCTTTAGAATGAAAAACTAAAAAAAAAACAAAATACCAAGCAAAGAATTGCAAAAATCGTAGTACGACTATTACAGACCGACCGACCGACAGACATCCATCCATTCAGTTGTAGAGACGCTTTGTTTGTTCGCGGTTGGCTTGGCCCTGTTTCAGTTCAGTTTTTTTTTCGTCTCTTCGTTTTTATGCAATTTTCTGAATAGAAAACAAATTTATAAAAAGCCTACAAAATGTTAGAAGAGAATAGTTTCGTTTAAATGGGCGTTGGAAACGGTGGTGATTTGGTGAATTGACAAGTGTACAAAGCGAACGATTTGGCTTTTGGTGCAAAAGGATTATCGAGGATAATGCGGAATCTACACCCCATCGCTACAGAGGACTTTTGTGAACATATTTTGTACAAAAGCCAAACAATGAACGGTTTTATAGAGAAATCAGTTTAGCAAGTTTAAACAGAAAAATAGAAAAAAAAGCCTACATAGGAAAACCTACATGTGCTACGGCTATAAAAAAAAATAATAAAAAAAAACAGTGAATTCTATTGTTTTTGTTAAAAGCTTGCGTGTAAATCGTCACCCTGGTCCACCGTCCCTACTCCTTTTTAAGTACTTCACCCCCCACTGCACCTTTCCTATTCATGCCCTTAAATAATTTTTCCCAGTGAAAATCTCTATACTATGCAAAATACTGATTCCAATGAAAATATCGATACAAACAACAAGTTTGACAACTGGCCAACGGTACCGACTTCTTTAGAAACTCTGCCCACCCAGCCAGAGGATAACCGACAGGAGTTAGAAGGAGCTGCCGTCAAAAACTCCCGGGCCATACACTCTGATCCTGAGGAGACGCAAGCGAAAGTAAAAACACGTTCACGTTTCTCTTCGGCCATACGTAAATTGTCGCGTTCCACGCGTAAGAAAGACAAGCCCATACTTAAAGTCCCTGCGGCTGATTCTCCGCCTACAGAACCGCTGCTTTCCAGTGATGCCGATGAGTTGCCCGAAACGCAAGTAAAAGCGAAAAAGAAGAAAAAATCTTTGTTCGGCTTGAAGAAATCGAAAGTTGCGCCCAAAAAGGATACGTCCGAGTTATTGCCACCGCAAACGGCCACGGTTTTGGAACCGTTATTCCACGACACCGAGAATGAAGTGGTGATAACCACTGAACGTCTGTCGCCGGTTGATGGAAAGCGTAAAGTTCAAATAACCATAAAATCAAAGAAAATAGAAAAGGTGGCTTCTACGGAACAGGTAAACGATTGTCCACCACCGCCACCACCACAACCACCCTCATTGCCATCCACAACAACGCCCACACCGATAACGACAGCAGCATCAAAATCTTCCCCACCTCTAGCCAAGCAAACATCAGTATCTTCACCGAAATCTAACGTATCTGAAGATAAACGAAAAAAACTCAGAACGTCGAAAACAAGCACTCAAACGTCACCGAAATCCACCACAACAGCACCATTGAAGAAAGAGACAAAAGCGGAAGAAAAGATTGTTCTCACTCAAAGTTGTAAAGATACACCACCGCGAGAGAAGGCGCCGGCCAAACCTTCACGTCTAGCGGCGGCTAACCCACCAACTACCACTAGTACTAGTCACTCAACCTGCGCCAGTGGTGCTGTACGCAAAACAGCGACTACCACAAGGGCAGCCATAAAATTGGTAACGGCTGCAAAATCCAAAGCGAAAGCTGCAACGGAAACAAATAAGACCGCAAAACCAGGAAAAGGATCAACAGCGCCAGCAACTGTTGCCGCAGCCAACGCGAAAAAAGAAAGCGATTTAATGATAAACCCACAGAGAGGTCACAGATTTCCGAGACCTACGTCAACCTTATCGGCAAGCGATTCTAAAGATAAATCTCACGAGATACAGACGGCAACAACATCGGCGCCGACACCGACACCGATATCAATACCCCTACCAACACAGCAAACAACATCATCACTGCCAACAACAAACGCTGACAACAGCGATCAACACCAACCGCCGTCTTCATTCCCACCGCAAACAATCGAAATTCAATCTGGATCGTCTGCAGTAAACGCTTCACTGCAAACGAATCCAATCAAGCAACCAACAGCATCCCACGATAAGTCAGTTCATATCTTACCACCCAATCAAGCGGACGATCACGTCTCGCTAGCGGAAAGTGTACAGCCCAGTGAGACATCCGAAGATCTTGAGCAACAGCAAGCGACAAGGGACTCGGTCAACTACCATTTTCCGCCGACATCGGTACGTTTTACACTCGGCAATCGTGTTCGCCCGCCGCCCATTGCCAAACAATTGGGTTACGAGCCGTCGTCGCAAGATCCGTATTCCATTGAACAACCAAGCACATCCGATACCGACAGTGACGACAGTCATCGGCGCCGTATACATTATATCTCCGAGCCGACCCTATACGACGAATTCAATAGCTTACAAGCAAAGCGTACACATTATCGTTATCAATCGGGTGTTAGTGATCTATCGTTGGATTCCCATAACGAGGATAACACATTGGATAATACGGAGCAGATGCCAGCATTTGGTGATTTAACAATGGATCAGGAAATAGAACCGGTAAGAGTGGTCACAACCGACAAACCAACAGACATGCAACTCATATGTCAGAGGATCAATCACAACAAAAATAACCGAAAGTGAAAAGATTTCAAGTGACAGCCCAAATATTAATGCGTTTTTTCCATGACGTGCCATGCCATCTCATACGTTGCGTAGCAACTTCTTCTATGAGCATATGAGACGGCACGACTTACGTAACGGACCAACACAACGCTTTTCTATGTGGGCTGCTTGATTTTATTTAACCTGTGCAATGATTTAATTTCAATTTCGCAGATGTTAAGTTTTGTTAGTTACGACCAGTTGGGCCAGGGCCACAATGATTTTCTGTATTGATGGTTGATGGTTAATTTCAGTATTTTGAAATACATACATTGAAATACTGGTGAAGGATTTTTATTGAACTAATTGACAAAGGAAAAATGTACCCGGTTCGAGAATGGTGGATGTACTTAAATCTCTTTCATTTTTTTTTAAAATGATCGCCGACTAACGCAGAGCTTGTCAGGATTCTTTAAACCGTCAACTGGTAGACTACCGTGAACGCAATTGCAATTCGCCGTCATATACACGGACGTTGGGCCCTCTCTCTGTTTTTATACATTTAAAAATACAGCGATCGCTTGCACCCTAGATTGCCATTATCCTGGATTAGACTACATGCCATGTACGGTGTAACTGTCATTTTATTGCAAACCGAGCTGGTTTTAGTCTCACCGATGACTACATCGCACCTCGTCAGGGTTCAGGGTTATTCATCGCCGCCCCAGACATTATTTTCCTGATCCACTTACAAATTGTGTTGCAATGCAGCTATCAGACCTGCTAGTTTCGATCGGAATATTGTCATCTGTAGTCTTGTCGCCAGCATTTTAAAATCGAATATATTTACCTACTGCTGACTTTACCATACCTACTTTAGATCCTCTGACATGACCTGATTTGGTCGGCCATCAGCAAGATCATCTAGTAACTGCGGTAAAAAGCTTCCCAAGATGGAATTTAATTACGCCTAAGAAGAGTCGACTCTCGATTGAGTTTATTAACAACCCTCCGAATCTTTGTTTCTTTTCCTTTAATAAAAAAGACTCAACAAAAATAAATTAAATTAAATTAATTTCATTATCGTATTCTACGATCTAGTTTTCCAATGCCGCCTGGCCCCCTTACAAAGCGTAGTCATGAGGCCAAGGTAGAAGCAAAACTCTTGGGACTTAAAAAAGTGTTAGTTATAGACGAAAGTTCGTTTTAACCGGACTCGACTGTAGTCTCCACACTTAACAACTTTCAACCCTTTTTTTTATTGAACTCGCACAAAATTGCCTTTGTTGCCTAATGGATAATCCGGCAATGAATTGAGGGTGTTCATTTCCAGACAAGGTGGTGAACGTCCTTAGTGGACAGTCGCCACCGCCAACTAGACAATTGATGCAACTAGAAGAATTTTTGTAAAACTTTCTGGTGTAACAAGTTTTTGTGCGAATTAATGTTTTCTTAACGGACACAGGACCAATGGAGGTTGTTTCAGTCTTTGTAAAATCTTCAGAAATTCCAAAACCATCCTTCCGTCTATTTTAGAATCAACTGTGTAAAATATAAGTGGATTGCTAGGAATCCAAAACCAACTATTAGGCCAAGGTAAAATGACAATTAAAGCAAAGCATTTCAAAACGTGTTGTGATTAGGGTTTTTAATTTCACAACCTTCTCCAACTCCCAGGAATCTGGCATTTTTTCGACGTCTTCCCGGGACATGATTTTTATTATAAAATATAATGAATACACGCTAATTTTTTAACAAACTTAAACATATAAATAATTGAGATAAGTTACAAACGTGAAATGATTAATAAAACTTTAATTACAAATCCTAGACAATTAATATTGAAAAAAGTCCTGTCCAATTTAAATATAATATGATCAGCTAGTTCAGGAATGTTTCAGGAAGTAAGAAATCGTATAATTGCCAGGTCAAAACACTCAATCACAGGTGGAAAAATGAAATCGTACACAGTTTCATTTTTTTGGTAATATTTTATTCCCGCGAATCCCGACCAATAATCCGGATAATCGGGAAGTAAACAATCGGCAAATTCCCCGGATACGCAACCCTAGTTGTGATGTGAAGCATACATCTCCAATTATTTCGTAAAAGGGAAAATCACTTTGGGATGTTTCCAACATTTCAAAGCGCTTTTGCCGTAGGAAATGATTTTATGTAAATGGTTTCTTTGCAAATAATCAGAGGATCACCTCATGAGCTACAACCCACCACAGCCAATATTTATATATTAAATGTACATCAATCCTAGGAAATATTAAAAAAAACAAATTTTAATCTACAGCTAATCGCTTGATAAAACATTGTCATTGATTTTAACTTTAACATTTCTTTTTCTGCGTTCAACACACTCCCAAAGAATAACATGTAACTTGAGTCTGCCGTAGGAAGCCGTATGAATGTAAATGCCAGTTAATTTTTCCGGATTTCTCGGTTCATTCGAACATGTCTTGCTGATGTTGGGATTGGTCAGGTTTAAATTTTTTTTGTATTTTCTCTTGTCGCCCTGTTTCAACGTCACTTTTTTCTATTGCCAATATTTCTTCTTCTTCTTTTCTTTAAGACGGCTAAAACGTTTCTTTTTTCTAAACCAAAAGACTTAAAAGATTCTTGTTTAATGACATCGGCCAAAGAGATTGGAAAGATAATTAATGGTAGAAAAAAAGTCACTGTTCGCAAATCAAACCACATTCATCACGTAGGGTTTCACGCACTTGGCAGCTACTTCATCGTCTGAGGTCTTCATTAAATGCTACATGAAATATTCAGTCAACATTGACGGTGTTAGATCTTGGCTAAGAAGCTTATGTCACATTTAAACCAATAATTACAAGCATTCGATGGTGTTATAAGTCATCAATGCTGTTGTCCACTATATATTTTAGTTTTAATTGAGAGCTTGTGGGAATAAAATCATTTAACAGTTTTCTAAATGTTTATGAAATCACAAGAAAATATAATTCAAATATTGCAAACTGTAACGAGAATTTAAGAAACAAATTCTAAACTGACGTATATTAATTACAAGAAAATAATTTAAATATTGCAAACTGTAGCGAGAATTTAAGAAACAACTTCTAAATTGACATATAAAAAACTTTTTAATATAAATACGTGAGATAATTATCAAACACAATTAATTAATGAAGACATCCTCAGAGTTGTATTGCCGGTAAGAGGGTTAAAGTTCTCCATGGCGTCATAGTTAGCACATGTAGGAATAAACGATAGGGTTTCCAAATAAACTAGAGGCCTGACATATGTTGAAATAATAAACTGCAGAACAATAGTCAACTTAAATTACAGATTTACAGCTGAATTTTGAATTGTTACACATTGAAGTAAATGAACGATTTGTTTAATTAAAGTTAGAATTTTAGTTTATTGCACATTTTTTTCAAAAATTTTAAAAACTGTGAATTGTGCTATTGTAACTTCCACTAGCAATTTTTTTGGCCTAAAAATAAAACGAGTGTGTTATTGTCTCAACGAAAATAGTACTCTTGGCGTAAACCTTATCTTTCACGTGGCCCCAAAGGAAGAAGTCGCAAGGTGTTAAATCTCGGCGGCCAATTGTGATCACCTCTTCGACAGATAACACCATTTTTATAGTGAATTTTAATAATTTCAATGCGTGGTTTAACCGTGTATCGTTCCATTTTTAGTAATGACGTAGTTTCTACTTGTCAAATGTCAAAGAATAAAAGCTTCAAAAGTGACAGCTACCGAAATACCAGGTGATTCGAAATCAGAGAGTTCTATTTTTTTTAAGTTTTGGGGAAAAAATCCAACAACTTTGCGAAATTTTTAAAAAAAAATAACTGCCTAACAGTATAAATAGAACAAAATATACTGAAATGATACTAATTTTTTAAATATTATCTTGTTTTGTAGACTATAATGACATCCTCAAATGCGGAAAAGCGTGAGCATCTCTATAAAATTCTAGTCATCGGTGAATTGGGAACCGGTAAAACGTCATTCATCAAACGTTATGTCCATCAGTTCTTCAGTCAGAACTATCGAGCCACCATCGGAGTTGATTTTGCCTTAAAGGTCCTGCATTGGGATCCCAATACAATCGTGCGTCTCCAGTTGTGGGATATTGCCGGACAGGAACGTTTCGGTAATATGACCCGGGTATATTACAAAGAAGCCGTTGGTGCCTTTATTGTCTTTGATGTAACACGTAGCGGTACATTCGATTGTGTTAGTAAATGGAAAGAGGATTTGGATTCGAAAGTACAATTGCCGGATGGAAGTCCGATTCCATGTATATTGCTGGCCAATAAGGTAAGAATAAATATATGAAATATATGCAAAATTGTTGAAATAAAATGCGAACTCATTTGTATACCGTCTTTCGAATAGTCAAATTTGTTTGGCCGAAAGTAGTGTGTTTGTTGTAAGTTGAACTTCATCGCAACATCTTTCCAATCAGTTTTTTTTGCATTCGATTCCAAATGCTCTACAAAAGGTTTTTATTTGTTTTAATTTTTCACTGGAAATGTACTACGTATGTTTCATAATAAAACTAATAGTATTGCCATTCTAATTGCCTAACGTTTGGATTATTCAGACTCAACACTCAAAAACGTAATCGTAATACCAAAGATTGTACAAAATGTACCAAAGTAATTACTGTGTTTTAATGCGCCGGCCTAAGTTCCATGCTAGGATGAAGCTCATGAATCATCCGACGTAATCATTTGCGTACACATGCTGCGGAGAACTTGTGCTAACGAGTACTTCAGTTACAAAACAGACAGAGTATCTATACTTATCGTTAGATCATTTGTACAGTACCGATACTTTCCATTGTCTACCAAAATCCTACCAAATGTTGTCGAATGTCATCATTGTTGCGCACACAGATCAGTGATGAGTGAATAGGATTAAGCTTCAAATGAAAACATGGCCTTAGCAAATATTTGAAAGTGTAAACAAAGCACGTAAACCATTTCAAGTATCTTTTGGCAGTCCGGTCTTGTTTTCAAACATCTGGATATTCAATCCCATTCCATCTAAGCCACATTTATCGTTAAAATGCCAAACTTTTCTACTTCCAAGGGCAATACAAGTCAGATGTGTTTAGTAGGGGGGAGTGAAAACATGCTTTTTTTTAATTTGAAAAAGTTAACCTCGGAAAGAGATGTAGTCTGGGGTCCTAATGAGGGGGAAAATAAAGAAAAAAAATTTAAAAAAATTTAGGGGTCGCGCCACTCCCTCGAAATTTGGAAATTATCGCTATTTTGGCGTTGGTTTTAGAAAAATCCTAAAAATTAACGACTTAACTTATTCGAAATTTAAAAGTTTGAGCTTGTTCAGTGCCCAAACAAAAGTATTTGAGGCAAATATGAGGATAATCGACTAATATTTGTAGCTTTGGTGGAGATTTCATTGTTCAGTCAATTTTCTGAAGAAGGGACGATTTGACTTATTATACTTTTTAAAATTTTTTTAGGATTTTTCTAAAATCAACGCCAAAATAGCGATAATTTCCAAATTTCGAGGGAGTGGCGCGACCCCTAAAAATTTTTTTCTTTATTTTCCCCCTCATTAGGACCCCAGACTACATCTCTTTCCGAGGTTAACTTTTTTTTTTTGAATTTCACTCCACCCTAGTGTTTAGTTCACCTACTGTGGTAGATTTATTTTCAGCATTATAAAATTATAATTTATTTACTCTATTTGTTCACAGTGCGATCAAGATAAACAGGGTGTGGTTACAAATTCGGAAAAAATGGATGAGTACGTCAAGGAACATGGTTTTGCTGGATGGTTCGAAACTTCGGCCAAGGAGAATATCAACATCGATGAGGCAGCTAGAGCGTTAGTAAATAAGGTAAGCATGCTGCACAATCGCACTTACAAATTGCAGATATATTTGATTTTATGTCGATCGTTTGTGTCTTACAGATATTACTTAATGACAAATTGATCAGTGCCGCCGATTTGGCAGATAGCGAAAAGTTCAATCTCAACAATAGTGGAGATCAGACCATAAATGATACAAAGAGTAAATGTTCCTGTTGATTTTCTTTGTTTTTGCTGGTTTGCTGTTATTGCAACATATGGTTTCATGGAAGAGAGTTTCCGACCGTCCACCTCCTATCTCCCACATGCCCACACCCCTACGACAAACTAGCGAAGAGAGGAAACGGTTCTGTGGAAACGGACATTTTGTTTTCGAAGAAACACCATTACTTGGCGACGTCTAATAATTAAGTAGATCTTCTAGGTTTTTATATATATATATACACACATTCATACATATACATAAGTACATACAAACATATTCGACATAAATAAGAAAGTAATTCTTGAGTTTTTGTTATCTGTAACAACGAATGCCTGAATATGAATATTTTTATACTTATCCTTCCGAATAGAACTTCCCCAAAACACCCTCCCAATCTATCTCTCTCTCTCTCTTTAGGAGATACGTATTTAATTAATTTCAGAATTTGGTCCCTTCATAAATCCAAATCTTCTTTTTTATTTTAATCTTCTTATAGTACAATAAGGCGTAAATTGGACTTATGTATATTTGTTTAAAACGAAATTCTTTGTAGCCATATTTGTTTAAAACATTCTTTGTTTTTTTTTTAAGATAAGAAATGATTCGAGATATGCACTCTCATTTTTGTTTTTGAATTTTGGATTGCTTTTATTTGTGTCATGAAATTTGTCTAGAAGAAAATTTTATCTTTATTTTGATTTGTTTATTTTGTATTTAAAACTTCTTTGGCCTTTCTTTGTATTTACTCGTTTAATTTTTCCCCCATATAATTTATTTGTTTTTATTTAAGTTAAATCTGTATCACCCGGCTTCTTGCACCAAAATCTTTAATGTTGTTATACTGAAGATTGTTTGGTGTTTATTGCAATCTGTTTTTTTTTATCTATTTCAAAGTATATACAATAAAAGAAAGTCGTTTATCTCGACTATTTAACATAAGTGTTTATCAACCGTCTTCGATTTCGAACATATCTCCGGTTTTTTAGTTTAGTAAGACTAAGTAAGTATGGGCTCTAAGTGTTCCACTATATTTAATATCTAAATAAAAACATTAAGACAATTTGGCACAATTGCCATCTATACAATTTACGCAGTGAAAGATTCAACAGGTAAAACCCCGCAGTTCCACAGTTACCTGGCCACGTGAATGGATTTGCAAAGTAACGTACTTTCTCATACGGAGTATAACAATCGTGTGGCCCATATGATGACAATCACTTGCGATCTGCAATTCGCATAATTTATTTGATCATGTGCTGTGGTTTACGCGTTTCGATTACTTTAAGCTTTTATAAATTGTATTTTTGCTCCTAAACAAATAAAAAATCATATTTATATATTACTCAAGAAAACAATCAAAAGAACATAATAAAAACGATGTCCAATAAATGAGATCGTACTTAAACCACCGATTTATAAAACTCAGTTTCAACTAAAACTGAGATTAAACTCCAAATAGATTGATCAGTGTTCAGTCAAAATAATCTACACTTTCTGCATTTAAATTTTATAAAAAAAAACGGAACGGAAAAGTTCTGAGAACGAAATATCAGAATTAAAAAAAAAACGCAACAAGAACTCTGCCACTGACAAAATACGAACTAGCCTTAACATCAAAATTCGATAGTAGCATACTTTATTTACGATACCTATTATTTTTGGAAATTGGTAAAAATAAAATAATATACATTGGTCGACCCAGTTGATATCTTGAATAACTTTGCAAGCGAATGGGCCAGTTACGCTGCAGATTTCAACTTTTCTGTTATTTTTAACATCCTTAAAAATGGTCTTCAACATACCTCTACGAATAACAACATAGACAAGCAAGCTGCTATGGCCGAGGAACCACTTACATTGCTCGAACTTAATTACTGCCTCAACAAGCCAAAGGTAAAACACCTGAACTACCCTGTCTCGCGAAGATATTAGACAGGATTGTCGGCAATAGACTTGCATTGCTCATGGAGAGGAACAAATTGATATCCGGAGAACAAATTGGTTTTAAATCTGGTAAATGCTGCGATGATGCCCTGGTACACATTGACTATTTTTACACAATACCTTATAAACTAGAAACCAAGGTACAATCCTATCAATCGACTTCGAAAGGGCTACACATATGTCGGAAACAGAATTGCAACGCGGGAGAAATAATAATCCAAAATTTGTTAAAGTTTCAAACCTAAAAATTCTAGGAATTATATTCTCAAGTACTTAAAAAGTCATTGTTGAGTCGAGTAAACATTATAAAATATCTAGCAACGAGGGCCTACGTTCACACCAACACCCTTACATATCTAACAAGAACACTTGTACTGAGTAAAATAGATTACGGATTATTTCTGTTTGGTAACGCATGTAAATCCACAATAAAATCCACGTAAAGCGTTTACGCCTACCTTCTACACACATTAATATGTTATTAAAAAGCGGTCTGCCATCAATGAAGCAAAAGCTAAAATGATACTTAAACTACTCACTAGCAGCAACTCCGTTATAGATAAGGACATAATCTTCTTACTTTCGGCAATTTCATCAGCAATATCCTCATCCTTAGGATTATTAGATGAACTTCAGATCCCATCAAAGGTCTCAAGGCATGTTAGTCTGAAACCACCATGGAAGTTAAACAAATCTTGCGCCGATCTGTCCTTTTCAAAATTCTAAAAAGAAAATACCCCACCAGATGTCTTTCACGGCATCTTTTCCGAACGACAAAATTCTCTATCAAAAAAGGCCGGTCTTTCTTATTCACAGATGGAACTAAAACTGTAAACAAACTCCCAGCCTTTGCGGTAGTTGAAGCTTCTGAGAAACTCGTCTCACTCGGTTCATTGCATCAGTACTCCTCAGTCTTTACGGTCGAGTCCTGTGCCGTACTGCAAGCGGTCTTCTGTGCCCAAATGCACAAGAAGAAAACAGTTATTTACACCAACAGTCTTTCGGTGATCAAAGCAATATGTAATCCTTTTTCAAATAAGGGGAACACCATAAACAAAATAAAAAAACGATATTGTTGGTTATGAGGACAAACTACGGATACATTGGATCCCAAGTCACGTTGGCATACAGGGAAACGACGAAACTGATAAAGCCGCAAAGAAAGCATTTGCTGCATGCGCCCCATTAATCGTCAATCCAACTCTTGGAAAAATAGACTTAAAAAGATGTATACACAACAATATAAAAGTCAAATCCACGGACCTTCCAGTCAACCACCAAACTTCTCCCTATAGCACCATCATACCCCACCAATGCCGATATAGTAAAAATACAAGTTTTTATCAAGACTCGTCTTGGACACACCCAATTCACTCATGAACACATCATTAAGTTCATGTTGTTACAAAAATCTCCAAGATTACGGAAAAAAGTTCAACTCTAAAATGCCTCGTCAAATAGTGCGGCGGAGCAGGCGGCAAAGGGTGAGGTTGAAAAAAAGTTTGCGTGGAGCCTTAAAATCATTTATCATGAATGAAAGGCTGAAAAAAGATGGTTTGTATGTCCAAACAAATTCCATTGAGCTTTAGTTGTTCTTAATATACAGTTGAATTCGGAAAATCGCACGCCTTTCACTAGGAGGGTTAATGGTATACTGACACTCACGCCCACCTTGGCGACCGAGGATGCCACATCCACATAACATATGAACAGCGTATAGACCGAACCACAATGGAGAGATGCAAATAAGCACAATCGTCAACAAGATAAACATACACAGGTGGAAAAAAATAAAAAATAATGGTAACTAAATAAAGGATAAAAGGATACCCACTACCAAAAGTTTTATGTAAAATAACTTAAAATAATTAAATTCCTACACCAAATAGTAAACATAGTAGCCCTTAATGTTAGTAATTCGAATATGTTACTTCTACGAAGACTGTGTGTTTATATGAAAAATAATAATAGATTTTAATGTATCAAACCTTAATAGAAATTGTTGATCACGTATGATTTTATATTCACATTGCACGTAATTTAAGACGATTCAACCTACTGTTAAAAAGCGGAAGATCATAACCTGAAGCCCAGCAATTAGAGCTGGAAAACTGTCGATAGTATCGATATTATTTCTTTGATGTCACTCTCGATTGTATTTAAGTACTATCGATAGTATCGCCGAAAAAGTTCATCATTACTAATCGAGAATGCATTTCACAACAACGCATTGCATCTACGCGTATAACTTCAACACATCAAATGTGGAACATCTTGTAACAAAATTTACGTTAACCTGACCAGACATAGAGGATTTACCACTAACGTTGGACGAATGACAATGGCTGCACTGAATGTTCTTTGTGGTATTTGCAGTGAATTTTATGTAAATAACGACAACATCTATGTGACCAGATGTGGTCATGTCTTTCATCAACAATGTCTGTTCCACTGGCTTAAAGTTTCACATACTTGTCCACAGTGTCGTGACAGTTGTTTGCGGCATCAATGCCATCGAGTGTATTTAAATTTTGAACCTTTGCGGCAGGAGGACGAAATAAGCGATAAGGTGCTAGCACCGCCCAACACCAGCTTTACCGGATATGAGTGGCTACATATTGAAAGTGATATGAACGAAGAACTTTTAAAAACATTTGCATTTAATCTCGGGACCGATGAGGAAGGGTACAACATATATGCCGCCCGTGGCACTCATAATGGTGATTTAATTCCGGCCTATTATTGTCCACGGAAACGAGGCGTCATTGCTGCCTGGGGCTTTAAATCGCATTTTCTTACCGGCAATATAGAGATTCTGGATGTTAGTTGTGATGATGCTGAGTATAAATGGGTGTCGGCATCTGGTGGTGAATTGCCGGAGAATGCACTTGTTTCTGGTAAAACTATACAGCAGGAACCATTGTATACAGCACGTGTCATTCATGAGGGTAGAGTTCTCTATGGAAAATTGCATCGCATGTACAAGATGGCTTATGTGCCATCTGGTGAGGTAGAAGTATGCAGTAGCAATTATGAGGTATTGGTAAGAGTGCCCAAAACGCCAGCCATTGTTATCAGCACAGACTGACTCAATACTAATGTGTTATTATTTTAAATGTTATTCTTAATAATGATAAATATTTAATTTATTTGTTTCTTTATAGTATGTTAAACTTATAGTAAAGCAATTTCCATTATTATATCTTTAAAATATATACAGGTATGTATGTGATATGTATCTAATAAAGCAGCGACATGTTTCCACAAGACAAAAAAATATTAATTTTGAAAATACGTATTTACGTACTTATTTCCCTTAACATTTGACGAAGGAACAAAAAGGAAACTTGTCTCACATTAGTGAGCTGTGTATGATATCATTTTTATAATCACTGTCCGGGACCTGCTGTTTAAAGCTATCTTCGAAAGGGTGACAATTTTTTTAGAACATTTTTACATGGCTTGGAGAATTTTCTCGTTGACAAAAGATTTGATGATCTTACCAGGTTATGAACCTGTGTTTACTGTGTTATAATCGCACACAATACCTATCACACCACGACCGTCCTCAAAGAAACTACAAAATTCCTTTGTTTCAACATCATTGAAACCAGTTATATATATTTTTTTTTAATTTATATTGTATAGACCCTGATGTACGTGACATTTCAATGGTGGGATCATTGGAATGGGACGCAAAATAATGAATACGTTCCACACCAGGAATATTTTTTACATTAAACAAGGTTTCAGATATTTCTTGCATTGTGGTTTTTATGTATCTTTTAAAAACATATATTAGGCATATTCTATTTATATTCGGTTCTGCTAAAATCGGAAAGTCCCAAGCATTTTTTAAAATAATATTTTGAGATCGTACCAAATATTCCGCTTTAAAACAGCACCTCTACGGTGAGATGTAGCGAAAAAAATCCATTTGAAGCAATTCACATCAAATTCTTTGACGAATTGTGACATGGTCCTTAGAATAAATTTGGTTTTCAATTGACTTCCACAGCCATCGGAAAATACCTTTATACTATTTGTAGATCTTTGGGAGATAGAAATAAAAAACGACAGCCCGATTTCGATTTTAGTTGAGAACTAACTTTATTTACAATAGAATTTTAACTTGAAACCTACATAAATAAAGACACTAAAAATACTTATGTACATGGATACATGTACATACCAAACTTACAACGAACAATACATAAAAACTATATGAATGCAAGGCGCCCCGGTAGGCGAGTTGGTAGCGTGCTTGCCTATCAGCGTGGGGGTTGTGGGTTCGATTCCCACCAGAGGCTTTGGTATGTCGCTGCAAAAATCTAAACATATGGTCTTTGTCACCCGGTTTACCCTTGGACCCAAAATTAGAATATAAATTTACTTTGTATTGTAATTAATAATAAATAAATATATGAATGCACCAATGCACATTCTTAATGATGACAATTAAATAAATACACAAATAGTGAAATATATTTATTTATACCAAATAAACATAACATGCTACATTATCGCCCCACCAACTCTGTCCATGAACACACTGTGTCATTGACATTATGTTGTTTGGTCTTCTAATCAGAATTTATAATTAGATTACCCAACAACTTGGAGCCCGAGAAAGTACACATTCAACTACATTAAACAAGATTGATACCGCATGCATTCATATTAAAATGACAATATTTACGACCTTTAGCATTCATAACAAAAAAGACGAACATATTGTTGGAACTACAAATAGTACCAATCTTACAATGTGTACAGAACTGTACACTATTGATTGAATGGAGCTTTTTAATTTGATGTAATATTATCTGAAGCAAACAAAAAACTGAGTTCTTATCATAAGAGAGCTCATCACTTGCAAAACAAAATGACTTGTTACAGTTACCGAACCATGCTACGTAAGTAAACAGATTTACTTGAGCTGATTGAACTTAATTTTGAAATATAAGACTGTATTTTTTTTTTTAGCAAAATTAGGTCATTTGGGAGAATTTGATTTTTGGAATTCGCAAAGTAAGCTTGTTGCGAACGCAATTGTCTTATGTATGGTTTCTAATAAGAAAGCTATGTTAGCGTGATATTGACCTGCGTTTGGTGCCTGCCTGAAACTCTAGAACTCCATCTCCACTCACCAATCCACAAACACTTCGTATGATTTCAAAATGTTTGTTTTCAATAAATATTGTTTTAGAATAAGTTCATGCCGTTGTGGACGTTACACACTTTGCAATTCAAATTGTCCGTAAATTGCTATATAAACACTATTTACAGACGTATGTAGTTCGATTGAAGAAAAAACAGAAAATCCCGCAGTTAAACTTAAAAAACCTTACTTTTCGTTGTGGACGTTACATGCCTTTGTGTCCTCCATCTTTACACACCATTTTTTTTATCTTCAGAATGACTTTTGAGATAAATGATCGGATGTTTATTTCATAATAAATATGAAGATAGGCCGTTAATAATGAAAAACAACATCACCCAAATGGCCACCACGACTACGCTTACAGGACCATTTCCGTTTCATGAAATTGTCCATAACTAAATCGCAAAGTGGTTGAGGTCTTGAATCGACGCTGGGCTGTTGACGTGGCCCAAAATTACGAATTCGCAAGGTGTTAAATCACAAGATCTCGGTGGCCAATTCGATCCGGAAACTTTTTAGTTTTCACCATTTTGTGGTGAATTTGAATAAATTCAATGCGTTGTTGAAGCCTGTATCGTTCCATTTTTAGTAATGGCGTAGTTTCTACTTGTCAAATGTCGAAGAATAAAAGCTTCAAAAGTGACAGTTACCGAAATACCGGGTGATTCAAAATAACACCTCTTGCTGGAGAACCCTGTATATTTCGTGGGTTAAATATAGGTCATTATTCTAATAACAATATATGCAGTTTTGACAACTCTTAAATACGGTCCTTATAAATTTTTTCGGATTTACCCATATCAACATTTTGGAAGTGAAGTCATTTTTACCGATACTCCGATACACTGTGAGTAAATAAACGTATCGATAATTACAACAACAAAATATCGACAGTTTGACAGCTCTATTGCGAATGCACTTGTATTTCACAACAGACATATTGCAACAAACGGCATATTTGTATTTATTTGAATTAATACTAAAGTACTAAATTAACTACGACGTTTGAGTGGTAAGTAAGTTTAAGATATAAATTTAAATATGTGGATCATATCAAAATGCTTTGAAATTTTAAAACCTATTTGTATTGACAAGAAATTTTCAAAACATTTTGTTCGTATTAATTTTGTATTTAAATTTTTTTATCAGATTCGACAACGAAATTAAACAATAACTTCTACGACATACCGTGCAATACAACTCAATACTTTTTGTAAGAATTATTATTGTAATAATCATGGCCGCACTAAATGTTCTTTGTGGAATTTGCAGTGAATTTTATTTGAATAACGACAACATCTATGTGACCAGATGTGGTCATGTCTTTCATCAACAATGTCTGTTCCACTGGCTTAAAGTATCACATACTTGTCCACAGTGTCGTGACAGTTGTTTGCGGCATCAATGCCATCGAGTGTATTTAAATTTTGAACCTTTGCGGCAGGAGGACGAAATAAGCGATAAGGTGCCAGCACCGCCCAACACCAGCTTTACCGGATATGAGTGGGTACATATTGAGCGTGATATGGATGAAGAACTCGTAAAAACATTTGCATTTAATCTCGGGACCGATGAGGAAGGGTGCAACATATATGCCGCCCGTGGCAGTTATAATGGTGATTTAATTCCGGCCTATTATTGTCCACGGAAACGAGTCGTTGTTGCTGCCTGGGGCTTTAAATCGCATTTTCTTACCGGCAATATAGAGATTCTCGATGTTAGTTGCGATGATGCTGAGTATAAATGGGTGTCGGCATCTGGTGGAGAATTGCCGGAGAATGCACTAGTTTCTGGTGAAACTATACAGCAGGAACCACTGTATACAGCACGTGCCATTCATGAGTATAAAGTTCTGTATGGAAAATTGCATCGCATGTACAAGATGGCTTATATGCCATTTCGTGAGGAAGAGGTGTGTAGTAGCAATTATGAGGTATTGACACGAGTGCCCAAAACGACAGACATTGTTACCAGTACAGATTGACACAAAACTACAAAATATTATTCTTTAAAATATTATTTTTAAAAATGATAAATGATATTTAGTTAGATTCCTTATTTATATATAATATGTATATGAAGACTGTACTAGAGCTATATTTTTAAAATATATATACTCGTATGTTATTAAAGCGGCGTAATGGTCCTACATGGCAATGAAATTACTATGTATTTGTGGATAAGTCCGTATAACACAAAATCCGTCGTGTTTGATACTGGTAGTACTCTTGGTTTGGCATTGTATTTGATTTTTGTTTATGAAATTTTTCTTGCAAATGACCAAAATGACATCAATGCATTAGGGGGAGAACAAACGCATCGTGTCAATCACTTTTAGCCTAAGGCTTCCATGATCGTGTTCAATTTATAAATGAATCATGAATCTTGTTGGCAGTTAAGTCAAGTACAGTGTACGCCATCTATTACAGAAGTTCTAATATGTATTTTTCTCAACATTTCATGAAGTAACATACGGTGATTTATAGTTTAAAGACGGTCTAGAGAAGTTATACATTGCTTACAGATAAAGTAAAATTGTCTAGTTTTAAAATTCCTATCAGAAAATAAACCGAGTAAAGTGATATAGGTTTACACAATGGCCAGTTTGAGATATTTCAAATGAGCCGATCACAATATATTTTTAAATAAAACTACAATTCAAAAACCGTTGATTAGTACATGTATTTACAAATTATTTCCTGGGCACATAAGATAACTACATTAAACAATAAATGGAAAATAAAGTCTTTCAGTCTGGAAAAAAATCTAAAATCTATTATTTATGGAACACAATTCGAGAGAGAAAGATTCATAAATAAATCACAAGATGGACTTCCCTGTATGTGTGCACGAATTCACCAGATGTCCTTTAGCCTTTGTACGATCGAAATTTAGATTTTGTAAATTTTTAAAACGTTTAGTCTATAATAATTAACATGTTCATTTAATTAACTTTACAAAGGTATGGAAAATATACTTGAAGTATTCATAAAATAATCGGAGTTTTCGATGACAGACGCCAGTTCATGAATACACCAAATACATGCATATTCAATTATATACTACATAAAACTGAAGCCAGTCGGATTTGTTTTCCAGTTTATCACAACTTTTTCGAACAGAACGCCTCGGCTAATCAATTTTACTCTGCCTTGGGAATTCTGACCAATACTTCGTAATTCCTGTTGGACTTTTCTGCGGTTTTGTAGGGCACATAACAACAACGATGTGATGGATGTAATTTGCCATAGCGCAATCTACCCTCGTAAACGGTACGGCCAGTGTACAAAGTTTCACCATTCTCAGAATAACCTGTGGCTATTGCCATCTCGGGTATTTCACCATTTGCAGCTGCTACCCATTTGTATTCTGAATCATCTTTGTCAATTTGCAATATTTCAATATCTTCCTCAATAAAGTGCGAGACACAATTCCAGGCACAATACACTCCTTTCTTTTTGGGAACATAATATGCTGGCAACAGATCATCATTTAAGTAGACCCGTGCCGCATAGATCGGATCGCCGTCTTTATCAGTGTCCAATTTAAAGGCGACTTTCGCCAGTTCCTCCGCACTCATCGTGTTTTCCAGTGGCAGTGGGTACCATTCAAAGCCCTTCGCCAGGTCCAGTTCTACTTCATCCATTGGTGTGGGTTCCGTAAAGTTCAAATACAATCGTTGTACCATGTGACGATGGCAATTTCTACGACACTGTGGGCAAGTGGTAGAGCGTGACAACCATCGTAGGATGCACTGTTGATGAAAAACATGACCACACTTGGTGGTTGAGTAAATTATGTCCGAGTTCTTGAAGAATTCACTGCATATAGCACACAAGACATTCAATGACATCGTGGACATAGTTGATTTAATTCGCTTTCTCCTGGCAGATATGTTCCACAGCTAAAACTTCCGACTTATGTTAGATGAGTCTTTGTTAGAATGAATTTATAGACAAAGATGATTAATAATTCATTTTGAAAGGCCAGTTGGAAAAATACACATATACAATTGTGGCTGTCTATATTTGAATTTCATTCTCCCAACTTACGTTGTTGATGATGTGATCAAAGCCGTAAACTCTAAATTTATAATATTATTTAAATTACTTACATTTTAATAAAAAAAAAAACCTGTCTGACAGTGGGATTATAATTTTCAATGTTAACAGAACCACAGAACCTAACAGAGATATCTGTAAAGTCATGTGACATGTAATGATTTGTCAGCAAAAGCATTTGTCTTCCAGAGACAGAGTTGAAGTGATCAATTAGTATATTGTTTACTTAATTTTATGTTGGATACAATATTCCTTATGTCTTTTGGCCATTGGCCATTGGGTTCTTTAGATGAAATCATATTGTTTCAGAGATGCCACATTTTTCCAAACTGACATAATGACGACATTTTCCGTTATTTTTAAGTTGTCTGTCACAAAATAACTACAATTGTTCTTATTTCTTATGACTTGAAGGGAGTTTAATTCTATAAATCGATCAAATGAGTACGAGTTCATGTTTTTATATCATTTGATACGACTGAAATGTGTAACACAGAATAAGTCACTTTAGACCCAAGATTTCTTTGAACAAAATTCGATTCATGACTTTTTTAAGTCGTTTGAGCCATGTCTGCCCGACTGGTTCGCCTGGATTAACCAAGCAATTTGCAGACTAATTACGAAAATCGATATGAAAAGGAGTCGAAAACGGAATTTTTAATCATCCTTATGCAACTTCATGGAGTTTGAGTACCCCTACATATTTAAGGGGCGTCCTGGGGGCCATCCTCGTGTGATTTCCTGAAGTTATTTTTGTTATGTTTTGATGCCATTTTTTGCCATTGTAATTAAAAATTCACTAAAACAAAAACGACAAGGTGAGGCATAATTGGCTAATATTAAATACATATCCAACGAATGATAATTTTGTGTACAAATTTTAGAAAATTGTTTATCGAAATGAAAATGTGGACAAAAAAAATGGGTACACATAAAACGAAATTTCGTCTCATGTTGCAGTATGCAACTAATTTTAGGACCACTGATTAGGGCGAAGAAAGTTTTCATCATGGTCGAAAAATTTGAACCGTAATGTTTTTTATTCACTCCTTTTGAAACCTGCTACGCTAATAAATTGGTTCTAAAAAATGCCAACACTTTATATTGTAAGAAACAAAATCAGTACTTATGTTACAAATTCACAATGGGGGGAAATTGTGATTGCGATTTTGCGAAGAGTGAACACATGTCGGAAGAAAATTGATTAGCTATAAGGGTATTGTAATAATAAATAAAAAAAAGTCGATTGGCGATATGCCATAAGGTTAAGGTCATTATGATGACTGATTGGTTTAGTTTTGCAGAACCCCCTCCAGTAAAAAGATCGGTAACATCCTTAACCATAGCCATTTCGAATGTAAACTTCCTGCGACTTCATCCTTTGGGGCCATGTGAAAGATAAGGTCTACGCCAACATCCCAGTGCTGATTCAAGACCTCAAAGATACAATTCGTGAGGCCTCCGAGGACATATGGCAGCCACTTTGCAATTTGGTTATGGAACATTTCATGAAATGGATATGGTCCTGTAAGCGTGGACGCGGTTGCCATTTGGCTGATGTTGTTTTTCGTTATTAACGGCTTACCTTCCATTTTCTTATGAAACAAACATCCGATCATTTATCTTAAAACATTCTATTTTTCTTTGAATACCAAAATAACACCTCTTGTTGGAGAACCCTGTGCATAAAAAGACCGACTCTACAGAGAAAGAGCCTGAGACGAATAAATGAGGTGTTCGACGCTATCGTCCTCTTCTCCGTCTCCTCAGATTCTGCAATAGCCATAAGTCGCGACTCCTAGTCTGGCTGCAATGATTACGCAATTTGAGACATAAAGTTTCATAACTCGGAAAAGATTTTGTTCAAATAAATTGTGAACAATTGAGTTTTGAATTACATTTACCTTTAATGCATTTTTATCTGAAGGATATTTCGGTGTTGTTTAAATTCATGAAAAGTGGAATAATCGTATTTTGGTTGTGTATGACATATAAAAACAGCGGAATTATACATTTGTATGGGAGGTACCCGAATGGGCCTTCATCAATCGACTTTAATCATCTACACATTTATGTACCTCATTGTGAACCCAGGTTCGAAACTTAGTAAGACCACCAAACATTTTTCAGCGGGTGCTTCCGCCTCGTAAATATGGGTATGAGAGTAATCTTTAAGCCATGTAAAACTTCTCTAAAAAAGCATTAGCCGATCGGAGCCGCTTTAAACAGTAGGTCCCGTTCAGAGAATACAAATTATATCGTACACAGATAACTGATTCGAGAGAGGTGTACCTCATTTTAATTGTAAGATAAGTGACTTCTTTTTACATTTTTTATTCAAACAAAAAACCTTGTCCCACCGGCTGAGAATATCTATGAAAATATGTGTACTGTACCCATCGAAAACTGTTTCTCCTTTCGAAGCTGAAGTCCAGAAGAGTATTTTTGCCAAAAACTCAAATGCTGTTAGTACTGACGAAATTAATCCAATATTCCTGAAAATCATTTTACCAAAACTGCTCCCTCATATGTTCAATACTGTTCTCACAAAATCGACTTTTCCTCTTAGATGGTAAATGGCAAAAATTATTCCTATACCAAAACAAAACTCTGAATTTCGTCCTATATCCATACTGTCTTCTCTTTCAAAAGCTCTTGAACACATCATATCTGATCAAATTAGCATGTTTATTGATAACAATAAACTACTATCTGACAAACAATTTGGATTCAGAAAGAAAAGAAGCTGTGTTACTGTTCTGATTGATGTAATTGAAGATCTTCTGCAGAAACATGATGATAAAATGGTGGCATACTTGTTACTGCTGGATCACAGTAAAGCCTTTGATACTGTTGACCACAACATACTCGTCTCAAAACTGAATAAACTCTTTCATTTTCCTACCACCGCCTGTAAATTAATGTCATCCTATCTGTCTAATCGGTTACAAACTGTTGTTCTCGGTAACTGCTGTTCGAATGTCCTGGATGTGTCTCGCGGTGTCCCACAAGTATCAGTTCTCGGCCCAATTCTGTTTTCGATGTACATCAATGATCTTCCTGACGTGTCAGTTAATAGTAATATCCAAATGTATGCAGACGATGTACAGCTCTACGCTAGCTCTAAAATGATGCATCTGTAATCTAAACAGCGATTTATATATGATTTCCAAATGGGCTAGTAATAATGGGCTGTCTCAATCCTACGAAATCGAAAGTAGTAACATTTTATAGAAGAACTGCAACAGACGTTAATACTCACTGCGTTAAAATTGGAAATTCAGTAATTGACTCTGCGCCGATCTCCTCCAACCTGGATTTAACTTTTAACTCTAAGCTTACTTGGACCAACCACATTAATTGCGCTGTTGGTAAGGTTCGAGGGATGCTGAGAAATGTATGGGCTGTCATAATTTCTATCCAGTTCAATATTAGAATGCTGCTTGCGAAATCCTACCTAATCCCAACTCTACCAGTCGAAGACAGTCGAAAGATAAATGTGGCTTACAATGATATAGCAAGATATGTGTTTAATCGAAAGCGACCAGAAAATGTCCAGCGGCCATAGAAATACCAATTCTGAAAATGAGATATCCCACGCCATTTCGTGTATTAATGTACATATTGTGTAAGAAATTCTATTTGATATCAATGGGAAAATAAAACTACCGCCAATTTGTTCTAAATTTAATTATTTTCATTTAAATTTTTTTTATGCTTTTCGTTTTAATGTTTTTCTTAATTTAATTATGGGTTTCATTACGATAATCATATACATATTCTTCGTTATAACATTAGTGATATCTAAATGTAATACATTCGTTTAAGTATGTTTTTCAATTGTTATCAGTTATTTATTCGAATAAGAAAAATTACGCATTAGCTGTAAAAATCATAAACACAAAATATATAGCATAAACAAATGGAAACAAATTGTGTAATTCAAATGAAATTCTTTTATTTAAAAAAATCTTGAATTAGTTGTGTAACGGAGTTGGTGTTGCAATTATGGCTTCCGATAGAATATTGTGGTTGATATAAAATGAAATTTAGTTACCATACTGAAAACAACTTTAGAATAATTATATTTTGTATTAAGCAACCATTAATTGTAATGACGGGAGAGCTGAATCAACACAATTTTACTGAGAATTATAAGGGGAATTTACGATTGCAAATGAATTTCATTTCATTGCCGGGCGACCAACATTGGTAAATGTGTGCAAAAATTAGACAACCAGAAGTGTGGATTTAAAATATAAACAGTAGGCAGATCAAAATAAATATCTTCATATCTACCCATATTTGTTCACAATTGACTACACGGCACAACAATGAAAACATTTGTACTGAGTGACCTTTATGAAATCCCGATTAAATGGTGGAATTTGTTTTTCTTATGTTTAGAATATTTTTATTCTTTTTTTAAATTTGAATGTCTTGATTGATTATTTGTCATAATCCGAAAATACATTTTAAAAAAATCAGTTTACATTATCTTTTACCTTCAACATTAGTGTCTTCTAATTAAAAGGACAATGGTTTATAACCCTACCATAGAAAAGAAATTTCGACCATTAAGGGATCACAGTACATACAAATTAGAAAATGTTTTTTTGTTTTTGCTGCAATACGCTGTACTCCTTGTCATATTGATTTTTGTGATTTCTGGGTGATTATGAGGGGTGGCTTCTTTGTTTTTTTGGAAGGGGGGGACCTACGCCCGGTGAAGTGAATTTTTGCCTGTGTTTTTGTTGTTTATCATGTTTTATCTTTACTACTTTTCAGTTCTAAATATCAAACAATCTCCGAGTACTGTATTTGGTAGATTAATTTTATTAATTTGTGATATGAGTACATTCTATATCAATTGATTTATCATTAATCCTGATTAAATATTCAAGCAGAAAGTTCGTGTTATTTTTAAACAAATATTCGCTTTTGACACCAGGCACCTGTGGCATTCTTGTGATTTCTAACCCAAGGACTTAATGATTTTATTTTTTCTTTACAAAATTGAACCACAACTAAATAAAATGTGGTTAATATTGTGCCCGTTTAAAGTGTAAAACTATTGTGAACGCCTGTTGGAATTGTTTCTGATATTAAAAAAATAATGAACCATTTATTACCTTGATATATATTATTAATCCTATAAATCGTGGGGTTGTTATTAAACAAAATATTTGAAGAGGATGTTATTAATTAATTTAATATTTTTTTAAAACTCTATTTTAATCGCAAATTTGCTTAACCAAAAACATTCGATAACTAAATTTTGTCATTAAGCATTTGAAATGTAACGATCATAAAGAAGTTATGGAACAGGTTAATAAGCAATTGAATATCAACTTATTTACAAAATGATTTATTACTATTGTTGTGTTTTTATATATACTGTACATATAAACGTTTACTTTCAAGTCAAGCCTGAAGGAGTTGGGGAGGCGGCAGAGAACACAAATATGATAAAAAATGAATATTTTTGAATAAATGGCAACTGATGTATTAAAAAAAAATTATGTTTTGTTAATAATTAATTTATTTGAACTTATATAATTCCTAATATGTATTTATTATTATTTATTTAATATATGTATATGCTATAAGTATTTATATGTTGTTGTATTCGGTTTGAGCTTAAAGGCAGTTTCTTTTGAATTATTGTTAGTAAATTTTTTATTTTTATTGTTAAAATTCTCAATTTATATCGTGTTTCTGATTCAAATACGATTGTATTTATTGGTGAAAAAAAACGAAATCAAATTATAAACCTGAGCTCCGGCGGAAAATTTTCTCTATATGATATTAAATATATTTAAATTATATCACAGTGGGTTGCAAATCGACAATTGATGTTTGATCTAAATGTATACGAACGAAATGAATGATGAATACTTTGTATTTTATTTATGGTAGTAATAATAGAATTTTTGAATTTTCATCGTTACCATCAGTAAGCATAACATGCCACCATTTTCAAGATGTCCTCTTAACCGCTTATTACAACTAAACAAAAATTACACTGTGTGTGTTTTTGTGGTCTCCTGAATACAGAGGTGGCCGAAACGTTTTTTCAATGGATTGACTTTGTGTAAATTTGTGTAACTGTCATTCAGTTTAAAATGCTATAATTAGAAATAATTTATTGGTAACATTTTTCAATCGGACAAGTCGTTTTCTTGCTACGACAATTGAGGCATTTAAAAAAAATATTAACAACCTATCCACAGAAAAAAAATGTTGACCATTTTCGTACTCAGGGGCCCCCAGTACATGAGAACTGTAGAACGGTGGTTATTCATTAAAAACGTTTTTTTGTTGCATAGTTTTATAGATTGTAGTATAAAATTTTGGGAAACGACATTTCTTTTCGGAGAGCTAAACTCCAAGATTTTTAAAAAACAAATTGCATTGTTGACGATTTTTTTTCCGATCACTACGAACAATTTATTATAAAACTGAAACAAATTGGTACTCTATATAAAATGCTCTATACATGTTTTAGCTTAATCGGAATATTAGAGGTTTCAATGGAACTATGCAACAAAATTGTTGACACGATTCCTACCCTGAAAACCATTAACTAGAGTATCATAAGAATTTGTTCTCAAATTTTCAATAAATATAAACATCTGCTGGTTGAAAAACTATAATAAAAGATCAAACAACCCCACTAAAAATCACTACAATTGAAATAAACAAATTTAATAAAATTTCTATAAAATAAAAAACAGAATAAACTCCCGTTGTTGTGGCTTTAAATCACGTAACACCGAAGAGAATTTAACACCGCATTTGTAATCTGCAGATTTGACAAACATTGTATTGTCTGTCAATCACTTCAACAAACCTTTAATTGAAAATTTGGTCCATTCCGACGAGTGCGGTGAAGTTTCCCAACCAAATATTTATTAGAACATTCAATCGCATTATGGGTAACTTTATTATGCTTTTTTAAAACCACTTCTAAACTACACTACACGCTTATTTAATTCCAATTGTATTGTATTCAATTATATAGTCTCGATTTCAACCCACTGCATTTTGTAAGTATTTCTTTTAGACGATTACAATCATTTGCTGTTTTTTTTTTGCATAAAATATACCATTTAAAATGGTTTTATTTGTTTTGTTTAAAAATATGTAAGTATGAATTTTTTTTACAAAATTTGTTTTATTCATAATAAAAATAAACGATGCTTTAGTATTATAAATCTCCATAATTTCATATCAATCGACAGAGGGGAAACTAGTTATGGGTATTTTTTAGACCACATTGTACGATATGAACTTTGGTGAATTTACAACAAGAAAAAAGGATAATGAATGAAAGCTTATTTTGTTAACAAAGATAAAATTCTAAAATATAATTACAATTATAGATTGGTTGTTGGTTTTTTTTTTTACTATTATTATAAATTGTTGTAAGATTTGATTTGTTTCAACTTTCAGACCATTTAGTTGACACGACGTTATTTTGTTTTAAATACATAAATGATGATGTTTTTTTAATAGTATTTTGTTTTTTTTTCTTCTCAGTTTTATACCACAGTAGCGTTTTATTATTATATAAATTTTTGTATTTCTCTTCAGTTTATCTAACAGATATTAAAAGGAATACAAATTTAGGGTTTTTAGTCCACATGTTATAGAAAAGTCGCGTATCCGCCGGTTTTTATTTTCATGTAGTAAACATTTGAGTGCATTGTTTTTGAATTTGTTCACGGAATTCGCATAAGAGATTTTTGCCGAACAAACATACAGTTTCTTCAACAACTGTTTGTATGCGCACAGCGGTTCTTAAACAATCACTAGAAATAGAATAAAAACAGTTTATAGCTATTGAAAATAAAAGCCACAATATGAAAGAATTGGTCACTGTAGTATTGACGATGTTATGAACTATATATTCACTTCATTACATGCAGGTTGAGAATATTAGAACAAGAATTAGTTATGTCATGCAGCATTCTCCTATTCACTATCAAACCAGATAACATTCATGAAACATAACACTAAACAAAATGTTAATGAATAACCACTTTACAATTCTAATGCGCTATGGTCCCCCCCAGAGTACAAAAATTGCCAAAGTTTTTTTCTTTGGACAGATTATTTAAAAAAAAAACTTTAATTTCATTTAGAGTTTAACTGTCATAACTCGATGGCGACTTGTCCGATTTTGTTGATATAAAATTTAAAAAATTGTATGTGGTAGGTAGTGTGTGCGACTATCACACAGAAGAACCCGAGTTCGAAACCGGGAAAGACCATCAAACATTTTTTTTCAGCGGCTGTTTCCACCCCGTAAATGTAGGCGACTTTACGAGTAAGAGAGCAATCTCTAAGCCATGTAAAACTTCTCTAGAAAAGCATTAGCCGTTCCGAGCCGGCTTTAAACAGTGGGTCCCGTTCAGTGAGTATACAAATTATATCGTGCGCAGCTCAATGATTCGAGAGAAATTCCCCTTATGTTCCTTCATGCAATGTTAAGGGAAATAAGTAAGTAAAATTTAAAAAAATGTGTTTATATGTCTAAATTCAGATAAAAATAATCTAGAGATAAATTTTATATCAACAAAATCGGACAAGTCGTCATCGAGTAATGACAGTTAAACTCTAAATAAAATTAAAGTCTATAGCAAAAAACAAATTCGGCCTTTTTTGTACACCGGGGTGACCAGTGTACATCAGAATTGTATAGTGGTAATTCATTAACAAGTTTTTGTTGAGTAGTGTTATTGAAAATATAACATAATACATAATGGATTATAATAAAATTCATTTGAAAATGTCGTTATCAACACCAATATTATCACCGGAATGTGAAAAGACAGACACTTTATAGATCTTGAGCGGTTTTCGACATAAGTTTTCCATATTTGTGGGGAAACTTAGAAAGACGTCTCGAACATTAGTAATTCGGAACTGTAAATTTCAAACATATTATTGGTGTTAATGCGAGAAAGCTATTTCACAAGATATCACAAAAATAATTGTACATGTTTTTATACAGTTTAGGCTAATTTTTATTATCAACCCTTTTTTTTGGGGCAAATTTCATTGGCTTTTCTCAATTTTCATTTGGAAGACCACAATGTTTATTCATACAGTGCCGGTCAAAATAATAGCAGCTACAGTATCTCAGGCAGACGGGTCACTTGAAACGTGGAGAAATATTTTATGGACAGGTAGGTGAAAAATTGTCCTATTTAAAGGAAACCATCGTTTGTTAGAGTTTACCGGAGATACTGTAAAACATGCAGAAGGTTATTATGTTACCATATGCCTCCGAAAGACACCAGTTAATTCGCAAAACTGTCGTTCAAGGACAAAAATATTAATCTTATGGAAATTTCAAAATCTATGGACAGACATAAAAAACCCACAAGTAGCGAAGAGCTTTGGGAGGTCGTCCAGCAGATATGGAACTCAATTCCTATGGAAACGTGTCAACATTTAATAAAAATCAATAGGAATCAGTTGGTCGGCGTTAACGAACAATTGAAATTACCTTACTTAGCAAATATTAGAATGATTTCGTGATGTTTTATTTGATGAAAGCTATTTTCTGTTGGCTGGTGTTGTTTTTTGACCGCAGCTGTATGTATACGCAATTATTTGGAATTATTGTAGGAAATTGCATCCGATCTACTCATACTGTTTGAATGTACTTGTGTTTTCCAAAGATGAAGAGATGGCTCAGTTTTATGATAATGCGTAAACTAAACGATTTAAATTCTATAGAATAGACTCTTACATCGATTTAATAAATATATTCTCTCAAAAAATGGTACTTGCTGAAAAATTGTTTGAAAACAAAAATGGATCCGGTGATCGGAATCTATAAAGTTCATGTGGTTTGTCCAGAGTACTTGGAAGTTTATGCGATTTAAAAAATACTTTAATTCTTGTCTATACAACACATTACAATAATATTTGACAAAACAGGTTTAATTTTACAAACATTCAACTTAAAATTACTAATTTATTTAAAAACACAATTCAATTAAAAACAACGGATGTGAACGGATGGTCATTGCATAATATTTTCTAGTTTTGTTAACCCTTCTAATAACGTGCTGGTGAAATCCTCCAGAGCATCTGAAACGGAGTACTGGGTTACAGCAATTTAACAGGTAAAATTTGAGTTTACAGGGATGTAAGTTAACTGGGAATAGTCCAGCCGATATTCTATGTTTACTCAATTCTGACTGGCAATTCCGCAATACTTTTTACAAATACGTGTATTGCGGAACACAAACAACGTTAACATGTGTCTAGTGTCATACGAATAAATTTTTTAATGGACTATTCAGATACTCTTAAAAATGTCCAAATATCATGTTTAGCAGAAACCGACTTTACATCTATGTAACAAGTACAAATATAGGATATTTCCAGACTATAAGGCTGCCCCTATGGAATTGCGGAATTAAGAAAATTTTCGGGAAACCCCAATAACTGGGACATTATTTTGGGCCATATATGCTATGGATGGAAAACTTTACGATGTTTCGTTAATGCAAAAAAAGACCAAATACACATTTTTGCAATTTGATCATGTTTTCTCTGTTTCATATTGTCGATTTTGTAGTGACCGGGATCACGATCTTGGGAACGATAATGGAGCCGTGAATATTCGCATTAAAATAGATATGCATTATATGAAAAATTACTTATATAAAACTCTACCTTTTGTAAAAATAACCGTAAGGTATTAAACAGTTTAAAAACGTAGTCTGTATTCAATAATTTCCAATTATACCGCATTGTTTATCTATATCATGATATATTATTACGACAAAAAGGCAAGCATTATCGAAAAAATATACAAATGTGTTCTTGTCACCGAATACTAAAACTCTTGAGGAAGCACCATCGAAATATTTTTGTTAATTTGATTCAAAAATACTAACATTCCTATAGAATAAAAAAACGTTCAATTTGTACACATATACATGATAAATAAACAATTGTTATCTACAACAGATCTACAACTTTCCAGGACTTCAAAACAAGAGACACAACATACATATGCATTCCTTTCAATGTCTGTCGCATGGTATACGGTGCTAAGTGTTGAAATGTTTGTTTAATCGAAATGGAAGTAAAATCAAAAGTACTAGAATCCCAAAAAGAGACGAAGCACACTTTTCTTCGTTGCGACAGCGATAATTCAAATCAAGTTTGAATTGTCAAGATTTCAGAAAAATGCTTGATTGTTTTAGTATTACTTTTTGAGTGGCTGTCAATTTCTCTCTTTCGTATTTTAGTACCTTTGGTAAAACGTAAGAAACACAAACACATATACATAGAGATAGGTAGGTAGATAGGTAGGTACATATATCTAAACAAAATTTTAGGACATAACACAGAACATTCTAAAGGATGTTGTATAAATGTAAATGTTACTTAAAAGTCTACATTGTTTAAAAAAAATATAAAGAAATATTATTTATTTGGCGGGAAATGTAACTCGTATTTACACCCTTCCCTCACGTTTAAAATAACGTCTTTTGTTGATGTTTTTTTTTTGGGTTAAATTATAAATCAAACACATTATTTTGATGACAAATAATTCATATAATCGGTGGTTTGTCGGGCATTACGTACCAATTCACTAGGTGTCGCCTCGTTGTCTGTCCAATCATCCTCGTTGTCTTTCTCTTTACGTGTAGGTGGTGGTGGTGGTGGGGTCTGTTGTTGGGATTGTTGTGGCTGCTGTTGCTGATGCATGGCGGAAGAAATACGTCTGGAAAATGATCGATTCCGCTGGTGTGGATGGCGATCTAAAGTACTGGATGCTTCGCTGGCTAAACTACTTTGGCTACTATAACGATTGCCAAACTGACGTGATCTATTTTTGTTATGGTGGTTGTGATTGTTGTGGTGATGTCCCATGCCACCTCTTTGATAACTATTGGGACTTTGACTACGTCTGTAAGAATTATTTGTACCATCATCCATCCTTGATTTGGCCGGCCTGGGTAAAGTACGAGCACGCGAAGAGCTACGACTATTCGATTCAGGACCATTGGTGTTGTTGTATGATGAATTCTCATCGTTATATTTCAAATTGCTATTTGAACGTCTCCATGTCTCTGAGTTGACTTTGTCTACAGCCGGACCACCGCCATTGTTGCCACCACCATTATTCACATGTCCTTTGTTCTTTTGAAAGCGCGGTGGTTTGTCGTACATCGGCCTTTGGTTATAATGCCTGCCACCTCGACGATGGTTGTTGCCACGTTCATAGTTGCTCATATAGGAACGTTCGCTACGATCGTCCCTCTGCGACTGACGATCCCAATTGGAGTTTGCAATACCGGTGTATGTTGTCGGATTGCCAGAACGTTCAATTTTCTCTTGAGAATGTTTGAGACGATCATTGATGCTGTACAAACGTATACTGCCACCTTCACTGCGAATGCTCTGGCGGTCGTCATCGTAACATCCACTGAAGCGTCTCTGTACATTGCGACCTCTATTGTCTTTGTGTTGATCATCCCGATTAAACCGCGGAGCACGCCAACGGGGTAGAGGTTTAGACTCATCCCGTTCTTCATTGCCGCTATTCTGTGAATCCCGGGAACTTTGTTGTTGATGGTCATGTTGTCTGTAACAAGTGATGAGAGCGTTTTAGTACAATGGCTTATCCTAAAACGTGTTATCTTACACAAGCCTATTTTACCTGTACGTCCTCCATATAAAAACATGTATTTTCATACGTACTTACCTATTATAGTTCTGGTTTAATGGTCTCGGCGACTGACGCGGTTGATATGAGCGCCTAGAGTTACGACTGTGTTTATCTGGATCATTGTCATAACGACTGTTTGACGAATGCAGCTGATCTCGATCATCGCCGTAACTATTGTTGTATTTACCGGCAGTGCGGCCGCCGCTGCTACCAACATTCAAATCACATTCCTCCAAAGAATCTTCACACACTTGATCTGTCCACTTTTTTATGTTATCCTGCTCTTCTGTTGTGTTATCATTCACGTTGCCGGAATCACCATTTTCGTAGCTGGTGTTATTCGAAGATGACGGAAGCGGCACTTCATCGTAGCTGTTACACGATTCGTTTTTATAGCCATGATTTCCTTGGTACTGAGAATTTGGGCAGGTAAATTGTGGCTGTTGTGATTGGGTAGGTTGAGGTTGCGGTGGCTGTGTTGGTGACAGGTTCTGATTATTATTACCCACATCTTCAATTTCATCCTCCATTATTAGATATTTTTCATACATTACTTCTAATTGTGAGCCCAAACTTTCAAAATTACTATAAAATAAATCCAAAGTCATTAACATAATGGCTTTCACATTGGGCTTCAAATGAGGTTGCTCAATTAAATTCTTCCGTATGAGATACAAGAGTTGTGATAAATCTGTATTGTGAAGATTGCGAAGTAGACCGCCATTTATGGTAATTTGTGACAGTATCAATTTGGCCAATTTAACATCATTCACATTTTTCTCCTCATTTATCTCCCGAATCAGAAGGCCCAGTAGTGACTCGCCCAAAATTGTGATGGGTGAATTGTCAGCTAAACGTACACGATGGTAATATTCGCCCAGCAATGTTATGGAATTGTAAAGACGTTCGCGATCATGCATGCGATATGACTCCGAATTGGCGAAATTCTTTTGTAATAACGTTAACATGGCCGTACGCACCTTAGTCTCCTTCATGGCTAGAACATCGAAATTGCGTGAGGCGAAGAGCAATGCGAACTTTAGGGCTGTCTCCCCATCTTCTAAAGCTTTGTCGTTGATATAAGCCATTGATTCACTGAAACAAAAAAAAGAAACAGAACAGAATGAAAATAAATGGGATGATGGCAAGTATCACTTTAATTGACGCTAATTAATTGTTGTGGTACCATTTTAATTAACGTTAATATAATTTATCACTGCCAGTTTTGAGTGTCAATCTTTACGTGACCTATTCCATTGTTTTACGAAAATGGGTTTATGTGTTGTGATTAGAAAAGAACATGCAAACGAGTAATCTTTTATTTTTCTTGGTAACATTGTAAACAACTTATAGGTAGAGATATGCATGCTTATCTTGCAAGTAAATCTGTAGAGTACATACCGTAGAGTAGTGGTTTATATTGAGACACTACCAGGGGTATCTCATCAATTTATTAGTTAGCCTTCTGGCTATAGTTAACATAGTGGTTATAAATGCGAAATCCGAAAGGATCAAAATTTTAAATAAAATTCTGTGTCCATGTTGTGGAACTGAACCTAATACAAGTTGTATTTTATACTTCTCAAAAAACGCTTTGACGGAATTATTCATCTGTAATTTTAACGAAATTTCCAAATGCTAGGATGCCCATTTTAGCTGATACGCAAACAAACAAAAATATTCAGTTTTGGGACAAAGATAATCCCGGCCACTACAAGTCTCTGCATGGTACACCAGAGGAAGTATAAGAACCATTGTCACAGACTATGTATGGAATCGGAACAGGGGGACACGTAATGCCAACAACGCACTTGTCCACTTGAACTACTTGCGCCAAGAGCACATTTTTGTAGGTTGCCTAATGTCTCGTCTCTCGATCAAACCTCAAAAGAATTGTTGGTTTAATCAGACATGCAAAGAAGATGTCAGATCAAAGAGGAAGCGTTTAGAAATTGGCATGTAAATAAAAATGCCAACACTAAGCTGCTACGCAAACAGGCAAGATCATCGTGTGCCAGGGTACTTAGGCGCGAAAAACTTCTTTACGAACAGCGTCTATGTGCTAAAGTTCTTTCTTCTCCCAGGGGAAGTAAGAGCTTTTGGGCATTTGTTAAAAGAGTAATGGACAATTCTTCGTCTTCTATTCCAAAAATGACCAGCTATTCACTGATATTTTTCGAACACGTGGGGTCAAAAGGGTTCTTGCAGATCTCAATGTAAACAAAACTCCGGGCCCGGATGGTATTTCAGCACTTGTCCTATGTAAGTGCTCTTCGACGCTAGCTCGTCGTACCGTGCTGGTATTTACCCTTCACGTTGGAAAGTTGCCTATGTGCAGCCGATCCCCAAGAAAGTTGAGGTTACAAATCCTGCGAATTACCGCCCAATAGCAATATGTTCTGCGCTCTCAAAGGTTATGGAGAGCATGGTTAACCACCATCTTGTTAAGTATTCAGAGTCTAACGGCCTTCTAAATGATCGACAGTATGGCTTCCGTAGAAATCGATATACTGGAGACCTGATGGCGTTCCTTACGGTGCGATGATGTCGATCTATTAACGCCCTTGGTAAAAGTTGGTCGTATTTCAGGGATCGCTCTATACGAGTTCTAATAGATGGGGTCTCATCCAACGAGCATAGGTTGACCGCAGGAGTGCGACAAGGCACTGTCCTCTCTCCTACTCTATTTGTTATTTTCATTGACGACCTGTTGGGTCAGACTGTGAACCCAATCTACTCCTTTGGGGATGACAGCAACCTCTGTCATTCATACTCATTTGATCATCGGCCAGATCCTCTAGAGGTCGAGGACAAAAGGCGAATGACTCACTTAACCGCGATTTGTGAGTGGGCCCAAATGAACAGAGTAGATTTTAATGCGCAAAAGACCCAGTGCTTTTTAAAGCGGTGCAAGAAATACATCACTCCATCTGATCTCGTAAATATTTACACCACCTACATCCGGCCTAAAATGGAATATAACTCCCATATATGGACAGGAGCTCCAAAGACGTCTTTGCAGCTTTTGCACCGTGTACAGAGGAGAGCGGTGGTGATTATTGGGGATAGTAGGGTATCCAACTCTATTGTCTCCCTACAGCATCGCCGGAATGTGGGTTGTATATCGTTGTTCTATAGATATTTTAACGGTATCCACGGCTATCCAGTGTCTCTTATCCATTCGTGATTCGGTGACGAATATCAATATTAGTAAGAATGATTCTTATAAGACTATGGAATTTTAAATCATTAAACACGTTTTTACTCCGTACGTACGTTTGTATTTTCCTCAACATTCAATGAAGGAACACACGGTGTATACCTCTCGAAGTAGTGAGCTGTTTTCGGTATAAATTGTATACTCCCTGGCCTATTGTTTAAAGCCGGCCTTCTTATTCGTAATGTCAGCTGTACTTACAACGGGGAAACGAATGCTGAACGATTATTGGAGTTCTACTCGGGGTAGGAAGACATACGAACCCACAACCTTTCAGCGGATAATTATTTACCGTTCCGTTTGCCCTTAAACATTAGCATAGAGAACATGCATAGAGAGCAATATAATAACTTTCCAATATTGACGAGGAAGATATGTTTTGGACTACGATATTGCTTTTATTGATCGGAAGCGTTGACAATTGCGCAAAGAGATAATATTCCTTCCGCTCGGGAGTAAGAAAATGGGGGAAATTGTTGACATAGAGTCGCAAGAAACAATTGATGAACATCATATTAAGTTTTTACATTAAAAAAATAGAGAAATATAATTTAGAATATTTTCTGTTGCAATCTGATGGTGTACTTATTATGCCTATTTGATCATCAAAAATTTTCGTGTTTCCTAAAATCGGTAAAAGTCTGAAAAGTTCTAAAACCTTAGTTAGTGGTGCATACACTTATAGTTGTTTGAAATCGGTTTCGAACGTCTAATGCGTACCCAGAGAAGTATTACAAGGCTTTAGAGATTACTCTCACACTTAATGTAAACCTGTTACTGTCACAACCACTACTTATCGCATCTCGGTCGGCTTCTGCAACAGTTTTCCTAATCAATAAAGCATACGTTGTCACGATTCAATCTATTTGCTAGGGACATATTTGTGATTTCAAAAGATATCCCCCCCTCCCTATGATATGCTGAAAAAATTTGCATCGCTTGGACATAGAAATGACCGCCATCTTTTTCGCAAATACATCAAAGCAAACGAATTGTTGCCTTTCGTAATATGATTCATAGAAATAAGAACTGAAAAAAAGTAAACGAAACTTAGAAAATGCACAGAAAGACTCGCAGAAAAAAAACAGAAATGACAACAAACCAAATTGTTAGACCTAATACGACTACAGATACAGAATCGAATGGAAAGTAATACGAAAAAAAGCAACAACAGACAAGTCTGACCACACAGTCCGACAGTAAGTGCGTCAGACTACAACAACTAGATACAACAGCAGTAATCCAAGTGCTATCAATAAACGTATGTAACGTAAACTGAAAACATGAATGCTGGGTTATTTCCTACTGGTGCTGCCTCTACACATTCACTCTCGCGCCATGACCCCTCTAATAACAACAACCAACTAACGACTTACCGCCCGCCACCCGCCCTTTCCTACATAACCTCAAATAGTACATACTAATTTGGGAGGCACAGTTAAGTAGTTAAGTGTTAATCTGAGGGCACACAACTTACCACAGCATATTCTCATCTTGGACGATGTTACAGAAATCCGTTTCGATAGATTTGATCTTGTGATTCATTGTAATACCGTCGTCATCCAGATCCAGTCCGCGTATCATTTCAATGATATGATCATAAGGGCACTGACCGGGAGCCAAAGACATCATACCGTTAGGATGTAAGTAATCGGTAATTTCCCGCAGACTGGTTATGCCTGCACTTTCGCCACCACGACCGCCAACTAATGCTGTAGCAGTAATATTTGGTCCAGCCGCCGGTGTTCTAGTGTTGTTTGCGGCAGCCAGAGCACCTCTCATTCCACCCATATTCATTGAATTCGGGTTGTTATTGTTACTAATCATGTTGGCCATGTCGAAACGTGTTCAGTTGGTGGTAGATAGATCTCAAGCCTTATCCGTTTCCTTTGTCTTGCGCCAGACGCACGCGAATTTCGCTTTGTGGTGGCAAAGAATTGTGAAGACGTCACTTGCTAATTTGGTTATTTTCTAGTGGTCAAAATGAATTTTGCAAACGTTTCTTTTATGGAAAATATGTTTTTACTTTTCTGGCTTTTGTAGTTGAAAAAAAATAAAAATAAACGAAAGAAGGGAGACAGGAGACACAATAAATGCGTCTTAGGTCTGTCTGACTTTTATTTTTTTTATTGTTGTTGGTTTCTTGTGGTGAAATTTTTGTTACAAAAATTTTCCCTTCAACCTTTCAGAAGAAATGTGTGTATGTTACAACTATCAACACTGTAATCACTTTAACGACACTTAACACTTATTATTAACACAGTTTTTTCCTTAATTTTTTTGTAAAAGATAAAAGATAGAAAAATTTTTTCGTGGAAAAAATTGATCAAAAAGGAAAACAAAGAAGACAAAACGAACGCGGGATGATAGTGCTGCTATCGATAAGCAATGAATGTTGATGTGAGAAACTACGATTTGTTTCACAACATGTTATCGAGTACAGCAAGCAACCACAACCACATCGTTGACCGATGGTGTCATATTTTCAGCACATTATTGACATACGCTTCAAGGTCTAAATGTAAAAAAATAAGTTTTGGTAAACGCAATTTTCTTCATTAGTTTGTCGAAGAACTCTCTATATATCTTAAGTTTTCTTTATTTGTTTTAGGTTTTCAGCAAGAAAATCGATAACAGGTGGTTTTAATCCGTTTGCGAAATGAAACTGGTATTTTTCGGGATGTAAACCTAAGGCTATACTTATATTAAAAACTACATCCTTATTATCCGTTTAGTGAGAATGTCAATTTGACAATAAAGTGATAATTGGCAATATAATTAATTACAAATTAGATCGTAGTTAAACCACGATTATGTGAAACTCAGTTTCCAATAAAACTGAGTTTAAACTTCAATACTTTGATCAGTAAAAATAATCCACATTTTCGGCTGTTGATATGGCAACACTAACACTTTTATCAGAAAACATATGTTTCCCGTGAATAATGAAAATAATATTAAACTTTTGTGGTAGATTTTGGTGAGACAATATTTTTTAAAAAATTAAAAAACTCTGCTTAATAAACTTTTCCACGGCAAAAGACACCTGTATGGAACTGGTGGTGGTCGGAAACCAACAAATTACACAGCAGCATCCGTTATGTAATTTACTTTATTTGTGGAATTTGGTGAACCAAAATAATTTTGATTCTTCTTCTTCTTTCTTTGAATGATGTCACAATCACATGACTATAAACAGTGGTTTAAACGCCCAATATTGGACGATTGAACCGTTTAAACTTACATTGGGCCAAAATGAGTCAAGGTTGATCTTCGTTTTTCGTTTAAACTGATGTTAAACTTCAAAATAATTTTTTCTGTCAACTATTAAACGCAGTTTAATCGTCCAAGATTGGAAGGTAGATATAAATTCATAATGTATTTATATTTCTTTCTCGGTATAAAATTTCAAAGCAGCAAAAGAAAAGTAAAAAAAAAAGAAATACTCGCCAACTCTTTTTGACAACCAAATACACTTCTTACTTTTGTAGTATCCTTTGGGGCATTGGCATTTCTTTAATACATATTTTATTGTTACATATTGACTTCACAGAAAGCACTCTGTCTTGGCTGTAATTTGTATACGTTTTACATCCATCGATTTACACCAATGCATGAGTACGGGGCTCATTCACCACCGAACCTTAAAGTTTTGTTGTAACGCCGATAAATATAGTTTTCAAATGGTGAACCCCAGTTTTTTTTTTGATTCTCATGAAAAGTCAAAACAATTCCAAAGTTGGACCCTTAAAACTACTAACTGCTTTACCAATTTCTATTGGCTCATTACTCTGTTTTGGATTAAGAAGAAGCAAGGGTAGGAAATTTTAATCCAAAGGAGGAAGGCATAAAATATTAAAAAAGAAAAAAAAATAATCTTGGAGGTAAGGATAAGGGTTAAGACATATGCCGATGCAACTATAAAAGTGGAAACACTCTTCTTTAGCGACAGGTTTTCGATTTTCCTGAAGAAATTTCTTCAAGATTAGAGAAATAAATGTCTGCCAGCGTTACTGAGCCTGGAAACGGAGGAAGTAGTGGTGGTGGCGTTGGTGATTGGATTTGTGGAGATGTAACGTGAGTGTAAAGCATCGAGGACGCTAATACACACACAAAGTCCAGATGCAATTTCGACGAACAAATACTAACATAATTCTTTCTTATTTGATCCTGTTTTCTCGGTGTCGGCCCTTTATTATGGGTTAAACTCCAAATCATTTCGTTGCATTTGGGTGGATTGGCCATTGTTTTTTCTTTGTAAATATTTTTTGCCACAGTTGTCGCCATCTGAACTTTGCTCGTCGTAACCAATGTAACAAATGTCGTCGATCGCGTAGTACGGAACCGGAACAAGGAAACAGTTCGAGTAAAGCAAGGAAGCTCGGCACTGAGATTGGTAAAGTGGCTGCCGAAAAATCGCGTGGTCTATTCAGCGCCGAAGATTGGCAATGTAGCAAATGTGCAAATGTCAATTGGGCCCGTCGAACAACATGTAACATGTGCGCCCAAGCAAAGGTTTGCGATGTTGAAGAACGAACGGGTGAGTAGTATATCATTCGTGCACTGAAGATGTATTTATCAATATTATTTCAGGCTTTGGAGGCGGCTACAATGATCGCGGTGTGGTGGAATATAAAGATCATGTAGAGTCTGACAGTGAATATGATGAATTTGGCCGTTTAAAGAAGCGCAAAAAGTATTCCAACCACTCCAGTGACATGAGAAAACAAAAAGACAAAGGACGTGAGGAGGATGATGGTGAAGAGGATGATGAGGAAGAAGACGACGATGATGACTTGGCTAAATATGATTTATTTGGAGATGGGGATGATGACGTCCCTAATGCTGCAAACAGCAAATCAAAGGAGGCTAATGATAGTTCTATTCAAAAATCAAATAAAATTGACAGCAATTCTAGCAGAAAAAGAAGATCACGTTCAAAAACCAGATCAGATACCAGAAGACGACCATCTCACTCATCACCTTCAAGCGAATCGTCTTCTTCGACATCGTCATCATCTACCTCATCGTCGACAACTTCAAAGTCACGTTCAAAATCCAGATCTACACATAGACGCATTCGCAAGCGTTCTCATTCCCTATCTCCAAGTCGTAGTAGCCCTCGAAGGACTTCAGTACAACGTCACCCGCATCGCTCATCGTCCCGTGATAAAATCCGGCATTCTCTGGACAACACGAAAACGTCGTCTAATCATGGCAGCCGTAGCCGTCGTGTCTATTCTTCGAAATCTCGTTCCAAGTCCCATAGTTCTACACGTTCACCATCATCCAAACGCAATCGTAGTCGAAATTCAAGTTCATCCCGTAAACTCTCTAGATCTCCACGATCCCACAGGCGACGTACCACACGTTCGCGTTCCATTTCACCCAAACGTAGACGTTAAATAATTAGTATTTGAATTACTAAAACCATTTATAAGTTAATATGAAATAGGACATTTTAAAAAGTTTTGTCCACTAATTCTAAAAAAAACGAAATATTTCTCCCAATATTTAGCTAAAGAATGAAGCTGTTTATGCTTTATAAAAAATAGTAGTAGTTTTTCTTTAAAAAAAGAGAATATAACTAAAACATCAAACGATGTTATGAGGAAATGTGTTGAGGAAATGATCTGTAGTCATCTACACAATTTATATTTGTTTTCAAGAGATTGTACAAATAAAATTGCAAACTAAACGGTAGACAAAATGAAGCTAATCATTATTTTAAAGTATGTATGTAGTGGGAATAGTAGAAATGAAAAGGAGTTGAGAATAATAAATGGCAAGGAGAAAGAAAGGGAATGTAACAACGTGGGCATAGTATGAAAGCGACCACCTCAAGAAACCAGGGGTAAGTAAATTTGGATATTTAGGGAATATTGATGTTCCAATGTTTTTATGTAATGAATTTCGCTTTATTAGACGTTAAGAGCAGAATTTAAACTGTAGGTCTTGATCAGTGAGACATGATACTTATCAATTATAAAAGGATGAAATTCTGTTCCCTCAATATGTACTTATCCCCCGAACGATTGTTCATTAAAAAAAGCTGATTTGAATGAAAACTAAAAGCTGTTAGAATTGAATTAAGTTTAAAACACACCAACGACACATTTTGTGTGGAGATTTTTAAATTATAATAACAGAGATAATAAAAGCAAGAAATTGTTTTTGTATCGAATTGTTATTAGTAGAATCCGCTACTTTATACTTTAAGATGAGGAAAATGGCTAAAAGTTTGAATAAAAGCATCGATCGGGAGTACATAATTGTCGTAGAGGGAAACATTTTAGGGGAAATTTCTATTAGCGATTAGGGTGAAGTTCCCTGTCACTTAGCTGGATACTAAGTAAAACATACACGCATCTGAAAATCAAATCAAAATTCGTTAAAAAATTCATATCGAAACTATTAGAATACTTTAACATTATCTCAAGGATTTGTCCAAATTTATTTAAATAATCTAATTTTCTTGATGTGTCATATTGTTATGTTTTTGGTCTGACTGAAGAGTCCAGTTGGAGACGAGGAACACAATTGTTCAAAACAAGGCTGATCCATTTCACTTACTTGTGAAATTACCATTACCAGATTATTTTCTGAACCTATCTCTCTAAAGTATTAAACATATATATAAACTCCATACTTCAAATTTTTTAATATAAATCATGGTTCTATAACATATTTCTAGCTTTTTACTATTTGCGTGGAAAAAACACAAAAGAAACCAGTTAACATCATTGAGAAATCATACTACCATGAACGTTTTCGAATCACAACCAATATTGTGTCCAAATTTAAATTAGCTTACGTTCCAAGGATCACAAATATGTTCTTACAGGATCTGATACCTGACCAATGCGCTATGGCACTCAGTTCAATTCATATGAAATGAATTGAGTGACATAGCAATATACGGCTAGCCATAGATTCTTCTAATCGAACATTCGTGTCGATATTTATTTATAATCAAATAAATGCCAACTGTGTTTATTTTTAAAGGATGTTTTAATATTTAAAATGCAACCGAACTAGTCAACTTTACATATCTTCACTTTTAGCTGCTGCCTTTGTTTCATCTCTGAATTGTTTCAATTCGGACAATTTCTTTTTGTGTTCTTCGATATTCTCTTCCGTAACTGTCACGGGAATATCCAAATCTAATTGTTCTTGCCGCACAAATTGCATTTTCTTAATGGCATCTTCTAAAAATGGAATCTGTTGTTCCTCCAAGGTTTTGCGATATGCATTCAACTTTTCTTGCCTTAGATTTTCACAATGAATATCGGTTAGCTTTTGTAAGGACTCCTTGCGTGTAATCCAATGGAATTCGGCTGGCGGAGGTTTGTACACTAGATCTAGTTTTTCCAAAATCCACTCGAAACGCCTGTAGTCCCAACGACGTAAATATTTTAAGAACTTCTTGCGTTTATCTATCATTTCCTGAAGAGCGACTTTACGCTTCTTATTGCGTGGATGTTCCTCCATATATTCTTGGTAACGCCGTATGGTGGCAGTCATGCGGCCCACTAGAAAAGTTAGTGAGGATGTTAAAAATCATGATGAGTATTGAAATTTATTGCACTCACATTTGGCTTCAATGGATCCATAATCCAGAGGATGTCTTTGTACTTCTTTAATCAATTGCTCCCGATAATAGAGCGATGTATAGTAGTTTCGATTATTTCGCAATTCAAATAAGGACTTAACGGTGGCATCAGCTCTACAACATAAAAGTTAGTTAGTTCCTCCTGATAATATTTCCGGATTACTTACGTCTCCAATTCTTTAGACTTATAGAAACCTCTCATTAGTTCATTGGGATTTACCGGTGGCAATTTAGAACAATCGCCACTTTTTTCCGGATGTATCGAAGGAATTTTCTCCGGTCGTACCCATTTTATTTTCAGATCCGATTTAAATGCGTACTGTCTCACCAATGGACGATTAACCAAAGAGACACTCGTACGCAAAATTGGTGTTATATTCATAATTTCCTATAAAAATATACAAATAACACACAACTTCCTAATTTTCGCTTAGCTTATTTTAGTTTTTATGTAACCCAGCTGGGAAGTGTCATTTTGACACATGCAGACAGTAAAGCATGTTAGAGTTCCCCCAACACATTTGTTTGTGTCAATTTATGGGATAATTTTTATTGTGTAATTGTTTTGAATGTTTTGGCTTATTAAAAGAAGTTAAATTTTGTGCATTATTGTCAATAAAGGATTAATTGGACGTCTTTGAAGCATAATAATTAAACTGTTGACGTATTAATGAAAACAAATTTGCTTTTTCTTACTTTTTTGTGGTGTAGGGCAACATTGTGCTTTTGTTTACTGTTGCGGACGGCAACAATTCTAAATAGAAATTACTCTTGCCACGACATTTTTCAAATGAAATAAGAAGTTGCCGTTGGCTCACAAGTCACAAAGACTTTTAGTGTGACGTATCTTTCCTCTATTACAATTTATATAGAAATTGACAATGAAAATCCCATCAAATTGAACATATATGCGAAATTATAACGTTTAGGTCCCATACGAAATTCCGTAACATTTTGGGACGGTAAGACGTCAGAGTTGATGTTGTTAGCGATTTTTGATACTATTTTGGCGATTTTAGAAAAACTAAAAATTAAGATATTTGGAAGTCATCCAACTCTTACCGAGATTTTCAGCCAGAGCAATTTTCAAATGAAAATAGTTACATTCAAATACTCGTAACTAATGATCCGAATTTCCATCAAAAATCCGTTCGGAAAAGTTTACCGTTCCTATATCCAAACCCACATCAGTTGAGCAATTTTCCCTAAACTCTTTTCGGAGTTATTTCTTTGTTGACCGTTAGTGGGTAATTTCCTCACAACTATTAAAATAGAAAGCCGGTATGTCACCGTCATCTGTTCCGATAAAAACACAGACATTCTCAGTGAACGGGGAAAATTTTAAATTGAGAGCTGTAAAAAAAGGCAACGTTTACCAACACTTTTTTCGAATAGTTTGACAGCGAACTAGAAATAAAGGTTATGTTTGGTAAATAAAACCCATTGAGTAGGTTCTACTATAACAGCTGCGGAAAATGTTGAAAATTTCAAAGAACTTTATAACAAAAACCTTAAGTAAGTTATATATACATAAACATACAGACGAACAAATCATCATAAATATCTACAGGTCGAAATGTCTCGTGCACGACCAAATTATCAATTGATCAGAAGTGGCGTGAAGACCAAGGTTTGCCGGCCAATCCAAATGCATTTGGACCTCTTTCAAGTCTACCCGATTACACATATCTTGATGGTAGACCTACACCAATTGGGGTAAGTGGATAATAAACATATACGTACTAAACATATCCATCTAAAACACCTATTTATTGTAGTCCAATCAGAAGAAACGCATAATCAAACAACAGGAAATAGCTGGTAAAATCGTTACTCTAAGCAAAGAATTGGATATGGCGAAGGAACGTTTCATAAATATCAATAAGCAACGGCAAGAGGAACGTCAGAAGATTATGCAAGCGAAACTTAAGCCGAAAGGCAAATTTTTGCTGCAGAAACAAAAATGAGCGCATGTAATGTCTAGTATATTATGTGTACTTGAAAGTATATATGTTATTTGTTATAAAATAAACTACATTTATTAAAAAATCAATAAGTTATTAAAATTGTAGAATGCTGTTGTTTACAAAAATTACTATTCACAGCTGTTTTATTCAGCTACAGTGTTGCCAATGCTCGACTGGCATAAGAATCTTATTTGTGCCCAATTAAAAAACTATGGAATGCTTAATTGATTCACGAATTTATAAAAAAATACGTATGTTTTCAAACACCGCTTAAGATCTATTAAGTCTTAATAAGTAAGCCTATATATTATCGCAAATATGGGGTAAACATTTTGTTTACTCGAAATTATCTACTACAGCGAAGAACAATTGCGATTTTGCGAAAAGGGTAACGCATTTGGCGATAATGATGAATGGAAATTGGTCTCTGCCTCCGATTAAGTAGTATATTAATACTAAATGGATGAAGGGGAATAAAGAGGTTGAGTAGCGAACTTATAGAGCAAAGAACAATTTTAGTCATGATTTCTTATGCCATTTCACCGTCTTAAATCCATGAACGTGAACCGAATTGGAAATGGTTTCATTTTGAGATATCCGTCTATGACATTGGTTAAACAGTATACAATGGAACCGGTCTACGGGAGATACACTATTTACAATTAAAGTCACCATTATGTTAGTAAAACGTTTATTTAAAAAAAAAAAACATTATTTTAAAACAAGAAATGTAATAATCAACTTTACCACAACTAAGTCTATAAACTTTATTTAAAAAACTCATCTTATTTAAAAACTCTACAAACTGCCTAATAGCTACTCTTCCATATTGTTTGGTATTTCTGAATCCTCAATAGTCTTCGTCTGCGGTATATAAACCTTAAAAGCAAATTTGGATTTTACAAAAGACCCCGTATTCAATACAGTGCAACCATGCTGCGATGTCGAAAAGCTCTGACACGAATCTCCGACAACAATCAAATCCGGTAATGGATACAACCACAGGGCCGCATCATAATCCCAATGCACTGGCATGGCAATGGGATGTATGGGCGTCAAATGTCCTTGACATATAAGGGTACGAGCAAAGTGTTGTTCAATCTTGGATGTATCGGGCGGGAAATGCAGAGTATTTCGACAAAATTTCGCCATCAAATCCAAGCGGCATACGACAATTTGCTGCGTACAATACTGTAATCGGCAGGGATTTGTGGCCAAACGGGTGCGTGGCCAAACCTTTAGCAGACCTGCTGCCAATGTCTTTGGTATAGCCGAACGTGGAAAGATATTGGGCGAAGCAGGATCTTCCGAGGAGGGTATCAGTATTAGTTCCGTTTGTTTTTTCAATTGTTCGCAGCCACTGGCCAATGCACCCAGAGCATTGAGATGTTGTTTCATGGCATGATGTTGCCGCTCTGAGGATGCAAAGGGGCCCATCAATACGATAGCCACGGGAGGACATGAGTCATAGCCCACAAATAGCATTCTCAGTTTTTCCATCACTATAGGCATATCCAGGCGCACGTCGGATAGAAATACAATGGTAGCCTCGGTATTGGATCTTTCCAATTCCTGTAATCTAGCAGAATATTTTAATAATTTCGTCGATTCCCCGCCCCAACTGTTTTGTGTACCAAAGAAAGCACGGCTACTTGCAGCGGGCTCTGCGGGTGGAAAACCCAAACCATCCACTGAAAGGAAATTTAATTTATTACATCATTTTGTTTGCTGTAATAGTATGCTTCATTATGCCCACCTTTCAATACCTCGCCATAATAGGAGCCTTCGGCCAATACAAAGCAACCTTCGCAAAAGAAACCTGCATGAAATTTGGCTCCACTCAAGTCCAATTCCACACTTCCCGTGGGATCTTCAATGTAAAACTTTCCCTCCTTTAGTTGGGTTAACAGACCCAAGACCACAGCTTCGTCCACTGACGAATTGGCCAAAAGGTTTTCACAGTATAACAATTTAAACTTTTTGGTCCTGGACTCCGCAGACACGCCATTCTCAATGACAGCCGGAGCGAAGAGTTCATGTCGCAGAGTCTTTTGCAATAACATTTCATACCGCTGTTTCATTTGTCCTGCTTTCATGGACGTGTTAGCCAAGATGCCTCGGCTTCCCTGTTCCAATTCGAATTTCTTGCTTTGCCTGTTGTACACATAACGTGGTATGGCGAAGGCATTAATAACCGCAAACACAGATTCACCCTCATCTAAACCCACACGATTGATTTCATTGATAGCCTTTTCCAAGGCGGCTCTCTCGACATGAGCTGAACTTAAACGCTGATTTTGTAGATTCTCGGTGATAATGGTCAGCCATTTCTCACGTTCACTCTCGTCGAAGGGGGCCAATTGTTCGGCCAAGAATATGCTATTCTCGGATCGTATCAGGAAACCACTTAATTTGAATGAAGTTGTTATTTTCTTTTTCAGTTTCGACAAATCCAAATCTTCCATTTTACATTCACATTCATAAAACAAAAAAAAAAAAAAATGTAAACAAAACAAAACTAAATGTCAATATAAAGCCCGCCAATTGTTTCTGTATTTAGAGTGGCCAGATTGAGGTCACCCCTAAGGTGTGGCATTGCCAGATATAAAATAAATGAAACTGACGTGTTTGTCAATCCTGTTCAAAAAACACTCGAATTCAGAGCGCTTAGCTTCAAAATCCTGGCGAAAAATATTGAAATTCGGATTTCTATTTAGACGGGATGACAATTGACTATTTCAAATTTACATATAACAACATAAATATTTAACCAAAACCCAAATCTGAAATGTTGAGAAACCACAGATGAAATTTTCAAAAATTTATCACTAACGAAGATCACCCGTTACTTACTTATTAAGCCTTAATGTCCTCACACAAAACGTCAAGCTCCTTGCTTGAATTAAACTCATGATATGGATCACAGATTCAATACAGGGTTGTCCAACAAGAGGTGTGATTTAGAATCACCCTCTATTTCTGTAGCTGTCACTTTTGAAGCTTTGACAAGTAGAAACAACGCATTGAAATTATTAAAATTCACTACAAAAATGGTGAAAACCTTGTAGTGACAGTTCGCAAAACTAAAAAGTTTCCGGATCGTGTTATCTCTCGAAGAGGTGATCACAATTGGCCACCGAGATTCAGCGTCGATTCAAGACTTCAAAGATAGATTCGTGAGGCTATTGAGGACATAGGGCAGCCACTTAGCGATTTGTGCGCGATTTTATTGTGTATACTCACTGACCGGGACCTACAGTTTAAATCCGGCTGCGAACGGCTAATACTTTTCTAGAGAAGTTTTACATGGCTCTTACTCGTTAAGACGCCAGCAAAACAGCCGCTGAAAAATGTTTGATGGTCATACCCGGTTTTTAACCTGGGTTTACTTGTGTGATACATACACACCACGTCCTCAAAAACGGACACAGTACAACGTTGTCAAAAGACGATGAAGCTGAAATGAGAATTCGATCAAATATCAAATGTTGAAGGACTTATTTAAACAAACGTTTCGATAATCCGAATGATGGTCTGCAATCATGAGTTCGGACTATCTAATTTCTACTGTACAGCCAAGAACACTAGAATATAACCAAGATATTAAAAAAGAAAAAAGCTTATAAAATATGGTAACATTTTTTATTTCTCTTAAAATATATTTGGGGCAGCGAAGCCTTAAAGTACTCATTTTTCCGCATACAACAATTCACCACTCACCTTGTAATTGGTGTATGTGACAATCATTTAGGCTGTTCGTCTCAAACGTTACAATTTACCGCACCAATGTGTTTGATCGGTGACCAGCCGGCTTTAAACATTTTTATAAAATGGTCTCTTTCAATTAAGCAATAAACCGGTTTTGGTGTCAAAATCATTTACGAGTGTGTTGTAACAACATGTTTGCATTAGAAATGCTATCGCGTTTAGTAATCAAAGCAGAACCATAATCAAGATACAAATGTTAATGTATACTTAGTCTAACTGAGAATGATGTTCAAATATCTGTTCGCTGTATAATGGAGAGCAAATTTAAATCACTTTAGTACATAGGTATTCCCTCGTATAATAATACTTTGGACAAATTTATGGCGTCATAAAACAGAGTCAATGGCGGAATGGACAAAAGCAACAACCGCCTGGAATAATGGATGTCATAAAACTGTTATTTATATTTTTGGTATGAGAGTTAATTTTAAACTAATAAAAAAAAACCTTATATGGGTATGTAGGAGGACCACAATATTGAGAAAAATCGGATTTTGGCGCATTAATATAGAATTATGCTGTCTTCCTCCACGTGGTCATTCTATCGGATCCTTAGTCTTAACTGCCTGCTTATTCCGTGATTTATAAGCTATGCATCCAAACTCGTTCGAAAAACTTTGGCATCTGGATTGTCATTTACAACGAAATAAACAGGACCAAATACAAATATTAATATTTTAACAAAAAAAAAACTTTACTTGCATTAAAAATTAAAATATGTTTATGACCGTATGATAACCGACTTTTTTTGCCTGCTATTGAAGAATACGAGAATATGTGGTTTCAACAAGACGGTGCCACATGCCACACAACTCGAGCGAATATGGCTTTATTGCAAGAGACATTTCCTGGCCGCGTAATTTCTCGTCGTGGCGACATCAACTGGCCACCCACCAAGATCATGCGATTTGACACCATTGGACTTTTTTCTGTGGGGCTACGCGAAGGACCATGTTTATGCAGATAAACCTTTAACTCTTGAGCACTTAAGAACCAACATTAAATTTCTTGCTTTTTTGCCTCAGTCACTAAATTACCGTTAATTTCGCTCCTTTTTCATACACCAAAATCACGTTCGGCTAATTACCATGTTGTCCAAGGGATGTTTCTAATTTTTCCTGGTGCGTTTTTGATGTTCTAAACTCGAAAAAAAATGTTAAAAAAAATATTTTTTGATACATTTGTTTTAAATGGTTCGGAAAAATTTACATTTTCGTCGGATGTACCTTTATAGTTTATTATTTTGAAAGAAGACGTCCGTTCAAACTACACCAAACTGCTAATTAAAGGTAATTATGTGATTCCAGTTTTGTTTCTGTTCTCAACAATAACCTAATAATAACCAGCAAATCTTGAGCTATATTTATTGAAAAAAGTATTCAAAATTTGACCTGATCGAATGGACCATGTAACTCATAGCCACCAGATTGTAATAAAAAAAATAATTCCAACAATATTTCTGTCTCGTATTATGATTTTAAGCGGGTCAAACTAGCCCGCCTCACCCGCATAATTACTCAAAAATCTTAAGAATTTAAACGGGGTAATTAGGCGGAGTTTACATAAATACATTTTGTTGGTGAAACATGAAATTTAATAATTGTAGAGCTGATAGCCATTGCTGCTGGTTGTCTATAATCATTTTAACCCTTAAGCAAACACCAGGTCCTGGCCAGGCATTTTTGAGATTTTTTTGTATTTTTTACATAGATAGCATAGACTTGGCCTTCCGATTTTTTATGAATTCCTCAATAAAGGTGTTTTGTATAAAATTTTTTCGAAAAAATTATAATTTTGTATCTGTGGGCGTGGCAATCACTACTAAGAAATTTTTATTCACGTTTGAACTACCAGGGCCCAGCCAGGCCCTATACCAATATGAATAAAATATGAATAAAATCAAAATAAAATGTATAAAAAGCACACTAAACACAAAAGTAGTCGTTCCTTGCTTTTATTTCGGAGAACTGTGCAAGTTGACAACAAAATTTTTCTTCTGCAAGTGATAGCAAAAACAAATTACAACGGTACTTTTTGTATTTTTTTATGAAACGCAGAATCGTTTTGCTTGTATATTTTATAAATAACTAGCTGACCCGGCGAACTTCGTTCCGCTTAAATTCGTTAATGCAACGAAAAAAATAATTCCGAGCATGCACTTGCTGCTTTATATAACTCAGTCAATTCAAATTCTTTATTAAAAAGTTGTGTTAAATACAATGGAAATAACTAAAGTAAAAGAATAACGATGTGCTTTAATCAAACCGCAATGATTGAGTTATCAGCCAACCTTCCGCTTTTTCACTGAAGTGCTTTATGGTACACAACGTTTTTCGTTTTGTTCTCTGGCGCGTACACGTACAAAGCGGAAGGTTTGCCGACACGTGAGCACGCCACATACAATTGACCATGTGAAAAACATGGGAACTCAAGATTGATTCCACATCCAGCGATTGTCCTTGCGCCTTATTAATTGTCATAGCGAAGGCGAGACGCACCGGAAATTGAAGACGCTTAAATACGAATGGCAAATCGTTCGCAATAAGAGGAATCCGCGGAATGAGAACATCTTCGCCCTTGAATTTTCCCCTCAAAATCGTCGCTTGAATGACATTTGATTTGAGTGTCTTCACAATCAAACGCGTACCGTTACAAAGTTTTGGTGCATTGAGATTACGCAACAAAATTATAATTGAGCCGACTTTCAATTTCAAAAAGTGTGGCGGCAAGCCCGGGACATCCAGAGAATTCAAAAATTCTGTCGGATAGTTCGTGACTTCGTTTTCATCCATCACGGAGTCGACGGATTTGTATGAATGCAACTCACCGGAGATATAATTTTGAATGACGAAATTCAAATGATCGACATCCTTGTTTTTCGCAGCCAAAACCGCTCTTGCACTCAGCCAATCATGGTCAACATAATTCTGCGCGATATTCGGAAAAACCTTCATAATCAGCTCTTCTGGCGTAGTTGTAATGCTGCAAAAATTCTGTGGAAATTCAATTAAGCCGGTAACTAATTCGACTGGAATCACGCCATTACCCATCGCCAACAATTGCCTCAGCGGACTGGTCACTTCGTATAGCAACTCGCATGTTCGTTTTCAACTGCAATTTCTTCACGTATTGCCATAAAGCCGACGCCTTCAGGCAAGCGTTCAATTCATCTGCTGGAGTTGATCTTGGAATGACAGGCAGCGTTTGACGAAAATCGCCTGACAACAAAATCAATGCGCCACCGAAATGTCGTGTGTCATTCCGTAAATCTTTCAATGTGCGATTTAAAGCTTCCAATGCGCGTTTGTGAGCCATTGTACAATCTTCCAGGATTTTACATCCTATGTCCTTCCTTGGGCCAACACGAATTCATCAAGCCCAAAATCGTGAAAATCGGACGATCCGTTATAAAGTTATGCGTGTTCACACGGACGGCATTCTCTTTTATAAATATAGATTTTCTCAGTTTTGTATTGGCAGTTGACAAGTGTAGAGTGCTACAATGAGTACTGAAGTAGACAAAATTTTAGAAACAGTTTCCAAATCTGATCCTAACTATTTTGAAAGGTTGGCAGAGGCTATTGCCAGTGATATAGAAAACGAAATTCAGAATGAAGTTCATCGAAATGAATATGATAACACAGAAGATGAAGCTTCTGATATTGAGGAAGAATTAGAAGTTGATAATGAAATTGAAGATTCATCAGAAAGTGAAGAAGATAATGAGGAACAAATGGAAAATCCGGAAATCTCCAACTCAAATAGTTTTGTCTACGGAAAGGATGGAACAAAGTGGTCTAAGTGGCCACCAGCTTCCAGAAGATTTATGTCTCATAATGTTTTGAAATGTACTGGAGGGCCAACAACTGGAGATGTTTTAGAGCTAGAGATATTCAAAAGATTTTTTTCAAATGACATAAAAGAAATTATAGTGTGTGAAACAAATAAATATGCTAAAAAAGTTTATGATTTATCGAACAAAAACAATACGGATAAAAAACCAGTTTGGACACCAATAACTCTGGAAGAACTAGAAGGTTTCGTAGGAATATTAATTTGTGCTGGAGCGACCCACAACAACACACAGGCTATCTCGGAGCTCTGGAAAACCTCAAATATACCTTTATTTCGCGCAACAATGTCCTTGAAGAGATTTAAAGATCTTTTACGGCTTGTACGATTTGATGACAGTCGTACTAGGTCATTCCGATCTCAGACTGACAAAGCAGCACCAATAAGAGATATTTGGAACTTGCTAAACATAAATCTTAAAAATAATTATAAGCCGCACGAAAATATTACAGTCGATGAGCAACTTTTTCCGTTCAGAGGGAGAACGAAGTTCACCCAGTATATTCCTTCGAAACCTGCTAAATATGGCATCAAAATTGGTGGGCATGTGACGCAAAAACTCATTTCCCGTTAGGAGGTAATATCTATACTGGCAGAGAGCAGGGCCAAATTCGAGCAGAAAAACAGGGAGAAAACGAGCTTATGCGCCTAGCAAAGCGCTACCAAGGTTCGGGGAGAACAATAGTTGCTGACTTTTTTTCGACTCTTGATTTATGCAAGCGACTAATGGCTATTGGTCTTGGTTTTGTTGGGACCCTCAGAAGCAACAAGCGATGTATTCCACTAGAAATGAAAAAACATCCAAAACGGGAAGTATTGTCTAGTGAATTTGGGTTTCATGAAAATATTGCAATTTGCTCTTACGTTCCAAAGAAAAATAAGGCCGTTATATTGTTATCAACAGTTCACTATGATACATCTGTTGCTGGCATAAAGAAAAAACCGGAGGCAATCATACACTATAATAAAACCAAAACAGGAGTAGATGTCATGGACCAAATGCTTGGTAAATATACAACCAAACGAAGAAAAAATCAATGGACCTTAGCATGATTGACGTAATGGCTTTAGCTTCATACATAATATATGATGAAAATATGTCTGTGAAGAAGAAAGAAGGTGCCAGAAGAAAATTTGTATCTCGACTTTCGGAACAGCTTGTTTACCCTCGCGTTGATGAACGAAGTGAGAACAAAAAAGTTACGGCAAATTTCATTAGTAGATCGGGAATAAAAGCTTTTTTAAATAAAACCATTCAGGTAGTGAAAATTAAAACAAATTATTTAGTATACCTAAAATTCTTTCATCTATTACAGGAACCTAAAGACAGCGGCCCTGAGGTGTTGAAAAACAAATCAAAGTGTGTTATTTGTAAGGATATAGACAATATAAAACGAAACACTAGATTCTTCTGCAAATTTTTTAAAAACCCTGTTTGCCTTCAGCATTCCAAATGTGATTATACATGCTTTAAATGTAACCAAGACTATATATGATTTTATAAATATGTTCTCCATTTTAAAGATTCGACTGAATTTTTTTATTTTTTTTTCTTGTTTTGTTTTTAATTGTAATATTTTTTGAGTATGAATAAAAAATATAGTTAATTTCAAAAACCAACAAGTATATTTTATCAACTTCCATGCAGTAGCAAATGAAGTTCATACAAAATACAAGAGGTCCCAGCCAGGCCCTGGGGTTCGTTTATGTAAAACCTTTTTGGTGTTTGCTTAAGTGTTAATATTTGAAATATTTTTCGTATGATTAAATATAAATAAATAAATAATTCATATCTGTATTTTCACAGACAGTCAAAATGCAATTAGATCCCTCAGAGATGATAATGTCAAATCAAGGACACTCATGTACTGTAAGGAAACGATAAATGACGTATCGAGAAATAACGACATAATATTAAACTGGATACCAGGCCACCAAGGGTTTCCAAACTGGCTAAAATAGGAAGGGAATCCGAGCAAAATACTCTGCAACTGTCTAAACCTTTTCTAGAGACAAAAAAGGAGTTCAGGGAATGGATGAAGACGACCCACAAAGGAAACCTGGGGAAACCTCGATTACAATAAAAAAAAGAGTATACTCGGGTTCAACAAAAATGAACTGAGTAAGCTAGTTGGGGTCATCACAGGGCACACTAGCCTAAGGGAACACCTATTTAGAATAGGATGTACCCAGAGCAACGAATGTAGCGCATGCGGAGAGAACGCCGAGACGGCGGAACACTTCCTGTGCCAGTGCCCTGCTTTCCCCCAGGTCAGGAAAGTCCAGTTAGGAGAGGACACCTTAGATGACCTATCGGCTGTCAAAGCAATAGACATAAGGAATTTAAGGAACTTTATAGAGGGGACCGAATTCCTAACGTAGGAAAAAGGGGAAGGGGAATTTGTAGAAGAAACCAGGAGGGCACAACAGGCCGAATTGCTGGCCTAGGTGTATGTCAGTGACATGAGACGGTCATGGTACATGACCGATCCTCCATTCAACCTAACCTAACCTAATTCATAATTGTATCACGGAACTACAAACATGGACATGTCTTAGGTTCCTTAAGATATTTTCATTATGAGATTAAGTTTGGGCTACTTTAATAGTCCATTATAAAATCCATCGTTTGCTATTAGTATTTCTGTAAAAACTATTTCAATATTAATCAACGGTAGTCGACAAAAAAAAACAGTTTTAAATGCAAATCAGGTACAACGCAGCACTGTCCTAACTTTTATCGCACGAATTCAAATGTAACGAATTTTAAGTGTTTTCAACAATCTTTATGTTCTCTCGCCTGATTAAATTTGTTTAAAAGATTTTGAAGAAAAAAAAATGTAAAATCACTGAATAAATATTGCGGGATTGTGATGCTAACTGGATTACTTAGGTTTCACATTTAAACAAGTCGTACGTAGTACGAACGTACCAGTCTACGTTAAATAGCGACTGAGAACACACAGATTAAATGTGAATTATTATTAGGTTTTCCTTTCTTCGCCGTCATCTTTCTCTGTTCTTTATGTTCAATTTATGGAAAATGCTTTACAAAAGTAGATGTTGGCCAAAAAATGGTACAGAACGAAAAAAAAACAAAAAAAACAGTGAACAGTAGCTAACAGCAGCATCTGCAACAATGTCATGTTGAAAAGGTGGACTCAGTGGTGTGATGGAGAGGGCAGATCGGCTTTGGTCGTGGGGAATTTTTTTTTTATTCAAATATCCATGATTGCTACATATTGTAAAGGCAAAGTATATTTAGGAAAAAACCTTAAATGAGAAAATGTGAGGAGGATGAAATTATGTATAGCAAGCCGAACCAGCAGACTTCTTCCTACCCACGGATGGGGTCGGAGTTTGACAAATTTGCCCTGAGTAGAGTATATTTTTTTACAATTCCCATAAAATAAAAAATTAAAAATATGTTTATCTGTTAATTTCTTTTTAATTTGAAATATTTTCGATTATATAAACGATTTATCTTTAAGGTACATATTTACCACAGCATGAGATGGAGCGTAAGGGTAGTGGACGGAAATATAATTTTTGTTTTTATTAGGACGTACTGATTTCTCTGCAAATTGCATATGTCTCAAATGTCATCATACCTATTATGTATGAGCGGCGCTACACTCCAGGAACTAACTGACTATCAGCAGTACGTTCTAGTTAAAATTCAAGGGAGATGATTTTTCGATGGAATTCCGGATCATGTTCTTGCATTTCAAGGACCCAATCAGCAAAGACACGACGTTGTTGATGATCGGCCGGCTTGGGTTCTTGTGTTAACTGAACTTTATAAGCCTTAAGACCCAAGTCAATGACGTTTGTGGAATGCTCAATTCCAAAGAACGACCAGGAATGGACAAACCAGGGTTTTCTTCAACACTTTGGGCTACAGCAGCAATATTCTCAGTTGTTCTTGAGCGACGTGCATGGGTTTTATTCTTCACATCACTAACCTGTCCCAACAGCTGGAATTTGTCCAACAACTTCTGCACTACGGTCCGACAAGATGCTTTACGACGACTCAAAAATGCTTTTGTTTTGCGAACTGTGACTGCTAGATTTTCACCATTTTTGTAGTGAATTTTAATAATTTCAATGCGTTGTTGAAGCGTGTATCGTTCCATTTTTAGTAATGGCGTAGTTTCTACTTGTCAAATATCAAAGAATAAAAGCTTTAAAAATGACAGGTACCGAGATACCAGGTGATTCATAATAACACCTCTTATTGGAAAACCCATTTTTTGTATAGTTTTTTTAGTTGACATCGATTTTACTGTAATTTTCTTAAATTTAAATTTATTTTTCGTTTTCTAAGAATTCTGGGTATTTGATTAGGAATATAAGGTTGTATCGGAATTAAGAACAATTGATCGTTGAGTAGAATAGAAGAATTCGATAGTTTTAGCCCCAATAAATGAATCGAGTTTGATCTTCGTTTACACCGAAAAAAACACTTCAAATTCATGTTTCTGTCAAAGACTAACTGCAGTTTAATCTTCTTCTTAATATATATTTACCCTCGACACTGATTCACTGATTCACTGATTCCCTGATTCACTGACTCTGTCACGCAGTACGTAGGAATTTAAATAGGCATTCTATAATTCTATAATAAATAATAAAAAAAAAAATATTTTTTTTTTGTACAGAAATTCTGTTTTCCCCAAATTTTTTTTACCAATATTTTTTTTTCCAAAATTTTTTTTTTCCAAAATTTTTATTTTCAAAATTTTTTTTTTTACAATTTTTTTTTTTTACAAAATTTTTTTTTCCAATTTTTTTTTTTTCAACAAAATTTTTTTTTTTCCACAATATTTTTTTTTTCAACAAAAATTTTTTTTTTCCACAAAAATTTTTTTTTTCAAGAAATTTTTTGTTTTTCAAGAAAAATTTTTTTTTCCACAAAAATTTTTTTTTCCACAAAAATTTTTTTTTCAACAAAAATTTTTTTTTTTAAGAAAAATTTTTTTTTTCTACAAAATTTTTTTTTTCCAACAAAATTTTTTTTTCCACAAAATTTTTTTTTTTTCAACAAAATTTTTTTTCCATATTTCAACGGGCGCCATAGGCGCATTACAACTTACTAGTCGTACAATATTGGGCGTTTAAACTACACTATGACAGTCGTATGATTGTGACAGCAATCAACGAAAGAAGAGGAAGAATCAAAACAGTTTTGGTTCATCAACTTTCACAAATGTAATAAATCATATAAATGAAGCAGCTGTGTAATTTTGTTGATGCTGTAACTGTTTACATCGACATAAAGTGAATAGAAGGAAGATAGTCTCATTAGCCGCTGTGCTGTTGGCAAAAAATCCCTTTTTATTTGAAAGAAACCAAATAAATCAACTTTTTTTCATTTTATTTCGAAAGTCTGGCAACAGCTGATTTGACAACAGCCATAGATTGACAGTACAGCGGTTGATTGTGCTAGATTGTGACTGTGTTGCCATAATGAAATACATAAATGCTGTTCATTGCTATTCGATTTTGTGCATTTCCGTCAACATGTGATAATGCACAAGTTAATTTGAATTATGTCTGCTAATGCACTTTAAATGCTGTCTTTTGTCTAGGTTATCTTCCCCTACCGTTTGCGAGTCTTTGGCTTAAGAACATATCACTTGTATGGATAGATCTTAAGATTGTTTGCGACGCAATATCTAAATATTGCACCAGACATTTCACCATCACTCCAAAACTGCCTTTATAGAATAAATAAATACTAACAAACCTGTCGTTGCAGAAATGTTCACAAAATATTTCCCAAAAAGAAACTGTAATGCATGAGTACCCGTAACTACATTTTGTTTCGTTTCGTTTGGGGTTTTTGTGTTTCACAAGCATAAATTTTCAGTAACTTGAACATTTTAGCCATAATTTAATGTTGATGTCGTTTTTTGTCCGGTTCGAGAGTTTCTCTTTCTTCTTACAAAAAAAAAACAACGCTTTGGTGCGATTGCTAGCAGTGCTAAAAGCAAAGCAAAGAGATGCCATGGAAAAAAAAAGAAGGGGGTTGGGGGCGCACAATCAGAACATGGACGAAGACGGAATGGCAACGAAATCGTTGCTTGTGACATTTACAATTGTTGCTTTAGCAGTGATTTCCTGTTATTTGTCTCATATTTCTCGTTGTAATAGCATTAAGCGTTGATTTCCCTTTTTCTTTTTCTCGTTTTCCATTTGTTTCTCTCTCTCTCCGTTACATTGTCAGTGGTTATTGTTGATGTTGCTTTTTGCCATTACTACTTAGTAAATCTTAATATTTTGTGAGTTTATTTTGTATTATTTCATTTAGTTTTATGTTTTTTTCCTTTTGCCTTTCTTTCATCAGGTATTCATAACAGAACTGTGTGTGTGTGTTTTTATGTCCTCAGTGCTATTCAATTTCGAGTTATTTTATTTGCGTAGATATGTTAATATCCGTTTCCGTTCTGTCCATTTAATGTGCCTGTGATTCTGTTATAAGTCAGATCCCCGTCTGGACATTGATGGATATAAACGTTTTTTTTTTTTTTTATTTTTTTTTTGAATATTTATTGTCGAGAAATTTTACTTTTACGGACAAAAACCGTTTAGTTTTTGAAAGGAGGTTCGTTTTCTGAGGAACATGGCTTAGACTACTTCTATAGCAACGGGCACAAGCAATTTTTAAACTCCCATTTATATTTAATGGAGTTAGGCCCAATAAATGAGACCGTAGTTAAACCACAGTTAAGTTGAACTAAGTTTTTAACAAAACTGGGTTTAACTTCAAATACGTTTTTGAATAGTCACTGAAGTTAATCCACACTTTCAACTGTTAATGTGGCAACACTAAGGCCCAATAAAACAGATCGTAGTCAAACCACGATTTCCTAAAACTCAGTTTCCAATAAAACTGAGTTGAAACTTCAACTACGTTTTTGAGTGGTTAGTCAAGTTAATCCATACTTTCGGCTGTTCATGTGGCAACACTAACACTGTTTATCAGAAAACATAATATGTTGCCGGTGAATAATTATAATAATACTAGTAAGTTGTACTGCGCCTATGGCGCCCGTTGAAATATGGAAAAAAAATTTTGTCGAAAAAAAAAAATTTTGTGGGAAAAAAAAAATTCTTGAAAAACAAAAATTTTGTTGGAAAAAAAATTTTGTGGAAAAAAAAAATTTAGTTGAAAAAAAAAAATTTGGAAAAAAAAATTTTGTTGAAAAAAAAAATTGTAAAAAAAAAATTTTTGTAAAAAAAAATTTTGGAAAAAAACATTTAGGGAAAACACAATTTCTGTACAAAAAAAAAATATTATTTTTTTTATTATTATTATTTATAGAAAATTATAGAATGCCTATTTAAATTCCTACGTACTGCGTGACAGAGTCAGTGAATCAGTGTATCAGTGAATCAGTGAATCAGTGTCGAGGGTAAATATATATTAAGATTAAACTTTTACAGTGGATTTCATGCCGAGATTCCAACAAGAGGTGTTATTTTGAATCACCCGGTATTTCGGTAGCTGTCACTTTTGAAGCTTTTATTCTTTGACAAGTAGAAACTACGTCATTACTAAAAATGGAACGATACACGATCCAACAACGCATTGAAATTATTATAAATTCACTATAAAAATGGTGAAAATCTTGCAGTCACAGATCGCAAAACTAAAGAAATTTTGGGTCGTCGTGAAGCCCCTTGTCGGACCGCAGTGCAGAAGTTGGTGAACAAATTCGAGCTTTTGGGACAGGTTAGTGATGTGAAGAATAAAAATAAAAATTGTGAACATGGCTTTGATTTTGACACATGCCGCGAATCGTGGCCTAATTGGTAAAAAAACTTAACACTGAAAACCCAAATAGTGTCTTCACAAAATATTATCTTCACATAGAGTCAATCCAATGTACCCAGGGCGACAATATGATTTGATTTTTTTTTTTAATATTCAATTTAAAAATATCCATGAACTCTTCTGTCGATTTTACATAAAAAAAATTAACTTTTTTATAATTAAAATAAGTCCCCTCAATAAAAAAAAAGACTACGCATCGTTTCATGCATTTTCATGTAAATCATGCAGGGTAATAAAATATAATTGCATTTATTATTTAAATAAAATTGGAAATATTGGAAACAATTTTTTTTTGTTGCACACCTTTGTCGTTTAAAGTTAACTACAACATTTGAGTTTTTCTTTTCATATACATATCGCACCCTGAATACAAAAGTGTAACAACTCAAAATTCTAACATTTTCAGGAGAGTGAAAATTTTTTTTTATATAAATAAAAATGATGGTAATATTTAAAGAATTAACATAAAAATAGAATTAATTGAATTTTTTCCAGTTAAAGACGATAGTGATGTAAACCATTTTTTTTTTCAGTAGTTAGAGATGTATGCTCTGAAATAATTTTGGGAAAAACGTCAGTTTTGGAAAAATTTCAGTTGTGACTCTTTTACATTTAGGGTGCGATATGTATGTGTGTGTGTGTGTATAAATGCCGATATCCAATACACCGTGTAATTACAATGGAATAAAATTGTAAGGTAGGGCTATTGCGTGTCCTACACTGAACAATTTATCTTCGTACCATTTGTGATAAGTTGACTCTTTCATATCCCTTACCTAGTGTGCAGGTACAGGGAAAATATTGTATTGTTGATACCAACTCGTAGGTTAAATACTACTTACTAACGCTTTGTAGATTGAATTGATTTTATTCGAAAGAACAGAATTTGTTTCTGAAACACTGAATACTGGCTTCGCAGTAGCTCATTGTGTCTAGCCAGTTGTCCATGGCCTTGGTAATGGTTTCTGGCTCTATCAAAATTTCAAATCTATCGTTAAAATTGATTAAGGACATTTTTTCGTTGCAATACAATAGAAAATGTTTTTTATTACTTCACTGTTAAGAATATAAATACAAAGTAACGAATTTCCCGGACGAATTCGTTGATGGCATATTGAGGGAATCAAGTTTTATGTTTGTGTTACCTCAATTCAATGACCCCGCTGGATTCTCTGAAAAAAAAATGAAAATACTAGCGAGATCTGTTGCAGATAATATTGTTAATGTTCAGATACAGTAAGAGCTCGATTTGCGCAACCGATAGGAAATCAGGCCTGTTGCATTAAATGAGATTATTGCACTTACCGAGCCCCAAATATATATGTTGAAATATTGAAATTTAAGAATATGGGATGAAAAATAACAGGAAGGCAACGGTAAAATAACAGTTATTGTACGCTCGTTCACAGTGGACAGAGTCGAACAGAGAATAATGTTGAAAGGGGAGCATTTGGTTTAACCGCGACCTCCAAACAAAGTTCCTGATTTCAGTGCATCAGAAAAAAGTTGCACTTATCACGACCTTTTTCTTCGAAAGTTGCACTTATAAAGACCGTAATATAAAAAAATGACGGTTGCGCTAATCGGGGAGTTGCAATAATCGGGGGTTGCAAAAATCGAGCTTTTACTGTATATCATTTGTCAAGAGGTCGGTGGCAATACCCAGCACAATTCCTTTACTTTTTAGTTCCCAGACTAGTGATGGCAAAAATAAATTAATAATCGGTTTTTTTATCATATAATTATTAATTGAAAACAATTAATCAATATTTTCCACTACACTAGATCGATTTCTAAGGAAGCCATACTTTCGATCATTTACAAGGCCGTCAGACTCTAAATACTTAACAATCGGTGGTTAAACATTAGGGTGGAGTGAAATTCAAAAAAAAAGTTAACCTCGGAAAGAGATGTAGTCTGGGGTCCTAATGAGGGGAAAAATAAAGAAAAAATTTTTTAGAAATTTTTAGGGGTCGCGCCACTCCCTCGAAATTTGGAAATTATCGCTATTTTGGAGTTGATTTTAGAAAAATCCTAACTTTAACCGAGGTTAACTTTTTCAAATTAAAAAAAAAGCATGTTTTCACTCCACCCTATTACTCTCCCTATTACTCTCCATAAACTTCGAGAGCGCAGAACATATTGCTATTGGGCGGTAATTCGCATGTTCAAGTTCAACTGTCAAGTTTTTCTGGAATTCACATTCATGTTTTCCTGGAACCAACACAGATCCTTGGAAGGACTGGCACCATGGACGCGCTAATGTGAACAAAATTACTTGGTCAACATATTCACAACCACGGGTTCATGTAGACCATATCGGCTGTGTGTGTTTGTATTGTGCCCGACAACAAGTGTGTGAATGTTAATTGTGCTTAGAATTCTGAATTCTGTATGTTTTATGGGGGAATTACCCCCTTAAGCATTGCCATTGCAGAAAAGTTGTAGCATACTTTTTGGAATTACCAAAAACAGGCAGATTCACAAACACAGCTATACACAGACATTTGACATTCAAATGATGCCATTGTCAGCCCGTTGTTTGTCGATGGTGATCGGTCGTCACTGTTATTGTCACTGCCTCTCTCGCTCTCTCTCTCAGCATCAGCAACACCTAATTAGTATGCATCGCACAAAATGGCTTTTCGCTTTCATACGTGGTTAACAATTACAATGGATTCCAGGGTTTTGTTTGTTTGCCTGTGCGTCCGTATGGAGGCCAGGAGGAGGCGCTACTTAGCTGTGTGTGTGCCCCATCAAATGATAGTCATACTGAATTCCAAATGCGCCTCCCCCTCTGTTTGGTCTACGGGTCTAAAATGGGGGGAAAACAAAATTTAATTACCATGGAATGACTTAAATCATTTCACAGTGGACACACTTCAGAGTCCCATACAAATGAATGACATTAATCATGTAGCCATCATTGTCAGTCAACGAATGTGTGATGGTGTTGGTGGTGTATGTACACATATTCATATGTAAAATGTACAAATTCGAAAGAATATTTTCAGCGTACTATGGGTACTAGTACAAACTCACTGGATGAGTTCGAGCATTCATGAGGGCTCTGACCAAAAGCTTTTTGTTTAGCATCTGATGGCCAGAACTGTCCATCGCTTTATTTTGAAACCCACGAAACCGAGCTGGATAAAACATATTCTGTATTGTTTTTGTTTAGTCACCATGTTCCTGTAGAGTTTCTGCCTTTCCCTCGTTTCGATTTCGATGATTCTATGTCGATTCATGAAATCGCAAGTCTCGTCATTTTCATGTGAACTAACCAAGGACCTAGTGTGAACAGTAGGGTGGAGTGAAATTCAAAAAAAAAAGTTAACCTCGGAAAGAGATGTAGTCTGGGGTCCTAATGAGGGGAAAAATAAAGAAAAAAATTTTACAAAATTTTTAGGGTCGCGCCGCTCCCTCGAAATTTGGAAATTATCGCTATTTTGGCGTTGATTTTAGAAAAATCCTAAAAAGTTGTATGAAATAAGGGCATGAAAAAATTTAAAAAAATTGTTCTCATTGTTCAAAAATTTTAAAAAGTAAAATAAGTCAAATCGTCCCTTCTTCAGAAAATTGACTGAACAATGAAATCGCCACCAAAGCTACAAATATTAGTCGATTATCCTCATATTTGCCTCAAATACTTTTGTTTGGGCACTGAACAAGCTCAAACTTTTAAATTTCGAATAAGTTAAGTCGTTAATTTTTAGGATTTTTCTAAAATCAACGCCAAAATAGCGATAATTTCCAAATTTCGAGGGAGTGGCGCGACCCATAAAAGTTTTTTAAATTTTTTTTCTTTATTTTTCCCCTCATTAGGACCCCAGACTACATCTCTTTCCGAGGTTAACTTTTTCAAATTAAAAAAAAACATGTTTTCACTCCACCCTAGTGAACAGTGTTGGATATGGTCGAGATATGTTGATTTCTGTCGTCGTCAAGTTGCGTCAATAAGCAAAATTGCCACATTTGCAACGAAGACAATCCTCAAGATGTTAATAATTCACCATTTCATCCATTAAAAAAGAGTATTTGGTGCGGTTTACAATTTCGAAATGAGTAAGGAGCTGCCGTTACGGAGAATGGCCAAAGCTATCGAGTATTCATGTTGAATGAATTGTTGTTTCCAACAAATAAACATCGCTAAACATCAATGACATTTGGTTTTAATACGATTCATTTCGGTCCACGCAGATCTGATTCGAGCGGGAAAGAGCTGTCACTCTCTAAATAATATACATATGATTAAAAAAGAATCGAGATTTTAAACCGAATTTCGGTAGATTCAACTTAAATGTGTTAATATTAAACGAAAGATAGCATTATAACAACTTATATGTAAGATTCAGTAGGTAACGGATATAAGAAGAATTGGTTTAAGAAAAAATCGCATATAAGAAAAGTCCGGCACAAACATTGGGTCTTTAAGTGTGAAAACTTGTTACAAAAATTTGGAAAGTTATGGCGAGAAGCCTTGCGAACTTCCTTCTCTGCCTGAAAAAGGGTATTTCATTTATTTTAAAATAGAAACCCATACACTGCAATTAAATGTATTCCAAATCTTCTTAAATTCCCATATCATTTATCGAACTTTAACATTTAGAACTCTGTGGTAAAGCCGTCCATAAAGCCGGTGTCAATTAACTCTTGACACTACCGCTGACTTTATTTGCAGAAAACCTTTTGAAGTCTAAACGAAATAAAAACGACCGCCATCCCCTCACACATTATAAACAACACGGGAAAATTGTGTATTTTTTGCCCCGTTTCTAAAAGCTAAAGCCACCAAAACAAATCCGTAATAAAGGCAAAAAGGATGTTTTCCTCCGCTGCATGGGATGGGATATGTGTGCATATATTTACACAGTGTCATGTAAATACACGTATACAAATAGTTATCTAAATAGACAAAACTCACACGCATACACGGAGACCTACGATGACGCCCACCGCCACATCCGCAGAGCCACAATCCACAAGAACTTTTGATACGCCTTTGATAATGGTGTGAAATTCTTCCTAATGCCACGAACAAAAAAAAAAAAACAAAACAAAAAACAACCACATGCAGCCTCAAAAGTGTGGCGTTGTTGTTGTCGAAGGAACCATTACAGAAATCCACCGATGAACGTGAAAAACGTCGCGTGTTGCGATTCACGACAGGGCAGAAAGGAAGCAAAAGAGCCAAAACTCACTCGCTAGGTCAATAGGCAATTTTAGTCAACAAAACCACCACGAGCGGAACGAATGCAAAGGATCCGCATATTCCTAACTAAACATTGAAAAATAAACCTTATTTGCATAAGATGCCCTACAGACCCAAATAGGATATTGTCGATTTTTGAGAGTACATTAAATAACAGCATGTGTGCTAAAGATTACCGGTAGATGGGAAATAAAAGTGATGAAGTATTTAAGAGAATCCTGAAATATGCCTTTGAAAGGACACAGGCTCTTAGAAAAATCACCCAAACTCAAAAATGGCTCTATGAAAAATCCACAAAAAAAATCTTATGATAAAAAATTGATGAAAAATTTCCCCAAAAAAATATTCCATTTTTATTTTGTGGAATTTTTCATTGTTTTTTTTTGGAGATATTTTCAAAACAAAAGTGAAAAATTCATAAAGGGTGTTTTTTTATTGAGGTATAAAACTTCGAATTGAAGTAAAACACAAGAAAATCGTTTTAATGTCCATCAATTTGGCTTTATTGGAAGGATAATTTTATGCCATTAATGTTTAAATATGATTTCGGGCATGTGGCCGCCGCGGCTGGCTCGAATAAAGCCAATTCTACAGGTCCAATTTTCAACCACTTGTTGGAACCACAACTCATCCACATTCATGCCATCCAATGCGGGAACAAAATAGTCGGTTATCATGGCTCTATACCGGTCTCCATTAACGGTAACTGACTCTCCAGCATTATTTCGGAAGAAGTATGGCCCAATGACTCCACCAGCCCATAGAGCACACCAAACAGTCAGTTTTTGTGGATGTAATCGCATAAAATGGACGGAGCTTGCGGTGAACTTCGCGAACTGAACCATTACTTTCGAAATAAATTTGCACGATTTGCAAGCGATTTTCAAAGAAAGGCGAAAAATTCATATATCAATTTTTTTTAGAATAATTTTTGGGTCCCAATTCAAAAATGAAAAATCTCCCCAAAATATTGCATAGACCAAAACAACACGTACATTTGGGGTGATTTTTCATATTTTGCTGGGGCCATCGTTAATTTTGAAATTGCGGTAATAATTAGGAAAATAAGCCCCAAAACATTATAAAAAAAAACAGGGTTCTCCAACAAGAGATGTTATTTTGGATTTCAGAGAAAAATGGATTTTTTTGGAGATAAATGATCGGAAGTTTATTTTATAATAAAGCCAAATGGCCACCACGCCATGGCCAGGACCATATCCTTTTCATGAAATTGTCCATAACCAAATCGCAAAGAGGCTGCCCTATGTCCTCGATAGCCTCACGAATTCTAATTGAAGTCTTGAATCGACGCTGGGCTGTGCGCGTAGACCTTATCTTTCACGTGGCCCCAAAGGAAGAAGAAGGATCACAAGATCTCGGTGACCATTTGTGATCACCTCTTCGAGAGATAACACGGTCCGGAAACTTTTTAGTTTTGCGAACTGTGACTTCAGGATATTCATCATTTTTGTTGTGGATTTCAATAATTTCAATGCGTTGTTGAAGCGTGTATGGTTTCAACTTGTCAAATGTCAAAAGAATAAAATCTTTAAAAGTGACAGCTATCGAAATACCGGGTGATTCAAAATAACACCTCTTGTTGGAGAACACTGTAGATATATGAATTTATCAATTTAATATTTTTTTTTAATACTTTTGATTTCTTTTTTTTCGTTAAAAAATACACTTTTTCCAAAGTACGAAAATCTATTGTTTTTTTTTTTTGGGCGTATATCTCATAATATTTGGGGGATTTTGCATTTATTTGGGGTTATTTTGCATTTAGGTTATTTGTCACAGAGCCATTCAAAATGCCCAAAAAAACGAAAGATGGCCCAAAAAAATCCCATACAAAATTGAGGCACTTTCCATTATCAAACAGAAGATCTCTTTCGTCAGCTTTTCCAAAAAAACGCGAAAAATAAAAAATTGGGAAATTTTGCATTGTCCATTTTTTTTGACATTTTTCATATGAAAAAATTAAATGTTACCCATAGGGTCTATGAAAAATGTCACAAATGAAAAATGCCACCGAAAAAAAATGAAGAATGCCCCCAAATAAATGAAAAATCACCAAAAATTATCCAATGCAAAATACCCCAAATATTATGGAATATACCCCCCAAAAAAAATCGATATATGATTGACTTCAGTTATGAAAATATTCCCAAAAAAAAAACGAAAAATTCCACAAAAAAAAAAAATGGGAGATTTTTCATTGCCCATATTTTTGGGCATTTTCCATATGACCAAATTAAAGCTCTATAAAAAATATCCCCCACCAAAAAAAAAATGAAGAATGCCCCAAATGAAGAATTCCCGAAAATAAATTAAAAATCCCCCCAAAAGCTTGCCCAAAAAACGACTTTATAAAAAAATAAATATATGATTGAAAATATCCCAAAAAAAACGAACAAATTCCCCAGAAATAAAATATTGGGAAATTTTTCATTGTCCATTTTTTTGAGCATTTTTCATATGAAAAAAATAAATGTTACCCTTAGGGTCTATGAAAAATGTCCCAAATGAAAAATGCCACCGAAAAAAAATGAAGAATGCCCCAAATGAATAATTCCCAAAAATAAATGAAAAATTCCCCCAAAAGCTCAATATGAAAATGTCATCAAAAATTCTGAAAAATTACCCAATGCAAAATCCCCCAAATATTATGGAATATATCCCACAAAAAAAAGTCGATATATAAAAATATTCCCAAAAAAACAACGAAAAATGTCCCAAAAATAAAAAAATTGGGAAATTTTTCATTGCCCATTTTCCATATAAAAAAAAAGAAATTTTAACTTAAAATGTATGGAAAACTCCATTTTTCCCTTTTCTCGGGAAATTTTTCAATTATATGAGATTTTTTTTGGGAATTTTTCATTTTTTTTTGTGGCATTGTTTAAACAATGCCTATAAAGGGTTCACTCGGATGTCAGAAATCGACCCCTTGCGATGCCCTTCATTGCATGAGGAGTGGGAGAGGTAGACGATTGTGTGACGGTGGAGTATAATGCACACAGCTTCCGATGAAATTCGCTAAGGGAAGTCAGATGAGCACTGGCTAGCTGGTCATGGTTGTCAAGGAACCGGCACCCAAGGTGAGTGAGTCAACGGTCCCGTAGATCTGCACAGTGGCACAACATGTGTTCTACTGATTCTTTCTCTCAACCATCAGTTTGGTTGCCATGTCGAATGCGACTATGTCTGCCTGCCACACACTAAACAAGTTATAGAGTTATGCTATCTACAAGCTATAGAACCATTGTCTACCTTCTGCGAACGTGACCCTTTACCAACAAATTAAGGGAAACATTAGCGTTTTACTCTCAACATTCGTGCAAGAGCCGCTTTGAGTTATTTCATTAGTAAAACTGAAATATGTTAATGGATATGAAGAATTCATCGACAATGGGGGTTCGTTTACATAATCCACTTTTGTGCTCCGGCTGAGGAAACTCACAGCACACTCGCCACACTCCCATTGTAGGGTGTTTTGGCATGTGTTTATTTTGTAAAACCCTACTCGTTTACACGGTATTCGTGCACTTGTTTAGTTTGGCGGCCAAGCGATGAATATGTTGCTTTGTCGCTGTGGTTGTTATTTTGCAACATCGCCGTGTGGCATGCAATCGCCATTAAAACTGAACAGCCACACAACCCATGTACACACACAGAAAAAGCGCCGCTCGGTTTTTGTGTAAATAAAACGTTTTTGAAGGAACATTGAACATTTTTCAGTTACCAAAAGCCACCAAAACAGCACCAGCAAATATGCCGAACACAAAATCCTTTTGATCCTTTTTTTTTTTTGCATTCTTTGAAATATTTTCGAAGTCGCCCAAAGAAAAACCAAAGTGATGAAATATTGCGTATTCCAAAAAGAAGGTTTTTTTTTTTTTGGAAAACTTCGGCATAAAGTTGTAGTTAGTTACGCACAGTGGTGTACGGAGTAAATGAGGACCACAGTGATGTGGGATCAATGTAGGAATGAAGCAAAAGGAATTTAAATCTGCTTTTGAAATTGATATGTTTTTGAGAAATCCAAAACCAGGTTGTCTTTTGATACAACCACCGATTTAATAGTAGCCTTGGTTGGAAACAGTCTGATCTTCAGATTAACGGTATATCAGATTTATATACGAGATTTTATTCCATCCGTTGGAAACCCCATAGCAAGTAGCTTTTTTACTTTTTCTCAGTTGTCTTTACCATTCAAAATTGAGAATGTTAAATTAATCAACCATTTTTCAATGCTAAGCCTTCTTTTTTCCCCGTATAACCGACTTCGGTTAACTGTGGTCGTTATCTCTGAAGCGAACTTTGGATAAGTGAAATTTAATTCAGTTGAACGATGTGAGGGATAATGTTTTCGAGTCATAAATTTCGAGTCATTTATGACATATCCTAGCCATAAACGTATTTCACATTTCAACGTCTATTAATAAAATCTCCGAAACTCGGTTAATTAACTTTCCCTTAACTCCTTGAACAGATTCACTTAAAAGCATTACTTTTTATATGAAATAAAAACTTTCTGTTTACAACATTTGTCAGTTATCCGATATTTTCAATTAACCAAAGTTATTTCTTTAAAATCGAAATCGATAAATTCAGTTATCCGATATTTTCTGTTAAGTGGATTGCAGTTATCCGGTGTCGACTGCGGTCCAAAAGCTGCAAAGATGTCTTTGGAGTCCCTGCCCACATATGAGAGTTATATTTGGCTGGATTTGGGCGGGGTAGATATTTACGATCAGATCAGATGAAGTGAAGTACTGGACCACTCATAAATCGTCGCCAAATGGCGAGCTATTTATCGTTTGACTTTTGTCCCCGACCTCCCAATCACTTGGCCGATGATCTAATGAGAGAGGTTTCTGAGCGAATAGGTCGTCAATGAAAATATGAAATAGAGAAGGAGAGAGAACAGAACTGTAGTCGAAGTAGCTGAGAGCAGCATGAACTCGGTGGCGAAGTGTTTAGGGGACCATACAAAAGGGGGAGAAATCAGACTCCAATAAAAACACCAGTGATGTTATCGAGTTCAGGCGCACAAGAGCGAACTGCATGTATTTCTAATTTAAATGCGGCTAAGGTCATGATAAACAATTTTTTGTTGCCAGAGGTTGGAAGACTTGGACGATTTTGTGGTTTCAGCAAGATCGTTTCAAGATCGTTTCGTGATTGTTTTTTAACCAAAATTTAAGCATAAATAATAATCCGAACAACACACTAAAAAGATAAAAAAAGGGTCCAGTGTCTCCCAGTTTTGGGCCCCAACAATTTTGGGGCCTCAGTGTAATTTTTGCCAAAATGTGATAATTTTCACAGGCTCTTATCTGGCAAACCGTTTGGAATTTTGACTTAACCTCTGAGAGAAGTTGTAGCTTTTGTCATAAAGAACAAATTGCGAATGAATAAGAATTCTATTAGTTGTCACCTTGTCGAATACCTCTTGTAGTGGTGAATGGTTCGGAGAGGTCGTACTTCTTATAATTAAAATATTTTCTATTAAAACTAACTTTTCTTCCACATATGCGATTTTGACCTTGAAGATGACGTTTCATATGTTCTTCATGACAAGAGCTACAACATCGCCTCAGAGAGTAAATCGAAATTCCAAACGGTTTGCAGGCTATGAGCCTGAGAAAATTATCACCTTTTTTTGTAAAAATCCCACCGAGGCCTCAAATCTTTAGAGGCTCATAAAAAAATGTGCATGTCTTTGGGCAAAACTGGGAGACACGAGTCTTTTTTCTTTTGGTCTTTTATCACGTAGTGGTGTCCGTAATTGGGTATAATGTCCATGACTCAAAAAATGCAGCCCTCCAGCATTCGTCTCCAACATGTTGGGTTGACAAAATGCGCTACAGCGAAAACAGCCGAGGCAGCCAGCTGTATGACATCGTGTTCCATAAATAATGGGATTGTTTGTTCATTCGAATTAGCCAATGCCAAAAAAAATAGATTTTTGTAAAGTTTGTTCAATATTTACTAAGAAACTTGTATATGGACCACTCCGAACACACGCTGAACACGATGGTACCAAAACCACTCGAGTTAGGCCTTTATCAGTTGTGATCACTGATGTCGGCATGGCTGTGGTGTTTATTTTGTGTGAGCATTCATTTTTAAAGGCCAGTTTGTAAATACTACAGATATCTCCTTTATCAAGTTTCTTCTTCATGTCATCCCCAAAATACTTTTCACACTAGAAGTATTTGAAATTATTCTCTTATCAATTAATGAACCTCACGATTGCTTTCATTCTAAAAGACGACATTTTCTAACGAGAACGTTTTTTTTTTTGACAATATCCCATTACGATTTTGGTTTCCTTTAATTTTCTTTTTCCCCCGAAATGTAACATATCGCCAAATTGATTTAGTTGGCCCCTGAACATATGCACCATAAATACTCAGATGTTTTTTATTTGTGGCAAGAAAGAATTATGAATTCCTTTTTCAATGTAAGTGCTGCGATTCTCCATGTTTCCATGTCTGCCAAATGGAACTTTGCTGATTAGACATCACATGTTCCTTTACAGGATGATGCTGACGATGACGATGGTGATGGTGATGGCATAAACGAATCTTAACAATTGGTGGAAACAAATATTTATTTCACACAAATGACATCTACGACACTGTAATACATAGGATGCATATGACAATGTACACACACACATCCATGCATACCTACATACATACATACATATGTATGTGTTCTAGGTCGCTATGTATTCTTGATGATACACATACAGCATATTTGGCTACATTTCGATAATGGCACTGGTGTTGGTGCTGTTATACCGTTATTACAATGGGGTCTATAATTTAGTGAATTACCAAACATATTTTCAAACATAGCTGCGACTAAATATTCATTGGAATATCTAACGGAATATTAGGAAGGCCCTTAATATTCATACCGAGATATGAACCTGGATGTGTTGTCTGGTAGTTGCACTTAATTCTCGCTAGCAAAGACACATATAACTAGAATTAATTAATATTATGATTGAGCATCTTTACTGGCTGGATATTAGGTACATTTTATTTCAGATAATAAATTTTTTAATTGAGTTAAACAATTCTTTTAAATAATACAGGGTGGACCAAAAGTCACGCCTGCGTGTAAAAATTGAATAACTTTTTTGTTTATTAATATTTTTTATTGATTTTTTTTTTAAATATAATATTATCTTTGTATGACCTAAATTTTAATTATGAAAAATAATGTCAGAGAGATGACCACCATTTTCATCGAGGATGAAGTTGGTAATACAGTAACGGTGAATGGGGACAGATATCGCGCTATGCTTAATAATTTTGTACGCTCTGAGGCAGCCAACAAGTGGTTTCAGCAGGATGGAGCAACAGCACACACGGCCCGTGCCACAATGACGCTTTTAAATTAAATTTTTAATGACCGAATTATCTAAAAAAATTCAGAATTTAATTGGCCAGCACGTTCACCGGATTTAACTGCCCCTGATTATTTTCTATGGGGTTATATCAAAGAACGAGTGTATGTAAACAAGCCTCAAACTATAGAGCAGCTAAAGAACAACATTGAAGCTGAGATCAGGGCAATAGAGCCTGAAACCTTGCATGCAGTTATGCAAAACGCCTGTTTAAGAGCCCAATTGTGCATCGATGAAAATGGTGGTCATCTCTCTGACATTATTTTTCATAATTAAAATTTAGGTCATACAAAGATAATATTATATTTAAAAAAAAAATCAATAAAAAAAAATAATAAACAAAAAAGTTATTTAATTTTTACACGCTGGCGTGACTTTTGGTCCACCCTGTATTATTTAAATTAATAAAATTTATGATTTATACACGCTAAAAAATACGTCTTTTTTTTGTTTACACACAAGTAAAACGCGTGTTTGGTGTTTGTAGCAAGTAAAGCTTATTTCCATCTACACAAAGCTTATTTGGATATAAATATAACTCATTTGCTATTAATATTACCTATTTGTGTATAAGCAATAGCGTGTTTGGGAAAAACAGACAACAAACTTATTAAATTCAAGAAAGCACAACATTTGGGTGCGAATAAGTGTGTATTTGCAACTGGTTTCGTAATTTTTTTTTTTGCATTTAACTCATTAAAATAATATCAATACCGAGAGAATGAGATGGATTGTTATATAGAAACTAGTAAGTTGTAATGCGCCCGTTGAAATATGGAAAAAAAAATTTTTCTTGAAAAAAAAAAAATTGTTGAAAAAAAAATTTTTGTGGAAAAAAAAAATTTTTGTAAAAAAAAAAAATTTTGTTGAAAAAAAAATTGGAAAAAAACAAATTTGGAAAACAAATTTTGGTAAAAAAAATTTGGGGAAAACACAATTTCTGTACAAAAAAAAAAATATTATTTTTTTTATTATTATTATTTATAGAAAATTATAGAATGCCTATTTAAATTCCTACGTACTGCGTGACAGAGTCAGTGAATCAGTGAATCAGTGTCGAGGGTAAATATATATTAAGATTCACAAATTGAAAAAAATATAAAAAATGACTCAAAACTGCATACATTTACATTTGATATTGATCACCTACAAACAAGTTAATGTTTGTGGTATGGAAAAATATATATATGTTTGATGCGAACTTGTTTGCTGAAATTTGTTAAAATGGTCATTTTTCTTCAGCGTTTAATTTTGGATTAATTTTTTTTTCCGAATGCTATAACGAAATATTTTTCACTACACTGAAACAATAGAATTCATCAATTTGATAAATTTTTACATCAATTTGATGAATTTGGACATCATATTCCAACCTGCTACACTTTTCTTCAAACTGATGTAGACCTTTTCATTAATTTTCTTCAATTCCGTACATCAATTTGATGCGCTTTGTACATTAATTGGATGAAAATTGTACATCAATTGGATGAACATTGTACATCAATTCGTTGAACATTGTACATCAATAAATTAAAATTTCAATTACTATTTTGCAAAAGTTTCGGAAAAAAATAAAACATTTCTATTTTTCCAAAAGAAATCATTTTATTTTTGTCTATAAAGAAAAAAAATTTGGAAAATTTCATGAAAAGGATATGGTCCTGTAAGCGTGGCCGTGGTGGCCATTTGGTTGATGTTGTTTTTTCATTATTATACCGGGATACCTTCCTCTTTATTATGAAATAAACATCCGATCATTTGTCTCAAAAAATTCAATTTTTCTTTGCATATCCATATAACATCTCTTGTTGGGAAACCCTGTATAATACAGGGCTTTCCTTCGCTATATTGATGTAAAATAATGCTTCACTTTGATGAACGCAGAAAAATGCTCCAAAACCTCAAACAAACATCAAATTGAAGAATTTATTCATCAAGTCAATGTATTCATCAATTTGATGTATATCTTTTGAAGAATCATTTTCATCGGTTTGATGTACAGTTTTTTTTTTCAGTGTATAATCGTTACCCAGTCTTATATTCCCGTTTCAATCGACAGATTGAACACAATTTTTCTACCATTCCTGTGTTTTCCGACAGTAAGTGGGAGCAGCCTAATATACACACATTCGCTCATATGCATCTACTTTTTTTTTGGCAAGCTGAACAGGACTGCCCTTCCAACCGCAAAAACAAATTCCGTTGTTTGTTTTCATACGACCGACACACCACCCAGCCAGGTCCACGGCCACTGCCATTGTCAGTTGCCACTTTTCATTAGGAACGCCACCAAACACTTCCACCACCAGCGACACAGTCGCTGCCGATGTCCCAAACGAATGCGTGGGTGGAGGATGCACGATGGATGTACGGATATTAGATGGCGGCGGGTACTCGTTATATTAAATAAAAAAAAAAAACAGTTAAGGGGGATTCTAATGTTCGGGTACTTTGTTTACATTTGCACACTGGTATCTGTTGAAAACTCTCATTAGAGTCGTCACCCCTCCCCCGTTTGGGTGCATTTGTATGTATTGGTGGCTTTGTGGTTTTATTTTAAATATATATGTATGTGTATGTACAGAAGACATACATAATTTATTTGTATGTATATACTTACCAAGCGGCTGGCGTAAGGCCTTCGTACAACCTTGTGGAAGGACTTGTTGATTTATGATTTGCGTTCACACTTCGCTTGAATGATGTTGTAGGCTTCAACCTAGGTTCTTACTTATTTCCCTTAACATTCCATGATGGAACATGGAATCAGTAAGCAGTGCGCGATATAATTGTGTATTTTCACTGACTTTTCTAGAGAAATTTTATGTGGCTTAGTGATTACGCTCCTCATAAAGTCGTCAGCATTTACGAGGTGGAAAACAGCCGCTGAAAAATGTTGGATGGTCTTACCCGGATTTGAACCTAGGTGTCTTGTGTGATAGTCGCACACACTACCTAGCACACCATGGCCGTTCACAAAAATGCTATGTTCACATTTGGCAAATATTTGACACATGTTTGCTCAAAAAATGTAAAAGATTTGCATAGTTAATTATGCGTTCATATTATGGATTTTATTTGACAGCTTTTGTTTTCCAAAACAGCTGTTGAAAAATGTCAAATAAAATTGTGTCAAACATATTTTCGGGCCGTTTAGACATAAACAAATATTTGCAAAGCAAATTTATTTGACCAACATGCCAAAAAAAAAAATGTTAAGAAATATTATTGATATCTCGCCCAGTTGTCGAGATTTGATTTTGGAAATATTTTCCCAAACAGCTGTCGAAAAATATCAAATGCAATTGTATCAAACATATTTTCGGGCCGTTTAGACATAAACAAATATTTGCAAAGCAAATTTATTTGACCAATATGCCAAAAATTTGACGAAATATTATTGATATCTCGCCCAGTTGTCGAGATTTGATTTTGGAAATATTTTCCCAAACAGCTGTCGAAAAATATCAAATGCAATTGTGTCAAACATATTTTCGAGCCGTTTAGACATAAACAAATATTTGCAAAGCAAATTTGTTTGACCAACATGCCAAAAAAAAAAAATGTTAAGAAATATTATTGATATCTCGCCCAGTTGTCGAGATTTGATTTTGGAAATATTTTCCCAAACAGCTGTCGAAAAATATCAAATGCAATTGTGTCAAACATATTTTCGGGCCTTTCAGATTTAAACAAATATTTGCAAAGCTAATTTATTTGACCAATATGCCAAAAATTTTAAGAAATATTATGGATATCTCGCCCTGTTCTCGAGATTTGATTTTGGAAATATTTTCCCAAACAGCTGTCGAAAAATATCAAATGCAATTGTGTCAAACATATTCTCGGCCTTTCAGATTTAAACAAATATTTGCATAGCAAATTTATTTGACCAATATGCCAAAAATGTGAAGAAATATTATGGATATCTCGCCCAGTTGTCGAGATTTGATTTTGGAAATATTTTCCCAAACAGCTGTCGAAAAATATCAAATGCAATTGTGTCAAACATATTTTCGGGCCTTTCAGATTTAAACAAATATTTGCAAAGCAAATTTATTTGACCAATATGCCAAAAATGTTAAGAAATATTATTGATATCTCGCCCAGTTGTCGAGATTTGATTTTGGAAATATTTTCCCAAACAGCTGTCGAAAAATATCAAATGCAATTGTGTCAAACATATTTTCGGGCCTTTCAGATTTAAACAAATGTTTGCAAAGCAAATTTATTTGACCAACACGCCAAACAATTTTTTTTTAAATATTACTGATATCTCGCCCTGTTCTCGAGATTTCATTTTTGGAAATGTAAGCCTGCTAATGGCGATATTTCAAAAACTAAATGAGATTTACACGAAATGTATTCAATTTTCTTGTTTTTTTTAATTTTCGACTGATTTATACAAAAATGTTACTAAAGTGTTGTAAGAACAAATAAGTATTTGTCAAAAAGAGAGGCAATTTTATTTTACGTTAAGTGTTTCCACTTGAAGAATTTTTATTTGCTAGCAAATAATTTTATTTGCCAACAATGATCTAATTTCCTTTTTGCCCCTTAAATATATTTGGTATACAGATTGTGATGAGCAAATATTTGATTTGAATATTTGTGAGTTCAGTTGTAGCCGGGTTACAGCCGGGTTATAGGCAAGCAGTGAGCGATTATTTTAAGATTTAAGCATTAAAAATAATAAAAAGTTGTCTGTTCTACTGAAATCCTCTCTTAATAAAGAGATTTTCATGTAGAATTAAAGTTTTGTGGTTGCTGTGCATTGGGAAGGCCTTCATAACGTTATCACTGCGTACGGCACTGTGTAAATATGTGAGTTTTGTGCGGGATTGTTTTTTTTTTGTCGTTGTGGAATGTTTCAATTAATTCTTTTGAGATTAATAGTTTCGTATGCGTGAAATATGATTTTGTAAAGCCCTACAATAAAACATAGAAATGTAGAAAATGTGTACGAATCTACACCACAACAATTTTAGCCCTGCAAATGTCTATTAGTGTGGGGCAAATATTGAAAGGCCGCAATAACGTGACAAAATGTAAACGTTAATATGGGACACGGCGGGATTTTGGTGTCAAAAGCACTAAATTTCAAAAAGCAAATGACGGAGAAATGTTTAAGTACAAAATATGCATTTAGGGTTTTTTATTTTTGAGAAATGTTGGTAAATTCATATTGAAAAGTGCTAAGCAATACATGACTTATATTTGCATGCAATTCGGTGGTCCATACATGTACAATAGTCTTGATAACATTTGATTTTAATATATTTGCAGAAAATAGCATTTCTTCATAAATTTAAAAGAACTGTTAAGAATTTACCATTTTATTAATAAAATGGAAGGATGAAATGTCTTGGAAATTTACAGAACAGGAAGAAAACTATAAAAGTAATCAAACTTGTCAAAAACTATTGCATACAAGTAGGCCAGCTATTTACTGAACATTGAATATAACTATAATTTATGGACAATTTGGGCAAAGAAATGGAATTAAAAACAAAAGCATCTAATATTTAGGAGATTTTTTCCTTGCTAACCTCTTATTTCTTCTGCGATCTAGACAGATCTGCTTGATACTGTTATTGGCCGACTTTGAAGCTTTTTCAGAAATCTTAATACGAAAGATTAATTTATTACTTATTTTCTACATTTTTTTTTCAAAAACTCTGTTAATTGTAGCCTTTTTCAAATGAAGTTGAAGCAAGGAGAATGGACTTTTTTCTTCAGTTTTCAAATATTTTCATGTGAAAGCATTGATTTTCTTTCAAATTCTCACAGATACAGAATGTGGTGGTCCTTCAGTTTTCGTTATCCGAGCCCTTTCTTTTTAGTTAAGAAAATTGGAGTTATCGGGAGCCGACTTTACACGGGAATAACGTGTTTCAATATTCCCATATTGTTTTTGGACCGGTCTAATATCATTGGGTCATGTTTGGTAAGGGCGGGGTTAGCTACAAAACAGTCAGCACATTATTTTGTCTTTTTGAAATGAAAAATGTTTTGTGTTTATTAAAAAAGAATTTAAATTAAAATATATAATTATTGAGCAAATTTATTGAGAGGAACTTTATAAATTTGCCATTGAGGTAAGTAAGTTCTTCATTGAAACTTCGTTTTAGGCTTTTCTTTGTAACTTCATTCATAATTCCCTCTATATTCCATAAAGAAGCCGACGGGGAACTTCTCTCAAATCTGTGAGTTGTGCTCTATTTAATTTCTATACTCACTGAACTTTTTTTAGAGAAATTTTACAAAGTTTAAATCCACTCAAAAGTTTAAATCCAAGAATGCACCCCCGTTTGTCAGTGAGCCGAACCGTGAATAAAACTACTGTTACAAAAAAGAATAATGTCGAACCGAAAAATGTGATTGAGTCTTGGGAAAAAAAAATCAAAATGAAGACTTAAAAAAATCTGAAATAGTTTTTCTGAATTAAATTTGTTGTTTTAAAAAAATATAAATTCCATCAAAAACTATAATTGTTACTATGAGTTGTGAACTACTGAACCGAATTGGAACCACAGCTCTGGAGTACTTAAAAAACCTTTTAAAATCCGCACCAGTGGTTCAGAACTGCTCTGAAGCAAAACGACTCAAATTCCGAAATAGTTTGCATCCCGTTATTTTGTGCAAAGCCCTTGGCTACAGAGAAGACCTAACAAACGCAATCTGTATCAGATTGTGCTCTATGAAAAATGCCCCAAAACTAAAAACGAAAGATGACCCAAAAAGATCCCACACAAAATTAAAAATATTCGTTACGAAAAATACCCCTAAAAATTCAGACATTTTTCATTATTTTTCGATATTATTTCATTTCTCGTTTTTAAGCCATTCTTCATATGAAAAATAACCCAAAATGTGAACAATGTAAAATTCCACAGATTTTTTTAGCTCAAAATAGTGAAATCTCTAAAATCTGCTTTCAATCGGGTCAACACATGGAAGCCTTAAAGATGGACCAAAAATACGAAGAAATCGAATAAAAAATTGGGGATTTCTTAATTTTTTTTGAGCATTTTTTATTTGGAGCTTTTTTCAAATACATTTTTCGTTTTTGAGACATTTTTCGTATTTTTGATTTTTTCTGCATACTTTTGATTTTTTTCGTTTATTTTTGGGATTTTTTTATTCGGGAAATTTTTCATTTATTTAATTTATTTTTTTTCATTTATTTTCGGGAATTTTTAAAATATTTTTGGTTGGAGAATTTTTCATTTATTTTTGGGAATTCTTCCTTTTGGGGAGTTTTTCATTAATTTTTGGACACTCTTCATTATGGGGAATTTTTCATTTATTTTTGGGAATTCACCATTCGGGGAATTTTTAATTTTTTTTGGGAATTTTTCATTTATTTAATTTATTTTTGGAAGTTCTTAATTTTGGGAATTTTTCATTTATTTTTGGGAATTCTTCATTCGGGGATTTTTTCATTGATTTTTGGGAATTCTTCAGTTGGGGAATTTTTTATTTATTTTTGGGAATTCTTCATTTCCGGAATTGTTAATTTATTTTTGGGAATGTGTCATTGATTTTTTGACAATTTTTCATTTATTTTTGGAAATTCTTCATTTGGGGAATTTTTCATTTATTTTTTGAATTGTTGTTCATTTGGGGGATTTTTTCATTTATTTTTGGGACTTCTTCATTTTGTTCATTGAATTCTTCAATTTGAAGAGTTTTTCATTTAGTTTTGGGAATTCTTAATATTGAGGAGTTTTTCGTTTATTTTTGGGAACTCTTCATTTTCGTAAATTTTTTCAGTTGTTTTTGAAAATTCTTCAGTTAAGGAATTTTTCATTTATTTTTGGAAATTTTTTATTTATTTTTGGGAATTTTTCATTTATTTTTGGGAATTCAGCATTTGGGGAATTTTTAATTTTTTTTTGGGAATTTTTCATTTAATTAATTTATTTTTGGGAGTTCTTCATTCGGGGATTTTTCATTTATTTGTGGGAATTCTTCATTTGGGGAATTCTTCATATTTTTCATCGATTTTTGGGAATTCTTCAGTTGGGGAATTTTTTATTTATTTTTGGAAATTCTTCATTTTGAGGAGTTTTTTATTTATATTTGGGAACTCTTCACTTTGGGGAATTTTTTATTTATTTTTGGGAATTCTTCATTTTGGGGAATTTTTAATATAATTTTTGGGACAGTCGTCAAAATATTCGGTAGATCATAATCAGAATTCGATGAAACCGAAAGATAAAGTTTTTACCAGATTCAAACGAACCCAGCTAACAATTTTTAATATGAAACACTTATAATTTAAATTATCTGCTAATGATAACTCATTACCTTTAGCATTCCGTTCAGAGGCCAAGTAATTAATACTTAAAACAGTTTAAATATCTGGAATCTGTGGATAATTGCATCAATAGTTCAGTCTCCCCACACACATTTTTGCTCTCCTGCACTCTCCCAAATTTCGGCTCTAACCAAACTTGTGTAAATGGTTTTTAGGTCACAAACTTCATGTCCTTTTCAGGATCATAAAAAATGTTGTTGTTTACCAGAACCTGTTAATTATTTGTGTCATATACAGTTGGTATTGAAAAATACTCTTGAAAATGTTCCATTTTATTTTGCACTCTGGGAATTCCTTCATTTGTTGCTCATTCGTTTATCAGCATTGTCTCTATATCGGTAAGTCTTAAGTGTATCTCTGTCTGCAACGGGTTACTGTGTGCATACAACTTTTCTATTGAATCCATTTATGTGTGTCCACATGTTTTAATGCTATTTTCATGAAACTGCAGTTTCACACATGACCCAACCTTCCCCCCCCCGCCCAGTTCACACTGCCTATACAGTGGCGTGTCATAATATTGGGAACGATATTGCAGGGAATTATGATAATGTTGAGCTTTAAGAACATTTTTAGATTTTTGGGCTTGAAAAAAAAAACAATTTTAAATATAACAAAAAAATAAATTTACAATAAAAAAAAATTCTTAGAAACCAGGATCAAATGCCTTTAAAACAAAGGTATTACACTTTAAAGTCCATTTACTAGGTTTAGAAAAAAATGTTTAGAAGTTGTTATTTGCGAAGATTTTTAAAAATTTCGACGAATTTTAAATACACGTAATTTTTTTTCTGGATTTCGAGAGGATATAACGTGTGATTTAAAAAAAAATACTATATGGACCACCCGTTAAAGGATATCAAATGAAACAAAGGGTTGAAAAACAAAAAAATTAAAAAATTAGTAAGCACGAGTAATGTGAAAAACGGAAGAAGAACGGATGGAAAAAGGAAAAAAAGGGGTGACAGAAAACAATCTACAGAGCGAAATACAGTGTGAGTAGAATTTTAAATAAACCAGAACTAGCAAACAATGTTAAAAAGGGGGAAAACAAGAACAGAAATGGTTAAAATATAAATAGAAGTCAAGAGTTGTAGGAAAACATATTGAATGGAAACACAAACCGTTTAGAAGAGATCAATTCATTCGGAGCTTGTTCAACATTTGCCAACAGCAGATGGAAATGGGATGAGACTAAATAAAGCACCACCCAAAAGGCAAATGCTGAACAAAAACATTTTACATTGGGACTCCTGAGGGAAAATTATGAGAAAGAGACCAAGCCGTTTAGACGTAAGGGAGGGCGGAAACGATTTAAAATAATTGTGTAGCAGGAAATAATTCCGGGAGAATAATACCAATGTTGAAAACAACAAACGGAAATGCGTTAGAAAGCGAATAAAACGGAATGCTGAAGGAAAATTATTATACAATACAAAAAATAATTCTAGAAATAAAAATTACAGTAAATAGTAAACGATTTAAAAATACCAAAACCGATACAGTTGAATTTGCCTTTTAATTGATAGGATCGCTCAAAATAAATCTTCGTAACGATTGTTCTGGATGATTTTGCATGTACTGTAGTTCGCTTAAACGAAAATCCGCTTTATAGAAAAGTCGTTTATGTGAAATGTAGCAATTTGATGTCGACATAAATTCACTTAAGCGGTGCCTTGTGCAAACCACAGATATCTTCATTCTCCATATCCTTTCAATCACCGAAAGTTCCAACACCGTCTATCACAATTCCATGGCCCGATACTGTAGCTACGCAATCGGCCACATTTTCAGATTCCTCTGGGAATTCGGACAATGCAACATTTGTTCTCAATGAAATTTTCATTTTGCGTGTTGTTGTTTCGGAACCATTTGTGTGATCAACTTTTAATCAGTTCCTTTTCCCCGGCAATATTATCTTAAAGTTTCCACACAAATACACTGAGAGAAACTCGGCATTTACCTAGGGCCACTAAAAACTTTCGTATTCTGCCATTGTTGTGCAGAAAGAGTATTAAAAGTATGTCTGTCGGAATTCTCTGGGGATTGTGGTGGAGAAGATTCATAGTTTCACATGGAATGAAATGTTGTGAACGGAAGGACATATGGCTTTGGGATTGTTGTGGCCAGGCCGTATTATAAATAGACAAGGATGAAATATAGTTGGCCAAAAAAAATCGTTAATACAAACCACCTACGGTTTGTTTTTATTATTAATATTCCGTACTCTACTGGATATTGTCATCTTTTTAAATAACTATGATATTGAATAAATGTGATATGACTTCTGCAATTGCTGCTTATGTTTTCTGTAGAGGGTTGTCGTGATGATGTCGGCAAACTATTTAATAGAGTTTGAGAGAGTTGATGGTTCCGGAAACGAATGCGCTAAATTTCTACCTCGGATGCTTGTTATACAAGGTTTTCCAACAAGAGGTGTTATTGGCTTTAGTTTTGCAAACTGTGACTGGAAGATTGAATTTGAATAATTTCAATGCGTTGTTGAAGCCTGTATCGTTTCATTTTTAGTAATGGCGTAGTTTCTACTTATCAAATGTCAAAGAATAAAAGCTTCAAAAGTGACAGCTACCGAAATAACACGTCTTGTTGGAAAACCCTTTATTTGTGCATACCAGAAAATGCTACGTCTTCACATTTTTATCGAATTTATTCGGGTTTTTCTAACAATTGAATTCATAATGATTTATATTTTCAGAAAAATTGTGTGATGCGTTCCATTTAATGGAACTACATTCGTTTGGTAACGTCTCTTAGCGATTTTCCTTAAATATGAAAACCCACAAAGTTACATGAAATGTCGAAAACTGTCGATTTTCATGGAACTTCGAATTTAAATAAAACCAGATCATTTTGCTACCCAAACACAAATGTTTCCCACAAACATTTTGCACATTTAAATTAGGCACACTTTCCATTCACAACAAAAGTCACGGTCTTTTATGGTGAATTCGATGTAATTTGTAATGGCTTTAATCTGTTCGAAAAGTACTTGCCGACATTTCAATATTGATGCGGCTGCTGGGTGGGCGGTGGCGTGGAGGCTGGTGCGGTCCTTTGATGTTGCCATGGCGGCTGCTGTTGTAATTCGGCATTTAATGGTCTGCAATGAACAAACGACTGAAATGTCGGCAATTGCCCCAAATGTGTTGTACACTTTTGACCATAAAAGTAACCGACAGTTAAGTTATAATTAAAAATTCCCACCACCCCCCAAACCGAACTACCGAAATGAAAAGCAAACACAGTGATTTTTGTCTGATTTATTGTTTCGTTTTATTTTGTTTTGATACTCGTCTTCACCGAAAATAATATGGAAATTTTATTCTTATATTGATAAACTACAAATTTAATATAAAAATCGATTTGAGAATAAATACCAATTGAGGTTATTCAATACAATATTGCTTATGTATATTAAGGGGTTAGTATAAAAATTCAAATATAAAATTAAATTAATTCGTTGATTTCAAAATTCCCATATGGTGTGTGTGCGTGTGTGCATGTGTTTAGGGAAGGCCACGGAGGGATTGTTGCAGCGATTGTAAAATACCCACTGGAATCTGTGAAAAGAACACAGCGGGGAGAAGAATTAGTAAATTATTAATTTGTATTTCTAAAGCAACAGTTTAATAATCATGGAGGCAGGTTTAGGGGGGATAATCGCTCCCTTCAGAAGAATAAGAAGATATCAAAAGTAAGTACATATTATTCTAACAGATTATGATGGACAAGAAGTTTAGGCTGGTTTAATTTTCGAAAATTTCCAGCTGGAGTTTAATCTCTCAAGACAGGCCCCAAATCACGATATCCGTTATCGACAGTTTGCAATGGTTACAATCACTTTGTCGATGACGACCGACAAATTATTTTCCCGATTTCTATCAATCATAGTACGGAAAATCTCGCTTCGCGAAAGGTATTTTCATTTTTATCTCTCGGTTTGTTACTCACACTCAGAGACAAAAAAAATAATTCTCGTGAAAGTAATTTTTATCTACGAAAGTTATCTTTTTTATCTTTCATGAGTGATCAATACATGCTTTAAAAGTATTGCTCTCTCTAACGAAAGAGAAGAAAAGATAACACTCACTCATAAAAATAACTTTCACGAGAGTTTTGTTTTACATTCTGAGTGCGAAAGTTAAATAAAGATAAATATTAACGAGAGCACGCGTGAGACAAGAAATATAAAAATACTTCTGTTTAGAAATTGACGCAGGTCAGTTTCTTCTATTGTTTTGTTTGAAGCAGTTGAAAAAAATGGGTCGTAAGAAGTGCTTCGAATAGAATTGCAATAGAATTGCTTTATTGTTATTTTTGATTTAATTTTTTGGTTTGAAAACAATAAAAAAGAAAAAAAAAATGTATCCGCTGAAAGTTTAATTATTTGTTATACATATTTTCGTCCCATTTCGCCGTTGTAAAGGGATTTCCTAAAAATGCAGTTGATGACGAATATTTTTTCTAATGATTAAACTCATGAATGAGAATTAATTTCTAATGAGTAGATATAACTCTCGCGCGAGTGCTCGGTAGATAAATTTTGTGAGTGAAAAAATAATTGTTCTCTTCATATTTTAAATTACTTTCACGAGAAAAAATATTTATCTTGAGAAAAATTTATATTTATCTTTGAGGAGAACAATTTTTTTCTCATAAGGTAATTTTCTCTTGTGAAGAGAATAAAAATTGAGTACTCTCCGTACTATGCTATCAATAGCTCAGCTGGCATCGACCAGGACATTTCCATTTATTCTCTTGTCTTTTTTTTTTTTTTTAAAAAAAGACAGTACCAAATGTAATGTTTTTGATATTAAATACAGGGTTTTCCAACAAGAGTTGATATTTTGGTATTGAAAGAAAAATTGAATTTTTTGAGATAAATGATCGGATGTTTATTTCATAATAAAGAGGAAGGTATGCCGTTAATATTGAAAAACAACATCAGACAAATGGCCAACATGACCACGCTTACAGGAACATATCCTATTCAGGAAACTTTCCATAACCAAATCACAAAGTGGCTGGCCTATGTGCTCGTTAACCCTTACGAATTCTATATTTGCGGTCTTGAATCGACGCTGGGCTGTTGGCGTAGACCTTGTTTTTCACGTGGCCCCAAAGGAAGAAGAAGGATCACCAGATCTCGGTGGCCAATTGTGACCTCCTCTTCGAGAGATAACATAAAGAACAATGATGACGTTGCTTGTGTGGCACGTATCACCGTCCTGTTGCAAGTAAACGTTGTCCACATGAATATCATCCAAATCCGACCATAAAAAAATCATTAATCATCCATAAACGTCGATCGGATTCCGTGAGCATCGTCAATCGTTCAACGCTCCATCCCTCCATAACTTATGCTGTTTCGTCCTGCTATATTTTCAGATTTTTGACTTACCTGCAAAGCAGATTGAACTATTCCACCGTTTGAGCCGAAACCGGCATTTTGTTGCGACTGCGATTCAGCTTGGGCAGCTCCGCTTGGGGCAATCAGTTGACGTTTCTCCACGGATTTGCGAATATGCTAAAAGAAGGCACCGAAAAAAAAACAAAACATATGCATTTCAATTTTTAAAATTACATTTAACATCATAATTGTGTACGGTTGAATATGTGTTTCATTTATTGCACAAAAAATAATTTTGCATAAAACTATTCCCTATGAATGGGCGGGTGTGGTTGGTAGGGCGCAACATGTGGGGAAATAAAATGTCAGAGACACTCTCCATAATCCAGTGCAAACAAGCCGCAATTATGGTTTTTGCTCTAAACATTTATTTGTGTTGTATATATGTATGTATGTATGTATTTTTTTTTATATTTGTGTAGATATAATAAAATATGCATTAAGTTTGTGTGTATGCATGTCTATAGTTGGTACATGTATGTGGTATTTTTGTTGTCGTTGTTGTTTGCATAAAAAGCAACATTTACGTCAAAACCAAGCCAAAGTTAGTGCAAAAGTCTGTATGCGAAATGAACATTTTCATTTCATTTTATTGTGTGACCATAATGTGCATATGTGCATATTAGGGTGTCCCCCTTTGGTAGAATTTTAGTATTTCACTCAAAATTACACAAATTACTCAATTACTTGATCTTGCTTGCCGGAGTCCAAAATTCGTGAATTTTTTTTTTCATTTTCATGTTTTTTTTTATAAGCATCAAAATGATTGCTTTTGAGGTCTAGCAAATTATAATTAGTAGTAAAATTATACACCAACATATACAAAACAGGTAAAAACGGCGTCAAGTTCGGCCGGGCCAAACACTGAGTTCTCGCGTCTAGTCAGCTGTGACTTACAAATCGGGTGTGCTATTTATTAAAATTAATAATAAAAAATAAAAGAAAACAAATCAAGCATAATTGAGCTACTAAGCAGTACATATCGGGTGTGATTTTTACTAAAATTAATATAAAAAAAGAAAAATCAATGCTTAAATAAGCATGGCGGATTCTGTTTGCAAATTAAGAGATTGGTTTTGTTTTATTTGTGGACATTTTTCGGTGTTGGTGTATAATTTTACTAATTAAGCGTAAAGAGCTTTATTTACAACATTGGTGTCTTTGGTGACCCCCACTGAAATTTTCCGGCAAACATTTTCGTAGAATATCCTTAAATGTCAATTTTTAAAGGATATTTTTTGATTTTCTCGAAAAAAGTGTCAAATTAACCCATTAAGAGACCAGTTAGAGGGTTAAGATCTTCCACAAAAATAATCCTCATACAATTCCACAATACAACTCTGACCATAAGAATTCTCTCAGACATTAACTTACAGCATTTTCTCATATAGTATAATGCTCCCTTCGACCAAAAAATGAAAACTTTGACCCACTGTAAAAAAAAAAACTCAGACGTGCTGGACCATAAGTTTGTTCTACAAAAATGATCTACTCAACATACCCTTTCAAAATTATAGGGTCGTTATTCTGTTCCAAAAATGCTGTTGGACAGTGTTATTAATAATAGTTCACTTGCCACTGTTGGGCCTCAAGGCCCATTACTGTGGGTGCAAGCAAACAGAGACCACTCTCAGTGAAGGAAAACATCGCAATTCCACCGCACCTATTTCGTTTGTGCGTCTCTACGAATTTCCCCCAACATTACATTAAGACCTAATAACTGAGATCGTAGTTAAACCATGATTATGTTAATCTCCGTTTCCAATAAAACTGAGTTTAAAGATCGTAGTTAAACCATGATTATGTTAAACTCCGTTTCCAATAAAACTGAGTTTAAACTTCAAATAGGTTTTTTGCGTGGTCTTTTAAAATAATCCACATTGTTGTTGATGTGGCAACACTAACACTTTTACCAGAAAACATCTGTTTCCGGTGAATAATTAAAAAAATATTACACTTTCGTGGTGGATTTTGGTGACACAAAATTTTTAAAAAAAATATAAGAATTAATTTGACTCATTGAATTAGCCCTAAGACCTATCAAATTAAATCGCAGTTAACCCATTAACGCCCGCTGTACTATAAATAGTACCCAGCTTCAAGTTGGAATAGTGTCTAATGCAGTTTTTCACTCTGGCAATACTTTTTTCGTGTACAATATATTTACAGCCTCTAGCCGACAAACAGCTGATTTCAAAGCCACAAAACAGCTGTTGTGTGTTATTCTCCTTTTATAGTATTTTAAAGTGTTAAAAGTGTTTCAATACGGATATTGACAATTGAATTATTAAAATTGTTCATGGTTTTTAATTGGGCGTCAATGGGTGAAATCACGATTATCTAAAACTGAGTTTAAACTTTCAATACGTTTTCGAGTGGTCATTTAAACTAACTCACATTTTCATCTGCTGATGTGGCAACACTAACACTCTTAGCAGAAAACCTATGTTTCCGGTGAATAATTAAAGTAATATTATAGTTTTGTAGTGGATGTCGGAGAAAAAAAAAATGTTTCAACCAAATTGGAAAATGTCTGAAAGAAAATCAGAGGCCTGAACACAGGTTGAGAACGAATTCAACTGCAGCTCATAGACTGCTTTTGGTCACACAAGATTTTAAAAAAAAATGAGAATTAAAAAACGCCGCAAATTGAACTGTGACACACGTATGAAACGGGTGGTGGTCGGAAACCAATTACAGCATGAACAAAATTACAAAGCTGCATCATTAAAGTCATTACTTCTGTTTGTAGAACTTGGTGAACCCATATAATTTGTATTCTTCTTCTTTCGTTGATTGCGGTCACAATCATATGACAATCATACGATAGTTTGAACGGACGATTAAACTGTAGTTAAACGTCCCTTTGGAGGTCGCTACCAATTCCTAACGATGAGTAATTCACTCAACTCCGTTTGCCAAAGATTTATGAGTGGGGTCGGATGGTGGGGTAAATATTAAATATTATTTAAAATAAATATTAAATATTATTTAAAATAAATATTAAATATTATTTAAAATAAATATTAAATATTATTTAAAATAAATATTAAATATTATTTAAAATAAATATTAAATATTATTTAATATAACTCTTATATGGGCTCTTATATACTCTTATATACAAAAAACCGGGTAGATCGTACGACGAATTATAGAAAACAAAATTTAGTTCTTCAACCGAACTGTTCCTATGTGAAATAATCTTCCTGTAGGTATTTTTCCTTCCAGCTGTGACATTTTGAAATTCTAGACATTGCACTCCTTCCATTACCCTAATTTCCTAACGTTAACACAGTGCATTACAATTATAGGGGACATTCCCCCGGAGTGTTGGTCAAATGCCAAACTCCGAAAAGGAAAATCTCTTGCTCGAAAATTCACACAGCTCCGCAAACTGCCAGTGTTGGCCCTGCTGTCCAGCCTTTAAGTAACAAAACTTAGTTTCTACCACAGGGATACCCTAATATTTTAAACATTTTTATATACAGCACCATTTACATTCATTTACATACACCATGAGTACGTTTAGACATTTGTTAACCAAAATACTGTTTAAATGTTTTGCACAATGCGGTCAACACTAAATGCAACACTGTGTTCTCTGTGTATGTAAGGGTATGTGTGTAAATATTGAATATGGGGGGTGAACTGTTTTAGCTTTCAAAACTGTTTCCGTTTCCGCTGGCAAAACTAAAACAAATAAATTGACCAAGTCAATATTCAGTGCTGGTCAAGTGATCAATTAAGCAAGCCATCAAGCAAACCAATATTGAAAAGCATAATCACTTAACCCCTTCGAGTAAATAAACAAGTAAAACAGTAATCAATTGTTAGGGCAAGTAAAGTATTTTCAAGTTAATGATGTACACAAATTCCACTGAGTCTCTCGATATTAAAGTGGATCTCATCTGCTACGCAGTGGTCCTCATCAGTGTTCCGCTTGGCTGCCAATCTATTCGTGCCGCCTCGAGAGACATACTTTTCCCAGAGGATGTGTGTGTGTGTTTTTTTATTTCCTTTCCATTGCATGTCCTTGAGACACTGTACCGCAAATACATATCAATGGTATCCTGGCCCAGAATGAAGTGCAACACTTTATTTCCTTTTATTGTAGGTGTGTGTGTGTGTCCTTTGCATCGCAAAAAAGGATACTTTTGCAGGGGGTTTGTTCTGTTCATGTGTATGTAAGCGATACACAAAGCATGGTGACAGGAAATGAAATGATAAATGCATGAGTATGTGTGTGATGGTTAATGTATGGGTTCTCTTTCTTTTTTACAGCCACCACCACGACTACCGCAGCAACTATTGCAAAATACTTTCATATCGCTGAATAAAATTTTCTTTATTAACCGTTTCGGGACGACAGGGATGTTTTTATCCCAGAAAAATTTGAAAAATCATATCTCTGAAAATTCTCACACGATTTGGTTGAAAACCGTCCCAAATCATTATTTATATTCTTCTCTAGAATAAAATAAATTGAAATAAAGTAAAATATATTCTGATTTTTCAAATTTTGCTTTTCAGGTGTGTTTGGGATGTTTTTGTCCCAGGACGATATCTCCTTTTCGGAACGTCCTAAAAATATATTATGAAATTACTTTTCTTAAAACAACATTAGGAGACTATATCTAAACTCTTTTTTAAGATTGATGGCCACAAAAGTTCTCGTCCCGAAACGGTTAAATCTTTATAAACATTTTCTTTATTTTGTGCCAGCATCTGGCCACAGTTTTCTTTATAGAGAATTTTCTGTCAGCATCTGGCCACAATTTTTTTATAGAAAATTTTGTGCCAGCATCTGGCCACAATTTTCTTCATAGAGAATTTTGTGGCAGCATCTGGCCACAATTTTCTTTATAGAAAATTCATAGGCAGAATCTGGCCACAACTTTCTTTATAGAAAATTCATAAGCAGAATCTGGCCACAATTTTCTTTATAGAAAATTTTGTGCCAGCATCTGGCCACAATTTTCTTTATAGAAAATTTTGTGCCAGCATCTGGCCACAATTTTCTTTATAGAAAATTTTGTGCCAGCACCTGGCCACAATTTTCTTTATAGAAAATCTTGTGCCAGCTTCTGGCCACAATTTTCTTTATAGAAAATTTTGTGCCAGCATCTGGCCACAATTTTCTTTATAGAAAATTTTGTGCCAGCATCTGGCCACAATTTTCTTTATAGAAAATTTTGTGCCAGCAGAATTTTCTTATGCAAAATTGTACACCAGTGTTCCGTGCTGTCTACCTGTATCAAATTTTGTGGATATTTTTGTTGTTCGTCCTGAATGTATACAATATGGTCGTGTTGTTGTTGTTGTTGCTGCTGCCGATCAGCAGCAGCAATATCAACTGCCTCGACAACGGTTTTGGAGCGTTGGCGTTCCTGATTAAAATGTATGCGCTGCTCTAATTTGCGCTGTTGTTGTTGGCGATTATGATGGGTGCGATGACGATGGGGATGTTGGCGGTGGCGTAGTTTCGTTCGGGTCTGCTGTCGAATAATAACGGACGATTTGTCATTCAGATTTCCATTATAATTGTCTGCCATGAGATGAGTTAATGAGGCTGATGACGATGGTGATGCCGGTGGTGGAATGATTATTGGTGAGGATGCTACTGCATATGATTCGTCCCGTGCCGTTGGAATGGTTGGGAATGAAGGTTCATTTATCAATTGTGCAACAACATGACGATTATGAGTTTCATCGTCATCGTCATCATCATCAGCAACATCGACATCATTATCGGCCAATGGTGCCTCATTCTGGGCTGGTGGAGATAATGATGCTGGCGGCGATGACAACGATGATGACGGTTCTACTGCTATTGAATGGAATTTGTGAACACCTTTTGTGGCTATTCTGGTTGGTGTTGAAATTGTGGTTTTGTTTATGGATTTCGCAATAACAATTGATGTCGGTTTCTGTTGAACGCTGTTGGCTACGTTCTGGTCGTTATCAACCGATAATTGCACAAAATCATTGTCGTCACGTGCGAGCTTATACAGATGCTATAAGGTATGAGATGGAAATTTTGAAAAATAATTTAATAATTTCAAAAATCTTATTTAAAGTTTAACTGTTGTCAGATTAGGCTGCTGAAAGTTTACACATGTTGTGAAATTACTGAAGAATGACGTTTGTAGTTTACAGCTCATCGGCTTGAGGTGGACAAAATGAATGTCAACATGTGCAACTCATTGTTTAATTTCGAGATATATTTGCGATATTTTTGTTTATTCTCATTTCCATGACAATTGCTAATTTACACACATACTGGCGTTGGCTTCGCTTATTATGGCCGAGCAGCAATCGCGGTTGGTTCGGTGAGCCTTAAAGGATTTACCGTTTTACGCAAAAAGCCCAGCAAAAGTATAAAATGTGTGTACATGGTTTGGTTGGGAGTTTTGTTAAAAACACCCACGAAGGACACAACATTCCTACTTTCGTCTCAATCGAATATTTCCAACAATCTAAATTACTTTAAGACTTTTTTTTAATCTAAGACTAAAAATATTGTGAATCAATCAACGTTAGAAAATAAATCCCGTTTGTTTGTGGTTCTAATAATTCCATCACTTACGGCTTGATCTCCACGGTATTTCTTGGGTGGACGTATTTTCTGGATGGCATTGGGACCTTCTGTGGCTGGTGATGCCAGGAGTTCGGGTTCGACTGCAACATCAGATTGATGACGGTTTTGGGCCACAATGGTGTGTTGGCGACTGGCGGTTTTGCCAGGAACATAAGCTTCGGCTCCGCCATAGCCACCCTGAGATGTATCGCCACCTAAGACCACACCGGCGCCAACATCGGGCACAGCCTGGGCACCCGCATACAAGACACCAGCAGCACGACCTACGGACAAAGAACCAAAAGAGACACGAGCACGGGGTGAGTTATTTATGGTTTACGGTTACGTTCTATATCAGTTTTGTATTTAACAGAAATGCAAAGTATGATTAATGGATATTGTGTGTGTGTGTGTGTGTGTTTAGTTTAATTTATTGAAATATGTTGAATATTTATGGGGTTTTAATCAAGTATTTCTTCGAGGTGCTAAGATTGTTCAGTAAATCAAACTGAAATGGATTTAGAAACGACTCTTATTGGATGGTAAAAATGTAAAGGATCTTGTGACCTTCTACCATGAATACAGTTCACCCCAAGGATGGCATAAGGGAATTCCAGCAAACTTGTTGGCTGCGTTAAAAAATAGAATTAATGGAACTAATTTCCCCGATGGAAACTCGAGAGTGGATTCAAGTGAATTCGCCAACACGGTACCTCAATATGGGGACTCATTTTCCAGCTTTTAGTCAAGTAGTAGAAACAATTGAGTTTTCTGGTAAAATTCTAGTCGGTGTAGTCAGTGCCCGAGAGATAACATGGTCCGGAAACTTTTTAGTTTTGCGAACTGTGACTGCAAGATTTTCAGCATTTATCTACCCTCACCCTACGGGTAGGAGGGTATGTATCATTTGATACGGCTCAAAAGTGTAACACATAGAAATATCCAGATTAGACCCCAGGTGTCTTTGAACCAAATTCGATTTATGACTTTCTGAATCGTTTGAGCCATGTGCGTCTGTCCTGCTGGTACGCACGATAAATTTCGAAAGAGTTAAGCAATCACTCTGAAATTTGGCATGGCTTAATATTTTCCCAAAACTGCTTATGTGATTGCATATGGGCTATATGTCCACACTCCTTCGGGTACCTCCCACACAAATGTACCATCCCGGCCCTTATAAACCCTCTAATACTATCAGTATGATCAACTCTATCTTGCCCAAATTTTGTATTTAGTAAATCTATAGCTAGACAAAGTTTTGGACAAAAACTTGGAAGTCTGGCAACTCCCCTTCTGGTACCTGTCATACAAATGTACCATCCCGCCTACCTTAGAAATCGTGTAATAATATCAATATGCCAAACGCGATCTTGCTCACATTTTGTATTTAGTAAAGCTATAGCAAGACAAAGTTTTGGACAAAAACTTGGAAGTCTGGCTACTCCGCTTCTGGTACCTCCCATACAAATGTACCATCCCGCTCCTTATAAACCGTATAATACTATCAATATGACCAACGCGATCTTGCCCAAATTTTGTATTTAGTAAATCTATAGCTAGACAAAGTTTTGGACAAAAACTTGGAAGTCTGGCAACTCCGCTTCTGGTACCTCCCATACAAATGTACCATCCCGCCTACCTTAGAAATCGTGTAATAATATCAATATGCCAAACGCGATCTTGCTTAAATTTTGTATTTAGTAAATCTATAGCCAGACAAAGATTTGGACAAAAACATGGAAGTCTGGCAACTCCGCTTCTGGTACCTCCCACACAAATGTACCATCCCGCCTACCTTAGAAATCGTGTAGTAACACCAATATGACCAACGCGATCTTGCCCAAATTTTGCATTTAGTAAACGTATACTTAGACTAAGTTTTGGACAAAAACTTGGAAGTCTGGCAACTCCCCTTCTGGTACCTGTCATACAAATGTACCATCCCGCCCCTTATAAACCGTGTAATACTACCAATATGGCCAACGCGATCTTGCCCAAATTCCGTATTTAGTAAAGTTATAACTGGACAAAGTTTCGGACAAAAACTTGGAAGTCTGGCAACTCCCCTTCTGGTACCTTCCATACAAATGTATATAAGTCGATTTACCCGACTGCAACTTTTTTACTATTTTTTATTTTAAAAAAGTCATTCCAAGAAACTAAAAATCTAGAAATGTGAATGAAGGAAATGTATACATACAAGTTTATGACAGAAGGAATGTGGCCACTGAAATTGAGCTCAACGCAGTCGATACAGTCGCTAATTCCATTGTAACATGGTCTCCTAACCCCGAATAACTGACAAAAAGTTGTCTAAAGCTGTCTTACCTATTTAGATTCATTTTAGTTCACTTTAATTCCATGAATCCCATAAACCTTTGGCCTTAAAGTCATTCAAAGTAGAACAAGTGATTGACTTTTCTTTCATTTTGTTGCGAATGAACTTCGAGAAGCTTTTACAGCCCACCCACAAAATGGACAACATTATTAACATTTGTTACTTGTTATCCTAGCAGTGCGTCTAAGAGTTGCGGCAATTGTTCCATGTGATGCCCTTCTACGAGACGTCTTCCTTTGTACAAACGTCCAGCAATCAACATTAATGGCTGGCGAAACAAAAAACCAGGGAGGAGAGGTCGTTTCAAACCCCTTCTGAGCAGATTAATTGAAAAAGTTCAATCCTTTTGGAGAAAGGCAAAAAAAAAAAAAAAAAAATAATAAAAATTAAATAGAGCAGGAGAGGAAATGCCTCTTTATCTGTTAAACCATTAAAATATTTCTGATAAAAAATAAAATGTTTTCGCGCTGCAGTGTTTAAAGTGCTTCCGAGAAGCCAAGAACGAAAGGATGAGGAAAGTGGTGTTTGTTTTAAATAAACCCCATCATGTAAATGGATGCCAAGGGCCACATTTGTCAATGTGTCAGTAAAATTAATTACACGACACGATGGCGTAAATAATTGTATTCGCCATCGGACTGTGGCACACGAGGAGCACGAGGCGGGAATCCTTTAAAATACATCGGAAAAACTCTAGAGTCTCGTAATTAACCAAAGTGATAACAAGCACAGCTTTTAAGTGTAAATTACAACAAAACGTCAAAAAAAAACAACAAAAACAATGCGCATTTAAATAAGCAGCGACAACGCGACCATCAAGAGCAACAGCTTCAGCCAGTCTTGGCACAGTGTTTAGAAACATGACGACAAAATTACGTTTGCTTACTGAGAGGTTGAATTGTTGTGCGGAAGGGAAAACTGCCCACGATGTACGTTAAAGGAACAAAAAAAGGACGCCGGTAGAAAAGTTTTAAGAGTCAAATACAAATTCAACTAGTCCACTTCAGTGTGGCTTATTACAGACTAAAAAAATATAAAATGAACAGAAACAGACTAAATTTGGCAGGCATATGCAGTGTTGCATCATGAGAGATATAGGGTTATCCATTTCGTGGTTTCAAAAGTATAGGGCTGGAATTCGACATCTGTCAGACTAAGTTGTTAAACCAATTTTTTTCTCTTTTCAGTTGGAAGTCTCACATTGACGAAAATGAATCGCTTAACGATCACACAACGCGTAAAAATTATTAAAACCCAGTACTAAAATGGTGATTCTGTCAGGAGATTATGGTTTACATAATCGTCCAACTACACAAGCAATTGGCAAAATTGTGAAGAAATTTGAAGAGACTGTAGCGGTTACAGATATTGTAAGGCCTGTGCATCATCCTTGCGCTCGTTCCGCTGAAAATGTCGCTGCTGTAAGTGAAAGTGTTGCCGAAGACCGGAATGGGGCGATTTATCGTCGTTCTCGGGAATTAGGCACAGTATGGCGTATTTTGCATTTGGATCTACACCTACATCCAAATAAAGTCCAGCTCATACGACAGCTGAGGCCAGCTGATCATTCACAACGTCGTAGATACGTGGAATGGGTGCTTGAACAACAGGCATTGGGCGGCGATTTTTCAAAATATTCTTCAGCGATGAAGAACATTTCTCACTCGGTGGGTTTGTTAATAAACAAAATTGTCGTATTTGGGGTTCTTAGAATCCTCAAGTAATTGAAGAGAGGCCATTACATCCACAAACAAATCACTGTTTGGTGCGCTCTTTGGTCCGATGGTGTGATAGGACCTTACTTCTTCGAAAACGATGAGGGAACGACTGTCACCGTCAATTCGGAGCGTTATAGTCGTATGATAAAGGACTGGCAAAAAGCCTGCTATTGAAGAATACGACTTGGAGAATATGTGGTTTCAACAAGACGGTGACACGTAACTCGAGTGAATATGGAAATGTCTCTTGCAATAAGAGACATTTCCTGGCCGCGTAATTTCTTGTCGTGGCGACATCAACTGGCCACCCACCAAGATCATGCGATTTGACACCATTAGACTTTTTTGTTGTGGGGCTACGCAAAAGACCGTGTTTATGCAGATAAACCTTTAACTCTTGAGCATTTAAGAACCAACATTCGTCATGTTATGGCTGAGATACCGCCCAATATGTGCCAAAAAGTGCTCGAAAATTACCTCAAAAGAATCAATGCTTGCAACACTTCGCGTGGTGGTCATTTAAATGACTAAGTGTTACACACATAATGTCAACGTTCAAACTTTATAATAAAAGAGAAATATCACAAAAAAAAAAAATTGTATATGTGTTTTATTTACGTTTACTTTTAAAAAGTAAAATTGATAACTCTATATTTGCATTGCATAACAGGGTTGCCATTTCAAGGAAAGATTCTAATAAAAAGTACGGGCATATCGGTAATGTGGGTTGTGTATCGCTATTCTATAGATATTTTAATGGTATCTGTTCAGAAGATATCCGTCGTCTGGTCCCTGACGTTAGAACATTTAGCCGGAATACTCGGCTATCCAGGGTCTCTCATCCGTTCATTGTCAAATGGCCGGTTGACCGGACGACGCACTATAGAGAAAATTCGTTCTTCAGCCGGACTGTTCGTTTGTGGAATAATCTTCTTGAAAGTGTTTTTCCTGCCTGCTATGACATTACCAAATTCAAGGCCAACGTCAACAAACACTACTCCCTCTTTCCTCCCTCCAATACCCTTATTTCCCATCGCTAACACAGTGCATTGCATTTATAGGGGGCATCCCCTGAGTGTTAGAAAAAAAAAAAAAAAAAAAAAAAAAAAAAAAAGTCATCATGGAAACGACCAAGTGGTTATTCTCAAAGGGGTCCTACATATTACTTACCCACATATTTCCCTTAACATTCCATGAATAAACAGGCGGGGCAGTTCTCTCGAATCTGTGAGCTGTGCGCGATATAATTGTGTGTACCCACTGACCGGGTCCAACTGCTTAGAGCCGGCTCCGAAAGGCCAATGCTTTTCTAGAAAAGTTGTACATAGTTAAGAGATAACTCTCTCTTAGGCCCAATAAATTAGTCCAGCTTGATCTTCCTTTTTCGTTTAAACTATAGTTAAACTTCAAATTAATTTTTTCACTCAAAGTCTAATCGTCCACTATGGGGCATTTATTATGATTGTGACAGCAATCAACAAAAAAGAAGAAGAAGAATCAAAATTATTTTGGTTTCGCAACTTCCACAAATGAAATCAATTATTGCCCTATCAAATTTCATTAAACAGATTTTTTAATTCTCACATGTTTTGTAAAAATCTAGATCCACGACAAAATATTTATATTTAGTATTATTTTAATAATTCACGGAAAACATATGTGTGCTGACTTAAAAACATATTTGAAGTTTTAACTCAGTTTTGTTGGAAACTTTTGCATTTGCTCGATTCCAACCACTGTGTACAGTTATGGCACCCCAGCATGGGCAACAACACAATTCATTATGCCCTTTTCTCAGTACTTGTGTGCCAAATCCTTTCATTTCTTTACATTTCAAAGCACGTCTAACAAACGTGCTGGCGGCGTTGCCGCCGACTGCAAAAGTGTGACTGGGAAACGAGCTAAGACCGAAAGGAGGCGGGGGGTTTTGTTTCATCGCTTTTTCGGTTCGATGGCAAAGCGTAAGTGAGTGTGAAAACAGAGAAAGGACGACGGAAGCATGGAAGTAAACAAATAAAATTAATTATTGTTCAAATTTTCATAATATTAATTAAACGCGGTATAAAGTTGCTGCAGATTGGCATACTTTTAGTAAATCTGGCAGCCACTTCCTGGCGACACGGATAATTTCATAACTTTTTTATACCCTCACCCTACGGGTAGGAGGGTATATATCATTTGATACGACCCAAAAGTGTAACACCTCGAAATATTCACATTAGACCCCAGGTGTCTTTGAACCAAATTCGATTCATGACTTTCTGAATCGTTTGAGCCATGTCCGTCTGTCCGTCTGTCCGTCCGTCTGTCCGTCTGTCCGTCTGTCCGTCTGTCCGTCTGTCCGTCTGTCCTGCTGGTACGCACGATAACTTTCGAAACAGTTAAGCAATCACTCTGAAATTTGGCATGGCTTAATATTTTCCCAAAACTGCTTATGGGATTGCATATGGGCTATATGGCCACACCCCTTCGGGTACCTCCCATACAAATCTGCTATTTCGCCGACTTTAGTAATCGTGTAATAATATCAGCACGCGCACGTTCGATCTTGGCCAAATTCCGTATTTAGTAAAGGTATAACTGAACAAAGTTTTGGACAAAAACTTGGAAGTCTGGCAACTCCCCTTCTGGTACCTCCCATACAAATGTACCATCCCGCCTACCTTAGAAATCGTGTAGTAACACCAATATGACCAACGCGATCTTGCCCAAATTCTGTATTTAGTAAATCTATAGCTAGGCAAAGTTTAGGACAAAAACTTGGAAGTCTGGCAACTCCCCTTCTGGTACCTCCCATACAAATGTACCATCTCGCCTACCTTAGAAATCGCGTAATAACACCAATATGACCAACGCGATCTTGCCAAAATTCTGTATTTAGTAAATCTATAGCTAGGCAAAGTTTATGACAAAAACTTGGAAGTCTGGCAACTCCCCTTCTGGTACCTCCCATACAAATGTACCATCTCGCCCACCTTAGAAATTGTGTAATAACACCAATATGACCAACGCGATCTTGCCAAAATTCTGTATTTAGTAAATCTATAGCTAGGCAAAGTTTAGGACAAAAACTTGGAAGTCTGGCAACTCCCCTTCTGGTACCTCCCATACAAATGTACCATCTCGCCTACCTTAGAAATCGCGTAATAACACCAATATGACCAACGCGATCTTGCCAAAATTCTGTATTTAGTAAATCTATAGCTAGGCAAAGTTTATGACAAAAACTTGGAAGTCTGGCAACTCCCCTTCTGGTACCTCCCATACAAATGTACCATCTCGCCCACCTTAGAAATTGTGTAATAACACCAATATGACCAAAGCGATCTTGCCAAAATTCTGTATTTAGTAAATCTATAGCTAGGCAAAGTTTTGGACAAAAACTTGGAAGTCTGGCAACTCCCCTTCTGGTACCTGTCATACAAATGTACCATACCGCCTACCTTAGAAATCGTGTAATAACACCAATATGACCAACGCGATCTTGCCCAAATTTCGTAGTTAGTAAAGGTATAACTGGACAAAGTTTTGGACAAAAACTTGGAAGTCTGGCAACTCCCCTTCTGGTACCTGTCATACAAATGTACCATACCGCCTACCTTAGAAATCGTGTAATAACACCAATATGACCAACGCGATCTTGCCCACACTTTGTATTTAATAAATCTATAGCTAGACAAAGTTTTGGACAAAAACTTGGAAGTCTGGTAACTCCCCTTCTGATACCTCCCGTACAAATGAGCCATGCCGCCTATCTTAGAAATCGTGTAATAATATCAATATGCCAAACGCGATCATGTAGAAATCTAGTAATTATATAATTTCGGTCAACGAATCTTTTTAAAATTCTATATTTAGTAAAGCTTTAAATATATACAATTTTCGAGAAAAAACTCTTCTTTATATTCCTCCCGTTTTGTAAAAACGTGTAATACAATATTTATTTTCTATAACATTCGGTATTTTAAGGTTGTTATTATGGAATATGAACTTGTATGTTTTTACTGAGGGTGAGGGTATATATCAGTCGGTTTACCCGACTGCAACTTTTTCACTGGTTTTTTGTTTACATTGTCCAGCCATTAGAGCCTGTGTTTGGTCGTGTACCGCAAATGAACGGATGTAGTAATTGAGTATTTCCGCTTTGAGGAAAAAGGCCCATTATAATTAGAAGAGTTGGGAACAGTTTCCGCTAAAAATGGGATAAAAGGCAATTGGACATTTTTCTTAAGGTTTCTGCGTCCCGTTTTTTTTCTCATCTGGTTGTATTCTTTGTAGGGAATTTGTTGAAATCCATTTAGTGGGGGGTTTTCAACTGAGAACAAAAGGCCAAATTGGGAGAAGCGCAAGCCTTTTAATTGAAAAAAGCTCTTCATTTAAAATCAATATTAGTAGATATTTTTCTGGATGATTTGCCATGCACTGTACATTAGGGTGGAGTGAAATTCAAAAAAAAAAGTTAACCTCGGAAAGAGATGTAGTCTGGGGTCCTAATGAGGGGAAAAATAAAGAAAAAAATTTTAAAAAATTTTTAGGGGTCGCGCCACTCCCTCGAAATTTGGAAATTATCGCTATTTTGGCGTTGATTTTAGAAAAATCCTAAAAAGTTTTATGTCAATAAATGTTTGCAATAGCGTAAACAATGAAATAAGGGCATGACAACATTTTAAAAAAATTTTCTCATTGTTCAAAAATTTCAAAAAGTAAAATAAGTCAAATCGTTCCTTCTTCAGGAAATTGACTGAACAATGAAATCGCCACCAAAGCTACAAATATTAGTCGATTATCCTCATATTTGCCTCAAATACTTTTGTTTGGGCACTGAACAAGCTCAAACTTTTAAATTTCGAATAAGTTAAGTCGTTAATTTTTAGGATTTTTCTAAAATCAACGCCAAAATAGCGATAATTTCCAAATTTCGAGGGAGTGGCGCGACCCCTAAAATTTTTTTAAAATTTTGTTCTTTATTTTTCCCCTCATTAGGACCCCAGACTACATATCTTTCCGAGGTTACCTTTTTCAAATTAAAAAAAAAGCATGTTTTCACTCCACCCTACTGTACATCGCTTAAACGAAAATCCGCTTTATTGAAAAGTCGTTTATGTGAAACACATTTTTAATGCAAACACACACAAACTTATAGGAGAAATATGATGAATGTAACGGCGACGAGAAACAAATGTTGTGCCGTCTCATTTCTTGCAACTCATGCACAATAACCGAGGAAAATGGACTGACCAAGAGATAATCGAGCAGGTGATGTATATCGATAATGGAAACGTTGAAAATGCTGTAGTAGGTTCTATAGAATTTATTATGAGATCATCATTAAACCAACTACGAAGGAGTCATTAGAATCAGTTTATGTTATAAAAACCATTTTTTGGAGACAATTCGGAAGTCTTGAACAAGAAAAATGATGTGTCAACCACATATAAGAGAACTCAACCAAATGAAAATAAGTGAGCATTTTCATCCAAAGCTTAATAATATTAAATTTAAATTTTAGATGTATTTTAATACTTGCCACAAGTTTATATGTTAATTTCATAAAACAATTTCATACAAACATGTAAAGGGTTTTCCAACAAGAGGAGTTATTTTGAATTATCTGGTATTTCGGTAGCTGTCACTTTTGAAGCTTTTATTCTCTCTGGCATTTGACAAGTATAAACTACGCCATTACTAAAAATGGTACGATACCCGCTCCAACAACGCATTGGAATTTTGTAAAATTCACAACAAAAATGGTGAAAATCTTGCAGTCAGTGTTAGCAAAACAAAAGCATTTTTTGGACGTCCTGAAGCAAACTTGTCGGACCGCAATACAGAAATTGATGCACAAATTCGAGCTGTTGGGACAAGTTAATGATGTGAAGAAAAAAACTCGTGCATGTCGCTCAAGAACTACTGAGAATATTGCTGCTGTTGCCCAAAGTGTTGAGGAAAACCTAGGTTTGTACATTCCTCGTCGTTTTTTGGAATTGGGCATTCCGCAAAAGTCATTAAATCGTATTTTGCAGACTTGGGTCTTAAGGCTTATAAAGTTCAGTTAACACATGAACCCAAGCCGGCCGATCATCAACAACGTCGTGTCTTTGCTGATTGGGTCCTTGAAATGCATGCAAATGATCCGGAATTTCATCGAAAAATCATCTTGACTGATCAGGCCCCAATTTCCACCTCGGTGGCTACGTCAACAATCAAGTTGTCGCTTTTGGGGCTCGGACAACTCAAGAGTTATTGTTGAGAAGCCTCTCCATCCTCAACGTGTGAGTTTTTGGTGCGTTTTATTCTCCGACGGGGTCATTGGACCTTACTTTTTTTAGAAAATGAGGTTGGATCAACAGTTACGTTGAATAGATTGCGCTATCGAGAGATGATTAATGATTTTTTATGATCGGAGTTGGATGATATTGATCTGGACAACCGTCTACTTTCAACAAGACGGCTCTACGTGCCACACAAGCAACGAAACCCTTGCTCTTTGGCCGGGAAAAGTTTCTGGACCGTGTTATCTCTCGAAAAAGTGATCACTATTGGCCACCGATATCTTGTGATTTAACACCTTTGCTCTTTAACCATTGCTCTTTGGCCGGGAAAAGTTTCCGAACCGTGTTATTTCTCGAAGAGCCACTTCGCGATTTGCTTATGGAAAGTTTCATGAATAGGATATGGTCCTGTAAGCGTGGTCGTGGTGGCCATTTGGCTGATGTTGCTAATCATTATTAACGGCATACCTTCCTCTTTATTATGAAATAAACATCCGATCATTTATCTCAGAAAATGTAATTTTTCTTTGAATACCAAAATAACACCTCTTGTTGGAGAACCCTGTACATACTCACATTCTTTAAATGAAAGAAGGTTCAAAGTCCTGCATAAGTGAATACAATTTCTTGATTTTTTTCATTTCCTCTTAACCGAATTCGACTACTATTTAAATGGCATATGATAGGTAATGGTTCAGCCTATGACATGTGTGTTTGCGAAAGGGTGCCTTATAGATGCTTACTTATGGGCTATCAAAGTAAGCATTTGTGAAAAAATAAATTTTTTGGCAACAAAAATTTTTTTTTTAATTTTACTTTTTTTTAGTTATTTTTTAAGGCTTTTATGTTTTAAAATTATAAAAAAACTTATTTTTTTTTTAATTTTTAATTTCGTCCAACTACAACTACATTTCTCGATCAAAGTAAACATTTGTGAAATTTTTTTTTTTTTTTAAATTTTTTTAGTTCTTTTTTTTAAGGTTTTTATGTTTTAAAATTATAAAAAAAATAAATATTTTTTTTAATTTTTCATCTCGTCCCATTACAACTACATTTTTCGAAAGGCTAAGAACCGCAGGTCTAGGTACCAAAGGTACGTGGTACAGCCTATTTTGTCCTGGAATGTATTGCTTTCAATGCCGTTAGCAAATGTACCCGGGATTGTCAAGAAAATTAATTTGTTTCCGTTTTTGGCCCTGAGGGCTGTTGTATTACTGAATGAATAAATAAATTAATATTCAAAGGAAACTTAAAATGTAAACATTTGCCCTCGGGTCAATATTGCCGATTTGCAATTTCATGTGGGACAGATGAACGCCATTGGCTAGATCGCCTTAGAAAGATATGCTGATCAGAAATATATATATACTAGTAAGTTGTAATGCGCCTATGGCGCCCGTTGAAATATGGAAAAAAAATTGTGTTGAAAAAAAAAATTTTTGTGGAAAAAAAAATTTTGTTGTTGAAAAAAAAAAATTTGTTGAAAAAAAAATTTTTTCTTGAAAAAAAATTTGTTGGAAAAAAAAATTTTTTTTTGAAAAAAAAAATATTGTTGGAAAAAAAATTTTGTTGAAAAAAAAATTTTTGTTGAAAAAAAAAAAGGAAAAAAAAATTTTGGAAAAAAAAAATTTTTGTAAAAAAAAAATTTGGGGAAACACAATTTCTGTAAAAAAAAAATATTATTTTTTTTATTATTATTATTTATAGAAAATTATAGAATGCCTATTTAAATTCCTACGTACTGCGTGACAGAGTCAGTGAATCAGTGTCGAGGGTAAATATATATTAAGATACTTTGTTTGGTACGACAGACATCAATTTCTTATTGTAGGCAGCTTGTAAATGTAAATTTGACGTTCATCTGTACGTTTGAAGTAAACCACATTTTACAACAAACCTGGACGATATTAAGTTCCTCAGGGGGACTTTAAAGCTATAAAAAATTCCTCTAGAATTTCTAGAATTTTCTGTGGAATTTGAACAAAAAGCGTTATTAAATGTTTCGACAATTTATCTAATAATAATATTGATAATTTGTTCAATGTTAACAAAAAAAAATCATTGTCCTGCAAATACTCACCATTGACATCGCCACCCAAACCAGCAGCGGCATTTTGTCCCCAGGGAGTGCCGGCCGAAGCATGTAGACCGCCCAATAGGCCACCCTGTGAGTTTTGGCCACCACCCAGGCCGGCCTCAGCGTGATAACCGAAGAAGTTAACACCCACTTTACCGTCCTTAAAAGTGATTAACTGCAAATAAACACACAAAACAAACAAAACCATAAAAATGATATAAAAATTAGTGAGTAAATATGTTGGAGGGCACAACAAAAACAAAACAAAACACACACGCACAACCTGAGCCCATCCCAGTTTCCCAAAAATAATGCAATAAACATTCAATTGTTGTTGGTTTTTTATTGTTTTGTTAAGCAGAAGAACCACAACAACATTGGCCCAACTTGACCACAATGGCAATAATCGATGATTTACAACAACCACGATTTCATTTTGGCGAATCAAACAAAACCCAAGTAATTCGATTACGGCGACATCACGTTTGGGACCAAACGGAGACACAAAACAGGCAAAAACGAACCAAGAGCAACGTTTCACACGCCTTGCTCATGGTTTTGCACAGGTTTCGTTTTTTTTCATTCTTTTTTTGTTTTCTTGTTTCCGTTGACCAAAATCTCCAACGGAATTTAAGAACAAAAACTCAAGTTTTCATATCACTCTGTGGTACAACTTGTATGTACCGACTGGTCGTCCGAAGTTTTCCGTAAACTTTGTCAAACTTTCAGTCCAAGAGTCGAACACTGCAGCCGACAAACCACTTTTGTTGACTTTGTGGTCAATGGCATAACTTTTAACCTCAAACAGCACAAAGCACTGCGTAACAAATGTCCACAACTATTTGGCCAAAATGCACACATGGACATTCGCATACACTCGACTCGAAGACATCCTTCGAGGAATGTAACAGAGAGCCATCATCAAAACTAGAGACTAGAAACAACAATTTGTTCTTCACTCGTAAGATGGACATTTAAACGAAATGCTCAGAGTATGTGAGTTAAAATGTCCTTTGAAGATGTTTGTTCTGGCCTTTATTTCCAGCCGGCGCTACTGGGTGTGCTGAATTTGTGCAGGAGTTGGCAACAGGACTTAGGACATTTGCCAAATAAATTATCTTTGACCAGTTTTGAATAATTTAACTGAAGAAGGAGTTGGACTCTTGTCTGGCTAACTGTAGCTTGCTTCCTTGAAAACTTCTGCCCCTCTCATTTTGGGAATTGTTCATAATACAGCGGATAGGAAACAAATTCAGACATTTTCACTTATGCGGAATTTTTCAATAAAAAGGACTTCGGTTATGTGAACCTTCTTTCAGTTAAACGAACTGAGTATTAAAATACTTGTATGCAAAAATTAAATTCAGTATTGATGAGCTTGGATGAAAATAATAACGTCATTTGGTTGAGTTGTCTTAACCCAATCCGTAACATTAAGTAGCGCCACTTTTTTAAAGTACACTATATGTCTAAACTAAATTTGGACATATGGGACGATAATGACTAATGTAAAATAAACTACATATATAAGAGACCCGAAGTCACTGCCTGGTACGAATAGGGTTAAATGTGGTTAACACATTATTTTTTTGAGATCATTTCAGTGGTTTTCACGAACAATCGTACCTTTTTGGGGGATTTTAATTTATTGTTGTACTACATTTTCAAAGGGCTTTACATAAAAGTAAAATTATTGGTGAAAACCAGGGATTTTTGCCCAAGGCTTCAGACTTGTCTCCAAAAAAATGTTTTCATAACATAAATTGATTCTTAAGTCTCCTTCGCAATAGGTTAAATAGAATTTATTATGTATGTACTTTAAGTAATATTGAAACATTAGTTTTTTTTTCGGCATTACATTCATCATATTTCTCTTAAGCGGTTTTTGTACTACATACGTTTGTGTGTTTGCATTAAAAATGTGTTTCACGTAAATGATTTTTCAATAAAGCGGATTTTCCGTTCAGCGAAGTACAGTGCATGGAAAATCATCCAAAACAATCTTTACTTATATTTATATTCAACAAGCAAATGTCCGATACTTCGTAAGCGTACATTACCGACTCAGAAACGTTATCGCCTTTTTCAAATTTTTGTTCACACATTTTTAATTCTCCCCGTTCTGGCCCCGTTTTCATAGGTTTTGATACTATTTTCCGGCAGTAGTTGTACATTTTCTAACAAAAATCACAATATTTGATTTGTATGTATTTTTGGGTATTTCGAAGGGTTTTGGGGACACATTTTTCTCCCGTTTTACCATTTGTATCTTCTTCCTATCCGAATTACGAAAAATCCGTTCATAGCTAATTTCATGGTTCTAGCTTCAGCCATTGCCGAGGACAGGGTGAATCTGTAAAACAGTCACGCAAGTATTTTATATACTCGCTTTTAATCCCCTTTTCCATTACAATAAGTTGTTGGCTCATTTCTGTCGACAACAACTTTTTATTCCGTTTTGGTACGTTTTTTCGTCACTTCTCTAACTATTATCCATATTTTTGTTTTCCACTTATGTACTTTTTTTATCCCGTTTTTGCCACTTTTTCGTCCATTCTCTAACTATTATCCACATTTTTGTTTTCCATTTATGTGCATTTTGTTATCCAGTTTTGATAAGTTTTGCCCACTTTTTCGTCCCTTCTCTAACTTTTATCCACATTTTTGTTTTCCACTTATGTACTTTTTTTTATCCCGTTTTGGCCACTTTTTCGTCCCTTCTCTAACTATTATCTACTTGTTTTTGCCAACAATTTCATTATTTTTATTTTTTCGCCTTTTTTGTCCCTTTTGGCCGCTTTTTCGTATCCAACTCATTTTCACCTTTTGTAGATTATTTCTCATTTATATAATACCAGTTTTGGGCCCGTTTTGGATCCTTTTCCATTGCATCCATTTTTTTGGCCATTCCTGCCGATTATTTTTTCACACATTTTTGTTATTTCCTTTTTGTACTTTTTTTATCCCGTTTTAGTACGTTTTTCCCACTTTTTCCTGCGTTTTCTAACTATTATCCACAGATTTTTACAAAAAATTTTTTTGCCTTTTTTCATTTCATTTCCCCCATTTTTTTTATCCCGTTTTGGCCCCTTTTTCGTCCCATCTCTAACTCATATCTACCTATTGTTGTGAATCGTAGTCGTAGACCAATTTTCCAAAAAAAAAACACAATATTTGTTTTTTTTTTTGTTGGCTTAAATTGATCGAACTAAGCTCAGAATTAGGAATAATTGAAATTCCATTAATATTTTAATTGTTGCAATTAATATTTTAATTTAATAATTAATTTCCGATTAACAAATTTACTAATTGACAACAGTCTCTTCACCTCATGAAAGCGTTTTAGATTGTCGTTTAAACTTGAAGCATATCAGAGTTGTATTTTAAATCTGCCAGCAGCCAGCAGGGTATCCCTGAGTCGGTGTCTGACTACCACGAAATTGTTGCCCAACCATTCAGGACGTCTGGCCTGTATTCGTGTTCGTGTTTAGTCGAAAGGATAAATTGATTTAAAAAAAAATATATTTAATTTTAAAAGTGATTTGTAACAATTGTTGTTTCTATCTATATATATATGTGTGTGTGTGTCAGTGTTTTTAAAACTTTTATGTTCAGTTTTTTGTACTTTGCCGATGTGTATGTATAGATTTGCTTTTACAAATCGTCTTACATTGCTTGTCCTTTGTTCTTCCCCTCATACAGCAGTTGGAGCATATGTGTGGAAACGGAGGTGTTGGCCAAGAACCCACAACGTCGACGATTCAGTTCAAATAAAATGGACGGACTTTTTTTTGGAGAGAAAAAGTGAAATTAAATAATTTTGTTGTTTGCTTAATGGCTGTGTTATTTTGTGGTCAATTGTTGTGGTAAAATGTGAACAAGGATCACCGAGCAACGTGAGTATGAGAATGATTGTGACCGCTTTTGGAGAGTGGGCTATGATTTTTGTATTCGCAGTCGTTTTGCTTTTGTATGGATTTTCAGAGAATTTCTTTAAATGATTGCTTTTCACGGATTGTGAAAGTATAATTATGAACTTTTTCGGAGAATTTTCTAAGATATTTGTTTATAGTTTCGGTATTGATATACGCTCATTTGTTGGGTAGAAGGATCTAATTGATATTGTGGGTGTAACCCATGGTTGGTCATTTAAGACCCTATGTGGTTTGAGACACGTCCTTGAGTTCGCTGTGGGTCCTTAAATTAAATTTTATATTTTTTTAGATTTGGGAGAAAAAACGAAATATTATATATTGCGTTCTTTGAAGCCATGGGATTTGCTGTATGTTTATACGATTATAATCGATATTCAACAGTTTCCGACATTAACTAGAACGAAGAACAACGGTCTATAAAGGTGACAGCAATACATCTATTCCCATGTTCAACACATTAAAGTTATTTGGCGCAATCAAAGTAGTCCAGGGCTAAATGGACTACTTTTCACACCAATTATGTCATATTTAAGAAAACATTAAAAATCCATTATGCTCTTCTCATTTGGTGGCACTTGTTCAAATTTGTTCAATTACGATTGCACGATATTTTAACATTAAGCCATGACTTGTGTCAGACAAAGCGAACAATTTGAAGTTTGCGATAACAGAAAAAAAGTACTGCAATGCTTACAGTTTCTTTCGTTCGCATAGATGTTCGTTCGCCTGATGATCAGCTGTTTTTTGTGTAAAAGGCATGCGAACGTTAATGTTCGATATCGTGGAACAGGCTGTTTGTTTTTTATTTTATAGAATCGGATATGCTACCGACTGGTTAGACAAAAATCGCCAAACGCTGTGGCCTGTCGCCAGTCGCTGGAATAGATTCGTTTTAACCCCTTCGCCCCTAATGGGATCATATGTCACAGCGAAGGTGGTTACATCATGTATCCCTTACATCTTAGGGATGTAATTTTTTTTTTATTAAAAAAATCACAAAATGTCGATATTGAAAAAATGTGTCCGTTTTCACCTTTTTAAAATAAAGCCCCATATCTTATATTTAAAACGAGCTGTATATCTAAAAAGTGTATTGTATTGTGTAAAAGTATTTTGGACTCTATTTACAATTTAGTGAAGGGCCCTTATGGAATCTCCCATACAAATCTACCATTCCGATTTTTTTATACATGGTTTTTGCAACAAGTGTAGTTATTTTGAATCACCCGGTATTTTGGTAGCTGACACTTATGAAGCCTTAATTCTTTGACATTTGACAAGTAGAAACTTCGTCATTACTAAAAATGGAACGATACACGCTCCAACAATGCATTGAAATTATTTAAATTCAATCTTGCAGTCACAGTTCGCAAATGGAAAGCATTTTTTGGGTCGTCGTGAAGCACCTTGTCGGACCGCAGTGCAGAAGTTGGTGGACAAATTCCAGCTGTTGGCACAAGTTTGTGATGCGAAGAATAAAATCCATGCACGTCGCTCAAGAACTACTGAGAATATTGCTGCTGCTGTAGCCCAAAGTGTTGAGGAAAACCCTGGTTTGTCCATTCCTCGTCGTTCTTTGGAATTGGACATTCCGCAAAAGTCATTAAATCGTATTTTGCAGACTTGGGTCTTAAGACTTATAAGGTTCAGTTAACACAAGAACTCAAGCCGGCCGATCATCAACAACGTCCTGTCTTTGCTGATTGGGTCCTTGAAATGCATGAAAATTATCCGGAATTCCATCGAAAAATCATCTGGACTGATGAGGCCCATTTCCAACTCGATAGCTACGTCAACAAGCAAAATTGTCGCTTTTGGGGCTCGAAAATCCTAGAGTTACTGTTGAGAAGCCTCTCCATTCTCAACGTCTCACTGTTGGGTGCGGTTTATGGTCTGGCGGATTCATTGGACCTTATTTTTTAGAAAATGAGGTTCGATCAACAGTTCCGGTGAATGGATTGCGTTATCTAGATGATTAATGCTTTTTTATGATCGGAGTTGGATGATATTGATCTGGACAACGTTTACTTTCAAATAGGTTATAAAGTTATCGAGAAAACAGAAATAAACAAATCGTAAACATTTGTAGGCAATGGCATTAATGCATATTTTCTGATAAAAGCTAATGAAAACAATCTTCGACGGACACGTGAAACTAATCTGAACTAATCTTATCATACACAATTGTTGGGCGTATACTAATAATGAGGTTTCCGTTCAAAAAAAAAATACGATAATTGAAAATCCCATTTGTGCGTGAAACTGTTTTTTCGGTTAAACCTAATGGCAAAAACCCCAGGGAAATTAACGATGTTGTAACCTAAGCTTAGCCGGTGCAACCTCCGACCTGCATAAAACAAGGAAGGTGGTTATGCGTTGTGTTATTTTATTTTTCTATCATCTGTCTGTGGGGCGAATATTTTTTTTCATTCATTTGTTACACAAATAGGCGATTGTTTATTTTTTTTTACAAGTTATCGCAAAAACCCGTTAACTTTTGTTGGCATTTTTTATCGAACGTTATCAGAATCTGTCAAAGTCGAAGTGAACGTACGCGAAGCAACAAAACGAACAGCGTATTTAAGAAAGGGGGCGGGGGGCGAAATTACTGATGTGATAATACAATTTGTAAGTACTTACTATTATTTCCCTTAACATTCCGTGAAGGAACAGACGGGAAAGTTCTCTCGAATCAGTGAGCTGTGTGCGATATAATTTGTATACTCACTGACCGGGAGCTACTGTTTAAAACCGGCTCCGAACGGCCAATGCTTTTCTAGAAAAGTTGTACATGGTTAAGAGATTTCTCTCTTACTCGTAAAGTCGCCAATATTTACGAGTTGGAAAACAGTCGCTGAAAAAATGTTTGATGGTCTTACCCGGTTTTGAACTCGGGTTCTTATGTGTGATAGTCGCACACACTACCTACCACAGCACAATCAATAAGTGCTAAAATAAAAAAGTTCGGCAGACAGTTGAAAAGGCCGTAATGCGCCACTGCCATAATCGTAGGGCCAATGAAAATTGTAAAAAAAAATTCATAAATTATTTTCAGAAAATTCTGAAAAATTCTTTGTTAGGGAATTTGTCATGTTATTTTTTGAAAATTTTGCATTGGGCAATTTTTTCAACAATTATTTTTTCATAAAAACTCAGTTTTACGATTGCTGTCCATACAGAGGGCAGTCGTTCCCAATTCGTTTGCTGAATATTTCCAAGATGATAGTACAGTCGAACTTCCATATAGCGAATCTCAAGGGGACCAAAAAAAAATTCGTTATATAGAAAATTCGTAATATAGAATTATTTTAAAAAAATTATATTTTTATGTATGTTGAATTTTATTTAAAATAATTGGTAATTTTTGTCTGCGTTTGATTTTTCCATTTTTCCTCTGCAATAAAAACTTCAAGCACGTTAAGAGAAGCAAATACTTTTTCAGGCACGCTATTTCTTATCTCCACAAAGTTGCGTAGTACTTCAACTGCTGATGAAGTTTGCTGAAATGTGGGTACCTCCTTCACGAGTTTTGTAACGTGTAGTCTACTATGCGAGCCTACATTTCTCTCACTTACAGAGAGTAGAAATGTGAATCTCACACACAAAAACAAATAAAAAATTAAAATATGTGTGTGTATGGTGAGAGTGAAAAATGTGTTTATGTAAAACTCGTTATACGGAGATCAAAAACGCATGAGCATTCGAGTTACGGGCGTAGAAAAAATTCGTAGTAAAGAAATATTCGCTATAAGCAAACTCGTTATAAGGAGATCAAAACATACTGAAAATTTAACGAAATTGCAGTGTTCTGGAAATAAATTCGTTATATAGAGAACTTCGTTGTACGGAAGTTCGTAATAGAGAAGTTCGACTGTAAAACAGTATTTGTTTTAAAAAAGTAGGTATTTGTTTTGCTTTCCCTCTTTCCTCCTTCCGATACCCTAATTTCATTCCGCTAACACAATGCATTGCATTTATAGGGACATCCCCTGAGTGTTGGCCATCAAAAAAAAAAAAAAAAAAATATTGCCATGCCAATTACTGACATCTAGAGTGCGTAGCCGAACGAATGTGTCGAAAAACAACTTGGGACATCTGCCCTTTGGTCTGTCTCGAAATTCCCATATGACTTAGAATGTCTGCCGTCTAGTGTAGAAATTCGCATACGACTTAGGACGTCTACCCACCAGATTATCTTTGCTTTTTTATCAAATACAATGTTGGACGACAATTGAAAGAATCTGGAGTTTGCTGCAGCCCCAACAACTTGTCCAAATTGTGTGGTTTTTAGATATGGGAAGAATGATCTTTTAACCAGTCAGAATAGTCCAAAGCCATAGCTTAACCCTTCGATTGGCAGGTCTTCCCATTGCCCCTAAAGTTTGCACTTCAAGGCGGGACCTTCTCACAAAGACAAGGGCTAAAGGAGCGGCCACACTTAGACAGTAGCAGCTGTTTTAAAAGCTCTTATAAAAAGTTCTTCAAAGTCATCAAATAATTATTATCACTAGGGTAGAGTACCGCAGAGGTCTGTTTGGTATGGACGGACTCCCGCGGTGGTGCAGACGTTATACATATGCATATTCATGCATACGGACAGGTAAGAAAGATAGCACCCAACGTGTCTATAAATGTGGAATTGTAACACAATTGATAAGACATGGGAGCCGATGTATGTTCTGTATTGTTGTTGGTGTTATTTGTGTTTTTGGCTGTGGTTTTTCACACTTGTTGCCACCGACAACATACATACATATGTTTGTAGCCTCATTCTTTTTGTTTTGTTTATTTACATTCGATACATTATCAATGTATTTCAGTTAACCAACAGAAGCAAAGGCAACAGGTTAAGCAAAAACAACGAAATCAGTGAGAGACCGTTTTTTTTTTGGAAATTGACACTAGAAAAGTCTTTTGAATGTGACGAGATGTTCTCGATATCGGTTATCATAGCAGACAGAACAATCAGAAGAAATTTGATCAAGTGAGAGTGAGTGAACTCAGTAACAAATGCTTGTGAAAGTGCGTGTGTGTGTTTGTCTTGATCTAAGATATCCGAAATACCGACTAACCAATGCAAAAATTATAGAAATAGAAAAACTGAGTGATAAGTTGTGTATTAGGGTGGAGTGAAAACATCCGTTTTTTTTAATTTGAAAAAGTTAACCTCGGAAAGAGATGTAGTCTGGGGTCCTAATGAGGGGAAAAATAAAGAAAAAAAATTTAAAAAAATTTTAGGGGTCGCGCCACTCCCTCGAAATTTGGAAATTATCGCTATTTTGGCGTTGATTTTAGAAAAATCCTAAAAATTAACGACTTAACTTATTCGAAATTTAAAAGTTTGAGCTTGTTCAGTGCCCAAACAAAAGTATTTGAGGCAAATATGAGGATAATCGACTAATATTTGTAGCTTTGGTGGCGATTTCATTGTTCAGTCAATTTTCTGTAGAAGGGACGATTTGACTTATTTTACTTTTTGAAATTTTTGAACAATGAGAAAATTTTTTCATGCCCTTATTTCATATTGCAAACATTTATTGACATAAAACTTTTTAGGATTTTTCTAAAATCAACGCCAAAATAGCGATAATTTCCAAATTTCGAGGGAGTGGCGCGACCCCTAAAAATTTTTTAAAATTTTTTTCTTTAATTTTCCCCTCATTAGGACCCCAGACTACATCTCTTTCCGAGGTTAACTTTTTTTTTTTGAATTTCACTCCACCCTATTGTGTATATCGATTTGAATATTCTTTTTATCGTAATGAATTTATTGCAATGGCAGCCGAAATGCAAAGAGTATCACGAGAATCCCATTTATTACACTGATGATGCCCTAAACCAAGAATTTTTTTTTTTTTATATTTATTTATTATTAATTACAATACAAAGTAAATTTATATTCTAATTTTGGGTCCAAGGGTAAACCGGGTGACACAGACCACATGGCTGGGTTTTTGCAGCGACAGACCAAAGCCTCTGATGGGAATCGAATCCACAACCCCTACGCTACCAACTCGCCTACCTATTTATGTCACATATGTTGCCATAGGCCAAATGGGTCTATGAAAACACTGTGGCACGAATGTGCGATTGAAAGGATAAGACCCACACTAGAACTTTTTTTCTTCACATTTCCATATGTATGTAAAGAAATATCAGTTTTTGCAAACTATTTTCTTTGAACGAAACCATTGTAAGAGAAATTCAATCTCATACATTTTCTTTAATTAAAATCGCCCAAGCCTTTATTTAGTTTCCACGATATATTAACTCCGGAAAACATGTCCATATTGGTGCTTTCGGTTAATGATCATGTGCTCTATGGGAATGTTTATGTTAATTTACTATAATTTTGTGAAAAACCGTATTCAAATCAATCAGTTTCGTGGTGTAATTTGACCTCAACTAAATAATATAGATTTTCGAAAAGGTTCTTAGCAAAATATTAATTTTAACTTGGAATATTCCAACTTTAGATTACTCATTCAGAGTCAAAGCCTCCGGCAACAAATGTAACATAACAACAGATACCCCCCAAGACATTCTTCATCGCAACTGGAGATATTAATCTTGCGGCCGAGTACAGTAACCTGTAACCCCAATAAAGGAACATTAACCTACAGAGACATCAACGAGAAGGCAACATCATCCATTATAAACTTAAATTTTTGGTGGCTCATTAATTTTCCACTAGACAATTTCACACAACTCTACGCCTAGCAAGCAACAAACCGGATACTGGCGGAAATAGCAACGACGACGACACAATCTAAACGACACAGGCAACCCCAAGCACAAGACACACACACACAGCAGCCATGTTGTGGAGGCCAAGCCAGGCAGGGACATTTTTTGGCAAAACGGTAATAACGCTTTCGGCGGTGTTGGCATTATTTGTGACGTTGCCAACACCAGCAACAAGTTTGGCCACAGGCACTACTACGCGGAAGACAAGTGCAAGTGGCAGCGCAAATAGTGTTGGTTTGAAAAAACCTCAAGGCCTCTTCGCAGCCTCATCGTTGTCATTCTCTCAGGCAACAACAGCAGCAGCCGTATCATCGCCATCATCAACCACATCAGCATCACTGATAGACTCCGAAGCGGTGGCATCAATGCCGTCATCGTCGATATTTACTTGGGGTCATGTCACAAAATATTCAAGTGTCTTGTACGAAGAGGATGTAGCTGTCAAAGGACCCATTGTCCTGGATGTAAAATATCCGCAAATAGTAAGTTTTGTTTTGGTTTCTTTGTAAGTGTATTTATGGGCCCAGCACTGGTGGCTGGTGGCGTTTATTGTTTGAAATGGAAAACAATCCAACTTGGGTAATTTATTGAGAAAATTTTATTTTTACACATTTCTTTCTGTTTAGCAAATTTCAGAGACAGATTCTTATTGTACTCGACAAGAGCTACATAGAATGAGTTCCAAAGTATTTTACCGGCTCTATGAAAATAAAATGAAATATGTCTTATATGAAGAATTCCGAAAATTAAATGAAAAATTCCCCAAAAAGACCAACACTAAAAGTGTCCCCAAAAATTCTGAAAAATTCCCACAATTAAATGCAAAATTCCCCAAAAAGACCAACACTAAAAGTGTTCCCAATAATTCTGAAAAATTCCCAAAATTAAATGAAAAATTCCCCATAAAGACCAACACTAAAAGTGTCCCCCAAAAATTCTGAAAAATTCCCAAAATTAAATGAAAAATTCCCCAAAAAGACCAACACTAAAAGTGTCCCCAAAAATTCTTAAAAATTCCTAAAATTAAATGAAAAATTCCCCAAAAAGGCCAACACTAAAAGTGTCCCCAAAAATTCTGAAAAATTCCCACAATTAAATGAAAAATTCCCCAAAAAGGCCAACACTAAAAATGTCCCCAAAAATTCTGAAAAATTCCTAAAATTAAATGAAAAATTCCCCAAAAAGACCAACACTAAAAGTGTCCCCAAAAAATGCCCCCAATTAAAAATGCGACTTTTTCCTTTCCCCAATGTCAACTTATAGTAAAGTAAACATAGTAAACATATTAATTTACCCTCAAATCTAAATATTTTTATTTTACTAATATCAGCAATAACTTTTGAATGAAATATAGAAAACGTAAAGTCATTTGAGAAATGGCACCTTTAAAGAAAATATTCCGGATATGACGTTTTTTTTTGGTCAATCCATAAAGCTTCCAAATGTTTCTCGATATAAAGATTCCTCTATTGCCAGATGATTTTGGGGATTTCGCGAATATCTCTTGAGATAAATATTGTAGGCCTCTTGAAAATAGGGGAAATTTTTTCATTGTTAAAATTTTAGGTGAAATTGCACATGACAAATGACCGAGAAACCAAATATGAAAAATTAAAGGCTCTATGAAAATGCTTAAAACAAAATTAAGAATTACCAAAAAAAAAACGATAAATCTCTCACTATGAAAAATTCCCCCCAAAAATGTGGGATTTTTTTTATAATTTTTGGGAAATATTTTATTTTGAAAAATTCGTATATAGAGCGAGTCCACGTGCAGTTTTCTTTATAATGTCTTGAGGTTACGACCCTAATTATCACATTTGAAAAATGGCCTCTATTCAAAAACGAAAAATCGCCCGCAAAATGTTACATTGACCACAACAACATGTAAATTTCTGGGTGATTCTTCATAATTCGCTCATTTTGAAATTGGTGTCATTTTGCAAGAGTTACAATTAGGGTTCGTACCCTAAAAAAATATAAACAAAATTTGTTTTGGGGTTGTTTTTAATTTTTTATTTGGGGTATAATGAAAACTCGCCCCAAATTTGGGGCGATTCTTCATGTTTGAACCGGGGGGGTCACTTTTCTATGGATAAATTTAACTGCCCACATTGACGGTTTTTTGGAGTATTGTTTTTGTTTGGGGTATTGGTTTGGTTTTTTGGGGTATTTTTCATAATATTTGAAGGATTTTGGATTCGGTAATTTGTCCTAAATTGTTTGGGTGATTTTTCGGAATTTTCGTTGAAATTTTCATACTGGTCTTTTGGGGGGATTATTCATTTGGGGCATTCTTCATTTTTTTGGAACATTTTTCAATTGAGCCCAAAAATACCGCATATCCAAAATGTTCATATATTATTTGGTAGATTTTTCAATATATTTGGGGGATTTTTGCATTCAGTAATTTTTCATAAATTGTTTGGGGGATTTTTAGGAATTTTTTTGGGGCATTTTCATATTGTCCTTTTAGGTCGATTTTTCAATTATTTTGTGGAATTCTTCATTTCACAGAGCCTAAATGAAACATTATCTAAAAATTATGAAAAAATCCCCAATTATGAAAAATGTCCCAATTTTGTATGAGATTTTTTTTTTTGGGTCATCTATCGTTTTTATTTTTGGGCCTTTTTGAGGCATTTTTTAATGTTCACACACAAGTAAAACGCGTGTTTGGTGTTTGTAGCAAGTAAAGCTTATTCCCTTCTACACAAAGCTTATTTGGATGTAAATATAACTCGTTTGCTATTAGTATTACATATTTGTGTATAAGCAATAGCGTGTTTGGGAAAAACAGACAATGAACTTATTTAATTCAACAAAACACAACATTTGGGTGCGAATAATGTTATAACGAACGAACGAAAACGTTCTAGAGAAACATGCCGCAAATATGTGCATGGATCATGACTACGATCAGTTAGAAAAGTTGTATGTACTTTTCGCACCAACACCAAATTTCTTAGGTTAATAAACATATTTTTAAAATATATTTGGTATATATTTTAAATATTTTTACCCTAAAGTCGTAGTACATGTGCAGGAAGCCATTACATTTCTTATAGCAAAGATGTGCCTTCGTCCTTTGACAAATGCGCCTGTAACATAGGTCGTCTGCCCTCTAGCCAAGGTCGGCTGAATTTGGAAGAATTTTTATATTTACCAATAACTCTGGTCGTGTAGGAGATAACCTGCATATGTAAGCATGTTTTTTGGTGGGTATTGGTGAGCCCCTTTAAATAAATCTAAGGTCATTCAATTCGGTCATGTAGCTTTGGCGAACTTTTGAAATTGTTTCATGCCCGAGGTAGCCAACTTAAGGGCTCCTGGTGGGGCTAGGGTGCCCCGAAAACAGCTTGACTATGACTGTGCGAAATTTCATTGATCAAGAGCCGAGTCCAGAAATATTTTCTAAATATTTCGTTTTCCAACGACTGTGCATAGTTTTGTCTTGTGCTCCCATAGTTAAGAAGGCCAGACTCTGAAAAACGGTACACAAGAATCCAAACGGTACAAGGACAATAGACAATTTGCTTAAAATCATGTGTACAAATGCTTGGCAACTCCTATTTCTCGGCATCCTCAAAATAATAGCTCACAAGGTACAACATAGTTCTGTCGGTGCTGCAAGATTATAGAATGTGTAAAAAGGACAGTTGATCAGAGCAAGGATTGTGGATTCGTCTGGCTAAACTTTGGCTAGAATTAAGTTATCTACATATATTTCGATGTTATGTTCAGTAGGAGTACGATGCCGTATTTCCTTAATCGACAACGGCTGCTTCGACTCCTTTGTACCGAAGACAGCCGCAATATTGTTTATTGTTGTAATGAAACATTTTTGAGCTGCTTCCTAATGGTTGGATCTATAATTTGATTATGCATTTATTTTGTATTCTAATTAAATAATAAATAATATTTATGTAAAATGTGTCAGCCTATAAACATACAAACTCATTTTAATGTAATGGATAAGATAGAGGCCTTGTCAAACCAGTACCTTGAATAATTTTCAATTGCTTTTATTTCATAATAATTCTTCACACATGTGTCACATTCTTGAACATTTTCAATTGCTTTTATTTCATAATAATTCTTCACACATGTGTCACATTTACACTAAGCAACAGAAATAGTGTTCGATTAGAATACCAAATCACTTTCCATTTAAAATTCTTCAACCATTTAATATTCTTAACTGCCCGTTACATGTAGAGTTGTTGCTGCCCAAATCACTTTCCTAATATGCACACACAAAACTACATTTTGTAAATCTCACTCTCTCTCTCTATCTCTCTTTGTTTTTGTCTTTGCAGGAAAATGCCAATTCATATACCATAGTTGGCATTCAGGCCTACGATAATGCTAATGTCCTTAATCCAGATTACACAAACGGAAATTTGACTTTACAAGTGTATCCTGTGAGCGGTGGCATTGGCTACAATTCAACTGTCATACGTTTTTTGTTGGTCACAGATCATCTGCTGCATTACAAATTGATAATACATGGTGTGGATGTCTGAGGTGGAGAGAAGTTACCAATCCACCAATCCATTCATCTGAACATACACAAGTGATTTTCGATACATTGAGTAGACTGTATAAATAAAGGACAACGGCAAGAGCAATCGGCTGATTTGTCAAAACTAAATGAAAATATTGATTGAGTAGATTTTAAAATGGTTGAACCTGGTAATTGAACCTTCTTTAATGTCAAATAAAATGACATCTGTCAAATAAAATGACTACTATTTGTTCAACCTAAAAAATAAAAACACCATCGTGTTCAGATTCAGATCCGCTATGCCTGAGCAAAAATTCAACAAAATCAATTCTTTCAAAAAAATCGAAAATTTGGATGGGCTAACCCCTTAATTTTTTTTTTGGTCAAAAAAAATATTTCCTAATTTCCAAATCTTTTGCTCTTGGATGTATTCTGCATTCGAAATTATGTCATTATAGCCATCTAAAGTTTATATTACATTAGCCATTACAGAATAATAGTCAAAAATGCATTTTGAAAGTGCCCCATCGAATACACAATAAATCCTGGGCAAATTATACAAGTCTCAAAAGGTTACTTATAGCCATAAAGTCTAGCTTTAAGTTTATACCACACTCGTTTCCATTTTATTTGACAGCTGTCAAATAATATGACAGCTGTCAAATAAAATGACAGCTGTCAAATAAAATGACAGCTGTCAAATAAAATGACAGCTGTCAAATAAAATGACAGCTGTCAAATAAAATGACAGCTGTCAAATAAAATGGCAGCTGTCAAATAAAATGACAAAATGTCAAATAAAATGACAGTTGTCAAATAAAATGACAGTTGTCAAATAAAATGACAGCTGTCAAATATGAATAAAGTCCACTTCTGACTTTCTTGGCATAGGCGAAGGCATGGAAGGGTATAGAATAAGTTTGGCTGAGTCGAAGTGTTTTGGGTTGAATTTTTGTTCCAATTCTCCGGGAAAAGATTGATTGGAAATAAGTATGGTGGACAATGCAAATTCCGATGGAATAGCCGATTTTTCCATCGAAATAGGAGATGAACAACCATATTTTCTTATGGATCGCATGCAATTTATTGACAATTCTTTCGTTCCTATTTAAGCTTTGCTGATATTAAATATCAGCTGCATTCATTAAAATTCGGTAATTGCCATAACTAAAAAGTGAGATAGTACCAGGGACCGTCAAAATTCGGTTGCGACAATGCAATGGCTGTACACTGAGTATATAAAAAGCAAATATCCTAAATGGTTTTTTCTTGGTAAAGAGTGGCTAGAGCTACTCTTCTTAAATTATTTACGACATCAAACATTTTATAGGCAACTAATGGCGGTTGTAACAATATTCGTCAGGGAAAATTTTAAATCGGCTAGGATCTTAATCCTTAAATGCATAATGTTGCCATTTGACACATTAATTTGTATGCAAATTAAATCGTAAGAGAATAAGAGACCAAAGAATTTAAAACTTTGTTAGCTTTTGCCCCTGAAGTTTCATTAGTCACTCTGTTTGGCAACCCCTTTCCATTGGAAATCCGGTTTATGATTCAACGTTCTACCGAACGTAATAAACAACGTTTGAATTAACCATATGTACTTTTAGACAATCAAAATTCCATTGACTACAAATTAATCTTTCTTTTAATTATTATCTACCGGAAAAATATCACATCGCCAACCAGGTAAGTGCTTTTAAGCCGACATTTAATATGTATTAAGTTTGTAACCTGAAATGCTAATCAGCAGTTCAGGTTAGACGTCACGCGCGTAAATATTTAAGAATTTCCCTCAATCGGGCTCAAATGTTGACTTTAGATAATGTACAATGGTTAAACAGATTTTAATTTAATTGGGTTTAGCATTTTAATTAAAGTTTTTTTTTCCACAAATACAATTTATTCAAGATTAAAGATTAATGGCCGTAATCGTAATGGATTAATACCGGTTTTTAGAACAAACTAAAGGTGGAGGCAGTAAAATCAAATGTTCAGTGTGATTAACGGTATTCTGCGGGAATAAAAATGTTAAGAAAGTTTAATTTTGTTGCTATTGGGCTTTTCAGTGTTAAGTTTGTGAATATTGTTCGTGAGGCTGTCGAAAGTGGTCTTTCAGAATGGGCCAATGGGCATTTGCATGAAATAAAGCGATAATTGTCATCGCTAGGACGATTTTTTCCTCTTTATGGCTTATGCTTTTTTTTATAGCACAAATATTCCTTTTCTCATTTCAACAGGAAAAAAGGACTATGCTAAATTGTCAACAGTTTGTCGGAAAAGCCATAACACGTATTTCTCACAAATTTATTTCCACATTAAATTTTATTCTTTTACTAACATCTCAATTTAATAAATTTATGCCCTTTAAACACATTCAGACACACACATAGTTTCATAACATATTTTCCCTGGGCATATGTCTTTTAGCTTTTATCCATATTCAGTTTATTGGTTTTGTTTGCTAACACAAATGGCTGAAAACGTAACGAAAATCTGGGCCTTAAGCATTTAATAAAAGATGTTTGCTAAAGGATTTCTTAACACCCCCCCCCTTCATTGTGTGAACGAATGACACTGGCAGACAAAGAAATACATGCCAACAGCGGAAGAACAAATACCAGCTCAGTTGTCAACACTTGAGACGTTTTTTAACAAGTGTGCGTGCGATGTTTATGTATGTGTATGTGTGCGACAATATATGGATAAGCAAATAGAAAATTGATGTTACAAAGACACATATATGAACAAAGTTTACTCAAATACATTTTGAATTTGTATTTAAAATTGCTTTGCGAATTTTGTAATAGAAAATTTGACGAAATTTTAATTTTCTAATAGAAAATTTGACGCATTGTGATTTTTCCTATGGAAAATTTGACGAAATGCGGATTTTCTAATAGACAATTTGACAAATTTCTAATTAAAAATTTGACGCATTACGAATTTTATAAAAGAAAATTTGACGCATTGTGAATTTTCTAAACGAAAATTTGACACTTTACGAATTTGAAAATTTGACGCTGTGCGAATTTTGTAATAGAAATTTTACCAGTGCGAATTTTGTTATAGAAAAGTAGACGCATTGACACAGTGTGAAATTTATAATAGAAAATTGGACGCATTGTGAATTTTCTAATAGACAATTTGTCGCATTGCTAATTTTGATATACAAAATTTGACGCTTTGCGAATTTTCTAATAGAAAATATGACACAGGGAAGTTTTCTAATAGAATTTTTTTTTCTAATAGAAAATTAGACGCATTGCGAATTTTTTTATAGAAAATTAGATGCATTGCGAATTTTTCATTGGAAAATTTGACGCATTGTGAATTATCCTATGGAAAATATGACGAATTGTGAATTTTCTTATACAAAATTTGACGCTGTGCAAATTTTGTCATAGAAAATTTGAAGCAGTGCGGATTTTCTTATAAAAAATTTGACACATTGCGGATTTTCTAAAAAAAATGTGACGTATTTTGCTTTTACTAATATAATATTTGACGCAGTGTGAATTCGCTAATAGAAAATTTAACGCATTTCGAATTTTTTAATAGAAAATTTGACGCATTGCGAATTTTCCAATGGAAAATTTGACACAGTGTGAAATTTATAATAGAAAATTGGACGCATTGTGAATTTTCTAATAGACAATTTGTCGCATTGCTAATTTTGATATACAAAATTTGACGCTTTGCGAATTTTCTAATAGAAAATATGACACAGTGCAAGTTTTCTAATAGAAAATTTGACAAAGCGCTAATTTTCTAATAGAAAATTTTACGCTTAGCGAATTTTTTTATAGAAAATTAGACGCATTGCGAATTTTTCCATGGAAAATTTGATGCATTGTGAATTATCCTATGGAAAATTTGACGAATTGTGAATTTTCTTATACAAATTATACTGTGAAATTTTACAGTGTGAATTTTCTAATAGAAAATTTGATGCAGTGCGAATTTTCTAAAAAAATGTGATTACATTTACTAATATAAAATTTGACGCAGTGCTGATTTTCTTATAGAAAATTTGACGCATTGTGCATTTTGTAATGTAAAATTTGACGCAGTACGAATTTTCTAATAGAAAATTTGACACATTGCAAATTTTTTAATAGACAATATGAATTTGGAATAGGAATTTGGACGCTTTGCGAATTTTCTAATAAACAATATGACGCAGTGCGAATTTTCTAATACAAAATTTGACTTTGATTTGATTTCGATAGAAAGTTTGACGCATTTTAAATTTCCTTATAGAAAATATCTTTCCAAGAATTTTCAAAAAAATTTAGAAAACCTTTGTTAAGAAAATTTTTTGAAAATACAAAAACAATTTAACAAAGGTTTTTACAGTTTTTATGAATACGGGGTATTTAAGAATTCAAGAAGAGAATTCAAAGTATTTTTTAGAAAATTTCTCGCACTGGAAATTTTCGTTATAGAAAATTTCACACCTTTTAAATTTTCTTATAAAAAATTCGGAAATTTAAAATGTCCGTCATTCGAGACCTCAGTGTCTGTTTACGTAAAAATGTCCAACCGAAGTTTCCGTTGTCATCCAGCGACATAAGTTCGTGCTCCGACATGTGTTGCAAAAGACTAATGGCAAAATTGACTTTAGATAGGACTGCGTTTGGTTGGCATACCGTCACCAAGAACTGGGTCATAGATCCCTGATGATTATCCTCGGTGTGTTGCTAAAGGAATTTAATACAACGTGCACGCTTCCCTTATGGTCATGACTGATGGATGGACGACTCATCCACAAAGTGAACTCCACTCACTTTGAAGACTTTGAATGAAAAATTCGTATGCAAAATCGTATCCTCAATCAAGTACATTGCGGATTTTCGAGGTCATTGCTAAGGTTGCCAACCGTGTTGTCGTGCGAGGGGCGGAGGGTGGAATAGGAAAATTGTATTAAGGATGTCTCTGTTTGGTTTGTTGTGCTTAAGGCTAAAGATTGCCAGTGTTGTTATCAGCTGGGGTTCAATTTTGTAATTTATGCGACCATTCTGGGGTGGCTACGCGGGGCGGTGGGTGTTTTGTTTAAAGAAACCCTGTGGTTATATAAATTGATTGTTATCTGGGAACATTTAATAAATTAAAAGAAATTAGCATTTTTTTTTTTGGTTTTTAGTTTGAAGACGCCAAAAAGTTTGTGCGCAGTTGTTGTCCGATTTAAACTGTTAATCGTGTCGATCAAATGACTTTTGGTTTCGGATTTGCGATGTGTTTGCTTTTAGTAAAATAACTGGTTTTATTTTTTACTAATTTAATTGTTCATGTTCTTCATATTAATCTTTGTTTAGTTTTTTTTTTTTGAGACACAGTGATTAAGCAGAAAATACGAAAATTGTTTCGTAAAGCGTGTCATGCGGTATTTCTGTTGTTGTCGATGTTGGACTAGCCAAGTTTATTCGATTTGCCTTCGCCCGAAATAAAATCGCTGTTCTACCCCTGAATATTTGTAATATTGACAAGTTTTTTTTTTAATTTTATGTTTTTTTTTGTCATAAAAATAAAGAATCTCTGTTTTAAATTAGTGATGTAAATAAATTAAAAATATATAACGTTTGGTAACACAGAATGATTACGAGTATGACTTCAAAAAATCCATTGGTGAATCTATTCTCGCTGTTGACTATTCTCATAGAATAGTTGACTGTTCTAATAGAATAGTTGACTATTCTCATAGAATAGTTGACTATTCTCATAGAATAGTTGACTATTCTCATAGAATAGTTGACTATTCTCATAGAATAATTGACTATTCTCATAGAATAATTGACTATTCTCATAGAATAATTGACTATTCTCATAGAAAAATTGACTATTCTCATAGAATAATTGACTATTCTCATAGAACAGCTGACTATTCTGATAGAATAGTTGACTATTCTCATAGAACAGTTGACTATTCTCATAGAATAATTGACTATTCTCATAGAATAGTTGACTATTCTCATAGAATAATTGACTATTCTCATAGAATAATTGACTATTCTCATAGAATAGTTGACTATTCTCATAGAATAATTGACTATTCTCATAGAATAGCTGACTATTCTCATAGAATAGTTGACTATTCTCATAGAATAGTTGACTATTCTCATAGAATAATTGACTATTCTCATAGAATAGCTGACTATTCTCATAGAATAGTTGACTATTCTCATAGAACAGTTGACTATTCTCATAGAATAGTTGACTATTCTCATAGAATAGTTGATTATTCTCATAGAATAGTTGATTATTCTCATAGAATAGTTGACTATTCTCATAGAACAGTTGACTATTCTCATAGAATAGTTGACTATTCTCATAGAATAGTTGACTGTTCTCATAGAATAGTTGACTATTCTCATAGAATAGTTGACTATTCTCATAGAATAGTTGACTATTCGCATAGAATAGTTGACTATTCTCATAGAATAGTTGACTATTCTCATAGAATAGTTGACTATTCTCATAGAATAATTGACTATTCTCATAGAATAGTTGTTGACTATTCTCATATAATAGTTGTTGACTATTCTCATAGAATAGTTGTTGACTATTCTCATATAATAGTTGTTGACTATTCTCATAGAATAGTTGTTGACTATTCTCATAGAATAGTTGACTATTCTCATAGAATAGTTGACAATTCTCATAGAATAGTTGACTATTCTCATAGAATAGTTGACAATTCTCATAGAATAACTTTCATATCATAATTTACTGTGTACTATATTTAGGTCATGAGTAAAATATAAAATTTAATTTTTAATTTAATACTGAAAAACTTTGCTTAAGACATACAAATCCAATTGTGTATTCTTTTTTATTTTTTTTATTTTAATATCACTGTATTTAATTACTGTTAGAGTGAAATTAATTAAAATGACAGAACATTTTGCCGGCTCTTGCATTAAGGTCATTTTTTTTTTATTAAATTCCAATTATGAACAATTTCCATGGCAATCTTTATGCTTCGCTTTTGTTTTTGCTTTGGTCTGTTGTTATGGATGTAATGTATGGATATGGCAAAGTACCCAACACTTCCTCGGAAATCTGATATTCAGTGGAGAGAGAATACTGGCGTATGTCGTGCCTGGTCATTTCATGACATTGACTGCATTTCTGTCATATTTGAATGAATGCAAAGCCAGCTGCAAATCCGATGAAGGCTTTTCCTATTAAATTTTTTCCTGTCGTACTTATTCAGGCTATGCTGAATATGTAAATATTAGTTGGTATTATTAATTATAAACTTGTTTTTGTTCGGAAACCACACACACACACACGTTGTACAATGAATTTCGAATTCAGGGACAGTCTTACAGTCGGAGTAAAGTACCACAGCGATGTGGCGATAACATTTGTAATTACGACCATACTCGAGTCATTGCAAACGTCATTTCACTGGGAACGTTTCCTTATTTCATTACAATGACAACAGCAGCATCATTACACACATTTGAAATTCGTTTCATTAATTATTGTCTAATGATTTGCGAGATTATAAAAGACACATTCAGGTAACTTTTAGAATTTTAAAATGTATTTCACTTGCAGTCATACGACTAACATATGTCGTCTTTCAGTTTGCATTGTAATGGATGTTCACTTGAAATCTTGGCTATGAGGAAACTTGCTTCGCAGTACCGAGGAGGACTTAGCGTCGTTCATTGGAAGTAAATCAAATTGAGGGAACGTCTTGTGAATACAACCGAGACAAATGAATTTACAATACACACCATGATTTGTAATTGAGTTGTTGGATGTTGTTGTACGACTGAATCTCATTTCCCATATCGGTTTAATATGTACGCCTACCTAAATGTCTCAGTATTGAATACATTACAGATCGACTGGGATATATAAAATTGATCTTTGTAATTTGTGACCTGATGTAGCAAAGGTCCACGGAAATTGACGTAAATGCCGTAAGTAGAATTGTTTGTGACGTTGTTGGAATATATTTAACAAGCAATATTAAGTTTTTGATATTTTTTTCTAAATAAATTCCAGTTTGTCTCGATACAGATTCACTTAAACAATTTTTTAAGTAATTCCATTACTCAGAGTCTTCGAAAGCCGAACTTTTCTACGGGACTTAAACGCAACAGCAGTTAATAATGGAAAACCTAGAAGGGTTCTCGACAAAAAAAGGGGCAGGGAATCTGAAGAAGAAATCAGGAGTGCACACCTGGTCGAATTGCTGGCCCAGCTGTATGAAAACGACATGAGACTGTTATTCGTACATGACCAATCCTCCGTTTCAACCTAACCAAACCTTACCATTTTTATGAAAATTCTCCCTGCAGTATGCAACGGTTTTCTCAAAAAAATGTTTTTTTTTTTAAAGAAATGTTGGGATTAGAGAAAAAAAAATCTGAGAGAATCAAATGTAGTCTCTTATCCATCAATGTTATTTGAATATATATATTTGCAGTTGTCGAATAAATAGCGCGATTTTCGAAAATCGTCAACATTAAAAACTGCGTTTTTTTCATGAAAGCCTCATGAAGATTGTTAAACAGTCGTTTGTGGGGTTCAGTGAGCACAATCTATTACTGTTTTCACTTTTTGCAAAATTTTGTGTTTTCGATTTTTTATATCAAACATTTTTTTTTTGATTTTTTCATAAACGGCACAATTATCTAGCTAAAATTCTCTATTCTGCACAAATTTTAGACTTCAGATTAGCAAAATTTCGAGTTTTTGATATTTTACATCGAAAAAAATGTCAAATTAAAATTGTAAATTTTCTAAGAACAGATTTTTTTTAAGATTTTTTCATAAACCGCACAATTATCTAGGTGGAATTCTTTATACAGCACAAATTTCAGTTTGCGCACCAAAAATTGCAAAACGGCGAAAACTTGGAAGTTTGGAAACTCCCCTTCGGGTACCTCCCATACAAATGTACCATCCCGCCTACCTTTGAAATCGGGTAATATGATCAATATGACCAACGCGATATGACCAAATTCTGTATTTAGTAAAGCTATAGCTGGACAAAGTTTTGGACAAAAACTTCCTAAATGCCCTGTTTCTGGATGTCGAACGGTTGCGACTTTTCGTTCGACTCGTACATTTCCGTCGTTTTCGTACATTTCCCCTGACCGATTTTACTCAGTGACCCCTTCATTAGTTGGCTGTTACTGTAAGGCATTTCACACCTTCTAATTCAATTTTTCAATTTAATGACTTCTTTAAGACGAAAATTCTCCGAAATCACAGAACAGGTTTTTACAAATACTTTTGTTATTCCGACCATATCAGTAGCTTTGCCATACATTTTTGGTGCTCAATACTGACCTAAGGCTTAGGCTTATCTCCAGTAAACTATATGCACTCACTAGACAAAACAAACAGCCCACGGATTTAAAATAACTCAACAGATGTTTCGATTGCGTTTAAAATGCAATGAAATCTGCAACCACCTGCCTAGCCCAATAAGAGCTCTAGTGTTAAATTACTCACGAAATATTATGACCCGTGGCGGCAACTGGTCACGGTCTGACATTCGATTAAATGACCGCAAAAGTAAACATATGAGTACACACACTACAACTCTCTAATTAAAATCTCTATCTAATATCTAATTAGGTTCACCTAATCACAGACTGTTTAATTGATTGTTGTGCATGAATCATATTTAATTGTGTACACCGGTACAGATTTCCCTTAACAAATACATTCAGTGCTGGCAAACAATATGAAATACAATCAATACATAAATTAAAGTTGTACGTCATTGTTTAATTAAACAACAACAACAACAAAAAAGCTGAACGTAATTGAATAGTCATTTGTGTTTGAGTGTAAACACAGATGACAGAGGCTACAGGCATAGGATTGCCAGTGCTTCCAACAGGCCTTACACATACAAATATTTATCAGCAACAATTTGGTTAATTATATAAACAACATTTACAAAACAACAACAACAACAACAGCCATACCTTTTTCTTTTATCATATAATCATGATAATTTTTTTTTTGATTTTTTTTTGAACAAAAAAAAATCACCACATACGAGTATTCCAAATATCCAAATCAAGTGCAATTTCTGATGCACAGTGGGCTCAAATCTACGCAACAAAATAAAATAATCGGTAGAGCAAGAAAGACAGCGTTTGATTTCGAGATAAATGCCAGTGAGTCAATTTTTTTTTAGCTTGGAAGGAGCTACCAAAAAAAAATTCTATAAATCTGTGTAAATGAGAATGATTTATGAATATAGCAGAAATTTAATATTCCACCAAACTGTTCAATATGTATTGCAATGAAACTTGGCAGACCTAATTCAATTCATTACTGAAAAAGGGAAAACATAAAATCCCATAAAGTTTCTATTTAACACCTCCCGTGATTACTAAAGCGTCACTTATATCACACAAGGCCAATGGTTCCATATACCTGGACTGCATCCTACAGAACCACTTAACCAGAATGTTTTTTTTAAAACACATTTCTATTTTTGACAACAATTTGCGTAATTAATGATGTCGAACCAGATTGGCAGAAAGAAAACACTGCGGGAAAAAACTCGAAAAAATAAAAAACTCGAAGTTAGCCGCATTCGTTTATTAATTCTCATGAATTTATGTCATACTAGTTGTTCGTTAGGGTCCACTGTGGCCTGGCTGGAATCGATAATGAAGTCGTTTAATAACTGATGGTGTTGTTGGCGGTATTGATGATTATGATGATGACGTTGTTGTGATTGTTCGATTTTAATTAAGTTTTTGCAAAATGTGAATAAAGTAAAGTTCCAGTGTGATTTTGAAAATAATTGCATTGTTTATATAAATATATTAGAGTGGGTCACAGCAAATGCATTTTTTTTTAAATTAAATTATTGATCAATATAATAACTCTTAAACTAGATGATACAGCGTTCGACAAAGTCGAAAAATCAAATTAAATTCTTTTAAAATTCAAAATTTGAAAATTTTTCAATTAAAAAAAAAAAAAAAAAATTAAAAAATACAGCAAATATAGGGTTATCCATTTCGTGGTTTCAAAAGTATAGGGCTGAAATTCGACATTTGTCCAACTAAGTTGTTAAACCAATTTTGTTTTTTTTTCAGTTGGAAGTCTGACATTGACGAAAAGGAATCGCTTAACTATCAGACAATGCGTAAAAATTATTAGAACCTACTACAAAAATGGTGGAATGGTGATACAAAAATGGTGATTCCTAGAATCCAAAAAGTACTAAAAATCCAAAATTTTTCATATTTTTCTGAAATATTTCCTTGCCCACAACAAGCCCATTTTCCGCAGAAGGTCTCAGGGTTCGTTGTCGTTACCGCGGACACAATTCCCGTATATATAGTAAGTGGTGAAGTCTGGAAAATGTATAAAGAAAAACACCGAAAGCCCAAGTATTTACTAAACAATAAAAATAAAAAACACCCTTTATGAATGATAAATAGTCAAAGCACTTGAGTAAACTCGTCAAAAGGACGGTTTTGCTAATCTCCAACATCAAGAAATGAATAAATCCAAGTCCATGAACAGGTCATGGAGGGTACAAAAATCTACAGTAGAGGCAGAAAAAAAAAATATGAAAATAGCTGCAAATCAGACTTTTTCGCACTCAAATGTTGTAGTTTCTTGAATTTAATAATAATTTAATAATAATTTTTTCTCAAACACGCTAATGGTTCTTCTCAAATACTTAATAATAATAAAAAAAAAAATTTTTTTTGCCGTCAAATATTTGCCTGTTTTTATGGGAAATATTTTTTTTTCAACTGATGGTTGACAAATAAAATTATTTGCCAGCAAATAATAATCCGAAAAGTGTAAACACTCAACAACAAATATGTGTCTGTATTTTGGGTAAATATGGACAAGTGTGAACACTCAACGTTAAATATTTGACACCCTTATCGGGAAATATTTTTCTGCATAGGGACAAACAAAAAATCAGCTGATTGTTGACAAAAACAAAATTATTTGCCGGCAAATAAAAATCCGACAAGTGTGAACACTCAACGTCAAATATTTGCCACTCATCTGGGAAATGTTTTTTTGCATAGGGACAAACAAAAAATCAGTAGATAGTTCACAAACAAAATTATTTGCCAGCAAGTAAAAATCCCACAAATGTTAACACCCCGTGAAATATTTGCATCTCTTTATGGGAAATTTTTTTTTTAGCATAGGGACAAAAAAAATTCTGCTGATTGTTGAAAAAAAAAATTATTTGCCAGCAAATAAAAATCCGACAAATGTGAACCCTAAACGTCAAATATTTGCCACTCATCTGGAAAATATTTTTTTGCATAAGAACAAACAAAAAATCAGTTGATTGTTGACAAATAAAATTCTTTGCCAGCAAATAAAAATCCGACTAATGTGAACACTAAACGTCAAATATTTGACACACTCATCGGGAAATATTTTTCTGCATAGGGACAAACAAAAAATCAGTTGATTGTTGACAAATAAAATTATTTGCCAGCAAATAAAAATCCAAAAATATCCTCGAAAACGTGGCACTAATTACTAATTGGAGAAAGAGTGGTTTTACCAATGCCTAGAAATTGTTTTTCGAAATAATATTGCATAAATGAATTTATAATGGCGTTACTTTAATTTTTTTAAAGTTAAACAAAAATATTAAGGTTTTTTTCATTCTTTTCGATTCACCTTAGCCCAACGTAACACTCATATCCTTACAGGTCCTTGAAAATTTTAAAAATATTGAATTTATCATTAAAATTCTATAACAATTTAGATTTCGTGAAGATCGTATTAATTTTCCAACCCCTTCGAGTCTTGGTCCACAGGGGGTTAAATCTGAACTACGCTACTTGGAAAAACAAAAAGTTTCAAATAAATGCTCGCAATGTGAAGTATGAAAGTATTTGACGTCAAATATTTTAACATATTTGACGTCAAATATTTACATAATGTGAATCTAGCTTTTGGCAGTTACAACTAATGAACGAGATTTTTTTTTCTCTTCAGCTTTGAAATAACTAAAGGGTGTTTTTTATTGAGGTATAGAACTTCGAATTGAAATAAAACACAAGAAAATCGTTTTAACGTCCATCAATTTGGCTCTATTGGAAGGATAATTTTATGCCATTAATGTTTAAATATGATTTCGGGCATGTGGCCGCCGCGGATGGCTCGAATAAAGCCAATTCTACAGGTCCAATTTTCAACCACTTGTTGGAACCACAACTCATCCACATTCATGCCATTCAATTCGGGAACAAAATAGTCGGTTATCATGGCTCTATACCGGTCTCCATTAACGGTAACTGACTCTCCAGCATTATTTCGGAAGAAGTATGGCCCAATGACTCCACCAGCCCATAGAGCACACCGAACAGTCAGTTTTTGTGGATGTAATCGCATAAAATGGACGGAGCTTGCGGTGAACTTCGCGAACTGAACCATTACTTTCGAAATAAATTTGCACGATTTGCAAGCGTTGTTCTTTTGTCAACCTGTTCATGATGAAATGGCAAACCAAACTAAATATTAATCACTTGACAGCTGACAAAATGGCCGCCAGTTAAAAAAGTGATGCCAACTTAAAGTTCTATACCCCAATAAAAAACACCCTTTACCATGAAAAATCGTTTTAGAAGTCCACATACAAGATATGGCTCAAATATTTGTATATGAGTTGGTTGTAGAGATATTTTTTTGAACATACGAGAATGTATCGAAAAGATTGGCTGGAAGTGATATTTATACGAATACACCAGCTCAGAGAGTGTGTCGTTATGAATTTAATTAAATTCCATTTATTTTTTATAAATTTATCGCAGTGACTGGAAACTATATTTATAGAAGAATGAGTCCAGCTCTAACTGATCCAACTTTCAACAGTGGCTGTTAATACATTCCACAACTCTGATTCTACAATCTACTTTTTCGAGTGTTCTTTTTAGGATTTCGTGCTTCTGCAGCCTAAAAACGTAGTCGATTGAACCACTTTCTAAATATGCATAGCAGAGCCTAACAATATCGCAGTGTCCTGCCACCAGTCACAAGCCTTTGTAGTCCCTTAAAAGTACGCCTAGAGCCGGCCTAAATTCAGTTACTACCGCCGATGACACCAGCTGGCTGGTCAAGAATGATAGAAATAAAGATTACGCCATTCCGCGCAGAGAAACAAACGTGCTGAGCAGTTTGATCAAATGACGTCACGCGTACTTTATTCCTATTGGCTGATAGTCAAAGTGGTTTCAATTGCAGGGTTGCCAACAATAGTTCTTATGCTGTATTTTAATCTGAAACTTGTCACTCGTTGTACATACAAATAGAGTTGGCAACGCTTATCAGCAACAAACTACGCCATCTAACGGGAAATCATGCGCATGGCGGAATCTTTCTTTCTATCATTCTTGATGGCTGGTTATCTATATCCTTCAAGTTAATATTTTTTTTATTTTTTTTTTTTTGACTAACTCTCAGGGGATGCCCCCTATAAATGCAATGCACTGTGTTAGCGATAGGAAGAAAGGGTATTGGAGTGGGGGAAAAGGGAGTAGTGTTTGTTGACGTTGGCCTTGAATTTGGTAATGTCATAGCAGGCAGGAAAACCACTTGCAGGAAGATTATTCCACATACGAACAGTCCGGCTGAAGAACGAATTTTCTCTATAGAACGAATTTTCTCTTTTTCGTCTGTGAAACTCGCCCAAACCTCATTCAAGTTTAACCTGAGCGGGGGATTAGAAATTTGTTTTTTGTGTTCTTTGTAGTTCGATTTTTTTCACCGTGTATATTTGTTGACATTGTCTGACTAACAGACAAATTATCCCTCGTATTGATATATTTTCTATTACTAAGACATTTATGAATAAAACATTTATCGAAATATATGATTTTTAATAGAAACAAATAGGAAAACTAATTTGTGTGGGTCGTTTTCAGCATGACGCCCTCTGTTCTACAGATTTTGCTGAGATTGTTGCGCCAGATAGTCACCTTACGTCAGTCGGACAAGCAGGTCTGACCTGAAATTGTATTTCACACGTAACTTCCTCCTGCTGATTAACGCTCCGTTTGCCTGACCTTTTAAGCTTTTTAAACGCTGGCATGAACGAGTACACCCGCTGGCCAATTAGGTACGACAACATAAATACATATTTACATTTCTACATGTAATAGTTGTTGTGTAAACAATTTGCTCGTTTTTTGTGGCGACATTTTTTTTTTTTTATTAAATTATTTATCAATTACAACGCTGGCCTGCTGCTGCATATTTCAAATAAATGATCAATGCTTTATTTGCATTTATTAATGGAGAAAAAGTATTCCATGCATTTTATTGCACGCGAAAATGTAAATTATTTTGCTTCCTATTGACTTTTTTTTTGGCATGAATAAAAGTTTGCAATTAACAAAAAATATATGTATTTCATAAATCGCAGCGAAATTAATCAGGAATTTCATTTGATAACAGAAAGTGTTTTAGTTATGTTTGTTATTTGTTTTTTTTTTTAAGATAACATTTTCCCGTAAAATTCCATTGAAACAGACAGACGGACGGGCAAAATCGTACTCACAAAGTTTCTTGATTTGCCAGTGTTTGCATAATATTTGCCACACACTGTTGTCAGCCGCAAGAGCACGTTGCCACAAAAGCCTCTTTAATTAGAGCCAAGTTAATTAGTCTTGTTGAAATGGTAATAAATACATATACGCTACATCTACAGATTACACTATGCAACAAAAAATAAATAATGAATAACAACTTTGTAATGGCAAAAAAAAATTCTTCTATAAATACTTTTTTTTTAAATTTTGAGTCAAAAATTGTCATAACTCGAAAACCACTTGACCGATTTGATTGAAATAAATTTTGAAAAATGTACCACTTAATTATTTTCAAACTAAATGGCAGAAAATAATAGATAACAAATCGAAAATTACAAAAAGTATAAATTTTCATGTATGCCCCAAATTTTTGCGATGACTTTTTGCTTTTAAAAGTCCTAGGAATTTATATGTCGACTTTTTGCTTGCCTTTTTTTTGGCGTTTGCGAGGTATGTTCAAAAAATATGGCGAATTTTTAATTTTCGCTGGCTGCTTGTATTTGATTTTTGATATTTTTGTAGCTGTGCTTGGATACGTTTTAACTTGTCTTCAATTTTTTGTCTATTTCAGAAAACGGATCAAAGAATCTGCATCAAATTTTGTGTGAAAAACAAAATAAAGTGCGCTGACGCTTTCCGAATGTTGACTGTGGCATATGGTGAAGCTATCTTGGACCAAAGCAACGTTTATCGGTGGTACAAAATGTTCTTAGATGCGAGGGACGAACAGCGTGTAGGACGCCCGAGCACGTCACCAACAGGCGAACACATTGATAAAGTGAATAAAAAAAAATTGGCCAATTAGAGAAGTTGCTGAGGATCTAAACATATCGATTGGCTCGTGCCATTCGATTTCAACCAATGATGTGGGCATGAGTCGGGTGGCCGCTAAATATGTGCCCAATTTGCTCAATTTGGACTAAAACCAGCAATGCGTTCAAATAGCTTAGGAGATGTTGAAAACGACCCAAATTTGCTACAGAGGGTCATAACTGTTGACGAATCATGAAACTAAAGCTCAATCATTAACCAAGACCGAAAAAGCGCGCCAAATTCGGTCGAACAGTTTCTTTGATTGCAAGGACGTGGTGCATTATGATTTCTTGCCACAGGGTAGTGCGGTCAATAAAGAATATTACCTGCAAGTTATGCGCAAATTGCCAGAAGCAATCCGCCAAAAACGCCCGGATTTGTGGAAGAACAAAATCTGGTGCTTTTGGACCATGATAACACCCCTGCACACACATCGTTGCTTGTGCACGAATATTTGGCCACAAACAACACAGTAATGCTGACGCAGCCACCGTATTCCCCTGAACTAGCCCCCTGTTCCCAAGCACTGAAAAGGCCCATGAAAGGACGACGCTACGTCACGATTGAGGACATAAAGACGGCATCGAAGGAGGAGCTGAACAAAGATTACAAAAAATGATTATTTGAAGTGCTTCGAGGATTGGAAAAAAACGTGTATTACATCCGAGGAGAATTACGCTGAAGCGGGCAAAATAGATACTCATTAATAAATAAATACTTTTTGAAAAAATACAAAATTAGCGATATTTTTTGAACATACCTCGTACATTAGAATCTTGTTGATTTGTAAAATTGTCGAAAAGCAAAATGTGTGACGTCAATAAGAACTTTCCAAAAATTCTCAAATTTCCAATTTTTCCATCTCGCAATCTTCCCTTTCGTCAACAAAATTGAAACTCATGATTTTGAAAAAAAGTCAAAAAGAAATTTTAAAAGATGGTAAAATTTGTGATTTGTGACTTATTTCAACATCGCAATCTTCTCTGCACCTTTCGTCTACAAACTTGTAAATCATGATTTTAAAATCACGCAAAACTCAAGAAGAAATTTAAAAAAAAAAAACTTGTGATTTGTGACTTTTTTTCATATTCGCTTTTGCCAACAAACTTGAAAATCAAGAAAAGAGCCAAAAAGAAATTTCAAATTTCAAAAGTTTGTGACTTTTTTTTTAACCTCGCAATTTTCTCTGTCACTTTCGTCTATAAACTTGAAAATCATAATTTTCAGAGCAAAACAAAAGGCCAAAAAGAAATTTAAAAAAAAATCTTGAGATTTGTGAATTTTTTTAAGAAGCCAACAAATTTGAAAATCATGATTTTAACAAGCAAGCAAAAAGTCATCCTGTATATCGGGTCTTTATTATAAACTTTAGCAAATTATTACTTTTTGTCAGAATTTTTTTTTGTTTTTTTTTAAAACAAAAAAAATCTATGAAAAAAAATAGATTTTGTGCTAAATTTTTATGAATTTAATTTAAAAAAAAATCGAACAGGTTATTTTCTATTTATGACAATTCAAGAGCAGAAAAGTTGCATTTCAAAAAACCTTTAACATGTTAACATGCCCTAGTTAAATAAATTTGCAGGGACCTCGCCCTGCGAGTCAACCCCCCCCATTTACCCATACCTCAACCTACTTACACGTTACAAACTAATTTTTAGTTGTAACACATTAAAAACTTTAAACTACTGCTGCAGCATTGATGTTGTAATACTACACGATGTATGCGTCACATTAAACGTACCTGCGGTGCGGCAATTGCGGCATGCAACAGACATGCGACGATGATGAAACTGGTTGTCTTCATTTTGAATTGTCGGCGCGTTTATTGAATTTAAACACAAAACACTCACTATATCGTATATTAAATAATAAATTATTAATAAAACGAAACGCACAAATTATTTAAATATTCTCAACACGTCTGGCGGTAATGTGGCGGTTGGTGATGGACGATGAGTTTGTTCTGTGGCGTTTTTCTTTATTTTATGTTTTATTTCTCGATTTGATTAAAAACTTTTGTGTTACGTTTTTGGCATAAACAAATTCGGAATTTCTTTTCCCCTTTTTTTTGCAATAAATTGAAATTTTACCCGAAACTGAAACTTAGGTTGATTGCTTGCGCTGAGGGTTGGGAGAGGGTTGAGTCAGTTTAAACAGGTTTCTTCGGTTGTTACCACACTTTGTGGGATACGATTCTTTTCGTTTGTTACGCGTTGCGGTACATGGACGGTGAGATCCGTGGTCTGTTTCTGTTCAGCTGTCTTAGGTGGGGTTTCAATGCACACTGTTTGCTTTTAGAACGTAGCTTGAGTCAAAGTCTCTGTGTTGGTTTTTTGGGGTTCAATTGTGTCTCCGTTTGTTGGTGGCTCTCGTATTAGGCCTGTTCGCTGGGGATTAGTGTATGTGCACGGAAGCTTCCACTGCTGTTGTTTGTAAGCTTTAATCGCAACCACAACACAGTGAGCGAGAGAGATAGACAGCGAGAGAAAAAATGACCGGTTGTCTGATCCATAACAACGATGAACCAAATCAAAGCAGAGAGATTTAAGTACGTTTCCAGTGTTCATGACCAATGAACCGCAAGAGATTTGCTTGTTGATTTTCTCGATACGAATTCGGTCATTGAGATTTTGCACCTTTGACAGGGAAATTGGAAATCGAGCGAATCATTGATCTTTGAACGTTTAAGTGTTTATTGTGGAATTAAGTAAATGATATACGTGAAAAAGACTTCGTAAAATGATCAGCCTTAAGGCGAAAGCTGTTAGTCCGAGGAACAGAGAACTGCAAAGCGGAACCTTGTTGGGACACGAAGGCATTTCGAACTGTAATAGCTTGGACATCACATTAGGTCCACTGGGTCTAGCGCAATGAAATTGCCAACATGTTTTAGCATTTACCAGGTAAATTGTTGGCTTTCAAATACGGGACCAGCAAAATACTGTCACTACCAAAAGAAATGAAGGTGAAAAATCAATTTCAAAATTTATTTGTGTATAATTAAAAAGTGACAAAAATTACATTTTCTTAATTTCAAATTTTTTTTGTGTATTTGAGAGATCATCTAGAAAATTAAAAGTGACAAAAATTACATTTTCTAAATTTCAAAATTTATTTGTGTATTTGAGAGATCTTCTAGAAATTGAACGAGTTACGGGCAAACTTATTGGACATACAATTGAGGGCTAAATTTCAGTTTATGGGGCACAGCACAAAAACAAAGTGGGCATCCAAAAATTAAATTTTTGAACTTGTCAGAACATTTCCTTTCATTGGAGTAGAATATTGTCAATGCCAGGCCCAACGCGGCCCCAGACCAAATTTGTATTATCATTTTTGTTATTTTATGGTCATTTCGAAGGGAACTGGATTTTTTTTCGTTGGCTTGTCCCACATAAACTGAAGTTTAGCCCCTAGTTGTATGTCCAATATGTTTGCTTATAACTCGTTCAATTTCTAGACGTACTCATTAGGGTGGAGTGAAATTCAAAAAAAAAAGTTAACCTCGGAAAGAGATGTAGTCTGGGGTCCTAATGAGGGGAAAAATAAAGAAAAAATTTTAAAAAAATTTTAGGGGTCGCGCCACTCCCTCGAAATTTGGAAATTATCGCTATTTTGGCGTTGATTTTAGAAAAATCCTAAAAAGTTTTATGTCCATAAATGTTTGCAATAGCGTAAACAATGAAATAAGGGCATGAAAAATTTTAAAAAAAATCTTCTCATTGTTCAAAAATTTCAAAAAGTAAAATAAGTCAAATCGTCTCTTCTTCAGAAAATTGACTGAACAATGAAATCGCCACCAAAGCTACAAATATTAGTCGATTATCCTCATATTTGCCTGAATTACTTTTGTTTGGGCACTGAACAAGCTCAAACTTTTAAATTTCGAATAAGTTAAGTCGTTAATTTTTAGGATTTTTCTAAAATCAACGCCAAAATAGCGATAATTTCCAAATTTCTAGGGAGTGGCGCGACCTCTAAAATTTTTTTAAATTTTTTTTCTTTATTTTTCCCCTCATTAGGACCCCAGACTACATCTCTTTCCGAGGTTAACTTTTTCAAATTAAAAAAAAAAACATGTTTTCACTCCACCCTAGTACTCATGCATTTTACTGAATATTCATGGGACGAACGTATGGGGAACTTCTCTCCAATCCGATAGCTGTGTGGCAGAACGGCCAAATGTTTTAATGGTCTTCCCAGTATACGAACCTGGGTGTGTCGCTACAGAATTATTTCTGCAAAATTACAAATTAATTATACAAAAAAAAAAAAAATTCGAAATATTTCTGTAAAAAAATGTCGCGTTTTATGTTAAGTAAAGGAGATATGGCTGTTTGAAGTTTTCCAACGAAATTTTTAATTTTTGGATTAAAAAAACAGATCACAGGATTTCCCTCTTTTCGCTTTAGTGGATAATTTCCAGGGGTAAACATCATATCGAGCCCGAACTGTAAAAAACATGTAAGCGCCAAAATGAAAATTTTCCAGGCGTACATTTTCGTGGTGCTTACGTTGCAATTGAATGTGGTATATCTTTGTAAATATACATATATTTTTAATTTTAAATTTTATGTGGAATTTCTATCGAATTTCACAGTGAAGCGTGTTTCGAAAAAATGGCTCTTACATCTTTTTCTTATATCTTTTATACAAATCTGGCAACTTAATAATATTTCTTTTTTTTCTGTGCGAAAATTTCTATTTTGTGGTGCGTAAATACAAAAAGTTAAACAAATGTTGCTATGAATTGAATTGCGAATAGTCGCATTGTTGTGTGTAACATTTCGGTAACTGTAATATTTGGCCGTAGTGGTCTGTGTGAAAGCCTTTGGACCGATTTTTAACCCATTTTCAGTGATCCAATCGAGCTGATTTTTTGCAGGCAAACTCGTGGAAATGTCTGTATCACGTCAAATTTTTTAAAAAATAGATTTTTATCAATTCTCCGATTTTCCCCAATTTTTATTATTTTTGAAAAAAAAATATTTTTTTCACTTTTCTTAGCATAACTTGAAGAGACTCCAACAAATTTAGGAAAATCTGAGAATTGATAAAAATCTATTTTTTTTAAAAAATTTGACGTGATACAGACATTTCCAAGAGTCTGCCTGCCAAAAATCAGCTCGATTGGATCACTGAAAAAGGTTTAAAAATCGGTCGAAAGGCTTTCACACAGGCCACTACGAGCTTTATACTTTATACTTCAAACTTAAAACAAAACAAAAAACAAAAAATTTTCACGTGTACATGAAAATCCCCGATACACGTGTATTTTTGTTTTTTCCCCTCTTTCCGAATATGTGCATTTGGTTCATAGGACAGAAAAAAAATCTATTTTTTGTAACACGGTGCAATAAATTCCATCCAAGAATATGTCAGCAATAAAGCGACGAATATTCTCTTGCAAAGCGTCAATCGGGTCGAGCTTATCTGCGTAGACAAGCGACTTCATATAACCACCCAAACGAAATAGTCCAACGGTGTTAAATCGCACGATCTTTGAGGCCACGCCACAGGTCCACGACACGAGATAATACGCTCACCAAAAGTTTCCTTCATTAAATTGGCTGTTTCGTTGGCTGTATGAGTTATAGCGCCGTCTTGTTGGAACCAAAGGTCGTCCCCATCAACATCCTTCAATTCAGTTACGAAAAAGTCATTAATCATGGCTCTATAGCCTTCCCCATTGACTGTAACATTATGGCCGGCTGCATGTTTGAAGAAATATTGACCAACTAGTAAGTTGTAATGCGCCTATGGCGCCCGTTGAAATTTGGAAAAAAAAAATTTTTAAAAAAAAAAAATTATTGTAAAAAAAAAAATTTTTGTTAAAAAAAATTTATTTGTTAAAAAAAACATATTTGTAAAAAAAAAATTTTGTAAAAAAAAAAATTTGGTAAAAAAAAATTAGGGGAAAACACAATTTCTGTACAAAAAAAAAATATTATTTTTTTTATTATTATTATTTATAGAATGCCTATTTAAATTCCTACGTACTGCGTGACAGAGTCAGTGAATCAGTGTATCAGTGAATCAGTGTCGAGGGTAAATATATATTAAGATGATTCCCTCTGCCCATAGAGCACACCAAACAGTGCGTTTTTAATTTTTTATTGTCGAAGTTGGATGATATTGATCTGGATAACGTTTAATCACAACAAGACGGCGCTACGTGCCACACAAGCAACGAAAACATTGCTCTTTGGCCGGGAAAAGTATCCGGACCGTGTTATCTCTTATCAAGATCTCAAAGATAGAATTAGTGCGGCTATCGAGGACATAGGCCAGCCACTTTGCGATTTAGTTATGGAAAGTTTCCTGAATAGGATATGGTCCTGTAAGCGTGGTCGTCCTGGCCATTATTAACGGCATACCTTCCTCATTATTATGAAATAAACTTCCGATCATTTATCTCCAAAAAATTCATTTTTCTTTGAAATCCAAAATAACATCTCTTGTTGGATACCCCTGTATTGAAGTGTAGTTACATATTTAGTAGGAAAAGTAAGTCCAATTTAAAGTTAGGTAAGAGACATATTTTTGAAAGAGAAAACTGAGACCGGTTAAATACATTTCGAACTCATCCGATTATGAATATAATATTCTTAAACCAAGAATATTGTAATATAAATTGAATCAAAATTATCCTTAAATCAGTTTCCCAGTTTCCAATCATTTCATGTGTTTATTCGGGCTTAAATTAATCCAAGCGGTCTACACATAAGTCCATTTCGAGTTTATTTCTATCCTATTACGAGTATTATGGAAAACCGCGCTTGCCATACATTTGACACCGCTACGGCTTAATTCAAGTACTTTTTACTTATTTTTATACCCTCACCCTACGGGTAGGAGGGTATATATCATTTGATACGACCCAAAAGTGTAACACCTAGAAATATTCACATTAGACCTCAGGTGTCTTTGAACCAAATTCGATTCATGACTTTCTGAAACGTTTGAGCCATGTCCGTCTGTCCGTCTGTCCGTCTGTCCGTCCGTCCGTCTGTCTGTCCTGCTGGTACGCACGATAACTTTCGAAAGAGTTAAACGATCACTCTGAAATTTGGCATGGCTTAATATTTTCCCAAAACTGCTTATGGGATTGCATATGGGCTATATGGCCACACCCCTTCGGGTACCTCCCATACAAATCTGCTATTTCGCCCACTTTAGTAAACGTGTAATAATATCAATATGCCCACTCCGATCTTGGCAAAAATCCGTATTTAGTAAAAGTATAACTGAACAAAGTTTCTGACAAAAACTTGGAAGTCTGGCAACTCCCCTTCTGGTACCTCCCATACAAATGTACCATCCCGCCTACCTTAGAAATCGTGTAGTAACACCAATATGACCAACGCGATCTTGCCCAAATTCTGTATTTAGTAAACCTATAGCTAGACAAAGTTTTGGACAAAAAGTTGGAAGTCTGGCAACTCCCCTTCTGGTACCTCCCATACAAATGTACCATCCCGCCCCTGATAAACCGTCTAATACTATCAGTATGACCAACGCTATCTGGCCCAAATTTTGTACTCAGTAAACCTATAACTATACAAAGTTTTGGACAAAAACTTGGAAGTATGGCAACTCCCCTTCTGGTACCTCCCATACAAATGTACCATCCCGCCCCTGATAAACCGTCTAATACTATCAGTATGAAAAACGCTATCTTGCCCAAATTTTGTACTTAGTAAACCTATAGCTATTCAAAGTTTTGGACAAAAACTTGGAAGTCTGGCAACTCCCCTTCTGCTACCTCCCATACAAATGTACCATCCCGCCCTTGATAAACCGTCTAATACTATCAGTATAACCAACGCTATCTTGCCCACATTTTGTATTTAGTACAGTTATAGCTAGACAAAGTTTTGGACAAAAACTTGGAAGTCTGGCAACTCCCCTTCTGGTACCTCCCATACAAATGTATCATCTCGCCCCTGATAAACCGTCTAATACTATCAGTATGACCAAAGATATCTTGCCCAAATTTTGTATTTAGTAAATCTATAGCTAGACAAAGTTTTGGACAAAAACTTGGAAGTCTGGCAACTCCCCTTCTGGTACCTCCCATACAAATGTACCGTCCCGCCTACCTTAGAAATCGTGTAGTAACACCAATATGACCAACGCGATCTTGACCAAATTCTGTATTTAGTAAACCTATAGCTAGACAAAGTTTTGGACAAAAACTTGGAAGTCTGGCAACTCCCCTTCTGGTACCTCCCATACAAATGTACCGTCCCGCCTACCTTAGAAATCGTGTAGTAACACCAATAGGACCAACGCGATCTTGACCAAATTCTGTATTTAGTAAACCTATTGCTAGACAAAGTTTTGGACAAAAACTTGGAAGTCTGGCAACTCCCCTTCTGGTACCTCCCATACAAATGTACCGTCCCGCCTACCTTAGAAATCGTGTAGTAACACCAATATGACCAACGCGATCTTGACCAAATTCTGTATTTAGTAAACCTATAGCTAGACAAAGTTTTGGACAAAAACTTGGAAGTCTGGCAACTCCCCTTCTGGTACCTCCCATACAAATGTACCATCCAATATTTTTCTATAGCATTCGGTATTTTAGGTTGCTATTCTGACTTTTCATCAGATGTTACATCAAATGATGGTAGCCACGGTCACATTTGACTTTCCGATACTTATGAGTATGACACTTGTAAGTTTTTACTGAGGGTGAGGGTATATATAAGTCGGTTTACCCGACTGCAACTTTTCCACTGGTTTTTTTATCAGTGTAAAAAAAGTTGTGCACAAAAATTGCAAATTGCCACTTTAGTCGCACAACGGCAACACTACCCAAAACTCTGTGGCATGAATGTGGCATGATCTCATCTGAGGTCAACCAATTTATTCTGGGTGTGTGTGGATTAGGGTTGTGGACATTTAATACCAATATACATATATATCTGGTGGTACATTACTTTCCTCATTACTGGTGGTAAATTCCTACCGCCGGATTTCCATTTTCACTTCTTCACAAATTTTTGCCCGGTTATTTTGTTTATAATCTCTGGCGTCGTATAATTCATTCAAAACTAAAATTAAATAATGATTATCACAGTCCCAACATTAATATACACTTATATATTTTAGTGATTTAGACGCAATGTTGACTTTGAAAGTAATTCGTTTCACAAACAAAAGGGAATTCAATTGTTTCCATTTGGCTCAGGGGTGCGGGGTGTTTGGACTATAAAAGTTGCCACATGATGGTATTGAAAGATATTTATGAAGCATAGTGGAATGAGTCAATTTCGTATATGGATGGTGCCAGATTAAAGTTTATTTTTGGTCCCGTTCGCGATCTCATGTTTATCTTAGGTATTTTGAGAACGTTGAAGTTATGCAATTTTGTAATCATTTGTAATGCCAACAATCCTTTCTAAAAAAGTTGTTATGTTTTCATACCTTTTTTTTTAACATTAAAGCGTCCCTTTTGCGATCCTGGGAATCCCCCTATGTAACATTTGACTAAAGAATAGGTCTTAGGGAATAAATAAATAACACAGAGTTTAATATAATTTGCAATCGTCTATTACTAATTTATAAATAAGTATTGTCTAATATCTTCCAGATTAGTCATGTAGGCAAAAAAAAAAACAATTACTTACTTAATTATTTCCTTTAACATTCGAAATGTTTGATGGTCTTACCCGGACTTACTTGTGTGATAATTCGATAAATAAAACATGAAATTCAATTTTTCCAGGGAAAGTTTTTAAACTAATTTATTCATTCGTACCTACGAAATCGACAAATCTAATTCCATTGTTATTCGCTCTAATACTCATGTGTATTTCTCTGGCAATTGAATCTTTTTTCAGTGCACTGTGCGACGTCGTTATGCTCGAACGACGTTGTTGTTGCAAAATTTTTAAAACAAAAAATTCAATGTTTTAACGTTGAAACAAAATACACGTTTTATTATGAGTATCCGTCCGTCCGTACGGTTAACATGGAAGGCAATTAAAAAGAATAACAAAAAAAAAAAGCAGGTAATTAACGCGTATACTTAAATTTTTAAGAACTTTTAAACTGCCGGTCTTTAAAAAGCTTTAATTGTTTTTAAAATGGAAGTATCTTAATTTAAAAATATTTATTTAACCCCCCCTCGGTTAGTAAAAAAAAAACAGAAAAACCTAAGGTTAGAGCTAAAACACAATAGGCGATGTCAGCCTGTGTGGGATCGGTTAGTTCTAACCTTAATGTTAAGTTATATCGCAAAGGGCCCTATGTTGTTATTTAAAGAGAACGTCACATTTAATAGTCACACCGCATAAAATATCACTATTCGTTCAGACAAAAGTATTTCCCGCTACCAGCAATTACGAAGATTTTCACGAACAGCCTACGGAGATCGTATATTAACTGAACGGGGTCTGCTGTTTAAATCCAGCTTCGAATGGATAATGATTTCTCCAAAGAAGCTTAATATAGGATTAGGGTTGCCAGTTGCACTGTATTCGCCAGAATTTTCCAGTTTTGTCTTTGTCTTGTCCAGTTTTTAGAAAAATTATTATATTTGTTCAGGAAATACGTGTATGTTAACTAATCCAAAAAGTACAGCTCAAGAAAATATTATTTAAACGCAGATATCGAAAAACTTCAATTATGAGTCCAAAAATTAAAGAGATTTGCTTGTCCATACTTTTCCCCAAAAGCTTTGACAACATTGTGTTTTTGTTTACTGCTGCGAATTTGTGAGGGAAGTTACTCGTGCGACGACATTTCTGAAATGAAGATGCACATGTAGACCCTCAGATTTTTTTCAGATGATTTCCGATATTTTTGTTGTTGTTTCGAAGAGAATATGTGTACTCAACTCGCAAGAAATTTATTGTCCGTGTAATGGCAAGGTAAAGTAACATTTAGAAAATATGGCGCGATTTCTTTTTAATTTGAAAGCTAGATTAAATTATTTATTACATAGAACTAAATAGAATTTTAAATATAAGTGATTTTACTTATTGAAGTAAAATCAACCTGTTATTCTTAAAAATATATTCCTTGTATAATTTGCTTAATATCTCTCGATGGATTGCAAATACATTTTTCATTTATGTTGGGGATTCCTTCATTTTTTGGGGGTATTTTTCATAGAGCCACTTTTAGCTGCAATGAATGCTCAAAAAACGGGCTTTATAAGTCCCAATTTACACGATGACTTTTTCTCCAGAGTTCTTCATGACTTTGTCGTTTGAAACGCCCTCCGTAGAGACATGAGCATTGACACGATGACTGTTTAAAAACAAATACGAGTTTTTGTTTCGGAAGTGTATTCGTCGTTTGTATAAAAATAAATAATACAAAATTATCTTTTTGTTGAAATTTTCAATTAATAAGTCAAATTTCTCATAAATTTCCATTTCGTAACTGTTGTGCTACCCATCGTAGAGCGTCCAGACTGTTCAACCTGGCTGGAAAGTCATCGTGTAAAACCGCTCTAACAAAAATAACTTTTTCCAGTAAACACTTTGTTTCGGCCTGTATCTATTTGCATTTTGGTCCAAATCGATGTTCTTTTTTTTTATTTTCGGTTAAAAGAAAGTTCATTATTCTTGCTAAAAGAAAAAAAAACCTAAACGCGCTACTACATTCGATTGTTTGAAACTTCTCAACGCACCCACACGCACACGCTATTAATTTCCCCTTCTCATTCATCTGTTTTGGAAACATTGCTCATTTCGCAATATAATTTATAGGTATGTGTGTATGTAGATACGATTATGTATACGCGGAATACATAGTTATGTTAAAATATTCACAACTAATTAGAAAAACCACTCATGCATGAAATGGACGGACGCCAGTTAAAAGCATAAGGCAACGTGTTCACATTTTATTTTCGTTAACAAATTTTCAAATGTTAATAACAAAAAAACGAAAAAAAAAATCTACACAAATTCTTCGATAGATTTCTAATACAAGAAATATCGCTTGGACTTTGAATTTAAATTCAGAAGACCAATAAAAACAATGTGATCAAAAGAATACTCCAAAGAATTTCATTATTATAATTTCATTTTACGCATGAATAATAAATTGATTTTTGTTTTCGTCGTCTCTCTGTCTCTCTCGCCGTCGCATTTACAAACTTTTCCACTTTTTAAATTTAGCTGTAAAATAAATTATATCCCATCACCAATTATCCGCCTTGCGGATACTGTTTGCCCTATGGGGTTTGAATGGTACATGTACTTCGGTACGAGGAAAAGCGTAACCGTATATTTGTTTGGTCCATATCATACGCATGATAAGATGGCTGAATTTACATTGTTAGACATGAAATATAACAAGAAACCGCGGGGTAGATTTGACCATTCAGAAAAAAACTTGTTAGGGTAAAAAAAGTGCATTTGAAAAATCCAAAATATTTCTTGAGGCATTGAAGTTTAAAGACTTCAACACTAGAGCTAAACATAACGAACCAGTGGAAATGGGGTCACTGTCACTCTCCCTACATTGAGCAAGTACAAAATAATCCCTGGATTTAGAGGCGCTATGAAAAATACCCCCAACAAAAAATGAAGAATGCCCCAAAATAAATAAAAATCTCCCCAAAAGCCCAATATGAAAATTGAAAAGTCATCCAAATATTATGAAAAATAGGAGCCCCGGTAGGTGAGTGGGGGTTGTGGGTTCGATTCCCACCAGAGGCTTTGGTCTGTCTCTGCAAAAATCTAGTCACATGCTCTGTGTCACCCGGTCTACCCTTGGACCCAAAATTAGAATATACATTGACTTTGTATTGTAATTAAATAAAATAAAAAAATTAATATTATGAAAAATACCCCAAAAATACAACAATAAGTTTTCGTATATATCTGTGGTCACAACCCATAACAGCCTAAGTCTGTTTTTCAATATTTTCAGTACAGGAGTTTAAAGTTTTGAATCTTCACTGAAAATCAGGAGAAGGTGTTTTTTGGAAAACTTTGCTACAGATTCCAAGGAAACGAATTTCTTTACTTAGTTGTTAACAAAAAATAGTTGTTTATTCTCGCAGTCAAAAGATATTATCGAAAAAGACACTCAGGCTCTTATGAATTGTTGATCGAAAGAAAGTCAAAAAGTTCAAGTTGAGTTAGGCTATTATTCCAGATTAAATAAAAAACTTTTTGTTTGGAGAAAGACCTTAACTCAATTTATGTTTATCAAAAAACGAAATTGTAATTCGGAATAAGAGCTTAACTCAAGTTAGGAAAATAAAATTGTTTCTTTGTTTTTTTGGATTAACGACCTAAGTTGATTTAGGCAATAATGAACAAATAATGTTTATATTTGTTGTAATCCTAAATTGACTTAGGCAGTTATGCCAAAACAGTAATTTAGAAAAATAACTTAAGCTATTAGGTTTTTTAGGATTAATTGCCTTCCTAGAAGAGATACAAACATGAAAAATTTAGAGCAAATAAATTTAGATACGCTGAATACGATGGTGCTAATAACTCAATTGTGTCCTAACTCGAGTTAGGCTGTTAAGGGTTGTGACCACAGATATAAGTTTCATTTTGCAAAGAATATTTTTCAACAAAACAAACAATCAAAAGTATGAGAAAAATATTAATTTGTAATTACAATAGAATTCTCATAACTCAAATCACTTCTAGTGGCTGCTAAAGAGACCAATTCCCTTAAACAATTTTATAAGTAATTTCATAACTCAAATTCTGCGTAAGTCGAACATTTCTATGGGAGACCGGTGGAGCGAGTTATGATAGTTTGTAATTATACATATGTACATTGCTGTCAAAATATCTTCAATGTCTTCCCGGCAATATGGACATTTCATTTTATCCACATTGACTGCAATGGCTCCGTCAACAGTGAAAAGTGGCCCCATTTCAAAAGTGAAGAATCGCCCCAAAATGTTGGGTGATTTTTCATTACGCAATATCACCGCAACCTAAAATGTGAAGAAAAAACACCCCAAATAAAATTGAAAAACCACCCCAAAACATATATATATCATAATTTTTTTTATAGTGTTTATGGTTACGACCCATTTACCCCGATTACAAAATGAACGATGGCCCCATCAAAATATTAAAAACACCACAAATGTACCTGTTGTTGTGGTCAATGTCTCATTTTGGGGCGATTTTTCATTTTTGGATTGGAGCCATTTTTCGAAGGCGACCCTAATTATCCCTAATTATTATTATATTTGAAAAATGACCCAAAAACATTATGAAAAAAAATCGCAATATATAGATTTTTCACTTTTGACACTTTTGGGGTGTTTTTTTCATATTTTATGATTCACTTTTGCTTTGAAAATATAAAAAAAAAAACGAACGAAAAATTCCCCAAGATTAAAAAATTTGGAAATTTTCATTGTTCAGTTTTAGGGGCATTTTTCATATGAAAAACGAAAAATGAAATATTACCTGAAAAACATGAAAAACTCACCATTTTTTTGGGTATTTTTCATAACGAAAAAGTCCCAAATTTCGTATGAGTTTATTTTGGCGAATTCATAATTTTTTTTTTGCAAATCATATTACAAAAATATTTTACCAAGAAACGATGGGTCTAAAATAAATCCCCAGCTCGCTCAAATCGATTTGTGGTCTAGGAACCAATTTCATCAAAAAAAAGTTTGCAACTTTTGATTTAGTGAAAAGATTCGAGTTCTGTAAAAAAATGGTTGCAGACAAGTAGTAAGGGATTATTTTAAGGCGTAAGAGTTGACTACTTTTCGTATTTATCGATTTTATATTTTTAATTTTTAGTTTTTTTTTTTGTTTTTACAAATTTTGATATAATTGTTGAAATTGCTTGTACAATATTATGTACATATTTTATATTCAAATCTTTCACTTTTTTCAGATTTGTATATGATATTCGAAAAAGTGCAATTTGATTTCTGCCCATTGTTGACCTGTATCTTAGGTACTTTAAGAGTTATGGTAATTAATTTTATTTTTTATTATAAAGAATGTTTTCTTATCTTTACTATGACGTCAATAAAATACAAAATCGTTTTGCTCGAGCTAGGGTCATACTAATATCTCTGCACGCTAAAAAATACGTATTTTTTTTGTTTACACACAAGTAAAACGCGTGTTTGATCTTTGTAGCAAGTAAAGCTTATTTCCATCTACACAAAGCTTAATTGGATATAAATATAACTCTTTTGATCTAAATATTACGTATATGTGTATAAGCAATAACGTGTTTGGGAAAAACAGACAACGAACTTATTAAATTCAACAAAGTACAACATTTGAGTGTGAATAAGTGTGTATTTGCAACTGTTTTCGAAATTTTTTTTTGCATTTTCGCTCTTTAAAATAAAAGCAATACCGAGAGAATAAGATGAATTTTTATATAGAAATTCACAAATTGACAAAAAATAAGAAATGACACAAAACTGCATACATATAAATTTGATATTTATCACCTACAAACAAGTTTATATTTGTGGTATGGAAAAATATATATATGTTTGATGCGAACTTGTTTGCTGAAATTTGTTAAAATGGCCATTTTTATTCAGCGTGTGCCAATGGGATATGTACCAAGACTCATCTTCATACCACTAATAGTTCATGAGATATGGGCGTTCAAAAGGATCAAAAGGATAATACCAAAAGATCCTACAACATCCTTAATTATAGTAGAAACCCGTTTGAGTTTGCGCCTTACCGAAAGAACGATCCGTAGAAGAGCAGTGGAAGCAAAACTATTCAGTCGACGACCTGTAGAAAAGATGTTCATAGTAGCCATGAATAAAAAGTAAGGCTTGAATTTGCCAAAGCCAAATCGACTGGAGTCTCAAAAAAAAAAATGGAAGACTGCATTGCTCCCTGACGAATCCAAGTGCAACATAAAGGATTTAGGTTGATTAAGGCGAATACGGAGATTAGACGAAGAAAGGCTAACTCCAAGATCATTTGCTTTTCTGGACGAGGAATTGGTCAATTCATAGTGTTGACGGAATTATGGATCGATTCATGTGCCGGATTATACTAAAAGACGTGCCATATGCCGATGAAGAGATGCCACTTAGATGGAGGTTCCAACAGGATAACGGTCCTAAGCACACCTATATAGTGCATAAGGACTGGTTGCAAAGCAATGGGAGTGAAATTCATGTTTTGCCTATTCAATCCACCGATTTCAATCCTATGGAGAATTTGTAAGAGATTGTTAATACAAAATATAAGATCGAAAATGGCAGAAATAGGCATGTTTTTTCAATCCATACAAATAGCCTTTATAAGAATATCACTGGACACGATAACTAATTTAATATCGTTCATGCCTGAGAGATGGTCGGCTGTCATCAGGAATAAAGGATTTTCAACTTAATAGGCATTTTTCAAGTTTACTTGTTCTTTAGTTTTCTCCAATTTATTTCTAGACTGAAAAGTTTTTGGTTTTTTTTAACTTGTTATTTATAGAACGTTAAATCCCAAAGGATTTTGTTTATTAACAAAAAAAAAATGTATAAAGAAATAATACAGAACAACATTTAATAACGTCGCTATCAAAATGTACTAGGGGCTGCTAAAGTTAATACTGTCCAATACTGTATAGCAAATTCAAATGTATAGTAAGCGCCACATGCCTTTTTGCTTGACCTCAAAAGAATCTCTGCTGTAATCTTTTCTCTTTGGTGCTTACGTTTCTTTCGCAGTTAGGTCTCGATATGAAGTAAACCTGACCTTCCTACATCGAACAGTATGTGAAGGGGTTTCCGAACTTGGTTCCAAATCGTCTGAGCCGATCTTTTGCCCGACAGTAACATACTGTGAACATTTCAGGACTATCCGACTATTAGTATGGCCGCTAGAGCGGTTTCTATAAAAAGGGCGTGGCATCGTCCCCATCTCCATCATCTCCTTGTCCGGAGGCATAAGACTTAATTCCAGATCAGAAAACCGGGCACTCATTTCTTAAAAGCCTTGAAGAGCTTGGTGTATTTAATAATTGTCTTGAGGTGCATTTTTTTTTACCAGAAGCCATGTTCATTTCGATTAACGAACAAAACGGATTTATCAATTCTGAAAACATGTTGCTAGCTCAAAAAAAAACCAGTGGAAAAGTTGCAGTCGGGTAAACCGACTTATATATACCCTCACCCTCAGTAAAAACTTACAAGTGTCATACTCATAAGTATCGGAAAGTCAAATGTGACCGTGGCTACCATCATTTGATGTAACATCTGATGAAAAGTCAGAATAGCAACCTAAAATACCGAATGCTATAGAAAAATATTGGATGGTACATTTGTATGGGAGGTACCAGAAGGGGAGTTGCCAGACTTCCAAGTTTTTGTCCAAAACTTTGTCTAGCTATAGGTTTACTAAATACAGAATTTGGTCAAGATCGCGTTGGTCATATTGGTGTTACTACACGATTTCTAAGGTAGGCGGGACGGTACATTTGTATGGGAGGTACCAGAAGGGGAGTTGCCAGACTTCCAAGTTTTTGTCCAAAACTTTGTCTAGCAATAGGTTTACTAAATACAGAATTTGGTCAAGATCGCGTTGGTCCTATTGGTGTTACTACACGATTTCTAAGGTAGGCGGGACGGTACATTTGTATGGGAGGTACCAGAAGGGGAGTTGCCAGACTTCCAAGTTTTTGTCCAAAACTTTGTCTAGCTATAGGTTTACTAAATACAGAATTTGGTCAAGATCGCGTTGGTCATATTGGTGTTACTACACGATTTCTAAGGTAGGCGGGACGGTACATTTGTATGGGAGGTACCAGAAGGGGAGTTGCCAGACTTCCAAGTTTTTGTCCAAAACTTTGTCTAGCTATAGATTTACTAAATACAAAATTTGGGCAAGATATCTTTGGTCATACTGATAGTATTAGACGGTTTATCAGGGGCGAGATGATACATTTGTATGGGAGGTACCAGAAGGGGAGTTGCCAGACTTCCAAGTTTTTGTCCAAAACTTTGTCTAGCTATAACTGTACTAAATACAAAATGTGGGCAAGATAGCGTTGGTTATACTGATAGTATTAGACGGTTTATCAAGGGCGGGATGGTACATTTGTATGGGAGGTAGCAGAAGGGGAGTTGCCAGACTTCCAAGTTTTTGTCCAAAACTTTGAATAGCTATAGGTTTACTAAGTACAAAATTTGGGCAAGATAGCGTTTTTCATACTGATAGTATTAGACGGTTTATCAGGGGCGGGATGGTACATTTGTATGGGAGGTACCAGAAGGGGAGTTGCCATACTTCCAAGTTTTTGTCCAAAACTTTGTATAGTTATAGGTTTACTGAGTACAAAATTTGGGCCAGATAGCGTTGGTCATACTGATAGTATTAGACGGTTTATCAGGGGCGGGATGGTACATTTGTATGGGAGGTACCAGAAGGGGAGTTGCCAGACTTCCAACTTTTTGTCCAAAACTTTGTCTAGCTATAGGTTTACTAAATACAGAATTTGGGCAAGATCGCGTTGGTCATATTGGTGTTACTACACGATTTCTAAGGTAGGCGGGATGGTACATTTGTATGGGAGGTACCAGAAGGGGAGTTGCCAGACTTCCAAGTTTTTGTCAGAAACTTTGTTCAGTTATACTTTTACTAAATACGGATTTTTGCCAAGATCGGAGTGGGCATATTGATATTATTACACGTTTACTAAAGTGGGCGAAATAGCAGATTTGTATGGGAGGTACCCGAAGGGGTGTGGCCATATAGCCCATATGCAATCCCATAAGCAGTTTTGGGAAAATATTAAGCCATGCCAAATTTCAGAGTGATCGTTTAACTCTTTCGAAAGTTATCGTGCGTACCAGCAGGACAGACAGACGGACGGACGGACAGACGGACAGACGGACAGACGGACATGGCTCAAACGTTTCAGAAAGTCATGAATCGAATTTGGTTCAAAGACACCTGAGGTCTAATGTGAATATTTCTAGGTGTTACACTTTTGGGTCGTATCAAATGATATATACCCTCCTACCCGTAGGGTGAGGGTATAAAAATCGAAGAACAGTAAATAGTAAATACATGAATGCACACACACCAATTAGAGTACTTTGATATGTTTACTTTTCCAATCAGAATAATTTGACAATTCTAACAACAAAACTATTATTTGTGATTTTCACACCTCTGCGCTTGTTGTGAATCGGCATCGTCTTTGTTTGTATGCAGCAGAGTGTACCAGAGTTGGTATTTTGTGACGCAACACACAAAACATGTGTCCAAATAGGGCCAATAGTGTCGGCCCCATTAAGATTTCCCTATTTAATTAGACCAACTCATGATAGAAATGATACAAAATGAAAGTGATGTGATAAAGTAGTAATAGTCGTGTGCGATCGGTTAATGGGATTGCTAATATCCTTGCTAGCATGTCCTCGTCAATAAAGCGAAGGATCGTTCTGGCAGCAAATGCTGCTCGGGACTAACGAATACTCCTTGAACAGAGTCATATTTTCTCTAATAAAACAATATATTTAGCACGATTATTCAATCTGCTTCCAGCTGTTTCTTTATGTGGCTCTTAGATGTGGATACTGGCTTAATCTGAAACGGAGCTGGCTGTTATCGAACAAAATATTCTTTACTAAATTTATGGCCCCATCTGTGTTAGAGAGGAGTCAAACGAACCGTAAGCTTTATTAGGTAATACACGACATAAATGTAGTTAAGTGGACCATGCCGGCCAAAATATTCCAAGGGTACCAGCGAAAAAGTCGGCAGACAAAAGCGGCCACACAAGATGCCCAAAGTTAAGTGATGCAGACAGTGAATTAACTTGAAAGGACCAAAATGGAAGAATATTCTTGGTATCACCAACTAGATAAATCACTCATAAGACCGAAATCTTTTATTTAGCAAGCTTAGACAAACATCAAATCTTTTATTTAGCAGTCCCAAGACCAGAAACAGCTTGTAGACCCAACTTATATAGGCTCTATAAAAATGACCCAAAAAAAAAATGAAGAATTCCCCAAAATAAATGAGAAATCACCCAAAAGTCCAATATGAAAATTTCCCCAAAAATTCTGAAAAATCCCCCAAATAATTTATGAAAATAACCCAATTCAAAATACCTCAAATATTACAAAAAAATACCCCAAAAACACAATCAATTTTCGTAATTTGAAAAAAAAAACATATTTTTTAACAAACAAAAAAAAAAATCAAAAATATGAAGAATCGCCTCAAATGTGGGTGATTTTTTCAGTATGCAATATCAATCCCAACCTAAAATGTGAAAAAACCCAAATAAAAATGAAAACAAACCCCAAACAAATGTGAAAAATTCATATATGGCGCCGGTCCGCTAGCGATTTTGTTTTTATGATGTGATGGGGTTACGATCCTAATTATCACATTAGAAAAATCAACCCAAATGTAGGTGTTGTTGTGGTCAATGTAACATTTTGGTCCGACTTTTCCTGTTTTGAATTGGGGGTAATTTTTCCAATGTGACCAACTTTTGTTATTTGATAGTTATCTGAGAAATAGAATACACTTTGTACAAATATTTGACTCCAGGAGCGATACACTTCCAGTAATTAGCGGTGTCCTACAAGTTAGTGTACTTGGCCCAATATTATTCAAAATATTTATAAATCATCTTGAAAATATAGATTTCAATGGAAAAGTTATATATGTATGCGGATGACGTATGTCCAATGTATAATTATAATCACAATGATGTACTTCAGGTACAGAGTGATTACGATTTTTCCATTTCATCCGAATATCTGAGAGTTAACAAGTTAATGTGGAATACAAATAGGACAAAGTTTGTCCGATTTAGACCTTATAACTCTAGAAATGATACAACAATGAGTATACATGTAGATGGGAACATGATTGCAGAAAATGTCAGTGTTCAATATCGGAGAATTGTTTTAAATCGTAACCTTTTGTGGTAGAAGCACATTTGCAATTTAAGATTCAAAATATCATCTGGTATTGAGATTTTATGTAAGCTGAGAAACAAACTTAATGGTGAATCGATAATGTTATCGTATCAATCCCTGATTCATACGCACTTGATATAGGTTAGGCCGCTAGTAACTAGAAATCTTTGCAGTCAGCCCAAAATAGGGCGCCAAAGATTGTATTCAACCTTCCTATACGATCTAATACTAAGGATTTGTTCAGAAACTATGCGTATATAAACTGAGTATATAAATCTTTCCAACAAAATAGAATACGAACTTAACGATTTACAAGGCAGGCAAGAAATCTATGTACTGTGAGATGTCGTCTGGATTTGACTAAACAACGTATAAGTTTTGCCGGTCCCACCGAATTCAATGTAATTCCTACCAACTTGAAAGAAATACAAGTTTGAGTTGAAGAAATATTTGATTGATAATGTGGAAATACTTCTAGCATATTGAGATAATTTGTAAGTATTAAAAGTTTTTATAGTAATTTTCGAAAATAAAAACAAAAAAAGAAGCTCCACATTCTCACATGAAAAATGTCTTTGCCTTTATATTACAAATGCCCATGTTCTCTTGATCTCAATTCCAATTTTTATACCCTCACCCTACGGGTAGGAGGGTATATATCATTTGATACGACCCAAAAGTGTAACACCTAGAAATATTCACATTAGACCCCAGGTGTCTTTGAACCAAATTCGATTCATGACTTTCTGAATCGTTTGAGCCATGTCCGTCTGTCCGTCCGTCTGTCCGTCTGTCCGTCTGTCTGTCCTGCTGGTACGCACGATAACTTTCGAAAGAGTTAAACGATCACTCTGAAACTTGGCATGGCTTAATATTTTCCCAAAACTGCTTATGGGATTGCATATGGGCTATATGGCCACGCCCCTTCGGGTACCTCCCATACAAATCTGCTATTTCGCCCACTTTAGTAAACGTGTTATAATATCAATATGCCCACTCCGATCTTGGCAAAAATCCGTATTTAGTAAAAGTATAACTGAACAAAGTTTCTGACAAAAACTTAGAAGTCTGGCAACTCCCCTTCTGGTACCTCCCATACAAATGTACCATCCCGCCTACCTTAGAAATCGTGTAGTAACACCAATATGACCAACGCGATCTTGCCCAAATTCTGTATTTAGTAAATCTATAGCTAGACAAAGTTTTGGACAAAAACTCGGAAGTCTGGCAACTCCCCTTCTGGTACCTCCCATACAAATGTACCATCCCGCCCTTGATAAACCGTCTAATACTATCAGTATGACCAACGCTATCTTGCCCAAATTTTGTATTTACTAAAGTTATAGCTAGACAAAATTTTTGACAAAAAACTTGGAAGTCTGGCAACTCCCCTTCTGGTACCTCCCATACAAATGTACCATCCCGCCCCTGATAAACCGTCTAATACTATCAGTATGACCAACGCTATCTTGCCCAAATTTTGTACTTAGTAAACCTATAGCTATACAAAGTTTTGGACAAAAACTCGGAAGTCTGGCAACTCCCCTTCTGGTACCTCCCATACAAATGTACCATCCCGCCCTTGATAAACCGTCTAATACTATCAGTATGACCAACGCTATCTTGCCCAAATTTTGTATTTACTAAAGTTATAGCTAGACAAAATTTTTGACAAAAACTTGGAAGTCTGGCAACTCCCCTTCTGGTACCTCCCATACAAATGTACCATCCCGCCCTTGATAAACCGTCTAATACTATCAGTATGACCAACGCTATCTTGCCCAAATTTTGTATTTACTAAAGTTATAGCTAGACAAAATTTTTGACAAAAACTTGGAAGTCTGGCAACTCCCCTTCTGGTACCTCCCATACAAATGTACCGTCCCGCCTACCTTAGAAATCGTGTAGTAACACCAATATGACCAACGCGATCTTGCCCAAATTCTGTATTTAGTAAATCTATTGCTAGACAAAGTTTTGGACAAAAACTTGGAAGTCTGGCAACTCCCCTTCTGGTACCTCCCGTACAAATGAGCCATCCCGCCTATCTTAGAAATCGTGTAATAATACCAATATGCCCAACGTGATCTTGCCCAAATTCTGTATTTAGTAAAGGTATAACTGAACAAAGTTTCGGACAAAAACTTGGAAGTCTGGCAACTCTCCTTCTGGTACCTCCCATACAAATGTACCATTCCACCCACTTTAGAAATCTAGTAATTATATAATTTCGCTCAACGAATCTTTCCGAAATTCTATATTTAGTAAAGCTTTAGCTATATAAAATTTTCTAGTAAAAACTCTGCTTTATATTCCGCCCGTTTTGTAAAAACGTGTAATACAATATGTATACCCTCACCCTACGGGTAGGAGGGTATATATCATTTGATACGACCCAAAAGTGTAACACCTAGAAATATTCACATTAGACCCCAGGTGTCTTTGAACCAAATTCGATTCATGACTTTCTGAATCGTTTGAGCCATGTCCGTCTGTCCGTCCGTCTGTCCGTCTGTCCGTCTGTCCGTCTGTCCGTCTGTCTGTCCTGCTGGTACGCACGATAACTTTCGAAAGAGTTAAACGATCACTCTGAAACTTGGCATGGCTTAATATTTTCCCAAAACTGCTTATGGGATTGCATATGGGCTATATGGCCACGCCCCTTCGGGTACCTCCCATACAAATCTGCTATTTCGCCCACTTTAGTAAACGTGTTATAATATCAATATGCCCACTCCGATCTTGGCAAAAATCCGTATTTAGTAAAAGTATAACTGAACAAAGTTTCTGACAAAAACTTAGAAGTCTGGCAACTCCCCTTCTGGTACCTCCCATACAAATGTACCATCCCGCCTACCTTAGAAATCGTGTAGTAACACCAATATGACCAACGAGATCTTGCCCAAATTCTGTATTTAGTAAATCTATAGCTAGACAAAGTTTTGGACAAAAACTTGGAAGTCTGGCAACTCCCCTTTTGGTACCTCCCATACAAATGTACCATCCCGCCCCTGATAAACCGTCTAATACTATCAGTATGACCAAAGCTATCTTGCCCAAATTTTGTATTTACTAAAGTTATAGCTAGACAAAATTTTTGACAAAAACTTGGAAGTCTGGCAACTCCCCTTCTGGTACCTCCCATACAAATGTACCATCCCGCCTACCTTAGAAATCGTGTAGTAACACCAATATGACCAACGAGATCTTGCCCAAATTCTATATTTAGTAAATCTATAGCTAGACAAAGTTTTGGACAAAAACTTGGAAGTCTGGCAACTCCCCTTCTGGTACCTCCCATACAAATGTACCATCCCGCCCTTGATAAACCGTCTAATACTATCAGTATAACCAACGCTATCTTGCCCAAATTTTGTATTTACTAAAGTTATAGCTAGACAAAATTGTTGACAAAAACTTGGAAGTCTGCCAACTCCCCTTCTGGTACCTCCCATACAAATGTACCATCCCGCCTACCTTAGAAATCGTGTAGTTACACCAATATGACCAACGCGATCTTGCCCAAATTCTGTAGTTAGTAAATCTATAGCTAGACAAAGTTTTGGACAAAAACTTGGAAGTCTGGCAACTCCCCTTCTGGTACCTCCCATACAAATGTACCATCCCGCCCTTGATAAACCGTCTAATACTATCAGTATAACCAACGCTATCTTGCCCAAATTTTGTATTTACTAAAGTTATAGCTAGACAAAATTGTTGACAAAAACTTGGAAGTCTGCCAACTCCCCTTCTGGTACCTCCCATACAAATGTACCATCCCGCCTACCTTAGAAATCGTGTAGTTACACCAATATGACCAACGCGATCTTGCCCAAATTCTGTAGTTAGTAAATCTATAGCTAGACAACATTTTTGACAAAAACTTGGAAGTCTGGCAACTCCCCCTCTGGTACCTCCCATACAAATGTACCATCCAATATTTATTATACCCTCACCCTACGGGTAGGAGGGTATATATCATTTGATACGACCCAAAAGTGTAACACATAGAAATATTCACATTAGACCCCAGGTGTCTTTGAACCAAATTCGATTCATGACTTTCTGAATCGTTTGAGCCATGTCCGTCTGTCCGTCCGTCTGTCCGTCTGTCCGTCTGTCTGTCCTGCTGGTACGCACGATAACTTTCGAAAGAGTTAAACGATCACTCTGAAATTTGGCATGGCTTAATATTTTCCCAAAACTGCTTATGGGATTGCATATGGGCTATATGGCCACACCCCTTCGGGTACCTCCCATACAAATCTGCTATTTCGCCCACTTTAGTAAACGTGTAATAATATCAATATGCCCACTCCGATCTTGACAAAAATCCGTATTTAGTAAAAGTATAACTGAACAAAGTTTCTGACAAAAACTTGGAAGTCTGGCAACTCCCCTTCTGGTACCTCCCATACAAATGTACCATCCCGCCTACCTTAGCAATCGTGTAGTAACACCAATATGACCAACGCGATCTTGTCCAAATTCTGTATTTAGTAAATCTATAGCTAGACAAAGTTTTGGACAAAAACTTGGAAGTCTGGCAACTCCCCTTCTGGTACCTCCCATACAAATGTACCATCCCGCCCTTTTTAAACCGTCTAATACTATCAGTATAACCAACGCTATCTTGCCCATATTTTGTATTTAGTACAGTTATAGCTAGACAAAGTTTTGGACAAAAACTTGGAAGTCTGGCAACTCCCCTTCTGGTACCTCCCATACAAATGTACCATCCCGCCCTTGATAAACCGTATAATACTATCAGTATAACCAACGCTATCTTGCCCACATTTTGTATTTAGTACAGTTATAGCTAGAGAAAGTTTTGGACAAAAACTTGGAAGTCTGGCAACTCCCCTTCTAGTACCTCCCATACAAATGTACCAACCCGCCCCTGATAAACCGTCTAATACTATCAGTATGACCAAAGCTATCTTGCCCAAATTTTGTATTTAGTAAATCTATAGCTAGACAAAGTTTTGGACAAAAACTTGGAAGTCTGGCAACTCCCCTTCTGGTACCTCCCATACAAATGTACCATCCCGCCTACCTTAGAAATCGTGTAGTAACACCAATATGATCAACGCTATCTTGCCCACATTTTGTATTTAGTACAGTTATAGCTAGACAAAGTTTTGGACAAAAACTTGGAAGTCTGGCAACTCCCCTTCTAGTACCTCCCATACAAATGTACCATCCCGCCCCTGATAAACCGTCTAATACTATCAGTATGACCAAAGCTATCTTGCCCAAATTTTGTATTTACTAAATTTATATCTAGACAAAATTTTTGACAAAAACTTGGAAGTCTGGCAAATCCCCTTCTGGTACCTCCCATACAAATGTACCATCCCGCCTACCTTAGAAATCGTGTAGTAACACCAATATGATCAACGCTATCTTGCCCACATTTTGTATTTAGTACAGTTATAGCTAGACAAAGTTTTGGACAAAAACTTGGAAGTCTGGCAACTCCCCTTCTGGTACCTCCCATACAAATGTACCATCCCGCCCTTGATAAACCGTATAATACTATCAGTATAACCAACGCTATCTTGCCCACATTTTGTATTTAGTACAGTTATAGCTAGAGAAAGTTTTGGACAAAAACTTGGAAGTCTGGCAACTCCCCTTCTAGTACCTCCCATACAAATGTACCAACCCGCCCCTGATAAACCGTCTAATACTATCAGTATGACCAAAGCTATCTTGCCCAAATTTTGTATTTAGTAAATCTATAGCTAGACAAAGTTTTGGACAAAAACTTGGAAGTCTGGCAACTCCCCTTCTGGTACCTCCCATACAAATGTACCATCCCGCCCCTGATAAACCGTCTAATACTATCAGTATGACCAACGCGATCTTGCCCAAATTCTGTATTTAGTAAATCTATAGCTAGACAAATTTTAGACAAAAACTTGGAAGTCTGGCTACTCCCCTTCTGGTACCTCCCATACAAATGTACCATCCCGCCTACCTTAGAAATCGTGTAGTAACACCAATATGACCAACGCGATCTTGCCCAAATTCTGTATTTAGTAAATCTATAGCTAGACAAAGTTTTGGACAAAAACTTGGAAGTCTGGCAACTCCCCTTCTGGTACCTCCCATACAAATGTACCATCCCGCCTACCTTAGAAATCGTGTAGTAACACCAATATGACCAACGCGATCTTGCCCAAATTCTGTATTTAGTAAATCTATAGCTAGAGAAAGTTTTGGACAAAAACTTGGAAGTCTGGCAACTCCCGTTCTAGTACCTCCCATACAAATGTACCATCCCGCCCCTGATAAACCGTCTAATACTATCAGTATGACCAAAGCTATCTTGCCCAAATTTTGTATTTACTAAATTTATAGCTAGACAAAATTTTTGACAAAAACTTGGAAGTCTGGCAACTCCCCTTCTGGTACCTCCCATACAAATGTACCATCCCGCCTACCTTAGAAATCGTGTAGTAACACCAATATGACCAACGCAATCTTGCCCAAATTCTGTATTTAGTAAATCTATAGCTAGACAAAGTTTTGGACAAAAACTTCGAAGTCTGGCAACTCCCCTTCTGGTACCTCCCATACAAATGTACCATCCCGCCTACCTTAGAAATCGTGTAGTAACACCAATATGACCAACGCCATCTTGCCCAAATTCTGTATTTAGTAAATCTATAGCTAGACAAAGTTTTGGACAAAAACTTGGAAGTCTGGCAACTCCCCTTCTGGTACCTCCCATACAAATGTACCATCCCGCCCTTTTTAAACCGTCTAATACTATCAGTATAACCAACGCTATCTTGCCCATATTTTGTATTTAGTACAGTTATAGCTAGGCAAAGTTTTGGACAAAAACTTGGAAGTCTGGCAACTCTCCTTCTGGTACCTCCCATACAAATGTACCATCCCGCCCCTGATAAACCGTCTAATACTATCAGTATGACCAACGCAATCTTGCCCAAATTTTGTATTTACTAAAGTTATAGCTAGACAAAATTTTTGACAAAAACTTGGAAGTCTGGCAACTCCCCTTCTGGTACCTCCCATACAAATGTACCATCCAATATTTTTCTATAGCATTCGGTATTTTAGGTTGCTATTATGACTTCATCAGATGTTACATCAAATGATGGTAGCTACGGTCACTTTTGACTTTCCGATACTTATGAGTATGAGACTTGTATGTTTTTACTGAGGGTGAGGGTATATATAAGTCGGTTTACCCGACTGCAACTTTTCCACTGGTTTTTTATGATTTCGTTTTATTGATCTCTTGTTTGCCTTCAGTCAAACATCCCATTGCGAGTTTCCTACTACAGTGGGGGGCAATTGACGTAGTTGTTGTCATTGATATAACGTAATACACAAATAAGTAATGCAAAAAAAAAAAACTTTCATTGAATTAAATAATTCCTCTTATCAATTCAATATTAATTGCATGTAGGCAATGCATGGATGCTGCTGATAATGTTGTTGAATTTGTTTATTTAGTTTTTTTTTTCTCTCAATGCGAAAAATTAATGAGAAATCGGTAAAAGCTTCCCCACAAACGATTTCATTCTAATGCAAAGACAAATACATTTATTTGAGCTGCCGGTTAGCTCTCTGCTAACTCTGTTTATGTTGTATTAACATTTCATACAAATAGTTTGACTCTCACCCTCCCCATCGCGCACCACATAAAGTAGACTGTTAGTCCAATTGAGTTAAAGTGTTGACTGCATAAAATTATGACAGCGGTGTTTATGTTAATGCCCCAAGACTGACTCTGGGCGGAATAAATTCTCAAGTGTAGTAAAGTTTTAGGTGAATCTTAATAAGGCCGCATATTCACCGTGCGGTGAAGTGTCTCTTATGCACACACTGTGTAGCATACATTTAGGCTGATAATGAAGTGTGAAAAAAGAGGAATTACTTGGTGAATGGATGAAAATGTCTAGTCTATGGTTAGGAGACAATATTTATTAATTTACAATAAATTTTACAAAGTTAATTCATAGAAAATAACGAGAGGCGCCTGGCAACTAAGACCATGGGCGCTCGATGAAACGAGCGATAAGATAATTCAGAAACAATAGCAATTTAGAATAGAAATACAGAATGAGAAGAAAGGGTTAAACTGATTCCTTGGGCATTTAAACCGATTCCGTGTATAGATTCCAAATAGTTGTCGTCAATCCACATCATTTTAAGATTTGGTCTAATTTTGGCCACTACCCATTTTCCAAATCCAACTTTTGTTTTTGTTGAACCCGAACCTATGGCCCATAGTGACGTAAAACTGACTGATTATGAACACAGACATGAATAGGTGAATAGCTCGACTCCAACGTTTCGAAAGCAAAGCCGTCACGTCTCCAGTAATCAGTTTCTACTGTCGATCATTCAGAATGTGGTTAATCCCTGCTCTCTATAACATTCGAGAGCGCAGAATTAGTTACAGGAAGTCTATTTTCAAATAATCCAAAAACAATTCAAGCCTTCAAAGGCCACATTCGACGTAATATTGCCGAGCTCACGTCTGTGGAGCCGTGGTCTTGGATTCGGAGTCTGACAAATTTGTCCGGAGTCGGAGTTTTTAAATGTACTCCACTCCGACTTCGAGTTTTATTGCTTACTTTCTCCATTCAAGTGGAATTTTCCATTCCAATTGGATGTTTCTTAAATTCAAATGGAATTTTGTGAAACTCAATTGGAATTTCGTCAAACCCAATTGGAATTTTCTGAATTTCAAATGCACTTTTATATTATTTTGTATTTTAATTAATATTTAATTGCAATTGGATTTGTCTAAATTTCAATTGGATTTTTTTTAATTTCAATTGGAATTCTCTTTATTTATTTCATAATTTCATATTGACATTTCTCCATTTCAATTGATATTTTCCAAAATTAAATTAAGATGTAATTTTTTCCATTACAATTGAATTTTTCTCAATTTCAATTGGAATTCTCCCCATATATTTCATATTGACATTTCTCCATTTCAATTGATATTTTCCAAAATTAAATTCAGATGTAAATTTTTCCATTGCAATTGGATTTTTCTCATAGGAAATTTCTTAATTGGAATATTTTTCAATTTCAATTGGATTTTTTAAATTTCAATTGGAATTTTTGGCAATTTCCATTAGAATTTTCCGAATTTCAATTGATTTTTTCGATAGGAAATTTCGATAGGTAAACGTACAGTAAAACGTCCATAACTCGAATCACCATTATCCCGTAGAAAAGTTCGAATTAGGGAGACTTTGAGTTGAGGAATTACTTTTAAACAATATTTAAGGGAGTTTGTCTCCTTTACTGTCACTAGAAGTAATTAGACTTCAATAAAAGTCAACTTATGGAATTTCGAGTTATGGATGTTCCAATGTATTTGAAAATAAGTTCCTACTTTTTTTCATGGAATTACAATTGTTTTTTCAGTGCATAAATACTTATGCGTTTAACACAAATCAAAAGTGGACAGTAATATTAAATGTTATATTTGTTTTATTTTGTAAATTATTTTTTTATTTTTATTCTTTCATTCTTAAACATCTTAAAATTATATTAATATCACAAAAAATGTGTTTTGTGAATACACAAGCACACACAATTGAAAAAAAAGAAGAAACACAAAACTTAAATTACAGTAAACAAAATTAAAAATTAGTTACGAAACTATTATTATCGCTTACACATGTACTCAGCATAAGGAAGAGATAGAGAAGAGGTATACAGAGAGATACAGAGAGACAGAGAGAGAGAGATAGAGAGGGAAAGATAAAGTCATTATTAATGTTTTAAACTTTCCAATTATAATTACAAAACTATTTAAATACATAGAGATGAGAATAGACTGACACTCCTTACCAAGCTGATGGTGTTCAGCAGTTAAAATAGGAAACCGGAAGTACGGAACATCCATTGTCCGTGTTGCACGGGGCGGTAGCCATAACAACTACATTAGTATGCAAGTAAACGTTGTTAGGTAAGTAGTAAATCATTGAGCACACACAGATACACCAATACTATCGAGTGCCACCACTACATGGAACATTTACAGGCCACACAACTAAAGCTCAGATTATATATTCATTTAAATTGAACATATGAATACATATTCTCCCTCTCTCTCTCTCTCTTTCTCTCTGTTAAATATACATAAATTATTATTAAGTAATATTACGTTAAGATGCGATTACGACTATAGACGATAATTACGTTTACATTTACGACAACTTTTACAACTACAGTTGCAGCATTGAATACGTACGACTAACAATACAATAACAATTACAATAGTGGATTACAAATGAGCGTATACGCAATTTCTGTCCCATAAAACATATAAACACAAACGAGGACTTTGTATGCGTGAGTGTGTGTGAGAGAGTGGTTGTAAAACACAATACAATGTTTTAAACTTATATTTTAGCACATACAATATGTCCTCTACTACTACACGTCCATAAACTTTACAACAAGTTTAAAACTAAACGTTTGTATGTGAGTGTGTGTGTGTATACCGGCAAACGAGAACATATTTAAGGACACTGAGGATTACAAGATAAGTAAAATGTTCACATAATAAACTGACGAAGCTGCTATTGCCGAACACATACACATGTCAGCATTATTTATTCGACCAGGAAAATTACAGAAGAAGAGCATTGAGAGTTCTCTGAGAATGATTATCGGCAGAAGGCCATGTGACATATGCAGAGTGAAAGGGTATTAGACATTTAGGACTCTGATGTTTTCTACAGAAAAAAAAGTATAAAATAATAAAATGCAATTTAAATTAAAATGTCTTGTTTTCTGTTTTCTGACCAAGGATGTACTGAATACTAAGCACGCCATCCTATTTGTAATACTCTAAATATTGATCGGAGACCATATAAAATACTATGATTTCGTAAGCCAAGTCTATTAGTGTGTTGAAACCACAGAAGAGTTGGAACCTAATTAACAGACTTTTCTGAGACAGAGGTTTTTCAACATTAATTGCAATTTCTAATGAGATTCTGAATTTTAAATGCATTTTTTATATTTCAATTGGAATTTTTTAATTTCAATTGGAATTTTCAAAAATTTCTATTGGAATTTTTTAAATTTCAATTGGAATTTTATAAAATACAATTATAATTTTTTAAATTTCAATTGGAATTTTATAAATTTCAATTGGATTTTTTTTTAATTTGAATTTTTAAATTTCAATTGGAATTTTAAAAAATTTCTATAGAAACTTTTTAAATTTCGATTAGAATTTTCAAAAATTTCTATAGGAATTTTCAAAAAATTCTATAGGATTTTTCAAAAATTTCTATAGGAATTTTCAAAAATTTCTATAGGAATTTTCAAAAATTTCTATAGGAATTTTCAAAAATTTCTATAGGAATTTTCAAAAATTTCTATAGGAATTTTCAAAAATTTCTATAGGAATTTTCAAAAATTTCTATAGGAATTTTCAAAAATTTCTATAGGAATTTTCAAAAATTTCTATAGGAATTTTCAAAAATTTCTATAGGAATTTTCAAAAATTTCTATAGGAATTTTTTAAATTTCAATTGGAATATTTTAAATTTCAATTGGAATATTTTAAATTTCAATTGGAATATTTTAAACTTCTATTAGAAATTTTTAAATTTTTATTGAAATTTTTTTAAATTTCAATTGGAATATTTTTTGTTTTGCAATTGGAATACATTTGTTATTATATATATGAATTCTTCTGTAATGTTTTTAAATTTCAATTGGAATATTTTTTATATCTCAATTGGAATTTTTTTAATTGATTATTCAAAAATTTCTATAGGAATTTTCAAAACTTTCTATAGGAATTTTCAAAAATTTCTATAGGAATTTTCAAAAATTTCTATAGGAATTTTCAAAAATTTCTATAGGAATTTTTTAAATTTCTATTAGAAATTTTTAAATTTCTATTGAAATTTTTTAAATTTCAATTGGAATATTTTTTGTTTTTCAATTGGAATACATTTGTAATTTATATAGGAATTCTTCTGTAATGTTTTTAAATTTCAATTGGAATATTTTTTATATTTCAATTGGAATTTTTTTAATTGAATTCATTTGTAATTCTTTTAATTTTAATTGAAATTTCTTAAATTATCCAATAGGAACTTTTCTCAATTTCAATTGGATGTATCTTAAAATCATTTATAATTTCCGCATCCCCAATTGGATTTTCCTGATTTTCAAATGCATTTTTTAAATTTCAATTGGAGTTTTTTAAATTTTTTATTAAGTTTCCTTCAATTGTATTAATTTGTAATTCTTTTAAATTCAATTGGAATTTCTTCGTCTTAGAGTTCTGTTTTCTAGAATTTTTAGAGCCTCCGATCAAACTCTTCAAAGTTTTGCAAACAGCATGACATTAACACCGATTTGTTAAGCAAACGAGAGTCCTTTAATCCCTCCAAACTACTGTGGCAATCCTTGAGCTCAAATTCTTTATAATCAATTTCCCGCCGTTTGGTCGACTCTTCTCCTTATTTGGCAAACGCTCTTCTCGTGTGAACAACTTTCAATTTCCTTGAAAGCTTTTCTGCATTCTCGAACACTCAAAAAAGAATTCTCGTAAAACAACAACAACAAAAAATACATAAAAAAATCTAATGGAGAAACTTAAAATCAATTAAAATGCGATTTAATTAAATTCTAATAATAACAAACACTTTTCACCTCATCCCCAACTGGTAATGGGAGCGGCAGCAACAGCAACAACTGTTGCCAACGTATAGAGTTTTGCTGCTTTCTCACGCCTCTCCCGACACCCTCAACCGTGCAACACATACTTGAAGCGCAATGTAAAAACGTGGGTTGGTATTTCTCTATCGTCGTTCAAGGAAAGGCGAGGATGTGGCTGAAAACACCGCTGTATTTTGAAGATTTTCAAATGGATGCAACGTTGGAAGTTTGCTGCTGCTGCGTCTGTTGCGGGTTATGGTCGCTGTTGGTGCTGCCGAGTTGGCGTAGTCTTTTTAACATTTCAATTTCAGTTTTAGGTTGGGCTGCTGCTGATTTTTGCGTGCCATAATAAGATGGCTGTGACGATGAAGACGATGCTGATGATGGTGGCGATGATGATTGAAACCATGGTAGTGATGGCAGCGATGGAAGCGATAGGAACGATGGGAAATACTGTTGTTGCGTTGGCAGCTGGTTGTTTTGCTGTTGTTGCTGCTGCTGCTGCGTTTGTTGTTGTGTTGGTTGTACTTGATAACTGCTGCCTGTTAAACGTCCCACCAAATTATTGACTGCACGTAATGTTGAAATTGGTATCTGCCAAAGAAAGAAAAAAAAAATACAATAGAAGAAGAGTGTAAAGCGACTGAAATCCTTAAGGTCTTTATGATTTTTAATTAAAAATTAGATATCTGCAACGAGGAGGTGTGTGGACGGCGAATTATTGTACTTTGTAAGCTAATGGAAATTATACAGGCAATACAAATAATCACAATCCATTCCCCTTTTATTGTGCTAATATTGGGAACAATAATACAATTATACAAATAAGACGAGCCTGTGGAGAAACATTTTCGTAAATCTGAGAATTTTTATAGTTATTGCCTTTAAGAATCAATTTCGGTGGAATGAAACTAAGGGGGATTAAATGGTGGATTGTGTTTTGGGAGCAATCTACGCTGGCGGTAGACGACATAAAACTCACTACAAGGTTTGAGAACAACTTCGTCATATACCAGACAAGTAGAACTGAAAAGGATGACTTCAAGGTAATAAAGATTACATGGGATTCTACACCGATGGCTCACAGGTTAGTTCCTCAGCAACATCATCTAGATCTTGCGTTGAGGCTATCGAATGACGGTAAAGCATTTCTGACATAAATCGTGGCAGTCATTGCAGGCGACCGTTTCCGATGATTGGTATGAAATGTCAACGGATATCCGTATCAATAAAACTCTGGCTGCAAAGACATTTATGAATTCAAAAACTGCCCGTAATTGCCGGACATTCCTTAAAGATATGTTAAAGTTGTTTAAGAACCATTTGAACATGGTGCCAGACCTCGGGATCATTTCCGGCAACGATAAAGCGACTTCGCTGCACAGTCTTGGGATAACCGGATATCATCCATGAACATAAACTGACATATCTCTACTAGTTTTAAAGCTTGCCTAAAGTTCATAGTACCCAACCTAACCTTGCCTTATCTAAAATAATCCAATCACCTGCTTCTCACATTCTCCGAGTAAGAGACTGAGCGAGTTCCATAAAGGATAGACCAAAACCAAACAGAGAACCCCGGCAGAAGCTCCTGGGCAAATGTATGCCTTGGTAGAAATCCGACATACTCGCCTACACAGAAGGATCGATGATGGCGGGGAAAAGGGGGCGGGATTTTACAGCGAAAGAAGAACTTTACAATAAATCAATGTAGAAGTGTCATCTATAGAAGTTTCATTGGCTTGAACTAAACTTTTATTGATTCGATGTACATTTTCTTCTTCTTCTATTGTAATGTAGAAAAGAAAGAATTTAATAAAGGGTTTTCCAACAACAGGTGTTATTTTGAATCACCCGTTATTTCGGTAGCTGTCACTTTTGAAGCTTTTATTCTTGGACATTAGACAAGTAGAAACTTCGTCATTACTAGAAATGGAACGATACGCGCTTCAAGAACGAATTGAAATTATTAAAATTCTATCTTGCAGTCACAGTTCGCAAATGGAAAGCATTTTTGGGTCGTCGTGAAGCATTTTGTCGGACCGCAATACAGAAATTGGTAGACAAAAATTCAAGCTGTTTGGACAAGTTAGTTAGGGTCCTCTCTCGACGACTAAAAAAAATAGTGCACAATACGCTTTCTCATTCTAATAGCTAATTTCCCTTAACTTTCCACGAAGGAACCACACGGGGATCTTCTCTCATGGGACCTACTGGCTAATTATTTTTCACGGCTTTACTTTCCAGAGAATGTCGACCGATAGACAATTTTCCGTCGTTCCTTCATGGGATCGGAAAATGGAAATGCGTACATATTTGACACTTCTACGGAAGTCCTTTTTCAATGGAAATTTACACGGAAATTGCCACTCCATCAAGTCAATTTTACATTGTGTGTGCGTTCTCCGAAAACCAGAAACATCTTTCCAACAACATCATTTTCATTTTATCGCTAAGCTGAGGTGGACCATAATTTTCGTTTGTTAACATTCTATTCGAAATAAGTAACTAGTTTCCAGAAGATAAATTAACCCAGGCCCTCTGTTGGCTGCGCATTAACACTTTTCTCGTTTTAAACAATAACAGAAATAAAAAAGTTTTTTACAACATCATCGTAAAAAGAAAAAAAAATCGACCGTTAAAATGCCGACACTGTTTTTAGATTTTAATTGCCAAACGGCAGCCACCGCAAATGATGTTTGAATATTTCACTTCACGCAAAGACCTGCCCGGTTTTATTGGTGTGCTGTACTATTCCATGGATACTTACATCAAAGATACTGTCGATAATTGGTCGAATCATGCCGAGAGTTCGGATGCCGCCCTGTTCCGGACCATTGATGTGTGAATTTATTTGCGGGTATTCCTGGCCATTGTTGTTGTTGTTAATGTTGTTGTTGTTGTTTTGGTTCTGATTAAATAATCCACTGAACATATTGCTTAAGAAATTGTTGTTGCTATTGCCGTTGTTGTTGTTGTTGTTGTCGCTGCCACTGCCGCCATTATTGTCGTAGTTGTTGTAATGGCTGTTGCCGTTGTAATAGGGTGGGTTTCGCGGCGCGTACTGTCCATATTCCTGACCAGGATACTGTACTAGATTCTGCACTCTTATAGGTCGAATTAAAGACTGCAAAAGAGAAAATCAACATGAAAACAATTCACATAATTATTTCAGCCATAACAATTATAGATTCCATTCTGATGGTGTTGAACATTTAATTGATTTTTTTTTCTTTTTTTTTTTATTATTTATTTGCCAACTTTGTGAAGAATGACAATCAACTAATCCAATTGACCATGAAATGATATTCTTTGGAATGTGAAATAGCCATAAAAATAATACGTTTTAATCGGCCGGCCACAGTTGGAGTCCAATGATAGTTTGGGTGCTTGTTTCATTTAAATGAAATTAAAGTAAATCGGTGCCTATGAAATCGATGTGCGAGATTATGAAATTTGTGTATGGGATAATTCTTTTAATTGCAGTTTTTTTTGATAATCACATAAATAACAAAACAAACAAAGTAAGTGCTTACACGAATTGGAGAGAATTCAGAAATAACGTTTTGGCAAAAGCGATGGAAATAAATAATTCTTGAGAATTTGTCAGTGCAGTGTTTGAGAGAATGAACTGAGTAACAGAATATTTTTCTATTTTAGAACAAGGTGTTGGTCGATAATGAACGTCTTGGTTTACCCTTAACCAGTGTTACCGCTGAGTATTGTGAAAAAGTCACGCAGAAAGTCGTTTTGTCCAAAAAAAAGTTGCTCACTTTATTTCAACGTTCCTTTTTTAAAGAAACCACAACTAAAAAAAATATAAAATTCAAACAATATGAAAAACTTCAAAACAATCCATGTTTAAACCAGCCAACTGATTCGAGATAAGTTCCCCGTCTGTTCATACATGGAATGTTAAGGGAAATTATGAAGTAAGCATTCAGTAGAATAACTGAGCGGCTTGAGCTTGAACAACATTGAAAATTAATGCTTACTCAGTCCAAAGTCAATGTTAAATAGACCAAAGCAGTTGTGACCAAAACGAGGGGTTTTCCGTTCGCAAATTTCTTAGTCTCGGTCTCTGCAACATATTCTCACAAACATATTTTGCAAGCATTTTGCAGGCTGCATGACACACCGACAAGAACACAACAATATACCGAGTCAGTGGTGACAGTCGCCTTCCTCCTCCGCACACACACGGCTACCATTCATGTTATTACGCTCTCTGACAGCAATACTCTCTAAAACGCTAAACAAATGTGTTGTAGCTTATTGTGTTGCCCAGAAATATGTTACGACACCAACATGTCGTTTTTGTGCCCCAAATCTGTTAGGTTTGTGTGTAAACAAAATAAGGTTACACACAAACATATATATAATTGCATGCAATCATATTCTTAACCTATGTTTCCATAAAGCTTCCATACGAGGACTTCAGTTGAAAAAGACGAGGAATTAATGCAGCAACTGGTATATGCATGTGTCCGTCCCCAAATATATTTATGTTTACATGCAATCATATTCTTAACATATGTTTTTTTTCTGTATATGAAGCTTTCATATGAGGACTTCAGTAGAAAAAGGGGAGGAATAAGTACAGCACCTGATATATGTCCGTCCCCAAATATATTTATGTTTACATGCAATCATATTCTTAACATATGTTTTTTTTCTGTATATGAAGCTTTCATATGAGGACTTCAGTAGAAAAAGGGGAGGAATCAGTACAACACCTGATATCTGTCCGTCCACAAACATATATATGTTTAGAAGCAATCATATTCTTAAAATATGTTTTTCTCCGTGTATGAAGCTTCCATATGAGGACTTCAGTAGAAAAAGGGGAGGAATAAGTACAGCACCTGATATGTTCATGTACAAGACTGGATGAGTATCTTCTAGAACAGGCTCTTCGACGACTTTAACGATCTAGCTGCCGCTCCACTCAAACCTTTCGTCAATTTCATAAAGAAAACTCTCTGGTTTAACAAAACCACAACAAACAACTTACTATATTGTGCTATTAAACTCTCTTTTTCTCTCTGCTTTGCCTATGCCCTCTATTACAAACTTCCTCTAAGCAGTTCCCCTGCGTTTCTACTTCACCCTATTCATACCAGTCAGTGACTTCGGGTCACTGTTGAAATTAATAACTGTATATGTATTTTATTTTACAGTAGTCACTATTGTCCCATACTTCTGAGACCCGATTTACACGATGACTTTTTGCTTGATTTTAAAATCAAAAAAATTTAAGGGTAGAAAAAAAAGTCACAAATGACAAATATTTTTATACACTCCATCATAGGATGGAGTATATACTAAGTTTGTCATTCCGTTTGCAACACCTCGAAAGAGTGATCTGCGACCCTATAAAGTATATATATTATTGGTCAGTGTAACATTCTAAGACATTCTAGCGATGTCCGTCTGTCCGTCTGTCCGTCCGTCCGTCCGTCCGTCCGTCCGTCTGTTGTCTGTTGAAATCATGATAGAGCGCGAACGACTAACCCTAAAAAGCTGAAATTTTGTAGGAAGATGTTTTTTGCCCATAAGCAGGTTAAGTTCGAGAATGGGCCATATCGGACCAAAGGGGGAAAAGTTCTCCTTTACGGGACTAAATATATTCCGGCCATAATCAAATTTTTCAAATATTCTTTTTCACTACATCTAAGTTCTAAGTTTATATAATTTATAGATGGGGAAAAAATCCCAAAAATGGGCGTGCTCATGGGTTCCGTGGACCCTTGGGGCCCAAAAAAGGGCCCATGATAAACATGCGCATATGGGTATCGAAGTGCAACGAAATTTACTCACGAACCCAAATATGCCTTTATTTTCACGATTTTACTAAATTTTTTGATCTGGTTTCTGGGACTCTCGGGTCACCAGCGGCCCAAAACCGTCCCTTGACAAACATGGACATATGGGTATCGAAATGCAACGAAATGTTCTCGCGAACCCAAATATGCATTTATTTTCATGATTTGGATAAAATTTGTGATCGGGTTCCTGGGACTATCGGGTCACGAGCGGCCCAAAAACTCAGTTAGTTATACCCTCACCCTACGGTGGGAGGGTATATATCATTTGATACGGCTCAAAAGTGTAACACATAGAAATATCCACATTAGACCCCAGGTGTCTTTGAACCAAATTCGTTTTATGACTTTCTGAATCGTTTGAGCCATGTCCGTCTGTCCGTCTGTCCTGCTGGTACGCACGATAACTTTCGAAAGAGTTAAGCAATCACTCTGAAATTTGGCATGGCTTAATATTTTCCTAAAACTGCTTATGGGATAGCAAATGGGCTATATGGCAACACCCCTTCGGGTACCTCCCATACAAATCTGCTATTTCGCCCACTTTAGAAATCGTGTAATAATATCAACCACCCTAGTTGGATCATCCCCAAATTTTGTATTTAGTAAAAGCAGAGTTAGACTAAGTTTTGGACAAAAAGTTGGCAGTCTGGCAACTCCCCTTCTGGTACATGCCATACAAATGTGCCATCCCGCCTACCTTAGAAATCGTGTAATAACACCAATATGCCCAACGCGATCTTGCCCAAATTTTGTATTTAGTAAACGTATAGTAAGACTAAGTCGTGGACAAAAAGTTGGCAGTCTGGCAACTCTCCTTCGGGTACCTCCCATACAAATCTGCTATTTCGCCCACTTTATAAATCGTGTAATAATATCAACACTTGCAAGTTCGATCTTGTCCAAAATCCGTAGTTAGTAAAGGTATAACCGGACAAAGTTTCCGACAAAATCTTGGCTGTCTGGCAACTCCTCTTCTGGTACCTCCCATACGAATGTACCATCCCGCCTGCCTTAGAAATCGTGTAATAACACCAATATGCCCAACGACATTTTGCCCAAATTTTGTATTTAGTAAAAGTATAGCTAGACAAATTTGTAGACAAAAACTTGGAAGTCTGGCAACTTCCCTTCTGGTACCTGTCATACAAATTTACCATTCCACCCATTATAAACCGTGTAATACTTTCAATACGACCAACGCGATCTGCCCAAATTCCGTATTTAGTAATGGTATAACTGGACTAAGTTTTGGACAAAAACTTGGCAGTCTGGCAACTCCTTTTCTGGTACCTCCCATACAAATGTACCATTGCACCCACTTTAGAAATCGTGTAATTATATAAACTCGATCAACGATTCTTTCCGAAACTCTATATTTAGTAAAGCTTTAACTACATACAATTTTCTAGTAAAAACTCTGCTTTATATTCCGTCCTTTTTGTAAAATCATGTAATACAATATTTTTCTAAAACATTCGGTATTCTAGGTTGCTATTATGACTTTTCATCAGATGTTACATCAAATGATGGTAGCTACTCACACATTTAACTTTCCGATACTTTGAAATATGAGACTTGTATGTTTTTAATGAGGGTGAGGGTATATCTAAGTCGGTTTACCCGACTGCAACTTTTTCACTGGTTTTCTTATTTATTGACTTTTTAAGGATCCATGATGGAGGGTATATAAGATTCGGCCCGGCCGAACTTACTATTTGTCCACTTGTTTTTTTTTAAATTTCTTTTTGACTTTACACATTTCGCTTTTCGACAATTTTACAAGATTCAAGTATAAACGTCAAAAAAAAAATCAAACGGAGTCGCAAGCAAAAAGTCAATGTATAAATTCATATGAATTTTGGGAGCAAATCCAAACGAAGATTTTAAAAAAAAGACAAGTCAAAAAGTCATCATATAAATTGGGACTAAGTCTTGCTTTAAATAGTTTACTTTAAAAAAATACCATTTTTTAGCGTAAGTTTAACACAATGAACCGAGTATACACGCTGAAAAATCTGTCTTTTTTAAATGTTCACACACAAGTAAAACGCGTGTTTGGTGTTTGTAGCAAGTAAAGCTTATTTCCTTCTACACAAAGCTTGTTTGGATGTAAATATAACTCGTTTGCTATTAGTATTACATATTTGTGTATAAGCAATAGCGTGTTTGGGAAAAACAGACAGAACTTGTTAAATTCAACAAAGTTCAATTCAACAACTGTTTTCGAATTTTTTTTTTGCATCTACTCCCTTTTTAAAATAAAAGCAATACCGAGAGAATGAGATGGATTGTTATATATAAATTCACAAATTAAAACAAAATAAAAACTGACAAAAACTGCATACATATACATTTGATATTTATCACCTACAAACAAGTTAATGTTTGTGGTATGGAAAAACATATAAATGTTTGATGCGAAATTGTTTGCTGAAATTAGTTAAAATGGCCATTTTTTCAGCGTGTACTTGTCAGTGGTATATTTCAAATGATAGGCATCCCTTTCAATCTAACTTAATTTGTATTACATGATTTATCGAGGTCGTACTGTATCTGCATTTTTACACCGGATATTCACAACGTGAAATAGATCAAATGTCCTGCCATCGTATCGGCTTTTTTATTCTATGACCCACATCGATAATACCATTTTTCATTCCAAATCCATTTTTCATTTCAAGTCACATTTTTGCGCCGTCCATGCACTGGGGCAACTGCAATGCACTCCAACCATAAGTGAAGGAAACGGCAACGTTACCAACCAACACCATCTTAGGCCCGACCAGAACCGGCCACAGTAAATCGAATAAAACAACAAATACAACAATGTCACAACATTTACTTACTTACGTCGTTCACCATGACCGCGTCATGGCGCGGCCCCCTCGTATAACCAGTGACACGAGTAAATTCTGTGACCAGATGCGAGAAGACCACCAATAACACAAACCAAACGAAACGATCCATGGCGGTTATAATTATCTGCAAAAATCAAATGGAAAAAAAATCACAACAAAGCCAAACTCATGATACAACAACAAATAAATACAAATGTAAACAAAAGAACTTAAAAAAGAAAGAGATAAAACAAATACGAAATAAAAACAAAAAAACAACAAAAAATACATACATCATTATTAAAACTCATCGCGATAAAGAAGACAACAACAACAGAAATGATTGAAAGAAGTTGACCACTTGATGGGCGGAACACGTGGGGGGGGGGGAGGGAAGTCGCACAATGGGACACAGAGGCGAAACAAGTACACACGGCGAACGAATATAATTGACCGCAAAACAACGTTTCAACGGACAAAGAACCCGATGATGTTCAAGACGATGGCCGCAATGATAATTATGCTGACGCGCAGAAGATTATGCTAAAACGCTAGAGTTCACTTGAATTAAATGCCACATTGATCTTGGCCAACGAATGCGCAGGCGCAGACGCCAAAGCCGTCGTGGACGTCGTTGCTCAGTCTCTCGAAACCAAGAGATGTTTAATTTTAACTTTATTTTGTTTTTTGCTCGTGGTCTCGCGTAGCCAATCTGTATAATTGTCGATTAAATGATTTGTAATTTTTTTTTTTAGTACGAGTAGTTTTTGTTTGTTTCTTTTTTCCATAAATGGCACAGTGTTCGAAAATAGTTGTTTTTTTTATCTTTGGATATTTTTGGTATAACTTAGGGGTACGTTTCATATGGGCCACCTTTCGTTTTTATTTTTGGCGAATTTTCCCCATCTTCAGCAATCTACAGAGTCCGCCAAATAACTTTTTTTTTTTTTTTTTTGAAAATTCTATATTAAAAAAAAATACTGGATATTTTCTCAAATTTCTTTTTTTATTTGAAAGTACAATCCTTCCGGTTAATAATGGAAAATAATTTCATTCAAATGGCTGCCTCGGCTGACCATGCACTAGCCTAACGACAGCAGCTCTGCGGCTGATAATGCGATCTTCAAAAACAGGTCGCAAAACATCGAGTGTAGTTCAGCTGTGTGGCACGTCCTGTTGAAACCAAATGTTGCCAATATCCTCCTCTTCAATTGTTGTAAAGAAAAATTCGTTCAACATGGCCCGTTAATGCAAATAATGAAAACGAAATAAGCACTAGTTGAAAAAAAACGTTAGATGGCGGACCCTTTATGTCTAAATTTAAATAGTAGAGTTGAAAATAAAACCTATTATAAAAAACTCTCTTGTGTTCCTATTCAGTTGGAAATTTTGAAAAAAAATCAAGAAATTTGTTAAACTTCTGCGGGGTTTTCAATGAAAAAAAAGGACTTCGGATAATTGAACAGTCTTTCATTTAAACGAAAAGAGTATGTAATTTTGAAATTGTTCTATGAAACGAAAGATAGAAAGTTGTGGCACAACTATTTAAATACATGCATGTGAAATTTAAATTCAATATTAATGAGTTCGGATGAAAAGAGTCACGTATTTCCATTTGTTTTGTGAAAACCGGAGATTTGATTTGCCCACGACTTCAGAATTGTCATAACATAAATTGATTCGAATCCTACGTAGTAGATCATCGTAATAAACTCTAGTGAACCTACTGCAGCATTTTCAACATTTCCAAACGTCACCTGCTCTATTAGCTCTTGGTCTGGCAATTCTCCTCTGTTAATGTGTATGTACGTTGAAGAGTTGCATGACGTAGTATTGAATGAGACGGCAAAAGAATAGTTTTTTGTCCTCGTTCCATTCATCATATTTCTCTTAAGCGATGTTCGTATTATATAAGTTTGTGTCTTTTCATTAAAAATGTGTTGCACATAAACGACTTTTCAACTTTTCGTTTAATCGAAATACAGTGCATGGAAAATCATTACGAATATTTATTTGCAATAAAGGCGTGCACTTATCCGAATTCCACTATACAAAAAAGACAAGGGGATTTTCTAAACAAGTGGCCAAACAACATTAACTTAACTTTTATGTATTTTTGAATTTTTCACATGCTGTTGTCTATTCGGATTACAGAATATGTACAATTAATTCGGATTATAGAGAGTGTAATACGGCGAAACCGCAGTTCGAATTACTGGATAATTCGGATTAGTCATGGCTATATAGCGTTCCCCATTGTTTGTAACATTATGGCCGGCTTCATTTCTGAAGAAATGTGGACCCATGATTCCCTCTGCCCACAATGGCCTGTGGATTTTCATTACTCCAAATGAGACAATTTTGTTTAATAAAAAGCTCACTTCGCTGAACAAAATTTTCTGGTGCAAATCGGGATCGGTGGCCATTATTTTGGTAATAAATTAGCACGATTTGCATACTTTGTTTCGTAGAAAGCCTACCGATGAAGTGGCAAACGAAACTGGGCATAAATCAAATGACAGCTGTCAAAAAAAAACCAATTATGAAAAAAGTGGTGCCAGGTTGAAAACCACATGTCTAGAAAAACACCAGGTAGTTTTGGAATATTTCCAGTAAAATACGACTGGGAAAAAACGTATCGAGACAAATTTGCCGTAACGGAATCAAGAACAACTAATATCGTTTTCAAAATCTGCTCGTCCATCTTGTTTAGAATACAGTTCACTTTTGTGTCTAATGTGGTTTTTAAGTTTTGGCTTAACATCATGCAAGATTATGGAACAGAAGTGTTAACAATTTGTAAAATATCTCTTCCGAGAGAGTCTTACGATTGAAATGAAGTTTTAGGTGCATAATTGATATATTTAACACATTCGGAAATTGTGATCGACGGCTATTACATCGCACAGTGGGGGAATTCGAAATTTGTTTTGGTAATAAATTGGTGGTCTCCATCTCGTTTAGCCTAAAGGGGCGTTGTTCCCAGATCCATCCGAAGTTGACCGTGTTTTTTAAGCAAATTCCCACTTTGAACCACTATTTCTCAAATCGCTAAGCAAAACTTTCCGAAGTATTCGCCGATTTGTTTGAGTCCGATACCTTCTTCACCACGTTACATTATCAGCTTAGCGTGCGGTCAACCTGCGTGTGGGGTCAACGATCGATTTGGCTAATATACCCATTTATCAGCTTAATGCCCACTCTAACTAAGTTATTTTTATGTTTTTTTTTGACAACAATTTGCAAGTTCACACATTTCGGGTTTTCAAAAAGCCCATAAAGTCTGCAAACGTTGAGGTAGCAGTTAAGTTAAGCTGGATATTCTCTAACTTGAAATTCAAGTACCATTGCAACTAATAAAATCTATTTTGAAAAGCAATCTGCTGTATGTGCATAAAGTTACACCAACAATATTCGAAGACACAATATGAATCATTATCCGAACACTGTGCCCGGGAACAAAGTCATGTTCAAGCGACATAAATAAGAATTAAAGTGAAGGCGTGCGTAAGCTTAAACGGTTTTTGATGTCGCGCTGTCACACGCGTTTGTTTCTCGCACTAACTTGTTTTGGTTTTTGTCTTTATCACACAAACAATTCTTGCCAAACTAGAATTTTTTTTGGAGCATTATTATTATATTTTTTTTTTTTGATTTGTTTTTTTTTTTTTTTTGCTATAACAGGAGGATGCCGTTCAAAGTTCCTTAACAGGCAACAATCGCGATCATTCGGACGACATTAAACAGCAGACATCACTTGCATAAAAATGATCAACGCATGCGCAAAAGCCGGCACTGTTGTGCACTGCTAAATATCTCGGCCGCCACCGGTATTTAGTCCCGCGGTGGAAAAACTTTTGATAATTGTCGTTTAAATGATTTGTAATTTTTCACTGGTATTTTTGTTGTTGTTATGTAGCTGCCCAACAATGGGCACAAAGTCAAGCTCAAGCTTTACACACACACACACACACACACATGGAAACAAACACAAAATTGAATGCGCGCTTAAACATTTTGTTTGTAGTCACACATTTGAAAAACTAAGGCGTGAGTTGTTGCGCATGCGCTGTGTTCGTTTTATTTTTTTTTAACTGTTTCATGGACCACTTGGGGTTTGCAAATATTATTCTACTACGAGGGGGGGCTGGGCTGCAGAGATTGGCTTGGTTGTTTGGGATGTTGTGCAAAAGCCAAGCCAAGATCTTAAAGCAAACAAACCACAAATTTATTTTCACGTTGTTCGCGTTGCCTGTGGAAAAACGAAGGAGTTCCAAAGTGTCGTCGCGGTATGAATCTTTAAAACAAAACACACACACACACACACACAAAATAATCGAGTCGCGGCGACGCGTTTGTTAGTTTTTTCGCGAACTTAACCGATTGATAGCTGAAAACATTCTGACTCGAAAGAAACGCTACATATAATCGCTTGCTGAAATAGAAAACACAGACATACAACAAACAAACAAACAAAAACAACAACCGATGGAAAAAACTCTATTTGAAAATTGCACAGAAACTCTGAGTGGCGCTGGCGGTGGTGGCTGCGGTCTCAGCAGCAGACGCAACAATAACAACAATGTTTTGGCTTTAACAGCAAAAAAAAAAAGAAGTATTGAAATTGAAGCCATAGTTGCTGCTGCGACTGATGTTGCTGCTGGTGTTGTTCCCTTCTGGCAAACACTCAACGGACCAACGAACGAACTAACGCACGCACAGTGGTTCACTTGACCTTTTGATCATTTGTTTGTTTAGCGTTTCGTTAGTAATTATCATAATGCGTGTGTATGTGTGTTTGTGTTGTGGTTTGCCAGGTCACCTAAAGCGGCTAAAGGGGAGGTTTCTATTTCAACGCATTCATCATCTCGCATTTTATTATTCCATTGACCTCTATGCGGAAGTTGATGGAGGCGTTTAAAGTGGAGTTCTAATTTCAGCCAAAGTGGCGGTTAAGCAAATGTCTGAAAGCATTTGAAACGGTTTAAATTATGTAGAGACGTGGTGTTTTTGAATAGTGTGTTGGTCCACAGACAAATGTGGTGGAAATCGGAGTAAGAAGACCTGAGATTGCTTTGCGGTCATTTATCCTTATGAATGTCAGAGACGGGGCAGGTAAGAGAATGAAACTGTAGGTATCGACCGGTGGGTATTGATGTGGGAGACTTTTCCCGTTGGTGTATCAAAAATATTTACGAAAGAAGAACATAACAAAAAATAAATGTGGCCAAAGGAGGCTCTATGGAAAAATCATCAAAAATAAAGCGCCCCAAAAATAGATGAAAAATTCTCCAAAAACGCCTACATGAAAATGTTTACAAAAATTCTTCAAATAATTTGGATTCGCACCAGAGGCTTTGGTCTGTCGTTTGCAAATGCTTAGCCAAATGGTCTGTGTCACCCGGTCTTCCCTTGGACTCAAAATTAGAATATTTATTTATTATTAATTACAATACAAAGTAAATTTATATTCTAATTTTTGGGTCCAAGGGTAAACCGGGTGACACAGACCATATGTTTAGATTTTTGCAGCGACAGACCAAAGCCTCTGGTGGGAATCGAACCCACAACCCCCACGCTGAGAAAAAATAGAATATATATATTTTTTTTTTCAAGACCAACACTCAGGCGATGCCCCCTATAAATGCAATGCATTGTGTTAGCCTAAGGAAATTAGGCTATCGGAAGGAGGAAAGATGGAGTAACGTTTGTTTTGAATTTCTGAATGTCACAACTGGCAGGAAACACATTTGCTAGAATATTATTCCATTTGACACCACGTGTTCGAAAGAATATCTCGGACATCGAGTTAGATACGTTTTCGATAACGGGGAGTGGTTGACTGCTTTCTGGCGAAGATGAATTCTTTGCAAATATTTCAGCCAGGAGGTCAAGCTTTGTCAACCGGGTCAGTGAATAACCGGTCACCGTTAACTAGGGTTGAAATAGAAGATGAAGAATTGTTTGTTCCTTACTTTCGCGTTGGTCATATTGATATTATAGCACGGTTTAAAAGGGCGGGATGGTACATTTGTATGGCAGGTACCATAAGGGGAGTTGCCAGAGTTCCAAGTTTTTGTCTGAAACTTTGTCTAGCAACAGATTTACTAAATACAAAATTTGCGCAAGATCGCGTTGGGCATATTGATAATATTACACGATTTCTAAGGTAGGCGGGATGGTACATTTGTGTGGGAGGTACCAGAAGGGGAGTTGCCAGACTACCAAGTACTTGTCTGAAACTTTGTCTAGCTATATATTTACTAAATTTACAAAATTTGGGCAGGATCGAAAAAAAAATAGCTTAGACTTATTTCATTTGGTGTTCACTTCATAGGCTTGAAATGAAGCAACACTCATAAGATGAAAAAATCCCCAAATGGATTTTTTTAAATTTTTTGTATTTGGGGATTATTTCAGTTGGGCATAGAGCTGGTGGGATAATGAAATAACCCCCCAATGGATGAAATCATCCCCCCATGGAGTTGTCATCATTTTGTGGGTTATTTTTTTTTTGTAATTTTTCCGTTTGGGGTTATTTTATTCGGGCGTGCGCCGGTAGCAAACAGAGAAGATGAAATAAACCCCCAAATGGATGTTTAGTAATTTTTTTTTTTTTTTTTTTTTTTTAGTTTTTTTGTTTGGGGATTATTTTATTTGGTCGAAAGCAAAAAAGATGAAATAATTCCCAAATGGATTTTTCATAATTTTTTGGGTTCTTTTAAATGTTTCGTTTGTGGATTATTTAATTTGGGGCGCCCTTATGTATATCCTGAAAAAATTCACAATTTGGTGTGCTCTATGGGCATATTTGGTCCATATATAAAAAGAAGCCGGCCGTAATGTTATGTCAATAGGGGACGCTGTAGAGCCACGACTAGTGACTTTTTCGTGCCTGAATTGGAGTATGTTAATGTGGACGACCTTTAGTTCCAACTAGACGGCGCTACACGGCCATACAGTCAACGAAACAAACAATAAATTGATGAACACTTTTGGTGAGCGCTGGCTCTCGCGTCGTGTGCCTGTGGCGTGGCCTCCAAGATCGTACGATTTAACACCGCTGAAGTAGTTTTTGTGGAGTTATGTGAAGTCGCCTTGGAAGAGAAGATTCGCCTCCTTATTGCTGACATACGACCCCAAATGCTGAAAAAACTGGTCGAAGATGGATCCTGTCGGCTGGAACTTATTCAAGACCGCCGCTGCGCCCTCTTGGTCGTTAGCAAGATCGTACGATTTAACACCGCTATAGTAGTTTTTGTGGAGTTATGTGAAGTCGCCTTGGAAGAGAAGATTCGCCTTCTTATTGCTGACATACGACCCCAAATGCTGTAAAAACTGGTCGAAGATGGATCCTGTCGGCTGGAACTTATTCAAGACCGCCGCTGCGCCCCACTGTGGGATTTTGGTGTCAATAAATCAATTTTTCAACTACTGAATTTCAAAAATGTAAAGATGCAGTTTTGTAGAGAACTGTTTAAATACGAAATGTGCATTTATGGTTTTTTCGAAAAATTGTATTCTATTTGTGAAAAATTGAGGGAAAGTCCCTGCAAGGGTGCTAAGCTAGAAATGACTTATATTTTCATGCAATGCAGTGGTCCATATATGTAAAATTTTCTTGATAACACCATTTGACTTTAATATATTTTAAAAATATAGTATTTCTCTATAAATTAAAAAAAAAAATCATGGGGATATCATAAACCGTTAGGAAGATATGTCCAAATCTGGAAGCCGCTAAAAAATTTTTTTTTTGGATTTTCAATGGACACAAAAAAATGTAGCTCCACTCTCCTCCAAGCCGTTCTTTTAATAAAATGAAAGGTGGGAATGTCTTCTTTCGATTAAACCAAAAAATATTTTTAGGAAACTTCCGGAAGTGGAAGAAAACTAGAAATTTCTGGTAAAAGTCATGAAAATTTTCATTAAATTTTTGCAAAAAAAAAGTATTGCATAATTTTAGGCCATTGATGGGGAAGCATATAAATTGGGCCTTTCCTCGTTACATGCTAGAATTAAATTTATGGAGTGCATTCTTCATGCTGCTTACAACAAACCCTTTGAAAAATGGTCTGCGCTAACAGTACAAAATAAGGATTTGAAAGAAAACAACAAGCTTCGTATACAAAAAGCACTCAAGGAACGAATGAACATAAGAGTCGATTCAGTTCAACATGGCACAGGATCATCTAATAATGGGAATACGTCGCGACGTTTTTTCTTCAACCCGGCACTCGTTGCTGATATTACCGGAGTTGAGGAAGAGCTGATAGATCGTTTCCGAATAATATTACAAATAATAACGTGTGGCCACAAAATCAATTCGGAAAAGTTCAAAAACTATACTTGGGATACGGCAAAACTGTTCGTTGAAAAATATGGTTGGTATTTCATGCCGATCACCGTGCATAAAATACTTATACATGGAAAAGACATCATGGATGCAGCAATTCTTCCTATTGGTATGCTAAGTGAAGAAGCGGAAGAAGCAAGAAATAAGGACTACAGGAAGTATAGGTTAATGTTTTCTAGGAAATGCAAACACTGATATTTTTCATCGCTTACTGGTTTCATCAGACCCTTTTATAACCAGCCTAAGACATAAGCCATCCAACCAGGATTTGGAATGCGATGATGTAGTCAAAGAAATGATAGATGAAGAATAAATAAAGTTTTTTGTGGAATAATAAACAAAATATTTAAAAAAAATCTTATCTATAATTGGTGGGCGTGGCCGATTTTGATGAAACTTGGCACGCATCTTTTCTTAATTCTAGAAACTGTATGTACGAAATTTGAACACTTTTGACCGGATAGGACAAATTTTATGCGAAAAATCCATTTGGATTGTATGGGCGGTGGGCGTGGCCGATTTTAATGAAACTTGGCACGCAACTTTTCTTAATTCTAGAAACTGTATGTACCAAATTTGAACACTTTTGACCGGATAGGACAAATTTTATGCGAAAAATCCATTTGGATTGTATGGGCGGTGGGCAGTGGGCGTGGCCGATTTTGATGAAATTCCATTTTTTTCTTAATTTAGTCAATATAATGCTCGGTGCCAACTTTCAATGATCTCGGACTACTCCTTCTATTTTTTGCACAAAAATGTATGAAGCGATCCCACATTGCGCCCTCTTGGTCGTTATCATTTTTAACCCTTTCGACGTACTAAACATCATATGATGTGTCGACTATATTCGACAAATCCACAATAAATTCTTGACCATAACATTAAATTATAGGCGTTTCATTTCTTCTTGAAAACAACACGTCTAACAAAAAAAAAAAACACAGCGTTTACGAAAATGAAATCGCCGAAACCACTGTACCGTCGGTAAGGGCAATTTGCAAGAGAGACAGCAACAATTGATACGGCCATAACTACCAAAAGTATTACAACAAATAGTCATAAACAATTATAAGTGCTGGCAAATTCGTCTGTTGGTTTTTCATTTACACAAAGTTTAAGTTTTCATAAAGTTTTGTTGTTGTTGTTGTTTGTTCAATTTTCATGACTTTTGTACACTAAATATTACAGCTTCAGTCGAGCTTATAATTATGGGTTTTAAACATTACAACATTCCACTTATTCACTCGCGACGCTCCAAACGTCCCTCAGACCGCCGCCATACAACTGCACACAACATGTTGTACGTACATATGTGTGATTGTGCATGTCTGTAGTCCAACGCTTTAAGACATTTACAAACATTTCTCATATGAAACGCAACAAAAACTCAATGAAAAACTTCAAGTTTAGCTTAAGTCGACTGTTAGACTAGAAATGGACAAAAATTGGCTTTAATTGGCAAGGCAGAGATTTGTTGCTTCTTTTGTGTCGGCTGCCTCCAATCTGATGTGGTGGTTCTAGCACAACGGCTCAGTCGCAAAGCGGCCGTTGAATGTACAACAAAATGTGGGTTAGCCCACAAGGTCAGTCGGTAAACGCGGACGCGCTCTCCCCGCCATCGAATGTGCAAACAAACCAAGCATAACTAGTTTTTCATCATCATCATCAGCAGCGGTGACGTCGCCGTCGACGTCGCCGTCGTCGTCATCATCAACGATTTGGTAAGCCAGAGCAACACGTTCGTGTGTTATCTATCATGATCACAAAAATTGATCATGCCACTTGCAATGGCAATGTACGTCTACGTCTACGTACCACATGTTGTATAAATGCAAACATTTCTGTTGTACACACACACATATGTGTGTGTGTGTATGTGCGAGCATGTACCTCTGTTGTGGAGAGACATTTCATGTGAATGCACTTTTTACCCGAACAGTGAGCTCCATTGGCAAGTGTACGTGCTTAGAGAAAACTAAACTGGAAAACTTTCGAGCACGGTAAATCTAGTTTTCAAAAAACAATCGATTTATTTTTCCGAAATCGTTTTACGATTTTTAAATATTAAATGTAAGTTTGATTTCAAACTAACGAGATTGATTTGAAAAGTTGGTGATGGGTTCATCTGGTTTCGATTGTTTTCACATTTCAGTCTTGACGTCTATTTAAAAACTGGTATTCATGACGCTCGCTGTTCACATTGCTGTGTTCATTCACTTCAGGCAGTCGCTCGGTTAGTCGGTCATTCATGGGTTTTGTCTTGTCTTGTACTCGGCAATTTGTAAATGTTGTTTGAATTGTGTTGTTGCTGCTGTGCCCTGCCTTTCGATCAAATTTAGCATTCTGCTGTTGCTCTTGCCTGTTTTCGTTTGCAACTTTTGTTCCATTTTACAATACGGTGTGGATTTCGTTGATTTGCTGAGACCCACTAATATTTCCTGGAAGTGCTCGCTTATGTTGCGACCGCATACAATTATGGCACATAAAGGGGGGATATTTTCGCAGCGCTAAAGAACTGGATATACGTTTTAGAAAAATCCAAAAATTAATTATGCACTTCACAAATCGAAAAGAAGTAAAACCGTTGTATTTTCCCTCCATCATGGAGTAAGTTTCATTGTGGCCATAGAGGTATATGGTGGTGCAAGGGCACTGTCCCCACCAATAATACAATCATTTGCAGGCCATTTTCATGGAAGTGGGTGGAAGAATCATATTTACATTCCACATGTGATAGTAAGCTCAAATGTAGTCAAATGTCAGTACCAAAGACCGGTTGATACTAGATAATAGAAAGGGAGTTGCCAGACTCCCAAGTTTTTGTCCGAAACTTTGTCTAGTTATACCATTACTAAATATGGAATTTGGCCAAGACCGAACTTGCGCGTGTTGATATTATTACACGATTTCTAAAGTGGGGAAATAGACAATTTGTATGGGAGGTACCCGAAGGGGTGTGGCCATATAGCCCATATGCAATCCCGTAAGCAGTTTTGGAAAAATATTAACCCATTCCAAATTTCAAAGCGATTGCCTAACTCTTTCGAAAGTTATCGTGCGCACCAGCAGGACAGCGGAAGTAAAGGGTGTTTTTTTATTGAGGTATAGAACTTCGAATTGAAATAAAACACAAGAAAATCGTTTTAATGTCCATCAATTTGGCTTTATTGGAAGAATAATTTTATGCCATTAATGTTTAAATATGATTTCGGGCATGTGGCCGCCGCGGCTGGCTCGAATAAAGCCAATTCTACAGGTCCAATTTTCAACCACTTGTTGGAACCACAACTCATCCACATTCATGCCATCCAATTCGGGAACAAAATAGTCGGTTAAAATGGCTCTATACCGGTCTCCATTAACGGTAACTGACTCTCCAGCATTATTTCGGAAGAAGTATGGCCCAATAACTCCACCAGCCCATAGAGCACACCAAACAGTCAGTTTTTGTGGATGTAATGTCATAAAATGGACGGAGCTTGCGGTGAACTTCGCGAACTGAACCATTACTTTCGAAATAAATTTGCACGATTTGCAAGCGTTGTTCTTTTGTCAACCTGTTCATGATGAAATGGCAAACCAAACTAAATATTAATCACTTGACAGCTGACAAAATGGCCGCCAGTTAAAAAAGTGATGCCAACTTAAAGTTCTATACCCCAATAAAAAAACACCCTTTACAGACGGACATGGCTCAAACGATTTAGAAAGTCATGAATCGAAGACACCTGGGGTCTAATGTGGATATTTCTATGTGTTACACTTTTGAGCCGTATCAAATGATATATACTGATATATATGATATAAAAATACGTTTCGTTTTACTTAATAAATATGTACATTAGAGTGGGGCAAATGAAAGAGTAAACAGCCACATAGAAAACTTCAGGAGAATTTATAGTAAAATGTCAAATACTAACTATTTTTGCTTTTTCCTGTGCTACAACCTAGAAATGCTTAAAGCCTACACGCTGATAAAGAAACGGTAATTTTTATCAAATTTCAGCAAACAAGTTCGCATCAAACATTTATATGTTTTTCCATACCACAAACATTAACTTGTTTGTAGATGATAAATATCAAATATGTATGCATGCATTTTTGTCTTACTTTTTTTTTTTTTTTTTAATTTGTGAATTTCTATACAACAATTCATCTTATTCTCTCGGTTATTGTATTTATTTTAAAGATCGTAAATGCCAAAAAAAAATTACGAAAACAGTTGCACATACACACTTATTCGCACTCAAATTTTGTACTTTGTGGAATTTAACAAGTTCGTTGTCTGTTTTTCCCAAACACGCTATTGCTTATACACAAATACGTAATACTAATAGCAAATAAGTTATATTTGAGTTCACATAAGCTTTGTGTAGAAGGAAATAAGCTTTACTTGCTTCAAAGTCCAAACACGCGGTTTACTTGTGTGTAAACATTTAAAAAATACGTATTTTTCAGCGTGTGTAGTTTGATAGTTGTGACACAAGTTTCAATCTTCGTTTCATAGAACAGTTTCAAAAGTATATACTCAATGAAAGAAGGATCAATTGGCCGAAGTAATTTTTATTAAAAATCTCACATAAGTCAAACAAATTTCTTGATTTTAATACCCTCACCCTACGGGTAGGAGGGTATATGTCATTTTTATTAACAATCTCACATAAGTCAAACAAATTTCTTGATTTTTATACCCTCACCCTACTGGTACGAGGGTATATATCATTTGATAAGGCTCAAAAGTGTAACACATAGAAATATCCACATTAGATCCCAGGTGTCTTTGAACCAAATTCGATTCATGACTTTCTGAATCGTTTGAGCCATGTCCGTCTGTCCTGCTTGTACGCACGATAACTTTCGAAAGAGTTAAACAATCACTCTGAAATTTGGCATGAGTTAATATTTTCATAAAACTGCTTATGGGATTGCGCATATGGTCTATATGGCCACACCCCTTCGGGTACCTCCCATACAAATCGTCTATTTCGCCCACTTTATAAATCGTATAATAATATCAACACGCGCAAGTTCGATCTTGACCAAATTCCGTATTTAGTAATGGTATAACTAGACAAAGTTTCGGAAAAAAATTTGGAAGTCTGCCAACTCCCCTTCTGGTACCTCCCATACAAATGTACCATCCCGCCCCTGATAAACCGTCTAATACTATCAGTATGACCAACGCTATCTTGCCCAAATTTTGTATTTAGTACAGTTATAGCCAGACAAAGTTTTGGACAAAAACTTGGAAGTCTGGCAACTCCCCTTCTGGTACCTCCCATACAAATGTACCATTGCACCCACTTTAGAAATCGTGTAATTATATAAACTCGCTCAATGAATCTTTCCGAAATTCTGTTTTTAGTAATGCTTTAACTACATACAATTTTCTTGTAAAAACTCTGCTTTCTATTCCATCCATTTTGTAAACACATGTAATATAATATTTTTCCATAACATTCGGTATTTTGAGATTGCTATTATGACATTTCATCAGAGGTTACATCCAATGGTGTAGCCACGCTAACTTTTGACTTTCTGATACTTTGGAATATGAGACTTGTATGTTTTTCTGAGGGTGAGGGTATATATAAGTCGGTTTACCCGACTGCATCTTTTCCACTGGTTTTTTTTTATCATTTTCATATCTTCCACTTTTCTCTAACACAAATACACTCGCTGGTTTCTCGTGACACATTTCATTTGAAATTCGCATAACACAACCGACATCGCTGAGTGACTTTAAAACTGATTCACTTCATATGTCATTTATTGAAATGTTTCTTTGTTTTTGGATTGTTGACTGTGCATATGGTGCACCAATTTAATTAAATGAGATTTGTGCACATTATGTTCTACTAAATGTTCGCACCTAGTCGGCTTCTGACGCAAAATACGCAACAAATGTCGTTGATTGGATTTTTAATACGAAAATAATGAAAGCGCAGCTAAGGCATCACACAATACAGTTCCAAAATTAACATATGAGTTTTCTGAATGGCTCTATGACAAAATGCCTCTAATGCAAAACCTCCCCAAAAATAAAATAAAAATGTCCCAAGTGAAGAATTCCCCAAAAATAAATGAAAAATTCCCCAAAAGATCAACAAGAGAATTTCCCCTACAGAACTTGGCCTACAGAGCGCTATGGAGACGGGAGGAGGGAGGAGATTATGGAATATGGAAATACAAAGCGACGCCAGAAAATTCTACCAACGCCTAAAACATCAATCTAAAGACTCGCCTGCTGGTAACACTTCATGTAGAGGTAAAAACGGGTGTGTTGTGATAGACACTTCGAGCGTGCTGGAGATTTGATAGCAAAATTATTCCTGGAAACAATCAAAGATGATGGAGTTGAGTCTATAGGCCGCAGCGACGACAGAGGAAAACCGGAATCTCTAACATATTGCCCAAATATATTTGGCAGGCAAAATACATATGTTTGCAGCAAGCCCAAAATATACATACCATTGGGCTAGCTGCATCTTGGCCAAGACCTTCGTGGTCTGCTCAATAAATAATTTCGAAACACCTCCGTCTGACTTCTCTCGTGGACACAAGCATTCTCACAACTTCTTATTTTTTTTCTGGTAAATTTAATTAACGTACTTAAATGCCTTTAGCATGTCTAAGGGTAAATTTCAGTGGCCTTTATATTTTACACTCTTTACTTCGAATCTCACATAGTTCTAAGAAGAAAAAAAAGAAACAAAGTAACTACAAAATTCCAGCAAATCGCACCGTTATACGTATTCCTTTGATATGTAATCATATCTGGCTGGCGGGCAAAAAATGTTTTCATTTATTTCTGTTTTTTTTTTCTTTTCGTTTTTCATTAATGAAAAATATTTGATTAGTACGAATATCCTACACGAATGCCGACTACTCAGACACATGCACATATTTATTTACTTAAGACTCAAGTGTAGGAATTTAACTTCTGAAATTGTACTTATCACTTTTCAAATTATTTTCCCATGAAAATATGATCCGGCTAAACAAATATTTTTCATTTGTTCTCTCTCATGATGAAATACGCCCAACGTCGGGCTAACAACGAGAAATATTTGATTTAATTTAATTTAAAATTTGCAGATTTTTTCGTTGAACATTCTCACTCTACCGTCGGCACATTTTTCATACGGAACGCTGGGTTTAAATAAGTAAGGAATAATTCAAAATCTTAATTATTGTGTAATTAATTAAATTAAGGAACAATGGAATAACTGAATAGTTATGAGATGATATTAATAAATGATTGATTAAGTGATGAATTTATAGCGGAACTTCAATAAGTCGAATTTTCTCCGTAAGTCGAAGCATTTCTTTAAGTAACTCCATAACTCAAAGTCTCCGTACGTCGAACTTTTCTACGGGACCGAGTTATGGAAATTTGACGGTAATTATGATGTCTACGAGAGATTTCAGTATCTTTGATTGCATGTAGAGTACAAATTAATGAGTCATTACCAATCTGTAAATGTAGCCTGCATATTGTTGTCCCTGTATGCTAAGAGGTTTGAATGGTAAGTCTCGGAAAAATGGGAAACAATTTGAATCATTTAAAAACTTTGTTTGTATTTCAATGAGGCTTCATCATTTACTTGGCAGCATCCTAACGAATTGCCATGGAGCCCGAGTTCGACTTCATCTAGGATCTCATAGTATGTATCTAGTTCACCATAAATTACTCTGAAGGATATCCTCTGCTTTTAACGAGCTTCTATTGATATGATTGTACTAGCAAAAGTCATATCTCCTAAATCCGCATTGTAATGCGAATCATGCTCATCAAACGTTACGGTTTGTTGTCAGAGGTTACACTAGCCTCCGGAGCTATGTCGTAAGCCGTCTAAGTACCTAATCAGGTAGGTTTCGGGATCTACTCCGAAGACAGCCATAGGTCTGCTCCAAAGACAGGTCTTTTGCTGCAGATCTTTCAACGTGATGGTTTAGGACTCACCTAATCAGGGTGACGGATCACAGGGTCACATTAAAGAATGGCAGAGCTAGCATGACTCGGGACAACGTTACAGATTGTAGTCCAACTGAGAGTATGGTGGGCAATCTATTCAGACAGATTTTGATCCAGTTAGATTTGAAACGTTCTCACACTATCGTATCGCCATCAAGACCCCATGTCTCGTCGATTGTGTCCGTCGTGACAGGACACTGTCTGATTGGAAGGCAGGGAATGAGACTGATGTGTAAGACCAGTTACTACACAGAATATGTGGAGATGAAGAAGAGGGGGATACCATAAAACCCTTACTGAAAAATGCCAACCCCCCACCCTCACCCATAAAAATAACGACGGTCCGATAATACAAAAAAGTCTCTTATTCATAAAGAATTTGGTGTTTTGGGCAAATTTGTATTGTGGCCTTTTTGGGGAATTTTACATTGGGAATTCTTTAATTTTTAAAATTTATAAAGGGTCCGCCATCTAACGTTTTGTTTTTAAACTATTTTTGTTTACAATAATTGAAGAGGAGGATATTGGCAACATTTGGTTTCAACAGGACGGCGCTACACTCGATGTTTGGCGACCTGTTTTTGAAGAATCTAACGTTTTTATCGTTATTTTCGTTATCGGGCCATGTTGAACGAATTTTTGTTTACAAAAATTGAAGAGGGGATATTGGCAACATTTGGTTTCACCAGGACGGCGCTACGTGCCACACAGCCAAAGCTACACTCGATGTTTTGCGGCCTGTTTTTGAAGATCGCATTATCAGCCGCAGAGCTGCTGTCGTTAGGCTACTGCATGGCCAGCCGAGGCAGCCATTTGAATGAAATTATTTTCCATTATTAACCGGAAGGATTGTACTTTCAAATAAAAAAATTAATTTGAGAAAATATCTAGTAGTTTTTTTTTATAGAATTTTCAACAAAAAAAAAGTTATTTGGCGGACCCTGTAGATTGCTGAAGGTGGGGAAAATTCGCCAAAAATTAAAACAAAAATGGCCCATATGAAACTCACCCCCAAAAAAATTTGAATTTTTTCAGAATGTTTCGATAATTCTAAATTATTTTTGTTTTTGCACAATTTTTGGGGAAATTTTGTTATCGGCTGTTTTGGGAAATTTTTCATCGATTTCTGGGAATTCTTCATTTGGGGCATTCTTAATTTTTTCAGAATGGGCCCTTTTGCAGTTGAGCGTAATTTTGATGTCAAGAGTGATCATTTTTTAAATTTATAGATAGAAACGAAAGATGGCCCATGAAAATCTTATACAAAATTGGGGATTTTTCATAATTTTTTCATCTTTCGTTTTTGCGCCAGTTTTCATATGAACATATTTTTGGAAATTTTCATTTGTCCATTTTTTAGAAAGTTTCATCTAGTTTTGGGTATTCTATGTTTGGAGCACAAAAAGTGCAATATTTTCCATTATGAGACATACCCCCAAAAACATGGTATTGAATTTTTTTATATTTTGTAGATTATTTTTCGATTTTGGCCCCTTTTTTAAATGAACAAGTTTTGATCCTTTTTTCACATTAAAAATGTTTGGTCTATTTTTCATATGACAATTGTTTAGCCCATTTTTCATAGAGAGTTTTTTGGTTTCATTTTTCATATGGAATTTTTTTGGTCCATTTTTCATATGCAAATTTGTTGGTCAATTTGTCATATGTATACAATTTTCTTGGCCCATTTCTCATATGGAATTTTTTTGGCCCATTTTTCACATAAAATTTTTTTGGTCCATTTTTCATATGAAATTTTTTTTTGAGAAATTTTCATATTTTCCTTTTTGGGAAATTTTTCATCTATTTTTGGGCATTCTGTATTTGAAATATAACCCCAACAATTTTGGAGTTTTTCATAGTTTTTCGTTTTTGGACCATTTTTCAAACGTTTTTTTTCATGTTGGACTTTTGCGTTATGAAACACAACTCCTAAAAATTGGAATTTTTTTTTTATAATTTTTAGATAATTTTAAATTTTTCGTTTTGGGCCATTTTTCATACGAATTATTTTTGGGGAAATTTTCAAGTTGGCTGTATGGGGAATTTTTCATTTAGTTTTGGGAATTCCTCATTTAAGGATATTTTTATATTATTTTTGGTAAAATTTTCATAGAACCGCAGAAGGTTATTCACAAAATTTCTTACCATCTTTCATCCATTACCGCACCTGTTACATTTACCGCATTCATGCGGGAATTTACTCGTCTAACATCACATTTCAGTTTCACCGAAGTTATCATGCAACCGTCGTATGTACTTAGTCTCTTTGAAAATAGGATTTATTATTATCTTGTATTCGCTTGTATTGTTGATCCCCTTTTTTTGTGTTTAAAAAAAGGGTTTCTGTTTATTTTTCTTTTAAAGGATATGCGGAGTGTGTAAACATGAATTTCCCCGATATGGATTTGTTGTTATTTGTTAAACAATAACGTATATCCCATTATGTATGGTATAGTATATGTGTATGTATGTGCATAGAGAAGACTCTTCATAAATACATGTGCGAAGTAAACAGAAAATAAATACAAACATGTTAAAGATTTATATATGCAAATATGGGGAATGTGTATTTGAACATTTTGTGCAGTTCGTTTATAACCGCTAAATGAGAGAGACAGAAGAATGGGTTCACAAGAACGTCCAACACGACCTGAGAAGTAGCTACAGTGAGAGTGAGAGTTTCAAAGACTTGAGAAATATCACAAACGATTTGCAGATTGTTCTCACAAGAGAACGCCGACACGGTGAGTACGTCCGGAATCGTATCAGTTCTGGGAAAAATATACAATTCATGAGGAGAAAGCAATATTTTACCAGCTTTGCCTTTACGAATTTAAAATTCATTTGCCCTACAATTTCTCCAAGTTTAATGAGCACGCTTAATAATTCCCTTTTTTTTCCTGTAGCTTAAATGGATATTGATGGATTGATGGCTGCATGCGAGACGTGTAAATAATCTGTTTTGTTTGTGTTTCAAGAACATGTCGGTGAACGAGGAATACACTTTCCCAAGGTTCTGTTTAGTTTAAGCAAAACTTTTTCCCAAGTAAAGCAACAAAAGTGTTTACCGACAGAAAAAAAAAAGAAAAAAAAGTTAACAAAATAAACGTTATCCTAAAAGTGACTGAAGTGTTTGCTCTAGTCTTTGAAGTGGGTAATTCTGTGAAACCAAAGGTTTTGAGTGAATAATATTTCTAGAAAAACTCTGTAAATGCTTTAAAGTCAATTATCGGAGAACATCATAACTATCGAAAGGGGAATTAACTTCAAATTGTGCTACTTCAGAAAAAAGAACGAAGAATTCTTTTGCAACCAACTAGTGGTTTTCTAAATTAAATTGTAATTTCTAGTTATTGAAATACAAACAGTCGTCTTCGGTTAATTGAAATTTGCTTAACAGAAAATTAAAGCGTAACGGAAACAGAATATCCACAAAAATCCGCTTTTATGCTAATTTCAAACAAACGCTAAACTAAAAAGTCGCTTGTAAGAAAACATCGGATAATTGCAAAATGTTTCTACTCAAAGTATTTATTTTATATAAAAAGGCTCCGCTTAGAGCAAACTATTGAAATTGAAAAAACATTTGATTACCTTATTTCCGAAATTTATTAAATACATACATACTAGGAAACTGTTTTTAAAGACCCAAAACTAGACCTCTTAATAAACAAGAATTGCTACCAACAGTTAAGCATGGTGGGCGGAAGTATTATGGCAGCGGAGTCCCCGCCACTTCGAATTGTAATTGTAAGATATGATAATTTCTAATAAATAGATTTAATTAAAAAAGTAATAAAACTTCTACAAGTCATCATTGAAGCAATTCAATATTCTTTTCAAAATGAGATTCCTTCAATTAATTGTGAATAAAAGCGATTTTCATGATCTATGTCTAATTCTGTTCATGTGTTGAAGAAAACCCAGGTTTGTCCATTCCACGTTGTTCTTTGGAATTAGACATTCCAAAAACGTCATTACACCAGTATTTTGCATAAAGACTTGGGTCTTAAGGCTTAGAAAGATCAGTCAACACAAGAACTTAAGCCGGCCGATCATCAACAACGTCGTGTCTTTGCTGATTGGGTCCTTGAAATGCATGAAAATGATCCAGAATTTCCTGGACAAATCATCTTGAGTGATGAAGCTTATTTCCACCTCGGTGGCTACGTCAACATGCAAAATTATCGCTTCTGGGGCTCGGAAAACCCCAGAGTTATTGTTGAGAAGCCTCTCAATCCTCAACGTGTGACTGTTGGGTGCGGTTTATGGTCCGGCGGGATCATTGGACCTTAATTTTTGGAAAATGCGGTTGGATCAATAGTTTCGGTGAATGGATTGCGCTATCGAGCGATGATTAAGGATTTTTTATGGCTGCAGTTGGATGATATTGATCTGGACAACGTTTACTTTCAACTAGACGACCCTATGTGCCACACAAGCAACGAAATCATTGCTCTTTTACGGGAAAAGTTTCCGCACCGTGTTATCTCTCAAAGAGGTGATCACAATTGGCCACCGAGATCTTGTGATTTAACACCTTGCGACTGGGCTAGAAAAAAATAACAGATGTTCGAGAACAATCTTTCTTCGCGCTCCATCCATTGTTACATCGTTTAACTTGGCGTAGGTCCATCAACGTTGCTGTTATTTTAACTAATTATAAGTTAATTAATTAGCTGCTAATTACTAATATTTTAACTAAACTCTTCCTGTGATGAACTAACAACAGCAAGTATATTTAGAAATTATTTAAATTCCTATAAAGTGTGAAAAATAACAACAACAAAAAAACGGTCATTGAAATATGAGTTGGGCAAAGGGACTGGAATTAGTTGAACTGGAAATTATGAGAGGAATGTGTTGAATGCTGTGAGCATCTAACTCATGAAGTCGACTCAATAATTAATTTCAAATTAAAATTTCAGAAACAAATTTAATTTCTAATTGAACACGGTAATACCTTTTTGAGTGATGAGTCAGAGTGGTCTCTTGAGTTAACTGAACTTTATAAGCGTTAAGATCCAAGTCTTTATGCAAAATACGGTGTAATGAAGTTTGTGGAATGGCAAATTCTAAAGAACGACGAGGAATGGACAAACCTGGGTTTTCTTCAACACTTTGGGCTACAGCAGCAATATTCTCCGATGTTCGTGAGCGACGTGCACGGGTTTCATTCTTCACAACACTAACTCACTTGTTAAATCAATAAGGAATTTAATGAACTTTATAGAGGGGACCGAGTACCTAACGTAGGAAAAAGGGGAAGGGGAATTTGTAGAAGAAACCATTAGCGCACCACAGACCGAATTGCTGGCCTAGGTGTATGTCAATGACTTGAGACGGTCATTTTACATGAACGATCCTCCATTCAACCTATCCTAACCTAACCTAAGGTCAAAATATAGAAAACACATTGCGGTTTTATAAGAGATTGCAATTATCCCTTTGCGAAACCCCCCCAATGTGGGTAATACATTTATTTGCAAAATACTTTTGCAAATATTAAAATAAATCAAATTGAAACATAAAACAAACATTGTAAATTAATGCCAATTAACAATAGAAATGTCCGCCCAACAGGTCGATAGGTGTAAATTGGCACAAATTTCCAGAAACAAAAAAACTTTCGCTTCACTCGTACACAATCACTCATGCAGAGGGAAGTTTTCCCACATACACACCACACAAAAAAACAAAAAACAGAAAAAACCAAGGAAAGAAGAACCATTTTGTGAAAATTAATTACCGACTTTAATGCGAAATTATACTCTCAGCAGTCGCAAAAGATGGATGGATGGATGACGATGAATTCGATTATTTGCTGCTTAATTGCGACTTAACGATTTCTGAGGAAAGTGAAAGTCCAAACTTGTTCATCTGACATGCGATTGATATTTGATTGATTTTTAAGTGTCTCATTCGGTTTCATGTTAGACAAAGATAAATCACGTTTATTTCGGCGGCAGCGAAATTGGCATGCCCTCCAACACGGTGCGTAGTTTTTCACACACATTAACGAAAGATTGAGTGGCAACAACAGTTTTTTCATTGTGTGAAAATCTCACCTTTAAGGTTTCATTTATTTTGTTGGCTTAACAATTTCCCCTCATCATTTCATAGTTCAAATCTGCAAACGAGTTTTGCCTTAAGAACATCACTGTCACTTTGTATTATTACATTTTGATTATGTGCTCATCAAGCGGTAGCAGCCACTAATCTCAGCACATTCATCTTGTTGAAGTTATTTTTAGAATATTTAAATATTTTCAAAACTGAACCAGTCGTGCCAGTTTTTTGTGCGATTTGTCCGCTTCTCGTCATAACATGGTGTAGGGTGTAAACAATCAAAAGAAAAAAATGGACAAAACTAAATTTGACAGCTATTAGCACGACTGTTGAAAGGCAAATTCTAAATATTTGCATAAGTTAATCGATGACGAAAGTTTTTTGTTTTGTTCTTTAAAAATAATTATTTTTTTTTTTGGCTACCATTTCTTAATTTATTATGAATTTATTATTATCAGAATAGTTACGTGTAGATGTTGTTTTTATTTTGGCGGGTATTCCCAACAGAAAAGAATCCAAAATCGGGTTTTAATTTAATAAATGAATATTTAATTTTAGACATATGAAGAAACTATACAAAGAAATAGTTAAAAAAAATATTTTAAAAGTAATCAATTTGTTTTCAAATTAAATAGTTTCCTAGTTTGTAATTAAAAATACATTTATTGCCATCAATATATTAGAAATTCTTTTTTTTACCATTTTTTTTTTATTTTTTTATTACACTAGTCAACAGTCAAAATGTACTCGGGATGCGATAATTTTTTCTGTGTAGATAACCTTGACATGAGCTCGAAAAACGCAATAAAAAATTTTTTTTTCGTTTGGTTTTCGTTTGGTTTTTGTTTTATTTTTTTTTTTTTAAATTTTAAAAAAATTTTTTTGGTTAATTTGTTTCGTCCGGCATAACTCGGGAACCACTAGCCCGATTTAATTGAATTAAATTTTAAAAAATTTAAAATTACAATTTCCTTAATCTGTTCATATATTGTTTTCCTATACAAGCAACAGTTTCCAAGTTAAAAATGAATATATAAAGGAAAAAACTTATTTTTTGCCTAAAGATTTAATTTTTTTTTTTTTAAAAAATCCATAAAAAAATCCATAATGAAAAAAAATGTCAAATCTTATTACTTTTACGTAAAGTCACATAACCTCAAAAATGAGACAAAGATCATGAAAATCGATGCACGCGTTTCGCTTTTATTCGCAATTGAGTAAAGGTATGAATTTCAAAAATTTGCTCGACATATGCACAACTTTGTCTATGGTAAGGTTTTTTCTTTTTTTTTGGATTCTCAGAATTAACAAAACGGAATAAACAAAGGGTTATTTAATTTTTATGATTGCGTAAACTACTTAAGCGTTACGAAAAAAAATGTTTTTGACTGAAACCTTAAAAAAACGATAACCATTTAAAAAAAAAAAGTTTAGGAAAATCTGAGAATTGATAAAAAATATATTTTTTAAAAAATTTGACGTGATACAGACATTTCCACGAGTCTGCCTGCAAAAAATCAGCTCGATTGGATCACTGAAAAAGGGTTAAAAATCGGTTTTCACACAGGCCACTACGAGCCTCATACTTCAAACTTAAAAAAATTCTGACGTGTACATGAAAATCGCCCATACACGTGTATTTTTATTTTTTCCCCTCTTTCCGAATATGTGCATTTGGTTCATAGGACAGAAAAAAATCTATTTTTTGTAACACGGTGTAATTTATATATTTCATAATATTTTTATATTTTTTTTTTATAGAAAAGGTTAGGAAATGAAAAAATCCGACTTTAATTTATTTATAATACTGAACATGTCATTCAGATTAAAAGGCACTTAATCCAATGCTTAATGTTTTGGGTTAACATTAATCCGGTTCGAACTACCAAAATGAAAAACATTAACTGCAAATATTACCCGCGAGTAAAAAACTGACTCCTCCCGATGAGTTCTGATTTTTATACTTTCCTAAATTCAAAGAGTGACTCGTCCAAATGAGTTTTCGTTTAAAACTTTTCTAAATTCAAATTTTTTGGCCCATAACAGCATGAACTGTTACAGAATTCCCTTACAACTAGATTGTATAGAGGGTTCTCTAACAAGAGGTGTTATTTTGGTATTTAAAGAAAAATTGATTTTTTTGAGATAAATGATCGTATGTTTATTGCATAATAAAGAGAAAGGTATGCTGTTAATAAGGAAAAACAACATCAGCCAAATGGCCACCACAACCACGCTTACAGGACCATATCTTATTCAGGAAAGTTTCCAAACGTTCGTTTCTAATAAAAATTTATTTATTTCGATGTCTTCTCGATGTAGTTTTTCAAACGACTCTAACAATCAACATTTTTCAACGACAACTTTTACAAAGGAATGATTTTCTTAAAAACTAAAATAAATCAAAGTAGAAATTACTACAGTAGTTCAGCTACAAATACACTTTTATATGTGTGTATTGTACATCAATTTATGTGTCCGCATTGTCTGTTTCTGTCCAGCCGTCAATCTATGTCAATCTTCGTCAGCCATTCCGAACATGATCAGTTTGGGAGAGACGTCATTAAATCTGAAGTGGCTTTACTCTCAGTCCGCGACGCATGGCACACAGAAGAAGAAGAAATACTATTCTAGTATCAACATTCTGCCGGGAGCCAAATGTTTCAGCATTCTGGGTTTTAAAATTTATTTCACTTTTAAAAGATAGTTCAACAAAATAGGACAAGTCGTTAAGTTTTCAAAAAAATCTTGTGTTTTTTTTTCCCAAAAACAGAAAATTTTATTAAATAGACAATACAATAATTGTGCCGTTTACCCAGCCATTACACTGAGCAGTGACTGTTCGAAAAACTCAACACACTCACACTTGTTTACCAATACACACACACATGTGCCCCCCGCCTATTCTATTGGAACCGTATGCATTATTGGAGCTTATTTATGAGTCGACTAGGCTTCAGTTAAATAAAAAGTATTTCTAGTCCAAGCAATATTAGAGTTCTTTGTAAACTTCTCTAAAAAACCATTAGCCAAATTATATCAGCTCACATGATTCGAGAAAAGTTTGTTGTGAATGTTAAGGGAAATAAGTAATTGGATTTCAAAATATTATTAAAAATTCGAATTTGCAAAAAATTAATTAATTTAAAGTAGGGTATACAATTTTTTTTTTTTATTTCATAAGGTAATGTCTTACAAGTTTTGTGACATTTGATGCCGCAGGATTGTCTGCATCCAAAAAGATGACAAACATAACTCATTGGCCCAGCATTCCATAATAATATCTGGAAGTCGGTCAATATAGCATTTAATCATTTCCATGTGATCACAATGAAATGTTTATGTTGTCGATATTAACAAAAAAATACAACCACATGAAATCAAAAGTTCTCTTTGTCTGCTTCGTCAGCAGAATTGAAATACAAACGAGAAACTCAAATCAAAACAAACCACAAAACACCCCAAAAGAAAAAAAAGGTACGATTTTTGCAAATAAAAAAACTTTTCTGATTACGTTAGAATAAATTAAGAAGATAAACAACTGAAACAAATACCAAAACCAGTTTTTCGTTTTTTTTTCGGGGCGAAACAAATTCGAACTTCTCTCTGTCTCTCACTATCTATTTACTTCTGTATGGAGTTTTTGATTTGTTTATTTATATTGGCTGTGTCATCGTCAAATGTTTCTTTATTTTGGGAATAACAATTTAAATAACATTTTGCCCTCAGAAAGCTGCTGAAGATCTGAGGATTTAGGATTTATCGATTATTATGATTAAGATGAGATTGAACAGTAATCGGTGCGAATGAGGTAGAAATAATCCAAATGTTTGATTTTCGAGAGAAGATCGTATTTTTTTTTATAAATTCTTCGCAATTAATGGAACTGCATGCACTAAATACAGAATATATACAGTGGAACAGCCATAAGTCGAATCGCTTCTAGTGGAAGTTAAGTAATTCCATAACTCAAAGTCTCCGTAAGTGGAACTTTCTAGTTACTGTATTCGACAAAATACGATATTAGCTAATGACATTTGGTGACAGCCATCGCCTCTCTGGCTAAGCTTTTATTTGTATTATTTGGTCGAGACTCGTTAGTTTAAACAAATTTAGCTTATCGCTGCAATATAAAAACAAATGTTACAGACACAATACAAAAATAATAAATTGCTCCACTCAATGAATGGAATTAAAAATCCGCAAAAAAAAAGTATTCTGTTTAAGTGGCCATTGAATGCAATACATTTTATTTAAAGTCAATTCCATACATATCGAAATAGGAAGACAGTTTTCAATTGCTTTTGTTTTGTCTTTGATTACACTACTCAACAAAATGAAAAAAATTTCATGTACTCCGGATGCGATAATTTTTTCTGTGTAGATAACCTTGACATGAGCTCGAAAAACGCAATAAAAAATTTTTTTTTCGTTTGGTTTTTGTTTTATTTTTTTTTTTTAAATTTTAAAATTTTTTTTTTGGTTAATTTGTTTCGTCCGGCATAACTCGGGAACCACTAGCCCGATTTAATTGAATTAAATTTTAAAAAATTTAAAATTACAATTCCCTTAATCTGTTCATATATTGTTTTCCTATACAAGCAACAGTTTCCAAGTTAAAAATGAATATATAAAGGAAAAAACTTATTTTTTGCCTAAAGATTTAAATTTTTTTTTTTTAAAAAATCCAAAATGAAAAAATGTCAAATCTTATTACTTTTACGTAAAGTCACATAACCTATGAGCAAAATGAGAAAAAGATCATGAAAATCGATGCACGCGTTTCGCTTTTATTCGCAATTGAGTAAAGGTATGAATTTCAAAAATTTGCTCGACATATGCTTAACTTTGTCTATGGTAAGGTTTTTTCTTTTTTATTACAAAAAAATTAAAATTTGTTGGGTGACAAAAATATATAAAATTTACTCAATTGCGAATAAAAGCGCAATTAAAATTTAATTCAATTAAATCGGGCTAGTGGTTCCCGAGTTATGCCGGACGAAACAAATTAACCAAAAAAATTTTTTTAAAATTTAAAAAAAAAAAATAAAACAAAAACCAAACGAAAAAAAATTTTTTTATTGCGTTTTTCGAGCTCATGTCAAGGTTATCTACACAGAAAAAAGTTATCGCATCCCGAGTACATTTTGACTGTTGACTAGTGTAATTGGCCATTTGATATTTACCTGATGAGAGTCCTTGGATAGCCGTGAATACCGGCAGAAAGGTCTCATATCGGGAAATATAAAATATTTATAAAACAGCGATACACAACTCACGTTCCGCTCTCCCCTGTACATTTTACCAAGTTACAGACATGTACTTTTTTTTTTTTTTTTTTTTTTTTTTTTGACTAACACTCAGGGGATGCCCCCTATGAATGCAATGCACTGTGTTAGCGATAGGAAATAAGGGTATTGGAGGGAGGAAAGAGGGAGTAGTGTTTGTTGATGTTTGCCTTGAATTTGATAATGTCATAGCAGGTAGGAAAAACACTTACTGGAAGATTATTCCACATGCGAACAGTACGGCTGAAGAACGAATTTTCTCTATAGTGCGTTGTCCGGTCAACCGGCCATTTGACAATGAACGGATGAGATTCCCTGGATAGCCGAGTATTCCGGCTAAATGTTCTAACTTCAGGGACCAGACGACGGATATCTTCTGAACAGATACCATTAAAATATCTATAGAACAGCGATATACAACCCACATTTCGGCGATGCTGTAGGGAGACAATAGAGCTGGATACCCTACCATCCCCTATCATCACCACCGCTCTCCTCTGTACACGGTCCAGAAGCTTCAAAGATGTTAATGGAGCCCCTGCCCATATATGCGAGTTGTATTCCATTTTAGGCCGGATGTAGGTGGTGTAAATATTTACGAGATCAGATGGGGTGAAGTATTTCTTGCACCGCTTTAAAAAGCCCAAACACTTGAATGCTTCTTTCGACACTTCGAATATATGGCTAGCCCAGCGAGCATCACCCTGTATCTTCATGCCCAGAACATCAAGAGTATCTGATACGTCGATATCCACACCACCCATAGATATTGACGACGGTGCTGGATCAGTGGAACGTTTGTGTGACAACAAACAGCACTGGGTCTTTTGTGCATTAAAATCTACTCTGTTCATTTGGCCCCACTCACAAATCGTCGCCAAATCGCGGTTAAGTGAGTTATTCATCGTTCGCCTTTTGTCCTCTATCTCCGAGGGACTTGGCCGATGATCAAATGAGTACGAATGACAGAGGTTGCTGTCATCCGCAAAGGAGTAGATTGGGTTCACAGTCTGCCCCAACAGGTCGTCAATGAAAATAAGAAATAGAGAAGGAGAGAGGACAGAGCCTTGTGGAACTCCTGCGGTCAACCTATGCTCGTTGGATGAGACCCCATCTATAACAACTCGTATAGAGCGATCCCTGAGAAAACTCGATATGAATCGAGAGAAGATATTACCGACACCAAAAGCAATAAGTTTTGATATGAGTGCTCCGTGCCAGACCCTATCGAACGCCTTGGAAATATCCAGAGCCACGACCTTACTTTCACCAAGGGCGTGAATAGATCGACTCCATCGCTCCGAAAGGAACGCCATCAGGTCTCCAGTAGATCGATTTCTACGGAAGCCATACTGTCGATCATTTAGAAGGCCGTTAGACTCTAAATACTTAACAAGATGGTGGTTAACCATGCTCTCCATAACCTTCGAGAGCGCAGAACATATTGCAATTGGACGGTAATTCGCAGGATTTGTAGCCTCACCTTTCTTGGGGATCGGCTGAACATTGGCAACTTTCCAACGTGAAGGGTAAATACCAGCACGGTACGACATGTTGAAAAGATTGCGCAATGGACGAGCTAGCGTCGAAGAGCACTTACATAGGACAAGTGCTGAAATGCCATCCGGGCCCGGAGTTTTGTTTACATTGAGATCTGCAAGAACCCTTTTAACGCCACGTGTTCGAAAAAATATCTGAGGCATCGAAGTAGATACGTTTTCGATTACGGGGAGTGGTTGACTGCTGTCTGGCAAAGATGAATTCTTTGCAAATATTTCAGCCAGAAGGTTAGCTTTGTCAACCGGGTCAGTGAATAACTGGTCATCGTTAACGAGAGTTGGGATAGAAGATGAAGAATTGTCCCTTACTCTTTTAACAAATGCCCAAAAGCTCTTACTTCCCCTGGGAGTAGAAAGAACTTTAGCACGAAGACGCTGTTCGTGAAGAAGTTTTTCGCGCCTAAGTACCCTGGCACACGATGATCTTGCCTGTTTGCGTAACAGCTCAGTATTGGCATTTTTATTTAAACGCCAATTTTTGAACGCTTCCTCTTTAGATCTGACAGCTTCTTTGCATGCCTGATTAAACCAACAATTCTTTGAAGATTTAATCGAAGTAGACTTCGATGGAATAAATGTGTTTATACCGAGAAGAATTATTTTCTCAACCATTTCAGCAGCAGCATCGACATTACTGTCTAGGAAACATAGTTTCCAGTTAAATTGCTGGTAAAAATTGTTGAGCTCGGCCCAACGTGCCTTTTCGTATATATACATTGTCCGCTTCGTGACTGGTTTTGAAGTGGCTCGAAGATCGGAGAACGAAAAGGATGCTGAAATAGTGCAATGATCTGAGTTGCCAAGAGGTGCAAGGATGTTAACCTCGTACTTTTCAGGGTGGGAGGTTAAAAAAAGGTCAAGAATATTTTTTTGTTGCCCTTCAACACGCGGAATGTGTGTTGGTTCATTCACTAATTGCGCCAAGTCATTGTGCGCGGCAAAAAGCTCAGCGTACTGGCCCTCCGGAGATGTATGGCTCGAATGGGAAAGCCAAGAATTATTGTGGACATTGAAATCCCCAGCAACCACAATTTCACTGTCCGGATAATCTTCTAAGACTTTTGAAATAGAGTCAGAAAGGGCGTCGAAGCCGTTTAGGGTAGCCTCCCTTTCCAAATTTGGACTTCTATAAAGAAACCCGAAGTGTAATAGGTGCGATCCAATCCTGAACTTAACCCAGAGGGAGTTAAATTCTGGATCTTGTGAGTTCAAATGTTGCTGACTCTGGAACACAACACCGTTACGTATATATAACACAAGACCTCTGTGAGAAAAAAAAGAGGAGAGAGTGTGATAACCAGGAATGTGAAAATCCTGTGGATCAGAATCCTCACACACCTGGGTCTCACATAGAGCGAGGACATCCGGCCTATGGAAACTAATATGAGAGTATACCGCAAAATAATTCGACCTCAGCCCGCGAATGTTTGCAAAGTGAATTTTATATTTACCTACCATGACACTACCAAACAAAAGACAACATCAAAGCAAAATCACAAATCACAATCACATAATCGTGGTTTAACTACGATCTCATTTGTTGGGTAGTAATAATTGATATTTTGGGGTCCTTTGGAGCAATAAACTAAAAACATATTTTCGTTATTTGTACTGAGATTTCACACTTCGAGTTGGCGAGATCTTCTACAAAAACGCCTACCGACAAAACTGTTTACTCTGTTTTGATTACAAAAATATGTCTTTAGTTTAAGGTATTATTGTGAAGGTTTTAAGTTTTTTCAACAGAAAGAGGGGCTCCCTAATATTTCAGTTTAATCCCAAACCGTATTTCATGTTTCTTCAGATACAATTTATTTGGAATTCGTTTGACTTTTAGGTAGAACAAAACTAAGCAAATTTTTTTTGCTACACTGATTTGAATTCATTGTTGCCCAGTGTATTTGGAGCGCATGCACTTATTGTATTCACCGTACCCCCCGAACCAGTTCATGTTGTTTCCAAATCCGATTCTGGTTTTCGAAAACGTGCCATTTGAGTCGTTTTTTGTTTCTTACGCTGTAACAACTTGAGTAACTGTCTGTGCAGATTCATTCAATGCGGCAAGATGTTCTTATAACACGCGGAAACGATAAACTTACTTCATGTGTTAATTGAAATGAAGACGTTCTTGTTGCTGCCATAATTGCTAATGTTCAAATTGTAAATTTCGTTTAAAACAACACCGAACTTGGGCAAAATTACACTTAAACGACGATGCCAATTGAAATGAGAACAACTCGACGTGTGTCTCTGTGTGTGTGTGAGTCACGTATGTTCAGTTGGTGGTGCAAATTGAAACTAATTTTAAGTCTCATTAAACAGAAGTGTTTTATACGACAATGGATATTGAAAGCAGAGTCATGCATGTCCAACCAACAATACAATAAAAAAAATCAGAACAAGAAAATAATAACAAATTTAGAATTACAAATTAAACAAACTGAAAAACACGGATATATTTCGAATAACTTTCGAATTTTTGTTTTGCATAAATTAAGCATGGGTTGTTGAGTTACGCGAAGAAATATCAATAAGTCCAAATAAAAAAGACTCACTTCATATGTCTAGAATTTAGAAGTTTAAACTTTGTTTACATTTAAACTCAGTTTACACTATCACCGACAAACTGAGACTGAGACAATTGCAGTGCAAATAAAATCTGCCGTCTTACTGAATAATCCACCAAAGTGTATGACAGATTTGTAGATCAAAATATGGACTTGCAGAAACCCTATTTCCTTATTAACCTTTGAGAACACAGGATTCTATACAGGATGTCAAACTTGAAGACTTTGGTTGTTTCCAATCTTTTTGATATCCAATTTTAGTGATATTCTCCTAACTACACAAACGCTTTCACTTACAGTGCCGGTCAAAATAACACTGTGTTTAATTTTCCAAGTCATGGAAATATAACGGAGAACACTACGCACACCAGATCAATATCACCCAACTACCACCATAAAAAATCCTTAATTATCTATCGTTAGCGCAATCCATTCACCGTAACTGTTGATCCAAGCGCATTTTCCAACAATTAAGATCCAATGATCCCGCCGGACCATAAAACGCACCAGACAGTCACACGTTGAGGATTGAGAGGCTTCTCAACAATAAATCTTGGGCCACCGAGGTGGAATCATCACACAAGATGATTTGTCCAGGGAATTCCGGATCATTTTCATGCATTTCAAGGACCCAGTCCGCAAATATACGACGTTGTTGATGGTTAGATCTATTTAAAACAAGTGGACAAATAGTAAGTTCGGCCGGGCCGAATCTTATATACCCTCCATCATGGATCCTTAAAAAGTCAATAAATAAGAAAACTAACTGAGTTTTTGGGCCGCTCGTGACCCGATAGTCCCAGGAACCCGATCACAAATTTTATCCAAATCATGAAAATAAATGCATATTTGGGTTCGCGAGAAAATTTCGTTGCATTTCGATACCCATATGTCCATGTTTGTCAAGGGACGGTTTTTGGGCCGCTGGTGACCCGATAGTCCCAGAAACCGGATCAAAAAATTTAGGCAAATCATGAAAATAAAGGCATATTTGGGTTCGTGAGTAAATTTCGTTGCACTTCGATATGCCCATATGCGCATGTTTATCATAGGCCCTTTTTTGGGCCCCAAGGGTCCACGGAACCCATGAGCACGCCCATTTTTGGGATTTTTTTCCCATCTATAAATTATATAAACTTAGAACTTAGATGTAGTGGAAAAAAATATTTGAAAAATTTGATTATGGCCGGAATATATTTAGTCCCGTAAATTGGAACTTTTTCCCCTTTGGTCCGATATGGCCCATTCTCGAACTTAACCTGCTTATGGGCAAAAACCATCTGCCTACAAAATTTCTAGCGTTGGTCGTTCGCACGCTATCGTGATTTCAACAGACAACAGACGGACAGACGGACATCGCTAGAATGTCTTAGAATGTTACACTGACCAATAATATATATACTTTATAGGGTCGCAGATCACTCTTTCGAGGTGTTGCAAACGGAATGACAAACTTAGTATATACTCCATCCTATGATGGAGTGTATAAAAACATACATCAGTTCAATTTAATTAACCACCTGTACGTATGAGTGCTGGGCTTTCAAATTAATATTACTCATACGCTCCAAAAAATTAGCGAAAGCCATAAATAAGTGAATTACTTGGGCCAAAACTGGAAGACACGGATGTTTTTTTTTTTGGTCTTTAATCATGAAGTGTTCTCCCTAAATGGCACCAATATAATCTTATGCAGCCGGACCTCTTGAAAAGTTGAGAAATATTTTTAATGGATGATTGTTTCTATTTGTGGGAAAGGACTCTTGATCATTAAACATGTAAAAGATGGAAGTTTAAGCAGTTTAATAGTGTATGTTATTTTGCTGGCCGCTTTATTTTTATGAGTTCTTTAATAAAATTTTAAACTATTAAAAACTTTAAAAAAATTTTGATTTATTTTACACAGCAGATAAGTTTCCATGACTGCCATACTAACGCTTATCTACGTATAACATGCTGAAGTAATTTTCGGTGGTTGGTGCTCTTCTTTTTGCCGCAGCTGTACATACAGTGTTCTCTCTCCTTCCGAACACATCTCTTAAGCGGACACCTCTCATAAAGGGATCCTTTTTTCAGTACAATTCCGCTTCAGTCCTCTTGTGGAAATTAGCGGACAGCTCTCATCAGCGGACCAAATTCTCAGTCCCTTAGGGAGAGTGTACGCTGTATTCGATTTTGCCCTTGCATTCAAATAATAAATTTGAATAGAGGTGGCCGAAAATTTACATATTCTTATGCAGGTCTTTGGTGTGTTTATTTAAAAATCCCAAACTAGCTGGGAGAAACTAAACACGGCCATCTTTTTTTGTGTGAAAATTTCATAATTTTAGTAAAATATCATGGAAGTGTAAAAAACTAATGATTTGAAAGATGATAGTTCTAAATACATAATTTAATTTTAGTCCTGGTGTTTGAAACAACGGCTTGTAAAGTTGTTTTACATTTTTATGAATGACACCCTAATGGACATTTTTCTTAGCCCGCTGCTACAGGAAATAAAGTGACGCCGACATATGTGCGCATTACGCTCCTTCGTGTGGCTTCGTTCGGCTGAAGTTTCGTCGAAATAATTTAAATAATTTAAATCATTAATTTATTGTTTATCACCTGTTTCAGCAAATTCCCCACGCAGGCTCTGTGAAAAAATGCCCCAGAAATAAAAACGATATTGTGGCCAGAAAAATCTCATACAAACTTGAAAAAAAATTTATTGTGAAAAATTTCTAAAATTTTTTTCATAATTTTATTTATTCAATTACAATACAAAGCAAATTTATATTCTAATTATGGGGCCAAGGGTAAACCGGGTGACACAGACCATATGGCTAGATTTTTGCAGTGACAGACCAAAGCCTCCTGTAGGAATCGACCCCACAACCCTCATGCTAATAGGCAATCACGCTACCAACTCGCCTACTGGGTCACTGACGTAGACGAAAAGATTTTAAATTTTATGACTAAAACATTATCTTCTGTTTCCATATCATGACTAAGGTAATGAGTTGTGTCTCAATATTATGAATGAGTCATTATTTTATGTTTCCATATCATTTAAAAGGTAAGGAGTTCTGGTATGTTAGCTGGGTTTGAATGGTGCTAAGAACATCAGACAGTTTCTTATTAATTCGCGTGATTACGCTGATGTACGATAGTAATCTCATTTTTGAACATCACGTGAAGCTGTGAATTTCAGATGTGGCCAAAAATTGTAGTTCACTCAGCATGACTTATTTTTCCGCCAGGTCTTCAATTAAAGCCTGAAACATTTTGTAAAAACACTTCTGCCACATAAACTCAAAGTGTTTATGATATCTGGTTTAATTTTGACCACGCTTAACTCAAGGCTTTCCACCATACAACGTTATGAGTTATTCGTCAGTTGTTTCAAGACATTTACAATTATTAACACACTGCAGTCAGTCATATTTTTTTAAGATCGCAAGGAGGTCAAAATAATTTGTAATTAATATTTAATGTTTCTTTTTTTATTATTTACATGTGTACTGTATTTTGTTTGTTTGTATTGTACGGCCCGTATCGCGGAATTTAAATTGTAAATTTCAAACTCAAGCAAAGGTTGAATTCATCATAACATTTCTGCCGCTTTTACTTTATTACCGCATTATAAATATTAATTATTATTTATTATGACGGATTTTGTGCAGTTTAAACATAAAAGATACATACATACACACATATGTACATGTCAATACAATCCGGCATTAGTGTTGTTAACACGTGTGTGCAGAATCTTCCCCAGTTTCGCCTTCAGCTGTACGGAAGTAAATGAGGCGAGGCTTTGTTTATTTTTGGCGGGTAATACAAACGGCTGTGCGTAAGAGCTTTAAAATAGGCCTACGTGGAAACAATTAAATTTATAAGGTTTCGGAGACAGGAAATGCTTTGGGCTGAACGGAGTCATCTCTCTGGTCGTACTATAACCAAACTGCATGTGCTCCTTTATGTCTCTCAAATATGAAGGCTTGCGAAATTAGATGAAGCTGTGCTGGTTTTTTTTTTCAAAGAAAAATCCTTCGCAACATCTATGGGCAATTCTATTAACGAGAATTATAGGCTGTATGAGTTATGTATATCGAGTTATGAATGTAGTTGAGCGCATCAAAATCTAGCGATTGCGTTTGGTTGATATTAGTTCCACTGTGATCAATATTATTAACGAATATTCCCAGGTAGTTAAATCATTCACTTTCATACTGAGTTTAAATTTGGTACTTTTAGAAAAAAAATCAAAGATTGCTTCTTCCGAATGAGTTGATACTAAATTGGTTAATTTTAATTGCTTCAGAATCCATTTGAGAAACCAAATGTTAACAAAAAAAAAATATTTTTTTTTTTGGCTCATCCTGATGGTGTAAAGTTTTTTTGATAATTTGTTCAGATTGTTTTGGAAAAGGTTTATAGGTGCCACAATCCGGTTTCTGTATGAAAAATTCCGGTTTTCTGAGTTTTTCCGTATTTAAAGCATCAGTTGATCAATACAAAGCATTTTTACCAACAAGAGGCGTAATTGCTATTCAAAGAAAAATTAAATTTTTTGAGATAAATTATCGCATATTTATTTCATAATAAAGAGAAGGGTATGCCGTTTATAATGAAAATCAACATCAGCCAAATGGCCACCACGAACACGCTTACAGGACCATATCCTATTCATGAAATTGTCCATAACCAAATCGCAAAGTGGCTGCTCAATGTCCTCGATAGCCTCGCGAATTCTATTTTTGAGGTCTTGAATCGACGCTGGACTGTTGGCCTAGACCCTATCACGTGGCCCCAAAGGAAGAAGTCTCAAGGTGTTAAATCACAAGATCTCGTTGGCCAATTGTGATCACCTCTTTGAAAGATAACACGGTCCGGAAACTTTTCCCATAAAAGAGCAATGGTTTCTTTGCTTGTGTGGCACATAGGACCACATTGAAATTAAACGTTGTCCCGATCAATATCATCCAACTGCAGCCATAAAAAATCCTTAATCATTTTCCAAAAAGTAAGGTCCAATGACCCCGCCGGACCATAAACCACACCCAACAGTCACACGTTGAGGCTGGAAAGGCTTCTCAACAATAACTCTTGGGTTTTTCGATTAGATTGCAGTTATGCAGTTATGGCAATTCATAAAAAACATTTCATAACTTTTAAAAATTCCATGAAAGTGTAAGAAATTATTGATTTAAAGATTTAAAGCTGGATAAATTCTAAATAATTTGAAAAAAATTGTTAATTTTACTCTTGTCGTTTCAAAGTTTCAAACAAATGATCCGTTTACTGGTACAAAAAAGTGACGATACTGCAAACAAGGAATCAGTTGTTACAATAGTTTGAAACTCATAACTTTGAAACGACAAGCGTAAAATTAACAAATTTAAGAATATTTCGCCAAGAAACCATGGGTCTAAAAAAAATCCCTAGCCCGTGCAAATAGAATTTATATTTTTCTTTGGAAATCGATATTTTTAAAATATGTGCTACAACCAAACTACAGTTGGTAAAACTAAAATCTTGAAGTCATAATAAAGATCAGAAAACATACTTTTTAATAAAAATAACATTAAGTACCACAGCTCTTAAAATATATACGATACAGCTCGAGAAAATGGAGAAATCGTATTAGATTTTTTCAAATATTCTATTAAAAACTGTAAAAAGTGAACATTTTTAATATGGAAAAAGTAATTATGACGAAGCCATATGAACAATTTTAAAAAAATATGCAGAGGATGACAAAACATTGGAGCATTTCTACTTCAAACATTAGATCCCATTTCTTGGGAAATGACTCTGTAATAGACTTGACTCAACTTAGGGCGCAGACAGGAAAATATTTAAGGATCACGCCAGAGTTCTATAAAAATAACTTGTCGGGACCAATCCATGGAACATTTAGAGCGCACAACAGGCCAAATACTGGCTAATGGGTATATGCATGGGGAAATGAGGCGGAGTAAATCGGCCTCCTCTTCTTAACCTAACTCTAGGCAATGCAAGAGCTGTTCTCGAATCGGCTAAATACAGAAATGCCCAGTTCTTCAGTTGTTTTAATTTGTCTTTCGTGGGAATCAGCTGTGCCTCGATCGTATTTCATTAATATCGTGTCTGAGTCAATACAAAAACTCTATTTTGCATGCACATTCGTATTTCAAGGCTGGCCACAAACAACGGTAGCAAATATTTTCATTATCAATGAACTGACCTTGAAGTTATCGAACAGATAAATAGATTCAATCTATGGAATTGGAAAAAATGAAATGTATGCCAAACGCGAATACATATGTGGATTAACTGTTTTTTTTTCTCGAAAATAACTTGAATACATTATTATTATTTGTCATTAATGTTATTATGAGGCACGATGGCAAATAAATTAATCAACCGGTGACAGGCGTTAAATGTCAATTAGAAATTTGTACAAAACATGTTGATGTTTCATTTAAAACAACAACAAAAAAAACCTACCGAAATCCTATTAGGAACAGGTGAAATGACGACGATATTGAACTACCCTACAAGTGATTGGATTGAATTAGTATATGGGCTAATACAAAAACTATGGATTAACTGGAAAGAAGAGTTGGGTACGTAGTAGATGTTGGCATTGTAAAGGTTCCTAATTCTTAATAACTAGATTACTTACCACTTAACGTGAATAGCTTAGTTGGTATTTACAGGAATATCCTCTTACCTGAAAAAACAACAAAAAATGGAAATGGATTAGAAATAGATTTAAAACTATCAGATTTTCAGGCAAACTTGAAAAGGGAGAAGAATACACCATTTCTTTCCCCAAGAGATTTTGTGAATAAAAATAGCATAATGAGGGAGAACTTGTGAAGTTCTTGTGAAGGCAAGAGACGCACCCTTCAGTCGAACCAAACAAAATGAAATATTATTTATTATTTTATTTTATTTTTTATTTTATTTTATTTAATTACAATACAAAGTAAATTTATATTCTAATTTTGGGTCCAAGGATAAACCGAGTGACAAAGACTATTTGGCTTGATTTTTTGCAGCGACAGACCAAAGCCTCTGGTGGGAATCGAACCCACAACCCCCACGCTGATAGGCAAGCACGCTACCAACTCGCCTACCGGGGCGCTTAAAAAAATATTATTTATAAATATTTGGGTCCAAGGTAACACAAACAATATGGCAAAAACGTATAAACCTGTTTTATATATAAAATGATTTATTGCCGAAGTTACAAACTACAGAACAGTTGCTTACATTTTCCTAAGTTTACCCGATTTCAAACATCATCTTCCTAACAGATACGATTTCAGTGTCTGGCGGTGAAATTTACCAAACGGCTCAAAAATCACAGCATTCCATGAATGAAACCTTGGTGCCGCACGATAACTGTGTAGGGCAAGTCCCGCCAGGCAAATTCGTACATACATCAACAAACATTTCAAGTTCAACCATGCTCTATAGCTCTAATGTGAATAACTATCTTGACATGTTAACCTGAACTTGACCGTTTTTTTTCTTCTCTTTCATGAGTTTCAGGTTGTATTTTGAAAAAAAAATATAGTTTACGGTTAAAACAAAATATATGTATATATTTTTTAAACACACACAAAAAAAATATGATAAATTAACTGTTGTACGAATAAATAAATACGACTATGAATTGTTTTTGTAATCTGTCATATGGAGGGCTTTTTGTTGTTGTTGTTGTTATTGAATCCATGGCATGGAGTGGAGTGTTTGTCGGCGGTCGAATCGGACTCTTATAATAATTATGCACAGATATCTCTGTGGAATTAATGGGATTTTAACAGATTCGCAAAAAAGGTAAAAACTGAAACTGAAAACCAACAACAAGCAGACAACAACAATCACATCAGGGACTTGTTAAAATAAATATGAAACACATTAATTTACATAAAGCCAAAAGGTTTCTTTTTGTTGAATTTTTTGGTGTACACTGAAATAAACTGAAATACAATTCGAGTTCAAGGTAGTTCCGGTTTTGTTGGTGTTTTAGTTAAAGCACTCCTGTAGCGTGTGAATTATTCAGCAACAATGCCAGCACAACAACTACAACGACATTAACAACAATAAGAAGACAACAGCAGCGGCAGCAATGACACTGGTGGGAATATGTGGGTTATGCAAAAACAATGAGGGCTGGCCTCAACAAACAGAATCTGATTCTCGTGCATTCATCGTAATTACCAGATTTATGATCAGCCTCATCAGCCAGAGTTATCAGCAACATCAGCGGCTGCATCAGGGTACATATCCCCTCATCCGTTGAAGGGCAATTCCACAAACAAGATCCAGTTTGTATTGGCGTTAAAGCAATTGCTAGTCAAGCCAATTTTTGATTTATTTTGTTGCGGTGACCAATGCTTGTCCGTCGAACCATCGGAATATTAAAACTAATTTCATTGTCACAAATAATATCTATAATCGGCTGTCCAATTAAGTTCGTTTATCTACAGAATGTCAACAATCATTAGTTGTTGCACTCTCGACCCATCAATTAAATTTAAATGTGTTTTTCTTTGCTGTAATAGATATTTTTATTTTAGAGAAGATTAGATGAGTAATTGTTCGAAAAACTCAACACATTCACACTTTCTTACCAATACACACACACATGTTTGCTACTGGCCGGCCGATTGGCAACGAAAATTCAATGGTAGTGAAATTTTGGCACATGCAGCAGAGGCGAATGTAACACATTTGTTTGTGTCAATTTTTGGGATAATTTTACTGCGTATTAAAAAAAAATACAATTTCGTAAATTATTGTGAATAAAGAATTCTTCGGACTTGTTTGAAGTACAAAAAACCAAACGATGACGTATTTATGAAAATAAATTGGCTTTTCCCCAAATACTTTGATAATTTGTGGTGCAGGGCAACATTGTGCTTTTGTTTAGTGCTGCGAATGGCAACACTTCTTGAGAGAAGTTACTCTGGCGACAACATTTTTCAAATGAACATGCACGTACACATGTAAACCATCGGCTTTTTTCAGATGATTTTCGATATAACTCTTTTGTTTCGAAAGGTAGAAATAGTAGAGAATGCTGGGTCGGCAACAATGGGCATCTAAAGACAAGTGGTAGATACATTTTATTTAACCCTTTAACCACTGAAGTCAAACTTTTAACCATTAGAAATGGATGTCAGTGATGGCCGTTAAAGGGTTAATAACTGTAGTGCTTCAGTGTAGTAGAAATCTCTCCTAGTCGATAAGTCATTTAGTTTTTGTTTGATATCCCAAAAAAACAAACAATTTCTATTTTTTTTTTTTTTAAATTTTGTAAATTGCATGGTAAAACAAAAAATAATTCACTAAATCGCTAAACAAAAGAAAAATCAAACAAAAGAAGAAAACTCGGTAAAAACCAGTGAAAAAGTTGCAGTCGGGTAAACCGACTTATATATACCCTCAACCTCAGTAAAAACACACAAGTCTCATATTCCAAAGTATCGGAAAGTCAAAATTGAGCGTGGCTACCACCATCGGATGTAACATCTGATGAAATGTCATAAAAGCAACATAAAATACCGAATGTTATAGACAAAGAAAAATATTGTATTACACGTTTTTACAAAAACGACGTAATATAAAGCAGAGTTTTTCTTGAAAATTGTATGTAGTTAAAGCTTCACTAAATATAGAATTTCGGAAAGATTCGATGAGCGAATTTATATAATTACACGATTTCTAAAGTGGATGCAATGGTACATTTGTATGGGACGTACCAGAGGGGGAGTTGCCAGACTTCCAGGTTTTTGTCCGAAACTTTGTCCAGTTATACCTTTACCAAATACGGAATTTGGGGAAGATCGCGTTGGTCATATTGGCATTATTACACGATTTCAAATGGTGCGGGATGGTACATTTGTATGGGAGGTACCAGAAGGGGAGATGCCAGACTTCCAAATTTCAGAGTGATAGCTTAACTCTTTCGAAAGTTATCGTGCGTACCAGCAGGACAGACGGACATGGCTCAACCGATTCAGAAAGTCATGAAACGAATTTGGTTCAAAGACACCTGGGGTCTAATGTGGATATTTCTATGTGTTACACTTTTTAGCCATATCAAATGATATATACCCTCCTACCCGTAGGGTGAGGGTATAAAAATGTTGTCTGAAAACTGAAAAGGTTTTTGTCGTGTGCATTGAGACAGCCATTTTCCTACAATGTTCGTCCGATGTACCTTTTTTACTACCTTGACTAGATTTTAGAAGGAACACCATGCACCAACTTCAAGAGAATTATGTGACAAAAAATTTCAAAAAAAATATTTTTTTTAACAATAAAAATTTTTTGATCGCGAAAAAAAATCATAAAAAATTTAACAAATATTAACGGCCTGTTTTTATAAAACGAATGGGTTTTTTTTGGTTTCGTTAAAATAACGAATAGAAATTCTGTTTCGTCAGTTTTGGTTTTTTATAACACGAGTCTCATTTAAATTCTAATTGAAATTGTTTTCTTATGTATTTTTGTGTGCATTGTCTAATTGGATACGTTGGAGTTTTAAACAATACAATTCAGTTTCGTTTCGGCAATTGACGTTTCTGTTCGTCTCAGACGTATACGTTTTATAAAAATAGGCTGTAAAATTTTCGTTTTATTTTAGCTAGTATCCTATGGAAGGGAACGAGTCATATTTGAAGAAAATCTATGGATAAATGCGGATGTTTTTTTTTTTTGTAAAAGTGACACTGTTTTCACTGGTATATATGAGTCCAGACCGATTTTTACAACACCTCTTCCGATTTAATTTAATGGACAAAAATCGGGAAAAAATGGAATCCATTTGACTTCCATTCTGCAATTTACAGGGAATATTAGGGTTATATTGAGCTGTAAGAAAACATTTTTTTTTCAGACTTTTCGACTCAATTGTGGAAACTGAAGTCATGTTAAAAATATCAAATTTTAAAAATAACAAAAATATATTTCAAATACCTTTGAAATAACGTATTAAACTTTAAAATCCATTCACTAGTTTTTGAAAAACATCAGTTTAACAGTTGTCATGTCGGATGAATTTTCACGATTTTGACCTTTTCAAAATTTGTTTTTAATTTTTTTTTTCTGGAAACATGTTTAAAATATTTTTGAATGAACAATACGTACTAAAATTCTGAAAGATATCGTTGACATCAAAGTCAATTTTTAGCAAAAATCGTACGGTCTGACATGGAATGACTCATTTACAGGTATTACGAAGATAATAAAAACTGGGGTGAAATTTTGCCAACCAACTTACATAGATCCACAATTGGCATATGCCATAGTATGCGAATTCCAAAATCCTCCTTTCGATTTTGTGTCTGATAAAATGTTACAACGATTTCCCAAGTTATATGGGAGATACCACAACAGGCTTGGCTAGGAGTCCATTTTTTATGATCGAGCTATAGTTTCAGTAAACACACAATCTGGTAAGATACTGTCCGGCATAGTAATAATATTCCACTATTTCTATATGGATTATGGACCACTGTGCGCCGGCCGAACACTTTTGAAATACAACTAGCGACGGGGAACTTCGCTCGAATCAGTAAACGGTGGGCGATATAATTTGTACACCCACTGATCGGTAACTGCTGTTGAAAGTCGGCTCCCTTAGCCATTCAATGCTTTTCCAATGAAGTTTTCACATTGCTCAGAGATTATTTTCTTACTCGTAAAGTCACCAGCATTGACGGGGTGGAAAACAGCCGCATAAAAATGTTTGATGTTTTATGCAAAATTCTACCTGAATATATATCTGAAATTCCCATCATTCCAAATGAAAACGGCCTGCGTTTACTTGAGAAATTTACTTTACTTTAATAACAAATACATATGGAATTAAAATCCAACGGACCGACAGCCGGAACAACATATTATTATGTATGCAAAGGTACTGAGTTCCATGAAATGCGGTCAAGTGAGAAGGTAAACTTCTGACAGAGGCGATGTTGTTTTTCTTGATGTTTACGTGTCTTTTGTTTTCATTATATTTCTGTAGATATTTTTATTTATCAGATTTTTGTTTTATTTTTGTTTTTTTTTTGGCAGAGCAAAAATAATGGCGAATTGTATTTCTTGGTAAGTATCTGCAGGGATTTAAAACGCAAAAGAAAGATAAAAGTTTTACTGTAAACAAAAATGAATACAACTTTTAAGGTTCATTGAACCTCGTCAATAAAGCGGCTTTTTTGTGGTAAACAATGTACAGGCGTACATTAAGATGGATCGTACATTAAATGGATGAAATACGTGGTTGCCATTAACTGTTAATACTTAAATCAGATTGAAATTATATCTTAAATACAGGCAGTATCGCGCGCCTAATTGCCATCATGCTTAATTACTTGTCTTGCTAGTTTGCTGTGTAATTATTAGCTTTGGCTAATAATACATTTCGTTAAATTACCCAAATATTGTGATTCTTTCCCGGAATACAGTTGACTGTGAATTTCTGTCGCATATTTACTCGGAATAACTTTTGAGTACATTTCTGGCAACTACAATCAATTTCAAATTTGCCAACACACATTCTGCGGAAATTAAAAATATTTTGCGACTGAATTTATGAATATCTATGACATTTGAAAAGCACATAAATACAATTTATTTCATAAACGTGCTTTTATTGAAACGTATTCGTATACTTGACCACATAAGGTAATTAAGTGCGGTCGTTTAATTGTTAAATTATCTTTAATCGGAATGACTGTTACGGAGTTGTAAATAAATTTAAGGCAAGGAATTATTATTTTCACAAAGTTTTTCTTTTTTTAAAAAGTGGCCATCATCATAAAGCCGAATATGTATTCGACAATAGAAATGGGGAATAGATCATGGCAATCGATGAATGGGTTTTGATTTAATAATTTAGTAGTACATTATACATGTATTTCAACCCGTAGGGTGCGGGTATAAAAAGTCATACAACAATTAGTCTTAACATTTAAATCGATACCAAAGCTATGAATATTGGTCCATCATCCTCGGCTTTGTCTGAAATACTTTTATATGTATACTGAAATAGCGGAAACTTGTAAATTTTGAATAAGTTGATTCAATAATTTTTAGGATTTTTTTTTCAAATGCGCACCAAAATAGCAAAAATTTCCAAATTTGAAGGGACCGCAAACAAATTAAATTTTTTCTTTCTTATTTTCCCCTTATTAAGGGCCGGCTTCGGAGTGTTAAATGTTCAAAAAAACAATTATCTATGTTTTCACTTCACCCTATTGTATACTGGATATTCATTACAAAATTGTATTTTTCTGTTGTGGCCCAGTGTTATGGTACAACCCTACCAAACGCTACTCCTGAGACTGACACACTGTGGATATTGTTTTACAAAATTAAATAGTTCCCTTGTAGAACAAATTTTTGAATGGTTGGACTGGTTGGTAGGACTGCACAGTGGTGGATTACGCCAAATGTTTTGGTAATAAATCTTCCATTTGGAAACAACTCGTATAGAGCGATCCCTGAGAAAACTCGATATGAATCGAGAGCAACCAAATGCAATAAGTTTTGATATGAGTGCTTCGTGCCAGACCCTATCGAAGGCCTTGGAAATATCCAGAGTCACGACCATACTTTCACCAAGGCGGTGAATGGACCGACTCCATCGCTCCGTACGGAACGCCATCAGGTCTCCAGTAGATCGATTTCTACGGAAGCCATACTGTCGATCATTCAGAAGGCCGTTAGACTCTAAATATTTGACAAGATGGTGGTTAACCATGCTCTCCATAACCTTTGAGAGCGCAGAACATATTGCAAATTGGACGGTAATTCGCAGGATTTGTAGCCTCCCCTTTCTTTCACACCTAAATGTTAAATTTGAAAAATATTATAGTCACTGGAATTTCAAAATGTGACAAAAACGGAGGTGCAAAATAGAAAAGGCAGCTAAGCGGAAAACACTGCAAGGATTTGCCAATAAATGTCAAACTTCAGTTTTAAAGGCGCCCAGTCGACTATAATTTTGTACCGAGGAATTGTCGGCCGACCAACATATGCAGCAAATCTTAGCCGCTTTTTTCTTATACCCACTCTAATGTACATACACATGCAGGACAGTGCTTGTGTATGAGAATTTATTTTTTTTGTTTCATCACCGCATTTTATCAACTCGTGACGCTGCGTCACACAGCAAAAAAATGCACCATGGAACAATTTAAAAAATGGAACAATGTACAGCATAATCTCTACTCGCGGACAGCTCCGTTAGACGGACAAATTTCTCGGTTCCTTGCGGTATTTTTAGAGCAATTTAATCTCTAAACATACCGCATGGGACCGGACAAAACCGCTGCGAACGTCGGTGTCCGCCCACCGGAGCTTTCACTGTATATTAAATTGCAACGCAACATTCATCAACATGGATGTAATTATTCAGCTTGAATCTGGATATTTTATTGACAGACAACAAGCTCAGCATCATGTCAGCCATATTTCTGTAGAATTTCCTTGGGTTAAGTCATTCATACATTGAAGATATGTTTCCACAAAGAAAACAGAAAAGTGCTGCCACTGTGCAGTGGGGCAAATGTATTATTCACTTGCCCCGTATGTAGGTCAACAGCAGCTTCAACATGAACACCGTCATCATCAACAGCAGCCTCATCGCCGTCATCAACAGCATCGCAGGCAACAACATCATCATCGTGGTCGTCGTCGTCGTCGTCATTGTCGTTGCCGTCGCCATCACCAACAGCAACACAAGTTTGAAGTTTCAATTTACGTCTACAGCGAGTCAAATTTAGCGGCAGCATCCACAAAAAGGAGAATACATTTAAAAACTTCTGACGTTAAACAATGACTTTTATTGATTCGATACCAGTGGAGGGGAGATTTCTAATGAAAATTCCTCTCCACTGTCTTGTTGTTTCAGCGTGTTTGTCTACCGATGGGCAAGGAGAAGATAAACTATTTTCGAATTCTACTTAAATATCAATCATCGTTGGAGTATTTAGGCAACAATCACATCATTGTTTGAAAAAAAAACGGAATTTGACTTTGGCAAACAGGAAACAAATTCAATGACAATATCAATAACAATTTCTAAAAAATGTGGGGCCAATATTGAAATAGAAAGGGTGGAGGTTGATTTTTTAAAAAAAAAAATTGATTACATTTTTCATTGTTTTTTGTTTGGAAATGTTTTCATTTATTTATGGGAATTTTCATCGAGCCTCTATAAACGTGACTGGTCACATAGATCTTAATCTCCAATTGTGATGTACAGGGTAATGCAATAAAAGACTACGATTTAATTTAAAAATATATTTAATAATAAATAAATGGTATTTCATAATATTTGTTTGTAGACTCGCTGATGATGTTCTTCAAAGATGAAATGAAATATTGGAAAATTAATTGAAATACAAATTTTTTATTAAAAAATTCTTGAACTCATTCAAAATTATAAATTCACAATAAGTATATATGTTGTTTCATAATATTTAATTTAAATGTTTTCGAAATTTTTTTTTTAGTTTAGGCTTTCAAAAAGATTTACAGTTTTAGTACCAAAAAGATTAAACAAAATTCGACCATAAACATTCTCTTTTTTTTAATTTCCATTTACGGATTAACTTAACATTTAAAACGATATCCCAGCCATGAACTTTTGGTCGATCATCGTCTTCGTTGCCTCAACTAATTTTGGGTACTGAACAAGCTTGTAAATTTTGAAAAGTTGATTCATTAATTTGTAGGATTTTTTCAAATCAAAACTAAAATAGCTAACATTTTAAACATTCAAGGGCGTGCCGTGACTCCTAGAAATTATTAAATTTAGTTTCCCTTATTTTTCCTTTAATAAGGATCCCAAACTGCTGCTCTTTCCGAGTGTGAAATTTTCCAAATTCAAAAAAAAGTTTTTTTTAACTCCACCCTAATACACAGTCCCGCGACTTTTTTATGAAATTCTCTCTCAGCCACGGCAATTGCGGTAGCTTTTGAAAGAAAATAAGGATTTGTGACTCATGATGATTTTTATGTTTGAAATTCGACAATTTGGTTTATCGACGAACCCATTCAGATCAAAAGGAACAGGCTGTAGATCGTGAATAACATAAGTCAACAACAACAAAATTTTGTAATGATTAACAACTGTACAGTTCTGATGTTCTATGAATACAAAAATGGCGGTAGTATTGTTTTCTATGGATAAGATTTTTTTTTTAAAAACGACAAAAACTATTTTGTTGAAATAAATTTTAAAAAATGTATCACTAAATTATTTTCTTCCCCAAAAATAGGCTTTCTATTTTTTTTTAAATTAAAATTTTTTAGACATAAATTGCTATATCTCGGAAACGAGTTGTCCGATTGTGTTGAAATACATTTAAAAAAATACATTTTAATAAATTATTTTCTTCCTTAAAATCCGTAGGTTTTTTTGTTTTTAAAAATTAAATTTTTTGACACATAAATGACTTGTCCGATTTTTTTTTTGTACGATAAATTTTTAAAAATTTATCACTAAACAATTTTCTTCCTTAAAAAAATTGGATTTCTATTTTCTTTTTAAAAAGAAACGATTTTTGAAATAAATTTTAAAAAAGTTATCACTAAATTATTTTCTTCCCCAAAAATAGGCTTTCTATTTTTTTTTAAATTAAAATTTTTTAGACATAAATTGCTATATCTCGAAAACGAGTTGTCCGATTGTGTTGAAATACATTTTAATAAATTATTTTCTTCCTTAAAATCCGTAGATTTTTTTGTTTTTAAAAATTAAATTCATCACTAAACAATTTTCTTCCTTAAAAAATTGGATTTATATTTTTAGAAAAAAAAAAAATGCAATTCTTTGAGTCATAAATGGTCATAACTCTAAAACGACATGTCCGATTTTGTTGAAATAAATTTAAAAAAATAAAAAACAATCAATACTTATTTTTACTTCTCACCTTTAGAGCCTTTTAACCGGAATAAAAGTTTTATTTAAAAAAAAATGTCCTTATTTGGTTTTGTAAAGAAAAAAAATACAAAAATTTCAGATTTCAATGTTTGACATATTCATGAATCGATTCTTTTTTATTATATTTTTTTTTTCTAAAAAATAAAAAATGATCAATACATGAATATGACAAACATTTACCACTAAATTATTTTTACTTTTCACCTTTAGTGCCTTTTAATCTAAATGATAGTTTCACTTCGAAACAAATTTGTACTTATTTTTTTTTTTTTTGAAAGGAAAAATTTTGATTTTGAAAAAAAGTGTCCATTTTCAATAGTCTATCATTGTACAGTTCTGTACACATTGTAGTTCCGACAATATGTTTGTCTTTTTTGTTATGAGTGTTAAAGGTCGTAAATATTGCCATTCTGTCCGAGTTTTATGACCTGTCTTATCATATAAGAATGAATGTGCATTAGTGCATTCATATAGTTTTTATGTATTGTTCGTTTGGTAGGTACATGTATCCATGTACATTTGTATTTTTAGTTTCTTTATTTATGTAGGTTTCAAGTTAAGATTCTTTTGTAAATAAAGTGAGTTCCTGACTAAGAGCGAAACCGTGCTGTCGTTTTTATTCCTCCGCTCCCTATAAGATCTACAATCATAATGACCCATATCTTACAATTAAAATGAGGTATGACGGATTTTCGACAATTCTATTTTTATTGACAATTTGGTGGAGGCCCCTTGATTTCCCCCATTATTCCAAGTGCTTGGAATTGGTTTGCAACGTGATGAGATTTAACGTTTTCTACAACTCCCCTTCAGCCTATCGTTTGTCAAATCTATCGGATATCGTCTGTCCATTTCCAACTATTTGTAACAGTAGTAATGACAAAATAAATTCCAAATACTCTTCCATCCGACCGCCCCCCAACCAACACTATACTTTCCATTTCATTTCCGGTCAATGCCAACGGCTTCATCGCTAGTTATACCAGAAATACTATTTCCATTTTAAAACTGTCATTAATTCATTTTCGAATTTAAAATGGATTTGATAACACGTTTTCACTTTCAAAGTTATTGACCCCATATTGAAATGAAGCGATAGGCATAAAACAAAATTGCCAGCCAACAAAATTGAAACCCCCCCCGGCAAATAAGAGGGCAGGCGGTGTTTACAGCAACAGGCAAAAAAATATAACCGGACCAGCCGTCGCACAGACAAATGCCCATTAAACATTTGTAACCCTGACATTGGGTTAAGGTGAGAGAGGAAATGAAATCCATAAATTGTTGCTGATCGGTTTATCGGATTTTGTTTACACGAGTTTTTGTTGTTTTTCGATGGCTCGGTGAATACATTTCACGTTAAAGATTTACAAAATCGATACGAAATAAATCGTGAAACAAATATAAAATAAATTTCAAACACATGTTGGCGCCTCTATATGAATGCTACTCGTTAGTTTGAAATTTAAAAAAAATTTCACCGTGTTTCACCCATTTGTTGTTGTGTTGGTTCCAACCGTTTGGGGCAATTTAAAAGCGTTTGTCGGTGTGCTGTGCATTACATTGCTGTTAAAAAAACACAGCTAACACACACACAGACATATCGATGAGCGGAGCTTGTAATTAATTTATTGTGTGTTTTTCGTCCGGTTTCTCTATTGTCTTCATTCTTCATATTTATTGTACGTAAGACTCAAAGAAGCCACACTCAGCGGTCTGGTGTTAAAAGTTTATTGAACTCTTTTTGTTTTGTCAGTTGCTTCTGTTATTACTTCTTTTATTTGATAATTATTTCTTTTTTTCGGTGGTATTTTATTTTAAATGTGAAATTACTCTTTGCACAGTGGAACGATGGTAATTGAGAAATAAAAAAAAAATATATATATATATATCAAAACTATATGGCAAAATTTTTTTTTTTTTGTAAAATGTATTTTATTTGCAATCTATTTATACATACAAAATAATGAGCAAATTTAGTGGTGAATATATGATTGACAGAGTAGTTAAGATCTATAGATCCTAACATATATATATTTTACATTGTTAACAGTGTAGCTTACAACAAATTATTTATACAATTTTATTTTAAAAAGGGAAGGTCTAGAACATGTTTCCTTTTTAACCTGTTGATTTCATTAGTATCATCTAATAAAGATATAGCTAAAGTATTTGTGTGATTGCTTAGTCTGTTGAGGTAGTTGGTACTAAATTTCGCTATTTCGGACCTTATGTTTGGAACACCAAGATCGTTGTGAATGCAGCTGTTGCTCACAAACCAAGGCGCATTGGACATTAATCTAAGAGTCTTTGATTGATACCTTTGTAAAATTTCAAGGTTCGAATTACTGGCTGTTCCCCAAAGTTCAATCCCATAAGTCCATATAGGTTTTAGAACAGTTTTATAAAGTATAACCTTATTTTCTAAACTGAGTTGTGATTTAGGGCCAATTAACCAATACATTTTCTTAGTTCGTATATCAGCTTCTTTCCTTTTTGATTTTATATGTTGCTTCCAATTTAGACGCCTATCCATGTGAAGTCCAAGATATTTAACACAATTAGTTGTGGGAATCGTAGCTCCATTTAGGGTTAACGGTGGACAATCTTCCTTCCGTAGAGTAAAGGTTACACTAGTTGATTTTTCAGGGTTGACTTTAATGTTCCACATATTAAACCATAATTGAAGTTCATCCAGTTGTTTTTGTACTTTGGTTGACGCATCCACGGCATTTGAACTTGCTGCCAAAATAGCAGTGTCATCAGCGTATGTAGCCATAGTAACCTCGTCATTCACGGGCATGTCTGATGTATATATCGTATAAAGTACAGGCCCCATAACTAAGCAATTGACCCACGTAGGTGCTTTATGGGTATTATTATTATCCAGTTTTGTTTCTGTTAGTCGAGTTCGAAATCATTTATTATTTCTTTGCAAAAATTTAAACGTTTAAAAAACGATTTGCTTTGATTGCAGACAAGGTATACGGATCCGTTTCGAAAGCTACCACACTTCTTTATCGGCACCCATTTGCAATGATTTCTGCTACAAAATATTGGTCTAATATACGCATAGTTCTCACAAGTGAATAAGAACAACTGCTTCAGTAAAAAAAATTACCAGTAAACCAAACAAAGCAAAAATATATTTTTCAACATAATCTCCCTTTAGCTGAATGCCCCTTCCAAAAAAATAGGATTTTTCGTAGTCCACAAAATAGGCATTTCTTCCATCAATAATTTCATCGTTGGAGCAGAATCTCCACCGAGCCATGTCTTTAGGTTTGGAAATAGGAAATAGTCAGTGGGCGCTAAATCCGGAGAATATGGAGGATGAGGTACAAATTCGTAATCCAATTCATGGAAAAGTCACGGAATTATTGATCTACCCTCGTTTATTATTTTTTTTGGATAACATAGGGAATGTTAGATACCAAGTAAACATTTTTTTTAATTTTGACTGATTTCGGACCCACTTCATCTCAATACTGACCTGCGTAATCAGCTCAGGAGTCATTTCCGCCGCACGCGTTCGATTTGTGCGGTAAGATTAGGTGGGATACCCACGTTTACCCACAAGAATGTTACAGACATAAGAATTGATAAACGCAACCCTCAAACTGTCGACGACACTCGCAAAAGTTTTGAGCACCTCGATTGGGGGATCCTCTATCTAGCCACGTGATATGCTCAAAAAATATAAGACTGAGAAATATAAGACCGTCAACTAGGAAATTCAATGGCCAGGACAAGGACTATTCAAAACTAATAACTTGGTCCAATTTTTAGTGGAGAAGAGGCCTGGTCATCTTGACAGTACGTTTACACCGATATATGAACGGCTAACTTAACATCAGACTAATATGAACATTGAAGTCAAATAAAAAAGTAACACTGGGAAAGAGGTATGTGTAGTTGGCGATTCTTAATAAGGGGAAAAAGCAGGGCAATTTAAGAAATTTGGATATTATTTGGCAAATTTTTGTGTTGATTTAAAAAAAATATATATATATATATTTAGAGTTTCTGATAAACAAATCTGTGGTTTTCACAAGCAACCTCGTAAGTCGTAAAATCAAATTTTTCAGAAAAGTCAAAATACATAATATTCAGCGATTTTGTAAATGAAAATTCATAACACGATTATGCAAACACTATCTCTGATTTTTGGAATAATTTTTTTTTTCAAAATAAAATATATGAAAAAGCACAAGTTTATATGTGCAATAGTGTGAGCATGACAGCAACGTCTCTCCACTTAAGATGTTGTATGTGAAAATAAATGTTGTCATTGAAAACACACACACGATGATTTATGTTGTTTGTTCCAGCAAAAACGAATCACACAATTCTTTTTAAGCGGTTATTAAGAAATGGAATCGATTTTTTTTTGTTCCTCAGGTAACAAACTGGGTGCGAAAGGAATTGAAGGAACATACGTTGTTTTTTGCTCAAAACGGTACATTATTTTCAATAAAAAATTAGTCAAATACAATCAGCATTAAAAATTAAGCAATTTGTTGTCAATACCTCAAAATCGCCAAAAATTCACTTAAGCGATTGCTTGTGAAAACCACTGAAATGTTCACAATTTTAATAACAACAAAGATTTGCTAAACGAAAATTAAAAAAAATTTATGTTTGAAAAATTTTTAAAAACAAAAATAAACAAAATAGTCCCTTCTTCAATTAAATGAACATTTAAATCGATACCAAAGCTATGAATATTGGTCGATCATTCTCTGCTTTGACTGAGATAATTTTATTTGGGCAATGAACAAGTTCAGAACTTGTAAACTTCAAATAAATTGATTTATTAAATTAAAAAAAAAAAATTAAATAAATACTAATATAACAAAAATTTAAAAATTTGAAGGGTGTGATCATTTTTTAATTTTTCCTTTTTCGAGGATCCCAAAGTACATCTCTTTCAGAGTGTGAAATTTTGCAAATGCATCAAAAGGACGTTTTCACTCCGTCCTAGTGTAATCATTGCGATGCATAATAAGTAGTCCAAGCCATGCCAATATCCTCGGGGAAGAGACACTATTGAAGTAAATAAGCGATATGTCATGCCTCTAGTTTTTTCGGGAAACCTACTTTTTTTTCTTTCTGTACTTGGTAAGTGAGAGGTAGTTGAAAGCTTTAAAGGGCTCCCTTGAAAACATCGTATTGTGAGTTATGACTCCATTGAAGTAATTGAGCTATATGTGCCGAAGTTCTATCCACTACGGATCAAAGTGCATTAAAGTCGATGGTAAATGTAGTCGCCATTTGAGAAAATTCATTTATTTTCTTCGATAAAATGTCAAAACGAATATCATACAAAAATTTAATTTAATTATCACAAAATTACCCTTTTCATAACTTCTCATTGGATTTCCGATCCCCATTTTATTGAAAAGAGTCAGCCTTTTGTTTATGAGAATATGTAATGTGTTATTTATTATTGATCGGATGTTTTGTTTTATAATAAAGAGGAAGGTATGCCGTTAATAATGAAAAACAACATCAGCCAAATGGCCACCACAACCACGCTTACAGGACCATAAACTTTTCATGAAATTTTCCATATCCAAATGGCATATTAGCTGCCCTGTATCCTCGATGGCCAGACAAATTCTATCTTTGAGGTCTTGAATCGACGCTGGGCTATTGGCGTAGACCTTATCTTTTACGTGCCCCTAAAAATATCGAAAATCATCTGAAACAAACTGAGGGTCTACATGTGCACGTGCATGTTCTTTTGAAAAATGTCGTCGCACGAAGACCTTCTAGCAACAATTGTTGCCTTCCACCGCTGTAAACAAAAACACAGCAAAGCATTTGGGGAAAAGTATGGACAAGCTAATTTCTTTTCATAAATACATCAATATTTTGTTTTTTTTTGTACTTCAAACAAGTGCGAGGAATTCAAAATTCAAGTTTTTTTAATACGACAAAACGATCAAAATTATCCCATAAATTGACAGCAACACCAATGTGTTGGAGCAACTCTAAATTCGTGCATGTGCCAAAATTTCACAGTCATTGCATTTTCCTTGTCTGTCGGCCGGTCAGTAGCAAACATGTGTGTGAATTGATAAAAAAAAGTGTGAGTGTGTTGAGTTTTTGGTCAATTACTGCCCTGTGTAATGGCCAAAGGGGAGTCTCACTAATCGGAGGCTTAATCAATAATTCGTCCTTGCTTAATTTAGCTACAAGCAGAAATGTTTCAATATTTCCGAATTCTTTAGAGATTGGAATGATTTTGCGTCATCCCGTTTAATTAAATTTTGTTCCCAAAATTTGGAAAGTAGTAAAGTGTGTTTTTTATTTCTTTAGACTTCAGCAGATACTAAGCATTTAATGTCTATACCGCTGACTTTCTCTGACTCAAAAATAAGCTTTTCTGTAGTATGCAAATTGTTATGCTCGGAAAACTATTTAATCATTTGGGGATTCCCTTTCGTTGGGGAACTAAGAGCAAAAAAATGCCACCAATCTCCCATAATTTCAATTGGTTGACATTTAAACCAATACATGTGGATGTACATTTAATTAGCCGGCATTTGTGCTGATCGACTGCAATTAATTATAGGCCCATTCATTTGCAATTTATTAAAATGTAATATGCAATTATCAAGAAATTTCAAACTGTCAACGTTAGGCCGGACACGTGCAAACACATGTACCACATGAGGTCAACAGAAAAAAAGTAAATGTTTATGACTGTGTTGTTATAAATAATTAGCATTTGTGTTTATTGTTTAATGTATTTTCACTTGGAGCAGTTAACTGCGTTCAATTAATCAAGTACCATTCATTAATTATAAGTTAACAAACAATAACTACCCATGTGCATGTAAATATGTACGTACAGACGCTATGTATATGATGAGGCAATTAACAAATAATCATTTTTTATTCCCTGCCGCCAATGAATGTGCGACGTTCTATTCGTTGTTGTTTTTCTAGAATTGATTTTGAACTTAGGCAATTTTGTGGAGGGACGTCATTGAAAAGTGAAACTGTGAAATTCCGCCGTTTTATATGAAGAAATGAATTGTCCATCTCCGATTACGAAATATTTGACAAATTAAAACAGTACAGGGTCCGCCAAATAACTGTTTTTTTTTTGAAAATTCTATAAAAAAAAACTACTAGATATTTTGTCAAATTTCTTTTTTTTATTTGAAAGTACAATCCCTCCGGTTAATAATGGAAAATAATTTCATTCAATTGGATGCCTCGGCTGGTCATGCAGTAGCCTAACGACAGCAGCTCTGCGGGTGATAATGCGATCTTCAAAAACAGGGTGCAAAACATCGAGTGTAGCTTCGGCTGTGTGTGTTCGGCGCTACGTCCTGTTGAAACCAAATGTTGGAATTATCCTTCTGTTCAATTTTTGTAAACAAAAATTCGTTCAACATGGCCCGATAATGAAAATAACAAAAACGAAGTAAGCACTAGTTGATAAAAAAAACGTTAGATGGCGGACCCTTTAAAACGGAGGCCTTCTAGGCCTTCCACTTGTATTGAATATTTATTATTAAGAATATGAAGATCATTTTCGAGTGAATCAAGGCCTTCTGGAAGGCGAATTTCTAGAAGGTCCTTTCGGGGCCTTACCAGTTTTGTAGATGTGTTGGTTGGTTACACCACCATTAATTCCTTTAATGAATAGTGTTTTGAATATGTGGTTTTGCATTGAATTTGTAAATTGATAATGTAATTTTCCATTTATTTGAAATTCATCCTCTACAAAACAAACAGAATTATTCTTACAAATAAATTAAGAAGTTTTTGCGCCAATTCACATTAAAGCTTTTATCATGTTTACTTTTCGATCGCAAAAGGTGCCTGCCTTGGTTTTTTCTTTTCTTGATTTCGGGCAATTCATGAATAAAGAAAACATTTTTCTCTTAAAATTGCCCAAGTGTTGAGTGGAAATAACTTTTCTTGTACATCGCCTTCAAAAGTCATCTATCTCGTCTAATGTATTTGCGACTTAAACTTTAGGCCGATAATTGAATAGAATAACTTTTTTTGGTATTTTTGGTTTGCTAAAACGTTTGGCTTTTTAGCGACAACAAAGTTTTCTTTGCCATTATTTGAATACCTAGGATGTTATGGTTTTGCACACTGAGAAGAATGGAGAGTATTTGAAAAGGGAATCGGAAATAAATTATGTTTAATTCCCTCTGGAGGAATTATACAAATCCCACCGTATGGGATAAGTTCCAAAATGACTGTGAGAGGTGAATGATGAAAGGGTTTAAAATGAAACGAAATTTACTTTTGATTCAAGTAGGTCGTAGAAACCGAAAGCCAGTTGGCAGCGCTTGAAAAGAAACGCCTGGATATCCGTTCCCTTTGACTAGCCATACGTATGTGTGTGACTACTGTACCTTTCGAAAAAAATAAAATTGTACTGAATTGGACTCTATGAAAAATAACCCAAAAAATAGGCATACAGAAAAAATTGGGAAGTTTTTTTTATAATTTTTAGAAAATTTTGTATTTTTTTGTTTTTTTGGGAAAGGATCATTTTTCTTTGGTGAACTTTTCATATATAATTTAAGGGGTTTTTCCGATTTTTTGAGGGAAATTTTCATATTTGTCTTTTAGGGGAATTTTCATTTATTTTTGGGAATTCTTCATTTGGGGCAGTTTTCATTGAATCTATGAAATAAAAAATGTCCACAAAAATAAATTAAAAATCCCCCCAAAAGTTAAAACCCATATACTGATTTGCCGTTGATTGAGAAATTAAAATCAATTTCTATTTGGCACTTTTATCCCATATCCCATATTTTTTCCAGTAAAACATTTCTTTAAATACATCATTTTGTTTTGAAAATTGTAGCAAACTTTTTGGGTGTTTTAAAACATTTGCTATAACTTTCCGAAAAATTCCACATCTGCCGGACAAAAAATAATGTCAACTTTCATACTTTCGGAAATAATAGAATTTTTTTTTTATTATTTCAGTGTTTTTTTCAACAACTAGAGTGAGTTTTGCAATTTGGGTTTCTCCCGAAGTTCGAAAATGTCATCTTTCGCAGTGTTGGCCAATATGAGAGCCATCGCGGTTGCTGAACGACAGTTTGGTCAACAAGTTTGACAACGAACTCGTCTTATTCGCTTTCAAGGTTAATTCGCCTTGTTATAGAGCTGAGCAGCTCGAAATGGGCAATAATTTGCTCGAAAAATTCCGAAAAGGTATTTTTAAAATTTAATTTATTTTTAAGACTTCCATTTAGAAGAGAATTAGACTGTTACACCTGGTGTTTTTGGGAAGCAGCTGCAGAAGCCAGAAATAATAATAATAGCAAAGCGCCCGGCAGACGAGTTGGTTGCCTATCAGCGTGGGGGTTGTGGCGTCGATTCCCACCAGAGGCTTTGGTCTGTCACTACAAAAATCTATCCATACGGTCTGTGTCACCCGGTTTACTCTTGGTCCCAAAATTAGAATAAAAATTCACTTTGTATTGTAATTCTTAAATAAATAAAATAATAGTTTAGTACAGTCGTATAATTGATTTTTCACAGTGTACAACTAAATGAAAGTGTTATTAATTTCAAAACATTGTTTGGCTTTTTGTTTGCCCGTTCATTTTGTTGTTGTTGTTGTTGTGTTAAACAACAAATTTAATTCGCCTATAATGAAAACATTATACATTAAATACATGCTGTACATTTCCCCACGATTGCATGCTATTCAAATTTGTGAGAAACTTTTTGACGTCACATTCAGCACAAGTGAATGGCTGGTGAAAAAAAAGCGGGAATGAAAATAAACTAATGTACGTGCTGTAGCTGTAGCTCGATAATGAGAGTTTCGTGTGCCAGTGAGTGGATATCACTTTCAATAGTTTGCAATAAATTGCAACTGCATACAAATGTGTTTCATTAGCCAGCCATAATTAATCATGGGGAGGGCAGTTATGCGGTGCGCAAGCGTAACTTTGTGGGGTGACTGGTGGAAAATCTATTTAAAATGCTTCAATTGTTTGACAAACAATGCCATTGTCGAGAGACCCATTCAGAATTATTGTCTATCCCATTGACGTACGTATCCGTAAACGTGACATGAGGGCAGTTACAGTGACACACACACACACACATAGCAACATGTGTGTGTGTCAGCACGTATGCATGTACACAGAAAAAAAATGCAGTCTTTCAAAAAATTAATTAAAAAAATGATTGATTTTTTCCGGCATTTTAATTAAAAAATTAATTGAATCAATTAAAATTAAAAAATTAATTGAATCAATTAAAATTAAAAAATTAATTGAATCAATTAAAATTAAAAAATTAATTGAATCAATTAAAATTAAAAAAATAATTGAATCAATTAAAATTAAAAAATTAATTGAATCAATTACAATTTTAATCAAATCGAATATTTAAATAAAATTGTGGCAGATTATTGCCAAATTATACACAATAGGGTGGAGTGAAATTCAAAAAAAAAAGTTAACCTCGGAAAGAGATGTAGTCCTAATGAGATGGGTCCTAATGAGGGGAAAAATAAAGAAAACAATTTTAAAAAATTTGTAGGGGTCGCGCCACTCCCTCGAAATTTGGAAATTATCGCTATTTTGGCGTTGATTTTAGAAAAATCCTAAAAAGTTTTATGTCAATAAATGTTTGCAATAGCGTAAACAATGAAATAAGGGCATGAAAAATTTTAAAAAAAAATTTCTCATTGTTCAAAAATTTCAAAAAGTAAAATAAGTCAAATCGTCCCTTCTTCAGAAAATTGACTGAACAATGAAATCGCCACCAAAGCTACAAATATTAGTCGATTATCCTCATATTTGCCTCAAATACTTTTGTTTGGGCACTGAATAAGCTCAAACTTTTAAATTTCGAATAAGTTAAGTCGTTAATTTTTAGGATTTTTCTAAAATCAACGCCAAAATAGCGATAATTTCCAAATTTCGAGGGAGTGGCGCGACCCCTAAAAATTGTTTAAATTTTTTTTCTTTATTTTTCCCCTCATTAGGACCCCAGACTACATCTCTTTCCGAGGTTAACTTTTTCAAATTAAAAAAAAGCATGTTTTCACTCCACCCTAATACACAAACAGAACACTTACATAACAGCTTCGTGAAAAATAACAGGAAAGATTCCAACATCTCTTACAGTTATGTGAAAAATAATTGGGACAGTGGTGAGCAAGATGAATATCGCCAGATACCTCATGTAAAATGAGGGAACGATCAATTTTTGTTGTTGCTTAGACTGTGCCAAAACAAATACCGTTTTTAAGTTATCAAAAAAAAAAATAAACAATTCATAAAAAGCTTTAATTTTTCCAAGAAGTATGATTATTGTTTGTGCGTAATAATAGGGTTCGTTCAAATACATTAAAAAATTCCATAAAATGTAATATTTACAGGACATAAAAAGGAGTAAATTGTTGATTTAAAGGTTGAACATTTCAATTTTAATATAATTTGTGTACCCCCAACATAGGCCAATATGGATATACAGGCACTGTAATCCAGCAACACTAAAAACACTCCAAAATTGTGCTACGATGGAAATTCCTTACGGAAAGTGGAAAACTTTCTTGGACTATCGAAGGATGTGGTAGAAACACACAAAAATCACTCCAATAGTTAAAGGAAATTTGCATTTGACTCGTCGATATGAATTAACAATGATATGAATATTTATGCTGATACTTGAACTATTTGACGAACACTTATTTGTGAAGATCTGATAGTAGTAGATTAACACTGATATTATCAAAAAAGTTATAAACAAATTTAGTGATTTTCTATGAAGAAAAGTTGGGTAATATCCTTTGGTCTGATGAAACAGATGGCATGGGGTCCCTATGTCACATACAGGGCATCATGGAAGCTTCAAATTGTATTTAAATTCTACGGAATAGTAGTCTAAAGATAATATGCAACTTATTACAAGATCATGATCTCAAATACCCGAGAAAAGAAACATAACCCAACTTTAAGGATCATAACTCCGATGTGTTGTAGTGGCCCCCACACAGTCCCCACACAGTCCCCAGACATAAATCCAAACAAGAATTTGTGAAATGTCATCAAAACTTCAATAAGCAATAAATGTCTGTCCAACTCTTATGGAGTTTTGCAACTTTTTGAGGACTTTTTGTACTCTATGCCAGTTACAGTCTACGAGAAAGAAGTCGACTAGCAGGACTATACTATGACTAACAATTTTAAACATTAAATGATCTTTCAAAAATTATTAAACAATTAAAACATGTATTGAAAACATTTGCAGCAGAAATCGAATCTCACTTTGTTATTTTTACCATTATTTTGAATTTTTCTTTCACACGATAAATTAATATTTTATTTTTAAAAGAATAAATTCATAAAAGATAACCCATCGAGGGGTACAACATGAAAAAAAACTCAAGGTTTTTGACTAAATTGTCAGTATTTTTGTATATACTTATTCTAAATATATTTTCCTATACGCCATTATTTTATACTTTTTTTAATGATTTTTTTAATTTTTTTTTTAAAAGTCTTTAAGAAAGTTAAGACCTCATAAATTAAATAATAAAAATGTCATTCGAATTTGTTTTTATTTTATTTTTTAATTAATTTACTTATTTCCCTTAACATTCCATGAAGGAATAGACGGGGAACTTCTCTCGAAACAGTGAGCTGTGTGCAATATAATTGTGTATACTCACTGACCGGGACCTATTGTTTAAAGTCGGCTCCGAACGGCTAATGCTTTTCTAGAGAAGTTTTACATGGCTTAGAGATTACACTCTCTTACTCGTAAAGTACGAGGTGGAAACAGCCTCTGAAAAATGTTTGATGGTCTTACCCGGTTTCGAACTCGGGTTCGTCTGTGTGATAGTCGCACACAGACTACCTACCACACTACGGCCTTCCACTTTTATTTAATCACAATACAAAATAAATGTATATTCTAATTTTGGGTCCATGGCTAAACCGGGTGACACAGACCATATGGCTAGATTTTTGCAGCGACAGACCAATGTCTCTGGTGGGAATCGAACCCACAACCATCACGCTGATAGGCAAGCACTCGCTTACCGGGGCGCCTCTTGTTTTATTTATTTAATTATATTTTAAATAAATAAAAAATTACAAACCAATATAATTTTTTTTTATCAATTTATTTAAATTAATTAATTTTAATCAATCAAGAAATTAATTATTTTTGAGATTTTTTTTATTAAAATTTATTTCAATTAAAACACAAAAATAAAATAAATTAATGTTATCATTTCTGTGATTGCACAACTGTCAATTAAAATTTTAATCTAATCAACAAATATTTTAATTGCAATTCATTTGTATTTTTTTTCTGTGTATGTGGTAGGAAATGGTTGATTAGGTTGCACACCAAAACGATTGTGTTGGCAAAAAGTGTGACTAATAAAGTATTTTCTAAAATGCAACTAAATGAAATAAAATATTATGCTCCAGTCCTACGGAAGAATTTACAAAAAAAAAAAAAAAAATAGATCATTGCTCTTAAAATGTAGAAGATACAGTTCGTCAAAGACAGAAAATCTAATTACATTTCCACGAAACATACAAAAAGTAATGAAATAGTTGAAAATATTTCTAAAATATATCCAGTTGTCCGATTGTCAATGTTAATTACTTAAAATAGTCCGTCTGCCCTTGTCCAAAATATATTTTATACAGAACTCAAAAATGTTTACTAGATCAAAAGTTACAGACTTTTGGTGGATGGAATTGGATTCTTCACCAAGTTGCCTAGTACGATTGGCACTGTCATAGCCGAGAATGTGCAACATAGTTCTAGGTCATCGATCTGAAAAAAACTCAAAATTTTACGCATCAGTCTGATGCGAAGAAGAAGAATAATTCAAAAATATATCTTCTGTAATTAATGGTTAATTACACATATTTCAACAGGGACTGACATAAAGAACACCCCTGGTGCTAATTGTTACAAATACCGCACTGGCGTAGAACTACAGAGCCACTGACTGCTTACAATTAGCGCCATCTACTGACAGTTGAGACGACGATTACTTATTTACCTGACGATAGCCGGCTAGCCACGGCCCTCCGTTATCAATCTATTCTGATAATAACCAGATTTGTGTGCGGTTTCCAAACACTGTAAACACAGTTGTCATAAAGTCTCAATAAATAAGTCCATAGTCGGCAATTATTCGTCATAAAGCTCATACTCTGATGCTGCTGCCGTTCTATTTTCACAGTAATTGCACCTGTGCGATTGATTTTATGATCTCCGTCTCTTATAAACTGACGTTGGCAAATTAAAATTATAGACTGACATTTGTAAATATGACGCCATTGGAAAATCAGTCGTCTTATAGTTCTACCTAAACTTTTCATAATAATCTCCACAGTTAATGATTCAATGATTCTCACGCCTATACGTTGTTATGAGTGTCTTTGGGTCTTTAACTTGAATGAGAGTCTTTTGTAGTTACAGTGATTAGACCAGCAGTGTTATTGGCAAAACGTGCTAATCAATGCTTGGTAAAATACTTCTCAACACAATGGCTCTGTGAAATAGAAATCCAATTTGCTGTGAAACAAGTAAGTAGGTGTGACGCATAATGGAAAGTTTTTTTCCCTTCACTTTAGAGGAGAAAGAAACCTAAAGTCGAATATCATTTAATGTCGGGGGGGCGCTTACAATTTAATGAGGTTAGAGCTTATTGTTCATATGAGAATCACACAAAAAAAAAGTGTAAAATTAAAGTTCAGGCAGAGGTGGTTGTCTTATGAAGCACTTACACCATTAAGGACCATTGTGATACCACAGGATGCTATATACAGTAGATCCCATGGAGACCTGTGCGGGTTCTACGTCCACAGATATAGTTGATTGGATTAGTTCCTAAAGGATGTTTTGGTTTTCAGTTACAAATAAAACGCATGTTATTCAATGTTATTGCCAACAATTTATCATTACACCGTGTTACACACATTCTGTCCTATGAACCAAATTTACTTTTTCGGAAAGGGGATACAAAATAAAAATACACGTGTATCGGCGATTTTCATGTACACGTCAGTATTTTTTTTTTTTTAAGTTTGAAGTATGAAGCTCGTAGTGGTCTGTGTGAAAGCCTTTGGACCGATTTTTAACCCTTTTTCAGTGATTCAATCGAGCTGATTGATTGCAGGCATACTCGTGGAAATGTCTGTATCACGTCAAAAAAAAAAAAAAATTTGTGGAAAAAAAAAAAATTTTGTTGAAAAAAAAAAATGTTTGTTGGAAAAAAAAATTTTGTTGAAAAAAAAAATTTTGTTGAAAAAAAAAGTTTGCTGAAAAAAAACATTTTTGTTGAAAAAAAAATTTTTGTTGAAAAATAAAATTTTTGTGGAAAAAAAAAATTTGTTGAAAAAAAAAAATTTGTGGAAAAAAAAAATTTTGTGGAAAAAAAAAAATTTTTGTAAAAAAAAAAAAAAAATTGTAAAAAAAAAATTTTGGAAAAAAAAAATTTTGGTAAAAAAAAAATTTGGGGAAAATACAATTTCTGTACAAAAAAAAATATTATTTTTTTTATTATTATTATTTATAGACTTATTATAGAATGCCTATTTAAATTCCTACGTACTGCGTGACAGAGTCAGTGAATCAGGGAATCAGGGAATCAGGGAATCAGGGAATCAGGGAATCAGGGAATCAGGGAATCAGTGAATCAGTGTCGAGGGTAAATATATATTAAGATAATTTTCCTTTCAAGAAGAACCCCAATTTCCGGAATTCCATTGTGCCTAGTGAAGACAACGAGTTCGGGTATGTCTAATTTCACTAGCAGCCTGTTCTCTGATGCCCTTGTTGAGAGTCTCCGGATCAAGTTTTGGAGTACATCTCTGCAGGTCGTAGGATATTTTTCCTGTACTGCAAATGGCACATGCTCTGCTTAAGCAACGACTCTACAGCCTGTACTAGAATGAAAAGGAATAACAACATGACTTTCCAGAAAACACATCCTGAGTTTTGAAAGAACATGAATAAAACTTATATGATTTTTTTTTAAAAACCACATTTTTGAAACATTTTGGTAAAGATGAATTTTATTATTTCGATGGCGCGTGGTCTTCTAATTTAAATGCGGCTAAATACCTGCTATGGCTGTGAGTGGCCATATAAGAAAAAAACTTTTTCTTATTTAATATCGACAAATAAGGACTTGTTCAAAAAAAGCTGAAATAAGTTTCAAGCTGAATAAAAAAGGCCAGTGAACATAAAGTTCGACAAATAAGGAAGGCCTACGAAACTATGATGGCAACAGCTCATTTCTCTTTCAACCTTTTTTATTAAAACATTTTCAAAAATGTTGGAATAAGTTTCAAGCTGAATAAAAAAGAAGATCAGTGAACATAAAGTTCGACAAATAAGGAAGGCCTAAGAAACTATGATGGCAATAGCGCATTTCTCTTTCAACCCAAAATAAAAACTTATTATTGAAACATTATTAAATCATTTCCAAAAATGTTTAAATACGTTTCAAGCTGAATAAAAAAGAAGATCAGTGAACATAAAGTTCGACAAATAAGGAAGGCCTACGAAACTATGATGGCAATAGCGCATTTCTCTTTCAATCCAAAATAAAAACTTATTATATAATAAACCGAAAAAAAAAAAATAATAAACTTTAATATAATTTTCAGTGTTGTGATAATACTTCAGAGTTTACAGCACATTGTCAATAAATTGTTCATTTAAATAGACAAATAAGGAAATTGTCGAAAAACTTGAAGAGCAATTTAAATTTACACATATTAAGAAAAGAGCAGTGAACTTTAGGCGCAAACAAATAAGGAAAGACTACAAACAGAGATGTGAATGTGATCATTTCACATATTCGATTAGGCAAGACGACTTTCAAAATTTTTAAAAATAATATAGCTTACAAAAAAGTGTAGGTTCAGATATTTAGTTCGATCTCAATTACAGGCTAAACCCTCAAAGCCAAGGTGACATAATAAACAGCACACAAAATGTATTCCTAAGATCTGAAATCACCAGCATTCAGTGCTTCCGCCCACACCTACCTTTTCCAATTGGTTATTGCGTATGTTGAACATGTTGCTGGAGTTGTGGTTGTCAAAAAAACTTGTTTTTTTTTGTTGGATTTAAATCAATAAATAATTCTGGAACTTTTTTTTTCGTGCGAATTGTGTATGAATTTTCTCTCACTATTTGCTTTCTCTAAATATTTTGTTATAACATTTCCAATATTTTGCCAAATTAAGATATTTTATTGAAAAATCAGATTTATATTTTCACTTTGATCCCCTATACTTTTCGGTACCAGATATTTCACCAAAAATGTGACGAAAAGCGAACAGATCAAAAAAGCAAAACAACAAAGTTGGCTGTTAGTAACGAATATGACCGGCAATAGACGCTGATTACTGTGTGTGTGTGTGTGTGATTTTTAAATTCTTATTGGTTTTTTGTTGGCTTAGACTTGTTTTCGATCAAAACAACCGCTTCGGTTTGTATGAAATTCGCAACTGAATACTCAGTCGGTTGTGGCTTAAACTCAAATAAGTTTAAGTAAAGCAAACAATAACAAAACACAGCCACAACTTTATAATAGCAATGTAAACATCCCGAGTACTGTTGGCCCGTTGGCCAGTACACGCTGCGTACTCTGGCGAACACCAAATCGCCAAACATACACGCGCTCATTCAGTTGTACGGACGGACGGCCCCAACCAGCCAACCTCTGCCAACCAACCAACCAACCAGCCACAACATCCAACCACAAACGCCGAAATTGTTTTCAACAATCTCATTAACAATAACACATCAATGTGGCTTAAAACAACAAAACGTTAATATACACAAGTCAGCTGAACGAACTGTTTATTCAGACCAAAACCTCAAGAGATCACTTTTTCATTTAGACCGGTTAGTAAAATCGGTTCGTACAAAAACCAGAAAAGAAAACACAACAATGGGGGGGCACATATTTAAAATGAAAAGCCGGCTCAAACATTCGTAATCATCTGAGAGAGGAGAGAGAGAGAGCCATAACAAATCAACATCGCTATCGGTATCGTAATTAATACCAGCTTAAAGTCAAGTTAGTGAAATTCGTAGCGTAGGTGATAGAGCAACTGATTCGTTGGGAATAATTTGTACAAAAGAAAAACACGGAATGGACCGTAACTACATTGTGAATAAAAGCGAAAGTACTCAATCGATTTTAACGATCTAAACCTCATGTTATTTGTAAAATATGGGGCTTTGTCATTAACTATTTAAAGTGAAAATATTTTTCTAATATTTCGAAATTGTTATGATTTAAAAAAAAAATTATCAAAAAAAAAATTATTCTGTTTGACTGTCGTTCGGATTTAAAGGCTCTAAAGTCAAAGATTGAAAAAATATAAAATTTATTTGCAGAAAACTGTTCAAATCGTTTTCAAGTTATGACAATTTACGCATCGGAAAATGAATTAAAAAAAAAAAAAAATTAAAAAACGAGTTTTAAAAGAAATTTTTTTGTTGGCCATTTTTGTACCCACGGATTTACAAACCTTTTTGCTTATTGTATATATACTTATCTATTTCCCTTAACAGATGGGGAAATTCTCTCAAATCAGTAAACTGTGTTCAATATAATTTGTATACTCACTGACCGGGATCTGCTGTTTTAAAGCCGGCTTTTCACGAGATGTTTGCGACTTTACGAGTGTATGCGACAATCACGCAGGTTTGAAACCGGGTAAGACAATCAAACATTGTTCAGCGGCTTTACAAGTAAGAGTCGCAAGGTGGAAGCAGCCGCTGAACAATGTTTGATTGTCAAAAAGTCACTGTTTGGTGCGCTCTTTGGTCCGAAGGTGTGATTGGACGTTACTTCTTCAAAAACGACGAGGGAACGACTGTCACCGTCAATTCGGAGCATTATGGTCGTATGATAACCGACTTTTTTTTTGCCTGCTATTGAAGAATACGACTTGGAGAATATGTGGTTTCAACAAGACGTTGCCACATGCCACACAACTCGAGCGAATATGGATTTATTGCAGCAGACATTTCCTGGCTGCGTGGCGACATCAACTGGCCACCCACCACGATCATGCGATTTTACACCATTAGACTTTTTTTGTGGGGCTACGCGAAATACCGTGTTTATGCAGATAAACCTTTAACTCTAGAGCACTTAAGAACCAACATTCGTCAAGTTGTGGCTGAGATACCGCCCAATATGTGACAAAAAGTGCTCGAAAATTAACTCAAAAGAATCAATGCTTGCAACACTTCGCGTGGTGGTCATTTAAAAGTGTTTCACACATAATGTCAAGGTTCAAACTTTATGATAAAAGAGAAATATCAGGAGAAAAAAAAATTTTATATGTGTTTTATTTACGTTTAATTTTAAAAAGCAAAGTTTTCGAATTAACCCGTATTCTCCCGAGTTATAAAATAATCATACGATTATAATAATGTTTGATTCACAGCATGTATAGGCTACCTTTAGTATATATATGAAAAAAAAATTGTCATATCGGGTTCAGGTTTCCGGAAAATGGGAGTCGTCATATGACGACGCTATGATAAAAAGTGTACAAAATTTTGATATTGATTTTAGGTTTAAGATTTATTACTTCATTGGTATTTTTTGTTTTAATACATTTGTTTACAAAAATTCATTAAAAATAAAAAAATAAATATTTTTATATCTGATGATATGGTGCGAAGCAATCAATGCACAAACCTATGTCACATTTTTGGCACTCTGTCCTTACAGTTGACTTACATTTATCTCCAGCACAGCGTCTCTGCTTATTATTTTTTGTTCTTTGTACAAAGTGCATGTATTGATCATATCTTATGGAATCAGCTCCAGGCTGGGAATTCGGTTTTCTCCCCCCAGGTTTTGGTAAATTATTACTTGACATAAGATATGTCATTACTACTTCTCTACGGAAAGACTTTTGCTTGAGTTTGGGATTATGCTGCCTGGCTAAAAGCCAAGCATTTTGAATTTTGAAAAGCCAAGCAACAAATTGGAGGTGCTGGCTCTTTCCGTATTTTCTAAATATCTCGATGAATTTAGGAAATTATGAAAAACTGGTTTCTGCACAAGTTTTTTTCCGAATTCCATCCTGTTTAGGTTGCATTTATTAAGACCCATCTGTATACTTTTCACTTACCACTAATTACATGTCTCCATGTAACGATTTACTGAAATCTGTACACCCTAATTTGAATTAAATATTAGTTATTCTTTTTCCGTTTTATCTTAAGTAGTTGCTACAAACCGCTTGTAAAAACATTTCTTTCTTTCTTTCTTTTTTTTTTTTGAGAAAAAAAGCACTATTGCTTTTATTGGCAAATTTTCTTTTCATTCATTTCCTTTCACTTTTTTTTACACGAACATTTTCAATTCATGACTGCTTTCTTTTAGCATTTCTCCTTAACCCATAATACTCGTATTTGTATGCAGCTGCACTTTTGTTTTTTGTTTCACAGAAAATGAATTTTTCCCCAGCAAATATTTACCTTTGCAAAGCGAAGGAAATTTGTTAAAATTGTGATTTCCTTTCATAACTCCTAAAGGTAAATATTTGGCGTTTCCTTTTTTTTAATGTTATTTTGTTGGCAATTTCCTCGGTAAAACTCATCTCGTAAATGTTTGTTTGCCAGATGACTTTATTAGGGGATAACAGCCAACTTATGGATGCACTTCGTTGTCGGTGAGTGGAATGAGACGGGACATCACTTTACGATAGAATATATTTTGACAACACGAAGAGAACTTTGTAAATATTGGCCAGAACTGGAGGTTATAGTTTTATTAACTATGAATATTATGAATTTCATAGTTAAGGCTATTCGAATCTATTCGCAAAAGTAGTTATTGCTTTGGGTTGCACGAGAGTATATGCACGAGAAAGTGGATGATATTTTCGCATACAAAAAGTAAAATACAAAAGTTCGTCAATAGCAAAATCAAGAGGATGCGATTTTGATTTGTCGGTATTTTAGATGACTACAGTCGTATTCGGTTAAGCGGAAACGGCAAAAACCAAGAATCTTTTTTCACTTATGAGGGATTTTCGATAAACAGGACTTCGGATAATTGAACCTTATTTCATTTAACCGAACTGAGTATGTAATTTTGAAATTGTTCTATGAAACGATGATAGAAACTTCTAGCCGAATTCAACTGTATTAAAATACATGCCTGTACAATTTAAATTCAATATTTATGAGCTGGGATGAAAATAGTCATATATTTTCATTTGGTTGAGTTGTCTTAAATGTGGTTGACAGTTGCTTTTTTGAGATCATTTGTTTTCCCCTTTTGTGACTTTGCATTGAAAAAGGGATTTACATCAACGATTTTTCAATAAAGCGGAATATCGTTTAAGCCAAGTACATAGCATGGAAAATCATCCGAAATCCAATCGTTACTAATATTTATTTTCAATTAAACGATTTTTTCAATTAAAAGGCGTGCGCTTATCCAAATTCCACTGTACATTCTTTGAGAAATCCTCAACTATGAGAAGGATCATGGAATTTTAAAGCGGGGCCGGAACAGAATTCAATTTATTACAAAATAGGTTAGGTTAATTTGATAGTTGCTCCTAAAATATCTCCAAGGTTTCCTGGTTCCGGTCGCCTTTTTTCAGCCAATCCATTACCGCAATGAAGGTGTGAATTCTGAATTCTGGGCACCCTATCCATAACTTTACGTGCGGGCCAATCCATTTAGTAGTAGGGTGCAAAGTGGCTGGAAATTCAAGAAAACATTATCCAAAACATAACCGAACAGCTGACTTCTCAGTCTCTCCAAAGAGAGAGTAGAAAAGAGACAGTTAGTGAGCGCGAGCTCAAACGTCAAACTAGTTTGTGTTTGACTTCATACAGTTGGAATCGAGCGGTTGGCCAAGATCGCCTAAAACCTAACCAACGTGTTTGCTCGCTGGATGACATGTGTGAATTATGAAAGTACACACGCAACGAAATTCATAATTTTGTGTGTGTGTGTGTGTTTCGCGTATTTCAAATCTGTTAATGAAATGATGAATAACAAAAAACCAAAATCTTAAAAACAAAAGAATTAAAACTGTTGCGCCATAATCGCGATTCGATACAAAATTGTATTGTTGAATATCGTCATCAGAACGTAAATTGAACTGGTTTATGGTAGAGACAACTTTAGTACCACGTACGATGATGGTGACGGTGTCATAAGCGCCACCTACACTTAGTCATAAGGTCGGAAATTTGAATTGAGACTTTGTCCAAACTTTAATTTATTAAAACTCGCAGATAAGTGCAATGCAAACTCCGTGTTCGATTGTCAATTTAAAGGTTGTTGGAAACAGCTAAGGCTGCACTCAGAAAAACGGATCCTATTGATTTAATAGGGACAAAATTTGGCCCAAATCACATTAAAGCATGTTTATGCTTTTTGCAGCGTCTGTTCTGCTGCAGTCTTTCTAAATCTCATCTATAAGTAAAAATTTCAATGAATTTGAATACAAGTTTTAGACATAATTCCTGCTGTGATTATTTTCACCTGAGGGTCATTAAATGTTTGCAAGACATGAATTTAAAAAATTTTACGAAACGCTGAAACTTCTGAATACCCAACAATTTTCGAATATAGCCGAGGAGTAGTTTTGTTCCATTGCCAACTTAAGGGCAAACCAAGTTCAAGTGCTCCATCAAAAGCCATCGATTACTTTGGAGTGTCAACTGGTTTTTTGCTTTATAAGGAACTTGAATACTGTGAACTCATTAGCATTTTAATTAATTGATAAGCAGATGTTTGCCCACAGCATTCGATACGGCTGTTCTTAATGATAAGAACGATTTGTAAATTACTCGTATCTCCAGAAATATAATTTGTTGGTCAACTCACCAACGTTTTTTTTTTTTTTATTTTAGTACTGGTTACGATTACAGGTTAAGCGATATTGTTCTATTCGGTTCTTTGTATACTCGGGTAGATATTTTATGGATTCAAGATTATCTTTGCGGTCATACAGCTTTCAAAAATGTGTATTAGAAGAAAACTTGAAATTTGTTTCAACCAACAGTTCGAGGGATGTTTTTTTGTTTAATTTCTATTATTATGAATTAATGATATTTTGTGCACAAATATCTTATTTTGTAATTGAAACATGTTTTTTTTAGTTACAATTCTTCACAAATTGCGCCAATAAACTGCGCTGCACTCTGAAAAATCTGAATTTTTGAAATGTTTACTTACAAGTAAAATGCGTGTTTGGACTTTGCAGCAAGTAAAGCTTATTTCCTTCTCACACATAGCTAATTGGGGTGTAAATATAAATACTACATATTTGTGTATAAGCAATAGTGTGTTTGGGAAAAACAGACAACGAACTTATTAAATTCAACAAAGTACAATATTTGAGTGCGAATAAGTGTGTATTTGCAGCAGTTTTTTTTTGCTCCTACACTCTTTTTGCTCCTACACTCTAACAATAACCAAGAGAATAAGATGAATTGATGTATATTCAGATTCACAAATTGGACAAAAAGTAGCTCAAAAATGTATACATATATATTTGATACCTACAAACAAGTTAATGTTTGTGGAGGGAAATTATAAGTATATTTGTTAAACTGACTATTTTTTTCAGCGTGTGTAATGAAGTGGCGGCAACATTTTTATCCAGAGATGATGTCCACCAATACCTATTTTGTGGCACTTTGAAAAATGCCCAAAAAAAAGTGAAGAATTCCCCAAAAAACAATCTCACACGAAATTGGGGAATTTTTCATAATGAAATACAATTTTTTTTTATTTTATTTATTTATTTATTATTACCGTATTTGCCGGACCTTTTTACTCTGAAAATTTGACCTAAAATCAGGGTCCGATGCGTCTTATCGTCCGGCAAATACGGTAATTACAATACAAAGTAAATTTATATTCTAATTTTCGGTCCAAGGGTAAAGCGGGTGACACACACCATATTTTTACAGCGACAGACCAAAGCCTCTGGTGGGAGTTGAACCCACAACCCCCACGCTGATAGGCAAGCCCGCTAACAACTCACCTACCGGGACGCTTAAAAAAATACAATTTGGTTTTTTTTGGAGTTTTTCATAATTTTTTGGGTAACATTTCATTTTTTGTGTTTGGTTATCTGGGGTATTTTTCATAATAATTGGGGGACTTTGCATTGGGTGATTTTCCATAAACTGTTTAGGGGATTTTTCAGAAATTTTGGGTAAATTTTTATATTGATCTTTTGGGGGGATTTTTCATGTATTTTGGGGAAGTCTTCATTTGGAGGCAGTCTTGATTTTCTTTTGGTGCATTTTTCATAGAGCCCTATTTTGCTACGTGTGTTTTATGTAGACCCATTTTATATTTTTCTTAAAAAAACATTGTTTTTTATTTCACTTTTTTTTGGATCAAATACACTACTCAACAAAATGAAAAAAATGTCATGTACTCCGGATGCGATAATTTTTTCTGTGTAGATAACCTTGACATGAGCTCGAAAAACGCAGTAACAATTTTTTTTTCGTTTGGTTTTTGTTTTATTTTTTTTTTTATAAAGTTTAAAAAAAAATTTTTGGTTAATTTGTTTCGTCCGGCATAACTCGGGAACCACTAGCCCGATTTAATTGAATTAAATTTTAAAAAATTTAGAATTACAATTCCCTTAATCTGTTCATATATTGTTTTCCTATACAAGCAACAGTTTCCAAGTTAAAAATGAATATATATAAAATTGCTCGACATATGCACAACTTTGTCTATGGTAAGGTTTTTTTTTTTTTATTACAAAAAAAATTAAAATTTGTTGGGTGATAAAAATATATGAAATTTGAATATATTTGAAATTCATACCTTTACTCAATTGCGAATAAAAGCGAAACGCGTGCATCGATTTTCATGATCTTTGTCTCATTTTGCTCATAGGTTATGTGACTTTACGTAAAAGTAATAAGATTTTTTTATGGATTTTTTAAAAAAAAAAAATTTAAATCTTTAGGCAAAAAATAAGTTTTTTCCTTTATATATTAATTTTTAACTTGGAAACTGTTGCTTGTATAGGAAAACAATATATGAACAGATTAAGGGAATTGTAATTTTAAATTTTTTAAAATTTAATTCAATTAAATCGGGCTAGTGGTTCCCGAGTTATGCCGGACAAAACAAATTAACCAAAAAAATTTTTTTAAAATTTAAAAAAAAAAAAATAAAACAAAAACCAAACGAAAAAAATTTTTTTTATTGCGTTTTTCGAGCTCATGTCAAGGTTATCTACACAGAAAAAATTATCGCATCCCGAGTACATTTTGACTGTTGACTAGTGATATTTGAGCAAATAAATCAAATATATGTATATTTTATTTCAACAGGATATTTTAGATTTGGACCTTATGAAGTGTCATGCTACATCAAATAGATCCGTTCCGGGGCGCTTAGGGATATCTTTATATTTACCGATAATAAGGAGAAATGCTCAGGAATACCGGGTGTCTCTGGTGGCGATAGCACGACATTTCCTGGGCATAGAGACATAATTGGAAACTGTACGATCGATGAATTTGCAGAAGTTGCCGCTACCCCATAACTCAAATGTGATACTGCCAGTCCTCTCACCGAGAGAGTAAACAGCTAATATCTCGGAAACTTCTTCTTATTTCAAAAGATAGGTTGGAGAAAGGAACCAACCTGCTGGGAAACCAGAAAAATCTGGTCTGTTATGGACAAGCAGAGGACGCGGACCGCCATCTTCATCTGCCTAGATTTCATCTGAGAAACCTCATTGCGGGCATCACTGGTCACTGGCCTCTGGGCGCACACGCTCGGAGGCTTTGTACACCGACTTCTGTAGAAGTTGCAACGATGAAATGGAACAACAGATAACCGATCACCTTTTCTGCCATTACCCAGCTATTGCTATACAATTTTTGTGTCAACATGTTGGCCGAAGAAAGACGACTGGGACCATGAAACCCACAATACATTTTTGGTCGACTAACTGTCGACATCTCAGTTTGTGGTTCGGGCTGTAAGGCATGGCGCATCAAAACCATATCTTCAATCTCCGTCCACAAAAAAGGTGGTTGGAACAATTGCTGTTTAGCAACATAGCTTTGATTTTGTTCAAATTTATACCAGTGGTTGATGTTTATGATCTGATTCTGAGTCCCGAGCTACGGCCTTCCTAAGCATGCCACAGAATTTGTAACTGATGTCCAGTGGGTAAAACAGCAAATATTATATATATTTTTTTTCTGGACATGAATGGTTTTGATTTTTTTTTTTATTAAAAGCGTTTCTTTTTTTCAAAACAAATAATGTCTTACATATATATAAGATAATGTAGTCTGCCAGCAATCGGAAAGTGACTGATGCCAGTGAAGGAAAATATGTGATACACATCCATAAAAAAGTAAAATTTTTCTGCCAAAAATTGCCAGAAAAATTTTACTTTTTTATGGATGTGTATCACATATTTGCCAGAAAAATTGTACTTTTTTATGGATGTGTAAAAAAGTACAATTTTTCTGCCAAATATTCGTGGTGAAAAAAAATATAATGCTCGTGGCTCGAGCATTCATTTGAATGGGTGATACCAGAAGGGGCGTGGCTATATTGCCCATATGTAATCTCACAAGTACTTTTGGGACCATTTAGTTTCAAGTCAAGTTAAAACTTTCAAACGTTAACATGCGAATCAGACGAACGGACATGACTCAAACGTCTTAAAGCGTGGTGAAACCAATTTGGTTCACAAGACACCCAGGGCCGAATGTGTTAAACCTTTGGGGTCGTTTTGTGATGGCGCTCTGACCACAATTAGAATCATCACTAATGCGAGCGTTATAATATTAAAACTTGTATTTTTTCTTTCTGATATGCCGATTACAAAACAAATGAATCATGATCTGAGATTAGCGAAGTGCAATAAATTGAATATAATGGCATGATAATGACTAGTAAATTGTTTAAATGAAAAAAGTTCAAGCAATCGTGCTCGTACTAACACAGTGCATTATATTGTTAGTTAGTGTAATAGCTTCTAATGTAAATAACGGGGTTTTTTGTAGTTGAGACCCCCCAGCCGGGCCGTTCGTAGCCCTTAGAAGCGAGCGGTGCAGATGGTGTTGGCACGTGACAGCGTTGCTTTGGCCCGGAGGGGCACGACAATGCGTCGGCAGTTTCTGTTGTGCAAACTACACTTTGCTGTTGTTTAATGACATGTAAATATTATATTTGATTTTTTGTTCATCTATTTATTGTTATTATTTTTTTTTTGTTAATGTTAAATAGTTGTATTATTGTTCTTCCCAGGCTTATTGGGTGGTGGTAATTAATGAGTGTAACTGAGTGTTGGTATTGACAGTTGAACGAAGTATTGTGAGTTTTGATTTTGAAAATCACACATTTGCAATGCAAATAGAAAATGTTTCTATGAATGAACTGAGAGAAAGGTAAATATCAAGAAGGCACTGGTTGCAGTCTTTAACCCTATTCAAACCAGGCAGTGACTACTTCCGGTTACAATTGAAATTAATACTTGTATAGAATTAAATGTCAATTCAGTTTTGACATTTGTGATGTAAAAATAAACGCAGAAGCGGACATGTAATTGTTTTCATGTTTTTGCGCGTTAATTTCGTCGCAGATTTCTTGGACAAACACTGCGACGATCTTCTCAGGGCTGTCCGGACCCCGAGCTGTTGTTCGAATGAGAATATTGCTGATGTCGATGTAGAGCCCGAAATATCGACCTGACCAATAGGGTGGAGTGAAATTCAAAAAAAAAAAGTTAACCTCGGAAAGAGATGTAGTCTGGGGTCCTAATGAGGGGAAAAATAAAGAAAAAAATTTTAAAAAAATTTTAGGGGTCGCGCCACTTCCTCGAAATTTGGAAATTATCGCTATTTTGGCGTTAATTTTAGAAAAATCCTAAAAAGTTTTATGTCAATAAATGTTTGCAATAGCGTAAACAATGAAATAAGGGCATGAAAAAATTTAAAAAAAATTTTCTCATTGTTCAAAAATTGCAAAAAGTAAAATAAGTCAAATCGCCCCTTCTTCAGAAAATTGACTGAACAATGAAATCGCCACCAAAGCTACAAATATTAGTCGATTATCCTCATATTTGCCTCAAATACTTTTGTTTGGGCACTGAACAAGCTCAAACTTTTAAATTTCGAATAAGTTAAGTCGTTAATTTTTAGGATTTTTCTAAAATCAACGCCAAAATAGCGATAATTTCCAAATTTCGAGGGAGTGGCGCGACCCCTAAAATTGTTTAAAAAAATTTTTCTTTATTTTTCCCCTCATTAGGGCCCCAGACTACATCTCTTTCCGAGGTTAACTTTTTCAAATTAAAAAAAAAGCATGTTTTCACTCCACCCTACTGACCAAGAATGATAGAAAGAAAGATTACGCAATGCGAATGATTTCCCGTAGTTTGTCCCTTGTAAGAGTTGGCAACTCTATTTGTATGTACAACGATTGACAAGTTTCAGATTGAAACACAGCGTAAGAACTATTGCTGGCAAGCCTGCAATTGAAACCACTTTGACTATTAGCCGATAGGAATACACTTCGCGTGACGTCATTTGATCAACCTGCGCAGAACATTTTTTTTCTCTGCGCAGAATTATGGTGCAAGATTTGAAGATGTTCCCTGCCCTGAAGACAGACAATCACCTCAAAAGAACATTGGGTGATTTATTCTACGAGTTACACTGTTCGACTCATGTATGCAAAGTGCATATACTGAGCCCTTACAGCGAAAAAAAAACGAAACTCGCTTTTTAATGAAAGCCTATAGAAAATTGTCCAATGCTCTTAATCCCAAAATATTAAAAAACTATACTTACAAAGATATAGCAAATTCAATTGTATTACTATACGTACCTTTTTGCTTGACCACAAAAAATGTTCTCCTGGAAAATGTTATTATGATTTTAATGGCGATATTATGATTTTAATGGCGGTACGAAAAAAGGGACTCCACTATAATGCACCCCTTAAGAGAAATGAGGTCATATTGCAAGATGAGAATGTGCTCTAGGAAATTAGAGGCTCTATAACAAATACCTCCTCACAAAAAAAAAAAAAATTAATAATCCCCCAAAAAAATATCGTAAAAAAAATGGGGAGTTGTTCATAACTTTTAGGTAATATTTAATTTTTGTTTTTGGTCAAAATGCACAATGTACCATTTTTTTTATTTTTGGGGTATTTTTCATAATATTTGCTGTATTTTGCATTGGGTAATTTTACATAATTTTTTTTTGGGGAATTTTCAGAATTTTCCGGTAAATTTTCATATTGGGCTTTTGGGGGGATTTTTCATTTACTTTGGGAAATTCTTTATTTGGGGCATTCTTAATTTTTTTTGGCGGCATTTTTTATTTGTTTCATTTTTCATAGAGCCGAAAGTGCCGGCATCGCAGCATTTAAAACGTCTCGCAGCATTTAAAGCGATTATTCCCGTTTATTTCAACACAGGAACCGATTCGGAAAGCAAAACTTATAGGTGCATCAAACTTGCCCAAAATGTGCGCCGTATTTCTGAGGCCACAAATCGTCTTTGTGGGCGGTCCATAGATGAATGACCATATCGGCAATCACCCGTAATTATATTCCAAATATTTCCACCCAAAGTCATTAAAAGCATTAATAGTCTGGATTTCAGACTAGATTTTCAAAAAAAATGCTGGTATTTGACAAAAACTGGATTATCAAAGAAACATTATCATGAATGTCCTCATCCATTTTTCTCATCAGCAAAGAGTGATTTTGAATTTTTACTTCGAAAAAGGAAACGGAAAAGCTAAATCGATTCAACGCAGATGAAGTAACCGTTTTGTATTTTACCCGTTAGTTCTAATATCGAGGAGCATTTTTTTCAAATATCGAGATCACAGCAATTTTTTTTATTTTGAACTCGTACTATTTGACTTTTGTTTACCTCCCTTTCTGTATACAATTTCAAGGTCTTGTCCCACTCCTGCCCGTATCAATTGCAAACATTTTATGTAGGCAACAGTGTATCCATCGAGTTTCATCAACACTTCACCAAAATTAAATTTTCACAATAGTATGAAATGGTTCAACAAAGACCATTAAAAGCAATTGATCCATGTTTGTAATTTTATGAAACCTATTTACTTTTTAGAAATATATATATTATTTTTGTATATTTTCCACTTACCAATTGAACACAATAAAATACAATTTGAAATAAAGCAAATGTGTGCTTTTTTTCACGAGTTTATTTTTTATATCCTGTATCTGTATGTGTATGTGTTGGTGTTGATTTGATTGGACGTTATGTACATATGCATATATTTATTGAAATTGTGGTTTATTGGTATTTTAACTGAATATATTTCCGTTAATTCAAAACGACCGAACACAAATATAAGTTTTCCACTAAAAATAACACTTTTATTGAGCGATAGAGGCAAATAATCGAAACTGTGAAAACTAAACCACTTCAAATGTAAATGAAACGTTTTTATAGTTTTTTTGGCGCGCGTCACAGCTACGGCTGAATCAATGGCAGAATGATTGAATGGTGTTTTGACGATGGACAGTGGTTCGTAGAAGGGAAAAAGATGCACTGAAAAAAAAAAATAAAAAAAAAAAATAAATTCAAATCGTACTCAGTAAGTTTGATAAAAAAATTGACTGGAGTAGATGACGTATATGTTCAATGGAAACGTTGAAAATGTTGTAGTCGATTCAGGGAGACATTTGAATCATTTCATGTTATGAAAACATTTTTTTGGAGACAATTCTGAAGTCTTCGGCAAAACAAATGATCGAAAAAAGTATGTGTCAACCACATTTAAGACAACTCAACCAATGGCAAATAAGTGACTAATTTCATCCAAGCTCATTAATATTGAATTTAAATTTGTTTCATAGAACAATTTCACAAGTATATACTCAGTTTTTTTAAATGAAAGAAGGTTCAATAATCCGAAGTCTTTTTTATTAAAAATCCCACATAAGTTCAAAAAATGTCTTGACATTTTATTGCTTCAGTGACATTTAACACTTTGAGCACCACGTGGTCATTTGCGAATGCACAGGCGCGCCGCAGCGTAAGGGTTCGATATATCATGAGAGCGAGTGTAAACTTATCTTCGCTTTCGTGTGAGAGGGAATGATAGAATGAAATGGAAAGAAACATACATTTCATTAGGCGAAAATTATTTGACGGTCAATTTCCTTTTACAAAGCAAGATTTCTGTTTTTATCTCTTACGCTCGCACTCGTTTCTTTCGTTCAAATTCAGAGTACCAACAACAATATTTGTCATTAAAATGAGTGTAATCCTTTCTTCGCTTTCGTGAGAGAGTAAGAGACTGTTCGCACTTAGAACACAAATCCTTTTCAGTGATGACAACTCTCAATCGAAATAAAGCATCGGCAAATTGAAAATAGGGGTAAAACCGGGTAAAATTTTAACAATAAATGGGTAAAAAGCACCGTTTTCTTAAGGCTAAGTTAATGTTATTGAACCCAGAAAATAATCTTAATATATATTTACCCTCGACACAAAAATTTTTTTTTTACAAAATTTTTTTTTCAACAAAAATTTTTTTTTACAAAAATTTTTTTTTTTACAAAATTTTTTTTTTACAAATTTTTTTTTCCGCAACAATTTTTTTTTTCAACAAATTTTTTTTTTCCACAAAATTTTTTTTTTTTCAACAAAATTTTTTTTCCATATTTCAACGGGCGCCATAGGCGCATTACAACCTACTAGTTGTATATAAATGTAAAGTATTCTCCTATCAGAAAATGCTATAAATTTTGCGATTAGCCCCTAATGTGACAATCAACTGTGGCGGCGGCCATTTACATGACATTATATTCTCGACTTGATGTAAAAAAAATTAAAAGACCAAATAAAAATAATCCACAAGAAGAATCAAAGTTTTTCTTTTTTTTTAATTACAAAAAAAAAACATCGAAAGTTTACTTTTGTGCCACCTGTTACATAGTTATATCTACGTAATAACATTGAGATCAAGAAGTTCCAAAGACACATTTTCTGGTTCTAAAACCGTTTCGATGGTTTTCTGTTGGTTCTTTGGCTTTAAAACTTATCTCCGGCTATTGAAGGTCTTCTGAAAATATTTCCATGAATTTTGAATATTTGTATTGAGTATTTTTGGACAGTTTTTGTTTTGTAGCTTTAATTTCTGTACCTTGATACGCTTTTAGTTTTTTAATATAAAGTGTATTTTTGGCACAGAGTTGTGTGGAAGTGCCATAATTGAATGCGTATGGTACCAAACCGAACACGATTTTTTTGGATTCCCAAAAGCACCGTGAGGAAATGTAAAAAGCACACATAATACCCGTTTTAAAAATAGGGTATTTTAAAAAAATGCCGGGTACCGATACCAAAAAAGCACCAAAAATGGTGCGAAAAGCACCAAACTGGCAACGCTGATCATTCCTACACTTTTGTGAGAGAGAACAAGTGACAGAGCAATATACGGGCAATCATGCGAAACATTTATTGATCACTCATAACTTTTGTCCATAAAAATGAATATGGGGTTTGGAATCAGTTCATTTTTGTTAAACCCGAGTATTCTCTTTGTTTTATTGTAATCGAGGTTTGCCCAGGTTTCCTTTGTGGTTCTTCCCACCTGTTCCTCTAGCCACATGGGTCGTCTTCATCCATTCCCTCAACTCCTTTTTTGCCTCTAGAAAAGGTTTAGACAGTTGCAGAGTATTTTGGTCGGATTCCCTTCCTATTTTAGCCAGTTCGTCAGCACTGAAGCACTGACATTGCCTGGAAACCCTTGGTGGCCCGGTATCCAGTTTAATACTATGTCGTTATTTCTCGATACGTCATTTATCGTTTCCTTACAGGGCATGAGTGTCCTTGATTTGACATTATCATCTCTGAGGGATCTAATTGCGTTTTGACTGTCTGTGAAAATACAGATAGTTTTTCCTGTGATTCTGTTCAGCAGCCATTTTAGGCATTCTGTGATGGCCTTGATCTCTGCCTGTAGAATCGTTGAGTACTTTGGTAATTGGTATACTAATTCAGTCCTCGGATTGTGGATGTAGATCCCCGGATTTGGATGCGTCTGTGTAGCACTCCAATATTCCCCCATCTTGGGTGTATGTGTAGTGTTCTTGTCCGCGTCTGTGTTCTATTCTTGTCGTGCAGTTCGCAACCACGTGATAGAGATAACATAACAAAATGAAAATATTTCCTTTGAATCCCACAGTAAATATTAGCAACTATTTTTGATCTGCCGTTTCCACCACGTACAAGTAGGGAACTTTACTAATAATAGAGTAATCTGTAAACCAAGTAAAAACTTGTTTAGAAAAATCATTAGCCGCTCTGAGCTGGATTTAAACTGTGGGTCCTGGTCAGTGGGTATACCAAATCCAGGTTCATGAAACCATAAAAACGATTTTCCGACAACTGGCTTTAAATATTGAGTAGTACTATACAGCTAACTGAACTGAGGGAAGGTCCAGTTCAATTACGTCATAGAATGTTAAATCTCTAATCCTCCAGATTTTAAAGTACATAAAAGTATGTGTCTCTAAAGGAGTTTCCTCAAAGCACTCTCTTGCCGGTTAATGGGTTAAGCAAACCAAATAAACATTTATTTTTTATTTTTTATCTTTGTAGGAACCACTGTGCCACAGATCGACCGCACGACCCCCTAATGGAATATAAATTGTTTTCAAAAAAAAAAATATGTTTTAGTGCATGCATCAACGCGTCAGAGTTGGTTGGTTGGTTGGATGGCTGGCTGGTTAGTTTTATGATTATCGATTTATGGAAAATTTCGGAAAATGGAATCAACAATCAGACTCTATACATTTATTTAATTTCTATTGGAAATAGAACAAGGTCATTTTCACCTGAACTCGAAAATATCAGTGAAGTTATTACATTTGAAATAAACGGCTTTTATTAGAGCGTGGGAAAAGGTTTTGTTTGTGAAAATGAAAGTGAAGAAATTATTTCCATGGTTAATTACAGTTTTCAGATATGAAACAAGTAAAAGTCGATAAATATTTTCAAAAAAATCTACAAACAGTGTGGGAAAAGAAAATAAAACAATTGAAATTGTTGTGAAAAATTGGATTTATCGCCTGGATAGTCGGTCCCGTAGATATATAAGAATATGTGAGAGTTAGTTGTATCTTTCCACTTTCTCCCCCCTTCTAGTACATTTCTTTGAACATTCAGTAAAAGTTAACCCAGAACAGTAGTTTTCGTAAAATATTTATTTGTGTTATTAAAAAAGTTTTATTGAAATTGTTCACAAATTTGTCTATAACCAAATCCTGAGCTTGTCTTTTTTATTTAGAGTATTCTCATTTCTTGTACATCATGCACCTCCATCCCGTCCACCTTAAGATTTTCGGTCAGTTAATGCCATCATTCCTGACTTGTCAACAATTGACAAAGGTCCTCCGTCTACCACGTCATAAGTAAGAAGATTAAGTGTGTACAATTCAGAAGTGGACATTGAATTACAGCGGATTACAAGATTTGAAAATGTAAATTTAATTCACCCATCGTCCATCGTTGCAAGTGTGAGGTCATAACCAATTCCATACACATTGCTATGGCTGTGGCAACCCATAAGCCCCAAGATACACAGCCAGTTAGTCTTTATAATTATAATTTGTTGTTATGCAGGAAATCGTATTTTCCTACGAAGGACTGGAGTGCTATCTGCACTAAATGCATCGATATTTATTCATGGTTGTAGTTACACGAACAATACCTTTACAGATCCACCCACGCATATACACACACAAACATACGTAGATTAATTGATACTGGGGTGCAATTTGATAAACCGATTTACATTTACATTTATGTAGCAGCCATTGGCATATTTCCGACTTTCACTGCAAATGAATCAATAATGGAATAAGATAATTAAGACGTCTTTCAACTGGAATTTGGTGTAATCATGAGTTCCTAAAACTCCGTAAATTTCAACGGAAGTTTTGTGGGCTTTGCACACATATTTACATTTGGACACACAATACGTAGGCAATTGGTATTGCAGTATGAAATTCGAAATATAATTTTCTCGCGAATTCCCATATGCACGGAGTTTAGGATTTGGCAGTATTAGAGCCCAACGGTTTAGGTTAGGTGTAAGTCGTCTGTCGACAGGCTCGGAGTTACCCTTGAGTTGGCCCTAAGCTACATAAAATGTTTGGTTAGAAATCAATTAAAATAAAAAATAATATTGCATTTATTCAAATTGGTGATATAAAATAAAAGGGTGCCATACATTTTGTTCGTACTAAACATGAAAAATATTTTAGATTAGAACCTTTTTTTGTGTAAAAGTACAAGAAAATAATGGACGAAAAGGGGCCCCAGGCAAGTGGGGCCCTTGGCTTTAGCCTAGTCAGCCTAATGGAAAGTCCGGGCATGGATCCGCCGCTGAAGCACTGCGAGAGTCTTAAACAAGTACCTGAGTCGGAAATTACCCAATTCAACGAGATCGTCTACGTGCCTAAAGGAGGCAAATTCCAGCGTTGATTGCCGCGTTTTTTGTCTGTTGGCCTGGACATGGCTAGTGAGGACTCCTTCTTCTCCTCGTCATCCTCATCGCTGCTAAAGTTGTCCCTAGTCCCAACCTTCAGTCTCATTCCAATCCAATCAATACTTTGGCTCCTAAAACCGACAGCATTGTGTGCTGACGTTTGATATGATATCGATATGTATTGAATGCAATCTCAGTCAGACGACCACCTACCATTTATTTTTTGTAGCTAAACTACTGTAGTATTTTCTACTTCGGTTTATTTAAGTTTTTAAGTAAATCAATTCTGTCAATAGTAAGACTCTTTTAAAAAACTTCTTCGAGAAGACATCGAAATAAATATATTTTCATTAGCAACAAACGTTTTTAAAATAAGTTGTACATGTTGCCCTATAACGCAGTAGGAGTTTGAGGTTCGGAAGGTATGAGAGAGGCAGGCCTGAGTCTTGAAAGGTCGTCTGCTTTGCAGTTGCTGTGGCAAAGTCCATGTGGCCCGGCACCCAGATGCTGAACTGTTGAATCTAGGAGCAGAATCTAGATATTTAAAGGCAGCTTAAGTGTCAGAGAATCCAAGGATGTCTCTAAGGAACACCTTATGAAACCCGATGGACTTTTCACCGAAATCAGTCACGAGACCAGGCAACCCTTTCCAGGTTGCAGATAGGTGATGGAAACAGTGGAGTTTCCTAGCGCAATTCCACTAACAAAAAAAGCTCATCAAATCCTTTGTCAACGAAGGGCAAATCATCAAGACCAGGGGGGATATTACTGACATTTCTACAAGCATTTATAGAGACTTTTATGCCATGACTGCTAGAAATCTTTTCATTCAGTCTGGCCTGATATTTTCCACCGAAACAATGGAGAGAAGTCAGAGTGGTCTTCTTTCTCTAATACGGCAAAAGATAAAAAGTCTATCGTTTTTATTGAGAACTCTGGAAAGACTAGTAGACTCTTCTGTCAGGGAGAAGGTGAGGACATTAACAAGGCACAACATGCCCACATAAAGAGTGGGTCCGTGGAAACTGTCTTGCATGAGGTAGTAAGCTCGATTGAAGAAACCCTTAAAAATGCACTCTAGTTGTGATCCCTTTAGTAGTGTAAATTTACCCACAATCCTTACAGCTATGGACAAAACGGGTATATAATGCAATGGATGGGCAAGATGCCTTCTCTGGAATTTAGTGATAAATCAAATCCTGACGGATCTCTCTCTGGCGATCGCCAGCAAGGTGGTAGCCTATGCCGATGATGTTGTGCTACTGGTAAAAGGCAAACTTGTATTATGTTAAATGTTAAAAATACTTCAAAGCCTAGCCAAGAGGGTAGTAGATGCCCATATGTATAATAATTCTTCTCGTCCGGCCTAAAGCCACTCGGAACGTCACATTTCAATGTTAGTCACATTTAATGTTAAATATCAAGGGACACCGGTATAATTCAATTAACAAATTAATTGAATGAATTATCAGCATTTTTCAAGACACACATTAAATTTTGCTAAACCATCACATTTAAAGACAAATTCACTATACGACCACGACTTGATAGTTTTCGGCTTTCTACAGATTTTAATTTTGTTTTTGTGCTAGAAAAAAACTTAAGCCATCGGAAAAAAAAACACAGAAAACTAATCAATTTCAAGAACTATGTGCTAAGTTTCGTTTTTCTAATTACTGCCACACTTTGTATGCTAAGTGAAGTTTTAAAACAAAATTTCCAAATTCAACACAACAACACGGAGCATAGTCGAAGTGTTGATAATTGAGATGAAAGCACATTTTAGGGATTTGCCATAGCAATCCAAGTGTCAAGTGCGAGTCAAAGGAATCGAGCAAGAAAGACAAGAAAGAGAAAACGAAAGGAAATCGGATTGAATTTTCGATATGTTTGGAATGTGTTCAGTTGTTGAAGTGCTCTCAAAATAGTCTACGACAACATTTGCATTAAACGTTTACGAAAACAACAACTCAACATTTCCACAAAAACAAAAAACCAAAAAAAAAACAGAAAAAACAATGAGGAAGGAAATCCGTATGTTTAGTTTTTCAACTGCCATGAAACACTTTTGTCTCTGTTACCTTTTCACAAATCGATTGCTTAAACTTTTAACCCCTTTCACTTAAAAACCGAACAACCGCACCGAAGGACGCAAGAACGCAAGGAGAGAAGGAAGCATGCAAATATAGATGATGTGGCGCCCAACCCTACAGATTCTCGAACATTGAGTTGAACAGTTTTTCACAGTTCATCCTCATCCTGGGATGAAGTGAATGTAACTGCAGGAGGTGTTGGTGTGCTGACACTCGCTGCGCCGCTGTACGCCTCTGCTTCGTATGCTGGCAGTTGAAATCGTTCAGTTCGGTTTAAGTTAAAACCAACATAAAGACGGTTTTTTGTTAACTTAAGTGAATTTTGGCAATGGCATCACGTATTCAACACCAATTATCATTGTTACTCTATTTGTTCATCTTCTTCATCTTTTTCCGTACTTGGTGATTCAGTGCGTTCGGTATGGCAGGCGGGCTTTGAGGCAATTGGTATGCCAGCACGGAAGGCAATCCTTTGAACTTCGCACATATGTTGGCCGAAAGTCCTCATGGCAACACCACACTCGCCATTGGCACGAACAAAGAAACGACCGAAACGAAACATCAGCTGAGGATTTAAGACAGCAAGTTGAATGCAGAGAGTGGTTTAAACTTTTGCTGGAACTAAAAATAATTCCCTTTGCAGGCATTTAAAACTTTAAATTCGTGTTTGACTTATTGGGCCACCCAACAAGCTTGCGGCAAGAGTTTTTAAGTTTCCCGTAAAACAACTAACTGGAGTTTTGCTAATTTTTCGTACAACTCAAATGCACACATGAAGCACATTTCTAATGATGAACTACATTGAAAAGAAATCTTAATATATATTTACCCTCGACACTGATTCACTGATTCACTGACTCTGTCACGCAGTACGTAGGAATTTAAATAGGCATTCTATAATTTTCTATAAATAATAATAATAAAAAAATAATATTTTTTTTTTGTACAGAAATTGTGTTTTCCCCAAATTTTTTTTTTACCAAAATTTTTTTTTTCCAACATTTTTTTTTACAAATTTTTTTTTTTTTCAAAAATTTTTTTTTCTACAAAATTTTTTTTTTCAACAAAAATTTTTTTTCCCACAAAAATTTTTTTTTTCCATATTTCAACGGGCGCCATAGGCGCATTAAAACTAGTTGTTTTATATTTATTCTTACTTTGTGCTTGTCTCTCATGGAACATGAGATATGTGCATTAGGGTGGAGTGAAAACATGTTTTTTTTTTAATTTGAAAAAGTTAACCTCGGAAAGAGATGTAGTCTGGGGTCCTAATGAGAGGAAAAATAAAGAAAAAAATTTTAGAGGTCGCGCCACTCCCTCGAAATTTGGAAATTATCGCTATTTTGGCGTTGATTTTAGAAAAATCCTAAAAATTAACGACTTTCCGAGGTAAACTTTTTTTTTTTGAATTTCACTCCACCCTAATGTGCATTAGAGCGTACCAGGTTACAAGTAAACAAAAAAAAGTTCGCCGTACACCTTCGAATATGAAGTATTATTGAAAGGTAGTTTAAAAAAAATTTTATTTTTTTTTTATGCCGAACGTAGGGGTTGCGCTTTTACATTTTTCTATATAACTTCTGCATTTATAAACGGATTTTAAAGTGTGATACATCGATGTTTTTGTATTATTGAGTATTATTATTGAAGTATTATTGAAAATCGACATACTTCCTTAGGAAGAGTTTCATGATTTTATGCGAGCTTTAATTTTCTGATATTAGAGTGGTACATTAGGGTAGTAGCAACTGAGATATGATGGGTAAGTACCAGAAGGGGGTGCTTGAGCTCAATGACTTCAAAGACAAAATGTATCGATGTATCACACTTTAAAATCCGTTTATAAATGCAGAAGTTATATAGAAAAATGTAAAAGCGCAACCCCTACGTTCGGCATAAAAAATAAATTTTTTTTTTTTAAACTACCTTTCAATAATACTTCATATTCGAAGGTGTACGGCGAACTTTTTTTTGAGGTACGCCCTAATGTGCCTTTTAATCGAATTAAACAATTTTTTTTCAAACCCGGTTCAGTTCATTGCTTATAACTAAATTATTTGAAGTTCGATTTTAGTCAAACAAACATGGTGAATTTGGAAATGGAATTATAGAAGTAGACGAGTTGGGAGTGAGCTTGCCTATGAGGGTTCGATTCCCATCAGAGGCTCTGGTCTGTCTCTGCAAAATTCTAGCCATTTGGTCTTACGGTTCACTTTTGGACCCAAAATTAGAGTATTCGTATTGTATCAACCACGAATGAACATTAGACAGGGTCACGCCCTAGTGGAAAAAAGTAAACTTCAGGCGGACAACCCCAGTTTTGTAGATTATCTGAAGACGATTTCAGAACACCAACAATGTTTTTCATTCGTGCACCATACAACCCCCAGGAATAGTATTTATTACGCTGTGCCTTCATTTTAAGTCCGATCAAGGGCTACATGTATTTCATTCATTGACCATTTTTGACTTCAATATTTGTTTCAAACCTGTAAGCAATTTTTTTAATGAACCAAAAAACTTTTTTTTTTTGAGAAATTTATTGTATTCTCTTGAATACACTTTTCTTTATTAACAAATCATTTTCTGCACCAATTATAAGTTGTTTCTTTTTGTTCATAAACACCAGTTGTTCTCATTAGCTGACCTGCTGGGTGGTCACTCTTATCGGCACACAAATGTTTGCCTCTAAAAATACATTTGTTTTTAAACTTTGAAATAAATTCCATTTCAATTTCAGTTCAATTAAGAGCATTTCCCCATATCATCATACGTAGATAAATATGCACAGATATGCTGTCATTCTCATTTACCTGGCATGGTCTGGCTATTTTCAGTTGCCGGTGGCCTTAACCTAATTCAGCTCTTTGTTTTGCCGTCAAACGTGACAATAATTTCAATATAACATACATATGGGCTAGTGAGGGGGTGAATAAAATTACGTGCTAAAGTATATCATAAATAGATTACAATTATTTTTCATTTCTTGCCAATGGTCAGTTGTCCATCATTCATTCAGTCCGTCCGGGGAGGGATCCGTTTAAACTCGAAGAAAAATTTCTGTTTTATGTCGGATTATTTATTTGTTAATGGTAAAACTAAAAAAAACCAAAGTGGTCATGTAGGTGATTTAGTAGCGTGCTTGGCTATCAGCGTAGGAGGCTGGGTGCGATTCCCACCAGAGGCTTTGGTCTGTCGGTTTTTTTTTTTAAATAAAAAAATACGAGAACAGATCCAAACACACACTTATTCCCACTCAAATGTTGTAGTTTTTTGGATTTTATAAGTTTATTGCTTGCATTTCCTTAACACGATAATGACAAATATGTTATATTTGTAGCCAAATAAACTTTGTTTGGAAGCAAATAAGCTGTACTTGTTACAAGCTACAAAAACACAAATTACTTGTGTGCGAACATTAATTTCACGTATTTTTCAGCATGTACAGTACTCTGTTGTAATACATTGACGTGAAAACTTCTTTTGAATACTGGGAATTATTCCAAACGGTGATATTTTTATTTTATAATTGTTTGTATTATTATTTATTAATTGTAGGAGCTTTCATATGGAAAGCGATCACGTTTTGGACGACCCCTCTCCGATTTTAAAATAAATAGTCTGAATCGATTGCCCATCAAAAAATAATGTACGTACATATTTTCTTTAGTGTTGATAGTGACTGCTTTAGTGGTGGTGTAAACAAAATTGAAGAATTCTTCATAAGGGACCTCATTCAACGTTGTTTTAAAAAAAAAACCTCTGCCGACGTGCTAAATTTCAAGTTACTTTAATTTTATAATGATGCCAAGACAATTGAAATTTTTAATAAATATTGTAATTGAGTATAAGCAGCAAAATAAGTAAGTTTTTTTTTATAAATGTATTTTTAACTGTAAAATAATGTTTAAAATGTATTTTTAATAATAAAATAAAATAATGTTAATTAATTCAAAATAATTCAATTATAAAAAATATATTAAAGGATACAAAACAATGAGAATTACATTGAAAATGAATAGATGCGAAAATGGAAAATCTGGTTTTGTTTGAATAAATTGAGAATTTATGTAAAGGTGGTCTCTTAAATGCTCTTCTCCTGTCCAAACAAGGATTCGGGGCCCATTTTTTTATTGCTGATTCTTAAAGCAAAAATTATGAGGAATCCAAAAAAAATTTTCATGGGAAATTTTAAAGGTAAATTTCTGAGAAAAATTAGGAAAATTTTATTTTTTTATTAAAGCCTGATTCAATACCTTTCCAACGAGCTGTCACTCGTTGAGATCGCTTTAGTAGTTTTTTTTAAAACAACTTTGAATGAGGTCCCTTATGAAGAATTCTTCAATATTGTCACATGACAGTGGTTTACACCACCACTAAAGCAGTCACTATCAACACTAAAGAAAATATGTACGTACATTATTTTTTGATGGGCAATCGATTCAGACTATTTATTTTAAAATCGGAGAGAGGTCGTCCAAAAATTTGCCAATTTTGATACGTTTTCATATGGAAGTGCTCGTAGGCAAAAAATGAAGAATTCTTTAAAAAAAAAATCTCATACAAAATTTGGGAATTTTTCATTATGAAAAATTTCCCAATGAAAATTTTCCAAAAAAAAAAAAAATGTGAATTATATATCGCGTTTTTTTTTACATTTCACATTTTATTTGGGGTGATATTGCATAATGAAAAATCACCCCAAATTTTTGGAGAACAAATTCACTTTTTCCAAATTACGAAAATCTATTGTTGTATTTTTCATAATATTTGGGGATTTTGCATTGGGTAATATTTTATAAATTGTTTGGCGGATTTTTCAAAATTTTGGGGAAAATTATCATGTTGGGCTTTTGGGAGGATTTTCCATTTATTTTGACGAATTCTTAATTTTTTTCGGTCATTTTTCATTTAAGCTATTTTTCATTGATCCTTAATTGTGTAGTGTAGTCAAATGTTTTTGATTGTAAATTGAAATTTTTAAAAAGTTTGTAACGATAAGTACAAACTTCAAATTATGTCAGAAAGATTTTCAATAAAAAATTTCTTCTCCTGATGATGCTGGAAAAAATCCGACAAAACGTTGACAACAAGGTGACAATGAAATAATTTAGTTTTATTTTCCATTAACAAACACTCTGATCACCATTAGCCTATTAAACACAAAAATAAGTAAACAAAAATTGGTTAAAAGTGTTCTATTGTTGTGATTTTGGTTCATTATTCGGTGATTTGTTGATAGACCATTTTATACCCGATTTCGTTGGGACACATGTGTGTAGGTAGGCTGTGTAAGTCACTACGATGAAAAATATTAAGTTTTGATTACCTAGGTATTTTAGGTGCCGAGTATAGGGTGTTGCGAAAGCGCATCAATCAACGATTAAGTGTATGTTATTTGAATGCTTTTATTTTGTTTTATTGGCCCTGGTACACGGCATGTGAATGAAACTTGGCTGATCTTCTTCAAACTGCATTTGGAGGTATCCATACGAGATTGTCTAAACTCATAAGTCTGGGCATTTCTTGTGGTTTCTCGGCCAAACCAGATTTGTGGTTTTTTATTTGCAGAGGTCTTCAATCTTCATCGGGACCATCAAATTCGAAATTTATGCGTTTGGATATTCTTCTGCTCTATAAGTCTCAAAGAAAAATATTCTATTTTATTAGTTGCTGGTGATGACTTAACTTTTCAGTCATGTATGGACGGTACCGCAAAGATATTGCGGACGGATTCATTTTAAACTTCAATTTCGCTGGCGATTACTGAGTTTGGAGCAAATTCCGTAACTAGGTCATTATCATCAAGACATTACTCATCGCTGATACAGGGTGGGTCATTGAACATTTTAAAATTAAATCGGCTATAAAGAAGTAGTGAACCTTTTTTATAGCCGATCTAAATTTTAAATGGTCCACCCTGTATTTTCCTCTTCAGCCGAAGGAATTTTTATAACTTGAGTATTTTTTGAAATAGAAAATTCTATTATCATCATTTCCATCCGCGGAGAAATCATCCATTAACCTCTGCCGTTCTGCCTGGGATACAAATTGTCTTCCGGCCATTTCGTGCGACTAATACAATTGAATTTTGTTGGGTTTGTTCTAACTGTATTAATCTTTGATTAAATAGTTAATTAAGTAGTTTCATTACCAGATATCTCCAACACGATTTTCAAAAAAACGTGTGGCGCGAGCTGCACCTCATTGCCCAAAGATGCGTTTTCGTAACTCCATTTTCGATATTCGTGCCTTACCTAAGTATCTGCCTGGTTATGAATACAATTTGTTATAATTGCCTTCCGACTAGATATTTTGATATATTTCACACTTCTTTTCGTATGTTTTCTTCCATTGACTGCCATGATAAAAATATCTATTTAACAGACTATTTTTTCCTCACATGTGCAAACTTTGAAATTTTCTATAAGACAACACTCTAAATAATACGAACATACTTAGAAAATGGAATATAACTGTATAGTTATTTGATTCGGTAGAGAGTAAAGTTGATGATGCGAAATCGCAACGATGGTAGAAAATAAGTTAAAAAGATACATACAAATGGTGATCCATTGATTCCAAGTCGCTTTTTAGAAATTAAAACTAAAATCCGATTCATATTATTGGTTTATTTGAAAGAGAAAACTTTATTTACAGACTTTTTTCACTAATGTATGCAATTATCAAAGACCTTGGTGGGCTTTTTTGTCTTCATCTCACGATACAAGTTCTATTTCTATTAGTAACTAGTAAGTTGTAATGCACCTATGGCGCCCGTTGAAATATGGAAAAAAAATGTTGTTGAAAAAAAAAAAATTTTGTGGAAAAAAAAAATTTTGTTGAAAAACAAAAATATTGTTGGAAAAAAAATTTCTTCTTGAAAAAAAAATTTTTTTCAAAAAAAAAATTCTGTTAAAAAAAATTTTGTTGAAAAAAAAATTGTTTCTTGAAAAAAAAAAAATTTGTAAAAAAAAAATTTTTGTATACAAAAAAAATTTGGAAAAAAAAAATTTTGGTAAAAAAAAAATTAGGGGAAAACACAATTTCTGTACAAAAAAAAAATATTATTTTTTTTTATTATTATTATTTGTAGAATTATAGAATGCCTATTTAAATTCCTACGTACTGCGTGACAGAGTCAGTGAATCAGTGTCGAGGGTAAATATATATTAAGATTTTTTTTTCTTTTAATTTCCAAACTGAATGCAATGTTTTCGTTGAGTATGAGAAACACCATGCGTGCCCTCACTTGAACAGACATTTGTTCTTTCAGCGTATAATTTTGAAATCATAGATAATTGAATGTAATTGTATAAGACGACTATACATAAGATAAACATGCAAACATTTTCTCAACTTGATTTTCCCTATTCGTGTATGTTTGTACGTGTGAATGGATGCCAGTGACAAAATGATTTGTCTCGATGTACTCGTATGTTCGTGGTGGTGGTGGTGGTGGTACTGGTGGTGATGGTGACGTTGGAGTCATGGTCACGGTGCTGCTGTCGATAGTCGTGTCATCAAGTGAATGGATCATCTTTTTTTTTTAGTTTAATTGCATTATTTTTTTTCTCGCTTCGGTTTTTAGTTTCAACATGAGATATGCAAGTTTTTTTTTAATTGCGATCCCCAACGTGTATGAAAAGTTAGATTTGATGAAAACTATCTGGGAAAACGTGCTATCATCATAAATTAGCCAAATTTGCATAGGAAAAAGTACAAAGCAGAAAAACGAGGACCTACACACAGTCACACACACACCAGCCACTAACTGCAGATGTTTCTAGTCATTTGCATATGCATGATGCAGTGCCGAGCAACATGAGAGTTATTTGAATTATTAAATTTAAAGAAAGAAAATAAAAAAAACTGTGTGCAAAGCTTTACAAATTAAGAGAATTTTATAGAATTTTTAGATTTCAATTTAAGCACAACATTTGCGGGGAATGTTTTGAATCTGTGAGATTTTGCTGAACGAGAATTGCCGGGAACTGGTATTAGTTTTGATGTATTAGACTGGATTCCTCTCAAATGACCGATTGTGCCAATTTTTTCCAGATCATTGGGGTAATTTTTCATAGTGTATTTTCTTTAATGAAAATTAAGCCAAAATTTCGAAATTGTTGGAATGTTTTTTTTGTAGGTTTTGGTGCCATTTTCGGTAACGAAAAATCACAACAAATACAAAATCTGTAAAGATTATTCTAAATGATGTTGGTGCCATTTTTCTCAATGGTTTTGGGACAAAATATTTTTTTTTTATTTTAGGGTCATTTTTCATATTGCAGATTCTACAGTTGTGGGGCCATATTTTCATTTTTCAAAATTTGTTTGTCTGAAATATTTTTTTTGTCTTATTTGTGGCGTTGGGGCTGAAATTGGTTCCATAAAAAAAGTGAAGATTTTTTTGTATGAAAAATGCACCAGAAATTTAACAATGAAAAATTCCCCAATTTTTTAATTTTTGGTATATTTTCAAAAGAAAAATTAACAATTCATAAATCCCACGCGTTCGCCCGAGATTGTTTTTATAATGAGTTACGACCCTAATTAACACATTTGATAAATGGTTCCAATTCAAAAATTTTACCTTGATCACAACAAATTTTGGGCGATTCGTCATTCTTTTGATTTTTTTAAAAAAAAAATACACTTTTTACAAATTACGAAAATCTGTTGTTGTATTTTTCATAATATTTTGGGAAATTTTGCATTGGGAAATTTTCCATATATTGTTTAAGGGATTTTTCAGAATTTTTGGGATATTTTCATATTTTTTATTTATTATGTGGAATTTTTCATGTGGACACTCTTCATTATTTTGTGGGCATTTTTCATTTGGGGTATTTTTTATAGTTCATATAGTATTTTTTAAAATTCAGTGGCGCCTTTTTGTCATTATCACAATTAACCTAAAATTGGAGCCTTTTGTCATTCTGGCGTTTGGGTAGTTTGTTAGGGTGTCACTTTTGGGAAAATATCAACCCAACCCACTTGCTTAATTGTTTCGAAAGTTGTCAGCATTTCAGTGATTTCAGTTTATTAAACTTTTACGCAGGGCTGTGGAGTCGGAGTCTGGCAAATTTGTTCGGAATCGAAAAATTTGCTCAACTCCAACTCTGAGTTAAAGAAAGGTTAATCTGTTAATATTTTCGAATATGTGAACGTTTTTTTTATCTTTTGGATACTAATGCAGCTCAGTGTGGGAACAATGAAAAGTCTTGTTTTCAGTGTCGATTTTACTCACATACTCACACTTCAAAAATATTTCTCCCACTGTGCCAGTGGCCTTATCTGTAATTGACTTTGTAAAGACCCGCATTCAAATGTGACAGTTTACTTACAGTTCCGCCTGTGCAATTCTCTGTGCTTGGTTTAATTCGGATGTTAATGTTCTCCATAAAACCTGGATTAGATCCAGCCGTCACATCCATTCAAGCATATACTGTCGCTTGGTTAAAACCTTCCGGATATTTAAAATGCACGTGTCCTGGCAAACATTGGACCGCATTTAACACGACCGTTTAGGACACAAAGGCAGTAAACCACCATAAAACTACCGGAGCATATGATGCGTGGCGTTCTGAGGCAACAATGCGGATGCATTCAAAAGGAAGTTTTCGGCATACAGGATTGTGTGCGCCATTTAATTGCAACAGACACACCGTTTGGCAAACAGCAGGAGCAAATGTGAGCACATGCAGCGACACGTTAGCTTGCCGTAGCCCCTGACCCTTGTATTGTCACAAGGTGCAGCTATTGTTACGCTTACTTGGGTTGGTTTGTCCAAGTTCCATGCAGTGGAAGAACAAAAAAAGGTTTGTATCTCATGTGGGACTCACAATATTTTTTTTTACAGAATAGTTGTTACTCAGCTGTAAAGGCAGTGCGGTAAGCTGCAATGAATTTGGGAGTTAAACTATGTTTGACGGCACCAAATGGAAGTGCACTATCAAGAGTTCAGGGAATAATAGAAAATTGTGTAGGATTTCCAATTTTCATTTCTTTAATGGCAAGAGTTAGATAAACTATCATAATCCGCTTAATTCAATTCAGATTAGTTGCAACATAATATTTTAATCAATTAATTCTCCAAATTAATCGTACGTTTCACTCATACTTAATAACAGAGAGCAACACGAAAACAACATTTCGTTACATTCTTGTAAACATTTTCATATGCTTATAGATATAAGGAAAAGTTTTAGCTCCTGTCATAAAGAATAAAAATTGTGAAGATATGAAATCAAAAAACTTCATCTTCAAGGTGAACATTGTAATAGACTTTCTAAAATTCGAATTTTGTTAGCCTCCCCCCCCCCAGAATTCAAGGAAACAATCAACTACAAAAATGTACCTAAGATCTCAATAAACAACTTTCTAGTACATATGGACTTCCTAGGAATAATGCTTAAAAGTGTATTAATTCACATTTGGCTTTCTAGAATAGCATTAGCGAATGTTTGGAGCGTATGAGTAATATCAATTAGAAAGCCTAGTACTCATACGCACAGGTGGTTAATTAAATTGAATTGATGTAAATAACACTTAAATCGAAACTCATAAATGGATTAGCGAGTATACTAAATTCATTCGAATAGTACCAGGTGGTCTAGAATTTAGTCAAAAACAAGTCAATAATTCGATTTCTGATTCAATTCATTACAATACAATACAATTCCTACAAAGGTCCCTGAATAGCTTCAAGGACGGGATTTGCGTCACACATGGCCAACGTCTAACAATCTTAAAAGTTAATTAATAGCATGTGGCGGAATATTTCCTTAGAATTAATTGAATCTCTTTGCCAATGAATCTGTCATTGGCGTGTTCGATTTAATTGAAACCAACAAACAAATCAGTTGTTATAATGGTTTGACGGCACAACGGTGAAACGGCAAGAGTAAAATCAATATTTTTCATATTACTTAGAATTGTATCATCTATTCATTAGTTTTGACATTTTCAGGGAATTTTTGAAGTAAACACATTGTTCGGTTTTTCTGTAAAAATGTCAAAAACTCAATTTCCTGTGAAAAATTTGTTAATTGACATATCGCCATGTTGGGTTTGACACTAGAAATGAAAAAAATTAACAAAATATGGGATTTCAATCAGACCAACGAGGGGGGAAACCGCAAATTTGTTTTTTCTTGGTAAATTTTTACTGTTTCCAATTTACTGGAAATTTACTGTTTCCACAATTCTGGAGGGAAGATCAGCTGATAAGTGAAGACATAAACCCAACAGAATCGATCGACACTTTGGAAAGTTTACTTTGCGATTCGAGATACGGTGGTCCAAAGTGGGAATTTTCTTAAAAGGAATTGTCCAAATTTGGTGTTGGCCTGGAGGAAATAGTTTAGGGTTAACCCTAATACTTTTTTAAATTCTTTTGGGTTTAGCTATGTTTCAGAAAGGTTTTTTTTATGTTCAGAAAAAATTTTTTTTTATTTTAAAAAATCCAAAAAAGTTGTATTTTGGAAAAAAATTAAGTTCTAACGAACTTCAAATACTTATATTTATAAAATAAAATAAATTAATTGGCATCTATGCTAAAAATGAGTCGTAATGTGGCATGATTAGAAAATTGCACGCTTGTAATGCCAGTGTATACCGCGAAAATGACGTAAGCGGAATTTTTTCGAAATTCCCTTTTTAATGAAAATAGAAAATTGTCCTATGCTCTTAATCCCAAAATATTAAAAATTATATTTACAAAAGTATAGCAAATTCAATTGTATCCTAAGCTCCACACGCCTTTTGCTGGAAAACCTCCCTCCTCTATAAATAAATATAGAAATAGGTGGAAAATTCGAGCTGTTGGGACAATTTAGTGATGTGAAGAATAAAACCCGTGCACGTCGCTCAAGAACAACTGAGAATATTGCCGCTGTAGCCCAAAGTGTTGAAGAAAACCCTCGTCGTTCTTCGGAATTGGGCATTCCACAAACTTCCATACACCGTATTTTGTATAAGGACTTGGGTCTTAAGGTCTATAAAGTTCAGTTAAAACAAAAACTCCAGCCGGCCGATCATCAACAACGTCGTCTCTTTGAAATGCATGAAAATGATCCGGAATTCCATTGAAAAATGATCTTGACTGATGAGTCCCATTTACAACTCGGTGGCTACGTCAACAAGAAAAATTGTCGCATCTGGGGCTCGGAAAACCCAAGATTTATTGTTGCGAAGCCTCTCTATCCTCAACGTTTGAATGTTTGGTACGGTTTATGATCCGGCGAAGTCATTGGACTTACTTACTTACTTATTTCCCATTAACATTCCATGAAGGAACAGACGGGAACTTCTCTCGACTCATTAAGCTGAGGACGAAATAATTTGTATACTCACTGACCAGGACCTACTGTTTTAAAGTCGGCTCCGAACGGCTAATGCTTTTCTAGAGAAGTTTTTACATGTCTTAGAGATTACACTCTCTTACTCGTAAAGTCGCCAACATTTACGAGGTGGAAACAGTCGTTGAAAAATGTTTGGCGGCCTTAACCGGTTTCGAACTCTGGTTCTTCTGTGTCATAGTCGCACACACTACCTACCACACCACGGCCGTCAACAATTGCTTGATCTTGAATGGTTTCCAAGCACATTGCTCTTCTGCTTGGCTTCTCCAGCTCTCCACTAGATACCCCTACAGGGGCCTTCCGTTGTAAATGTCGTCCAACATCTTTCTCGCGGTTGCGTTTGGATTTAGTCGACGGACATGATCCAGACTGCGCAATCGCTGTGGACATGGACTTGACTATATTCATGTCGTGATGTAGCTCTTGCAGCTTACTGGTTGTTTGACATCTATGCTCTTCGTCGACACAGATTGGGCCATTGATTTTGCGCAGGATTTTTCTGTCAAAAACACCTAGCACGGCTCCATCTACTTTCGCTCCATCTGTTTTGGCGCCGCAAAGAAGTATGGGTGGAATAAGTGTTGCTTTAGTTCGACGAGAAAAGACTCTGTTCTTGAATTGTTTGATTAACTCGAAATTTCGTCTATTTGCCAGCACGAACCTTTGCTTTACTTCGATGCTGACATCATTCTTTCTATTATATATAAATATAAATTCTTCCACTACCTCGACGTTACAACTGCTAGCCTTCTCTATGACGCTTTTTTTTGTCGTCGCTGCGATTGCCTGGGCATGGCAAGCATAAGTTTGGTCTTGTTCTCGTTCACCATCAGACCATTGTTCGCCCAGTCCTTCTCGATTCTATCCTTCCAACGATTTCAATGTCTTCAGCATAATCGAGAAGAATGTGGCCCCTGGTGATGAGAGTGCTGGTATTACTAACTTCTGCAGTTTTTTATATCTTCTCCATCAGGATATTGAAGAAGTTCCTCGATAAGCTGTCGCCCAGTCTGAGACGACTTGTGGTAAAATAAGTAGGGTAAAATGGGATAACCAGAGATGTGAACATTCTGTGGATCTACACTGCGAGTATATTTTAAACGTGTCTACCAAAAATATTAAATCAAAAATCACAACTAACACTGTGCCCCTCCCGCCACTCTTATTTCCAGCAGATGTTCAGTGTTATACCAACAACATCTGACAGAACAGTGACAAGAAGAGCACTGTATTATGTGTGATGGTCGAAAAGGGGTGTGGGAGGGGGAACACAACTACAAAAACAACAAGGCGGACATAGAAAAGCCCTTAGTGTTGTCTTTTTGTGTTGTTGCGTGTGTGGGGAAGACTGTTGTTGTAGGTTATTGCCGACATGGTGCTGATTTATAGTGATGTTTGTTTTTGTTGTGACGTTGACGTAGTTTCGTTAATTGATATTTGTTGGCTATTGTTGTTGTTTGCTTGTTGATGTGCCTGTACGATGGTTTCTGGTTATTGTTGTTATGTTGTAGCGGGTTTACTTTTTGGTTATTTATTTTTGTTTCTCTCTTTTGAGCCGACACTGGACATATGGAATACAGACCGACAACGAAGAGCTCTCGGCGAAGTAGACAAAATATGCGTGTAAGTGTATGGGACGAAACACCGAACACTCCTCTCAATTGGATTTTCAATTGGATTTGTGGTATTCAAAGAAAAATTACACTTTTTGAAATAAATGATCGGATGTTTATCTTTATATATATTTACCCTCGACACTGATTCACTGATACACTGATACACTGATACACTGATACACTGATACACTGATACACTGATACACTGATTCACTGACTCTGTCACGCAGTACGTAGGAATTTAAATAGGCATTCTATAATTCTATAAATAATAATAATAAAAAAAATAATATTTTTTTTTGTACAGAAATTGTGTTTTCCCCAAATTTTTTTTTTACCAAAATTTTTTTTTTCCAAAATTTTTTTTTTTACCAAAATTTTTTTTTCCAAAATTTTTTTTTTTACCTATTTTTTTTTTTTAAAGAAATTTTTTTTTTTACAAAATTTTTTTTTCAACAAAAATTTTTTTTTTCCAAATTTTTTTTTTCAACAAAAAACGGGCGCCATAGGCGCATTACAACTTACTAGTTTCATAATAAAATGAAAACCAACATCAGCCAAAGGGCCACCACAATCACGCTTACAGGACTTTATACTTTTCATGAAATTTTCCAATGTATTTGCCGTCAATCTCTGGATATTTCGCATGTTCCTATTTGAACGGGCCATGTCACCGTTGTGACATCATCGAATTGTTAGAATTTTGATTTATGATCGATCCATTGTTGTCGTCAATTTTTTGTGCTACGTAATGTTTGATGTTTCTGATGTGAGCTGCTTGCACGGAAACGCAGCAGGTTTGACATGCATCGTTTGATGCATGGCCGTTGTTTGTCCCCGAGCAGTTGTGCTTACAAAACACTGGTTTTTTCAGTTGTCGATATCGACGTTGTCCAATATTTGTTTTTTTCCCGGAAGTCCCATTGATTTTTCTGTTTGCGAAATGCTCTGTTTGGATTTTCAACATAACCGGCTTTAATACACAAATAGTACACATATTTCAGGCTTTTTTGCGGAAACGGAAAATGTCAGCATGCATGTTAGGTGGTGAATGAATGCTTAGCACGGCAGTGCTAAAAGCTCATGTATAATTCAATTTATGACTATTGATGCGAATACTTGGGTATGAATGGAAAGCTTTATTTCATGCTCTATTATTCTGTTGCATACCTTTAGGCGTGTAATTGTAATAATTTGTTTAAATTGAAACGTATATTTAAATATTCTACAAAACTACAAATGGTTTTGCGATATAAATGCATCGTCTTATTCTCTATGCAATCACAATCTCCGGTTAAGAGGTAAGCAGCTGTTACGAGGGCAAACTGAGAACTTTGTGCCTTAAAACTTAAGAAACAAAGCTACTTCTGTGAATGACTATACTTTAATAGAAATGTACGCATTATCAGACATTTATTGTGAATTTCAGTGAAAAGGGAATAAAAGTGAAATTCAATGAAAATGGGAACAAGTGGAATTTCAACAATTTCCTGTACTCATAAAACATTATTTTATTTAGTCTGTGGAAAGTTGTGATAAATATTACCGGTGTTCATTGATTAAAAAGTTAATTTTGTTGTATTTGAACCCCCACAATTGATGATGATCATTCAGGTCTCTCAAAATAAATCGTGGATAAATATGGGACGTCGGGCGAGTTGTAGTACATGAGGTGGCTGGACTACGGTCATTTCAACTAAAAAGTTATCATCATATGAACTCAATCTGCAACATGGGTGACCCGATTATTTACAATCCAGCACATGCCAAACCATGAGAGCACTTCGAAGAAGTGCTTGGGGGATTTCAATTGCAATGGGCTATTTCGTTACCATGGCGCAAAAGTGGATACCATCACAAAACAGGACTTCTTTGGGTGAAGCTGCATCAAGCAAAAACGAGGTGGTTCAGACTTTGAAATGGTGATTTTATTTACGGCTGTATAATAGCATCGACATTTTTTTGAATCAAAAACCAAAGCCTTTGGCGAGGAAAAAAACCGTTTTGCTAAGTTGTCATAACAAGTATCCAGAAATTGAACTACACTCTTAGGGAAAGTATGACCAAACGTGCATGAACTGATGACCAGGGCTGGCATTTATATGTATTTGCTTGAAAAAGCTTATTTTGCATATTTATGGCATTTCTTTGTGTTTTTGCATATTTATGGATTTTATGTGTTTTTATGCATATTTATGCAACTCTGTCTGTTTTTTTTTGGCATATTTTTGACCAGTTTGGCAACCCCGCATTTTAATTTGTCAAAAATTGGAGGGAAACTGGTTTTGTGTTTACTTACAATTTTGGTGGTTGAACAAAAGCAGGTAAAAATGCCTAAAATAAAAGAAAGCCGAAGTGATTTTTTTCAGAGAATGGTACAGCAGTATCCAGGTGTGTTTCGGACCGACAAGTCCATATTATTTTGTCAGTACTGCAACTGCAATATTGCTGGTGAAAAAATGTTTAACGTGAAGCAACATTTGGAAACTGCCAAACATAAGGCATTTGCAGAAAAACGTCAAAAGGAACAAACGCTTATAGCTGACTGGCAAGGAAATAAAAATGCTGAATTTCAAATGGATCTATGTAGAACGCTTTTGGCAGCAAATATTCCATTATATAAAATCGAGAATAAAGCAGTAATAGATTTTATTACTAAATACACTGAGCATGCTCCTCCTAGCCGCACGCTCTTACGTACGAAGTATGTGCCACAGCTGTATGAGGAGTTTATGCAAAAAATGAGATCAAAAGTTAAAAATAAGTGCATCTGGCTAACGGTTGATAAACGACTTATTGTGAACAGCGTCTCATAGTAAACTTAATTTTTGGAATTATGGATGGCAGTGACGACGAGAAATGTGTTTCATACTTGCTGAGCGTTGGAACAGTTGAAAAAGCGAATGCCCAATGTATAGGTGCATTTGTAAATGATTCTTTGCAGCTCTTATGGCCAGACGGTAATCAAATTAAATAGCTTTTAAACATGTATGTTCACAAATTTTATATTTTCGTGAAGGAATTCAATATAATAATGTGCGTTTGGTTGTCACTGATGCTGCCTCATACATGATTGCAGCAATGAAGTCTTTGAGAGTGATTTACCCTAAAATGTTACACCTGACCTGTTTTGCGCATGGGCTCCACCGGGTGGCTGAGTATGTGCGAAAACATTACTCAAATGTCAACGAATTTATCGCAAAGATAAAAGCAATTTTTACAAAGGTAGCAGAATGTATACATATTAATTCAATAATATTTTATTACTTTTCATTTATTATTTTAAGGCGCCTTCTCGTAATCGACAATTTAAAACCATGTTTCCAACATTGGAATTGCCACCAAAACCATGTATTACGCGATTATTACATGGATTGAGGCTGCGGTATAAAGGCCAATTTTGGATGTTTGGTCGACAGTATCAAAAAGCTGCAAACGAAGGGTCTTGTTCTTCACGAAAGCCTTGGCGTGATTAAAGCCGTTGGTAATCAATTAAAAAGTCTTCACACTGACTGCTTTTTTTCTAAATTTTCAAATGTATTTCAAAAAAATCCTGGCTACCAAAATATTCTACAGATAAATTCAATATTATACGAAAATAAGAATATAAGAAATGATTTTGTTGATGAATTATCCCCAGCAGAATTATCATATTTTAAAAATAGTCCAACCACTTCAACAGATGTGGAAAGATCATTTTCAATTTATTCTGATGTGCTAAGTAACCAACGCAGATCGTTTCTGATTGAAAATTTAAAACAGCACATGATTGTGCATTGTAACTATGACATTTTAAAATAAAAAATATATAAATAAAACCCTTTTTGTGTGTAATTTATTGAAAGGTTCTTGCATATTTAATTGCATATTATGCATTTTTTTGAGGCTTTTTTAAGCGCTTAAAACCAATTTTTTCAGTCATATTTCTGCCAGCCCTGCTGATGACATACGGGTACGAATGTCTATCATTGCACAGATGTGGTCTCGTCCTTCACGATGTTCCATATTTGTCACACCTGTTTTCTGGAATTTCCCATATTTCTATAACGAACGTTTACAGATAATTTGAGAACTCAACACATTCGAATTATTCACAAGCGTTGATGATTTGTCAACGTATGTTTTTCCTTCAGGGTACGAATTTCTGCCTCGTGCACAGCCCCCGACGCATATTTTGTATTTCCAAGCCTGAAATGCGATCTTTAAAGGGACTCCGCACGGATAAAGTTTTAAAATGGGTTTTTGGTGTGAAAATAACCCAAATTAAAACTTTATCCGTGCGGAGTCCCTTTAATGATCTGTGAATATAAAGATTATATCATGCTCCGTTTGTTGCTTAATGGAATGCTGTAAGAAATAATAGATCAGCGGTAGGAGCTTATTTGAAGTCCTCGAGGAACCTTACCATTTAGAAGTAGTAACAAAATAAGAAAATCGATGGACAAAATGTTTTGAGCTACAAGGATTCTATGTTGAGAAACAAAACAAATTTTTTTTTTGCCAAAAATATATTTTTTATTCAAAAAGTTGGGTTGTTAGTTAAAAAAAATTAACATATATTTTAGGAATATATTCAAAGTTGAAGACTTTTCGTAGGCGGGTTGGTATCGTGCTTGTCTATGAGCCCGGGGGGTTGTGGGTTCGATACCCACCAGAGGCTTTGGACTAGCCATATGGTCTGAGTAACTCGGATTACCTTCGAACCCAAAATTAAAATACAAAATTATAAATAAAAAAAATTTTTATATTTTTTTGTTTTAACAAAATTTATCAATATTTTCTGATATCAGAATTTGAAAAAAAAATTATTTTATTTTTCGAATTTGTCGAAATGCATTTGATACATTTTAAAACTTAGTCTTTGCCAACAACCTGTGGATGCAAAATTCATAAATTGTTGCTAGATGAGCTACAGGGTCCAAATTTGAAAACCTCGGTTCTGAAAAAAATGGAAACATCCGCTAAATTTGTATTTATATTTTACATTTTAAATGAATAAGGCGGTGGTTAAGACTTAATATGATTTGACGTTGTGGTTTTCTTTCCTAGAACATTTTAAACGAAAAAAAATATTTTTTCGACCCCGTCTCAGTTTATTGAGTATACCTAAACTATTTAAAGTCCAATTTGAATCAGGTAAATATATTTACTTAGCAAACAGAATGGTTAAAAAATACGCTGGAGTCATCGGAAAAATATCGCTAATGCGAAAAATGTTATAGTCGTTGGAAAGTGAAAATTTGAAGAAAAACAAATCGATTTTTTTGTGATTTTTTTTTGCCTAAAAAAGGTTAATAATTAATTGTTAATAAAATGTTTTCTTATCCTGAACATAGCGAAAAAGTTTGAATTTTCTGAAAGATAACTAAACGTAGATAAATTTGGCAAAAAGAAAATTTGGGGTTACCCATATTCTTTTTCCGCCAGTCCACATTATTTTAAACAAAACTATCCAAAGTGTAATCCAATATTGTTGTGTCCGTGCCTTCTTAGTAGAGGTTTACGCCGACTGTGTTAGCTTCGGCGGCGGCGTGGATGCCGGCAAGAATCGGCGGCGGCGGCTTAGCCTGTAGATAAAACCGGCGGCTGCGGCGTCTTCTTGGCCGTCAAATTTGTCGGCGGCGTAATTTCCTATTTTAATTTAAAAAAATAACGCTTTAAATGTTTTATAAGTATTTAATAAAAACAAAAATTGCTATAAAATCAATTCACAGTCGTTTTTCACAGACTTGTTACATATATGTATGTAATAATATAAAAAATTCAAGTCATTGCATTTCTTCAGCAGTAAATTAATAAATAAAAAATTAAGTTAAACTTTCTTTGCATGTATCGTAATTGTCATGTATGAAAACAATTTTATTGACGTTGTGAGGACTGAGTTGCGATCGTTTCTGAGTAATTGTAAGACCAGCAATAGAAAAGACTCGCTCACTTGGTGTGCTCGTTGCCGGAATACATAGCACTTTTTGTGCTAGCATAGATAGTAAGGGCATTGCCGATGCCTTTTCTGAGTTGCGAGGACTGAGTTGCGATCGTTTCTGAGTAATTGTAAGACCAGCAATAGAAAAGACTCGCTCACTTGGTGTGCTCGTTGCCGGAATACATAGCACTTTTTGTGCTAGCATAGATAGTAAGGGCATTGCCGATGCCTTTTCTCTCCAGAAAGTTAATACGACTTGGCATGAAGACAAACTTAAAAGTAGATGGCATTCAGCTTCCAAATTACTGTTTTTGGTATTTGTAGAATGTCGTTGAGCCAGCTTCATTAATTTGCTTACAGATGGAGATTCCCTATAACTATCCTGCTGATTGCTGGCTTGTTGTACATCGCCAATCAGCTCTTTAAACATTTTTAACAAAAAATCAGATTTTGTAAGATTTTGCTCTTTACAGTACTCTGAGACACAGTCCAGTGAATTGAATCGCGGATCTAATAACGATGCGCAGACTAGTATATCTGATATTGGGAATCTCGAATGCAATTTACTTTTTATATTATGTTTCATTTCAGTCAAAGAAGGCGGGACATTGATCTCAGCTTCATCCAATATTGATACTATCTCTGTTCTGATGATTAACGCAAGACTTATTGATGGATACGAATCTCCAGACAGACTATTTACTGCGTCCTTAAATTGTTGCAAGAAGTCTCGTAATTTGTATAAAAGCTGTGCTTCCGTCTCTAATAATATCAAATCAGTCTTATTGCTGCTTGTGAGCAATTTATTAACGGCAGTTCTTTGGCACCCAAGACTGTGTAGCATTGCTAAAACGCTGTGCCATCTAGTTGGGACAGCGTTTTTAAGAGAAACATTTCTCTTATCCACCAAACTACTTCGCAAGTCATTGGGGTTGTTTATATTCTTATAAGTTTGCAAGGGAACATCATCTAAAGGTCCAAAATTATCATCGTAGTCAACCCATTCAGTATCTTCGGATGCAAGCAGTTCTTCTAAATTGTCAATATTAGACAACACTTCATTTTGAAGTGCGTCAGCTTGACATCTCAAAACATGTGTCTTAAATCGTAAAGCCCTCACAATATGTTTGCACTTCACAATTAAATTTTTAATTTCCGAAACGGAATTGTAGCCATCTACATTTAGCAAATTGTGTAGTCCATGCCCAAGGCAGAAATGATTGTTAATACATCCCAAATTAATAGCTTTTTTGATATTGCTGCCTTGGTCGGTTACGACGAAATTAGATCCCATTTGCAAATTATATATTTGAGTTATATCTTCAAGCTCCGTCAAAATATTACTTCCAGAGTGAGATTTTGACAAGTATTTTGTTTGTAGTGTTAAATGCTTCATCTCAAAATTGGGTGACAGGAAATGGAATGTAAATGTTATATAACTTCTTCTTCTATAATTATCCGTCCACAAATCGAAAGTTAAGGCAAAGTGTTTTTGTCCAGATACTATACGTGTAACTGCTTTTAAAACGCATTCATACACATCGTCTAGTGCAGTTGTTGAAAGCGTTTTATAATGTGGAATATCATCAGCAGCTACCACAACTTTATACTTGGTTAAGAAGTCTTTAATTCCATTGTGGGAAATTATATGAAATGGTAGCAGATCTCTAGCCATCCACAAAGCTAGCTCTCGTCCCAGCATCCATTTTCTATCTTTTGGAGATCTAATAGGAGCCGATTTGTTGAAAAAATTTGATATTGTTCCTCCTGCAGCTAATGAAGTACTCTGGGAATCGATATCGCGTACATTATGTTCAATTTTTAGGTGACGAATTAAATTCCCTGTTGAACAGTTCTTGGAATATGACTGAATTTTAGCACTGAAACAATTTACAAAATCTTACTTGGAACTTAAAAAAGTGAAATTAACTATTACCATGAAAATATTATCGTTTCGTCGTCTTTTTTCCAAGCATCCAAACATAGTTTACAAAACACCTTGTCCTCTTCAATGCATTTGTTTTCTTTTGTCACTATTAAGATGCCAAAAAACTCCCATACTTTACTTTTGCGATTTGCATTACACTGAAGTTTGATTGAATACATGCTCAATGGCTTATCCATCTATTTGTTGTGAGAATATTGAATGGAAATATTTCTAATACTGATTGATAATAATATTGTGACACTTTATACAATTATTTACGTGCATACAAATTATATGTAAACAACACTTGAACTACAGCTGATAAATGTTCTAGAGATGGGACATAGGGAGTTGGGAGATGAGACAATCTCAACGATTAATCGATTAGTTGAAATATCTATTTGACGGCTTTTTACGATATATTTAAAATTTTTATTTTTTAAAGTTCTATAAAAAGTTCTGACGCCGAACGCCGCCGCCGCCGCGCCATTATTTATGTGACTCGGCGGCGGCGCGTCATAAAAAGCAAAAAATCGGCGGCGGCGGCGGCGTGGCGCGGCGGCGTAAACGTCTACTTCTTAGCAATTTGCCCTTATCAGCTCAGCGTCTCTACAGAATTGTGGGAACTGCAGCATCACCTAGATAAAGTGAGCGAAAAATAAGTAGAACTCTAGCAACTCCCCTTCCAGTACCTGCCATATAAACGATCACTTTGGAAAAGATGCATTTCAATTATTTTTTCGTAAAATTCGTTGATCTTTTGCCAGATGAAAAATCCGATGGATACTTCGGAAATACGAGACTTTTATGTTTCTACTGAGGTTGAGGGTATAATTGGTTTACCCAACTCCAACTTTCTCATATGGTATTTTGTAAATACGCCCTAATTTTTAACTTCAACAGTTTTTCCGAAATAACTGGTATTGAAATGGTATTTCTTTTTTTTTTCGTCTGTAATCCAAATTACACTATTTTCATTTGAATTAACCAAACTATAAACTCTTTTGACTGGACACAGGAAACCAAAACCTTGGTAAAAACTCCAATCAATTTAGAATTGGAGTGTAAAAGTCTCTAATTTAACATGCATCTCGTTGATGGTAAAATAGTTTTTATCTTCAGTGTAAATTCCTCGAATTAGTTGACTAATTTCCCTTATGAATTTCTCAATATACATATGTATTTGTATAAGGATTTACCTGGCTCCAAAAATTGCTCCCTATTTACCCTGTCCTATAATTTAAGCCTTTTAGACCAATAAGTCGACATTCACCCATGTGGTCGGTGACATTCACTGGACGTAAAGGCCACATTACTTGCCGTACAACAATTTATCAAATTGTACCGGTCAGTTCCATTAAAGAGCAATCAATCAGATATTGATGTTTACACCAACCCTCCCACACCGCCCAGCCATGATGGTGTTGGGTGCGCCAAACCACCATCACATTATTCCCACATGTGACATGTGAACAATTACGTGGAAAATACTTGTACCATTACAACAACATCATGTCAGTCCACACACTTTTCGGGCGAACTAATTATTGATCGCATGCGATTGCCAGCGTCCGAGCTGACAGAGAGTATTTAGCACGCAATTATTTAACAAAAGGACTCGTCGTTCGTTGCCTGTACAAATCTGTATCTGTTTATTTATTGAGAAACAATTTACTTTGCCTTATGTCGTTACGTCTTTTCAATTTAATGGCTGTGAGTGTGTGTGTGTCCGCAGTATTAAGCGGATTTAATAAATTTATTTTTCAATACATTCTCTGTTCGCCTTTTTTGTTGCAGCTTTTGCTCCTTCTGTTGTTAAACATTTTAAAGCCCAAGTAAAATACAAGTAATACAATGCCGGCAACACCAGGACCTGATGTATTGGGAGCATTGCCAGCAGGAAGAGCAACGTGAGGAGGTGTACATACACATTCACTTGATTGTTCGTACGTACATGCAACAGCACTCAAGTGTACGGCAGCAGAGACGTAGTGCGGAATGTCTCGGCTTTGTCTCTGGACCCCATCGAAGTGGTCCAAATAGAGTCAGCATTCTTCGCTATTGAAACAGCTTCGGGTTAAGGGGGGCATACATTGCAGGGTGAACATAAAGGGTAGACTATTTGAAAGAAGACACTTAACGCGGTAAAATCCTATTCAGACTAAGAAACCTTGTAGTTTATGGACAAGCCTTCCAAATGATGATCGATGACAATATAGAAGACCGGCGACCTAAGTCACATGTGAGTTTTTTTACAGGCACTTCTATGGACCTGACGAAAATTTGCTATGAGATGTCCTTTCCCTATCTTAAGTTTACAGGCTAGTTGCCACTAAGTACGTTTCTCAAAGGAATGCGATCCGTAGAAAAACCTACAGTTGACCTTTTGTTGGAATGTCTGTCAAGTGAGTTAATTTATAACAAAGACAATTTAGGTACACATTACCTCGTCCATAGAAAAGTCTATGTAATGGTAGAGCCAACTGAAAAAACTGATCCATTGATAGTGAATAGTCTAGGAGACGATAGCCTAACAAGAAACAAAATATCTTACACAAGGATGTATGTGACACCAGAATAGGAAGACTGTTAACTAAAATGGTAGAGACAACCAACCCAACTTATTATATTAGACTATGCCAATCGTTCTCTACGAAACAAGACCATACACAAGGTAAAATGGTAGATGTAACTGAAAAAAAAAAACAGAACATATTTAACTAAGTCCGTTGATAGTAAGAAGTCTAGGAAATGATAGCCTACGAAAACAATTCTTACTTAAGGTAGTTTGTAAAAACCCGAACGGGAAGCCAGTTAACTGATATGGTAGAGGCAACTGAAAAAAACTTGAATATATTGAACTGTATCAGTCGATAGACGATTGTTTATGGAAAACTACCTCACACCAGCTGATTTGTAAATAAAAAGATTGGAAAATTGTTCACGAAAATGGCAGAGACAACTGAAAAAATACTTGTTGCATGGTTCAGGAGACATTACTCCAAGGGAAGGGACCTAACTCATAGATGTTTTTAAAAAACCTGGATGAGAAAGCGGTTAAGTAAAATAGTAGAGGCAACTGAAAAAAACTTGCGACGTAGTTCAGGAGCCGTTATTGTAAGGGAAGAGGCCTAGCATAAGAATGTTTGTAAAAACTGGATGAGAAGGCTGTTAAGTAAAATGGTAGAGGCAACTGACAAACTTGTTAATATGCTGTGTCCGCCGATAATTCGTAGTCTAGGAAACTTTCTAAGAGAAAGGACCAAACGCAAGGAATATGAAATGGTTTAAGTAAAATGGTAGAGGCAACTGAAAAAAAAATTGCTGCATAGTCCAGGAGACGTTAGTCTAAGGGAAGAGACCTAACGCGAGGATATTTGTGAAAACCTGGATGAGAAATCGGTTAACTAAAATGGTAGAGGCAACTGAAAAAACTTGCGACGTAGTTCAGGAGCCGTTATTCGTTGTCTAGGAAACTTTCTAAGAGAAAGGACCTAACGCAAGGAATATGAAATGGTCTAAGTAAAATGGTGGATGCAACTGAAAAAAAAACTTGCTGCGTAGCCCTGGAGACGTTAGTCTAAGAGAAGAGACCTAACACGGGGATGTTTGTGAAAGTCTGGAGGAGAAAGCTGTTAAGTAAAATGGTAGAGTCAACTGAAAAACTTGGTAATATGCGGTGTCCGTCGATTATTCGTCGATAATATCTAAGAGAAGAGACCTAACGGAAGGAATGAGAAACGGTTTAAGCAAAATCGTAGTGGCTACTGAAAAAAAGCTTGTTGCATAGTCCAGGAGAAGTTAATCCAAGGGAAGAGACCTAACACGAGGATGTTTGTGAAAACCTGGATGAGAAATCGGTTAACTAAAATAGTAGAGCCAACTGAAAAACATGATAATATTCTCCGCCGATAAATCGTGGAGACTATCTAAGAGATGTCTTAGATAGCCTAACTTAAGGAAGTTATTCCACAAACTGGATGGGGAAGCGTTTTTAAGTAAAATGGTAAAGACAACTGAAAAATTTTATTGTGGTAAGTACTCCATGAGACGTTAGTCTAACAGCACAAAACCGTATGAGAAAACTGTTAACTAAAATAATAGAAGCAACGGAGAAACTTAAATCACCAACAAAATGTAGTTTAGAAAGCGATAGTTTAAGAAGAGATACCAATGGTAAATGAAATGGTAGATGAAACTATGCCGATCTTACAATTATTAGTTGACGTAATGGATAAACAACTCCATACACCTATATATGGTCGGCACAAGTATATTTCATATTATTCTGTACGTACAACTATTTGTTGGCTTTGACGCAAGAGGCCAATACGATATTTAGAAGATTTCCAATGGGTGGATTCAAGGTCAAAGGCATTCTCTTGGTTTTTGTTTGACAGCCTTATAAAAGAAACCAATTTCCATGATATCAAAATAATTTATTTAAACAAATTTCTCACAGTGAATGAATATTTTTTTTGCGTGGTGGAGGCAACTGAAAAACTTGCTAATATGCTGTATCCGCCGATAATTCGTAGTCTAGACACTATTTTAGCGAAGAGACCGGACGCTAGGAATGGGAAATGGTTTAAGTAAAATGGTAGCGTCAACTGAAAAAGTTGCCTCTACAATTTCAATAAACATTATGGATCACCGGCACTCATTGAAGACAAAACTTTGGCTTATTGGTGTGCAGAATGTTAGAGATTGTTAGATGTTAGATGTTTCTGTATGCATCGCATACCTCCTGGCGACTTCCAACGGTGGCCACGCTACTGTCGCTTACACGATGTGCAACTTTGTACTCGAGTTAATGGTGTATTTAGTTGTTTTTGTTTTTTTTTTCGTTTGACGAATATTTACAATAACGACAGTTTCAGTAATAACAAGGACAGCATCTGGAGCCATTGACGCAGTAACTTCGGTGTATTTATGTAAAGAACAGGCGACATTGTCAAGTCCGTTGATAAATGAAGGGCCATTAAAAATTACAAAAATAGATTGAAACGAAAATGTAAAAAAATATGCAATTGGCCGAGACGAATCTTAAAATACCTTCACTATCCATTAAGTTCGGTAGTAAGTCCCATCTGTCGGACTGTGGTGGCTGAGCTGTGAATGCATGGCCGGAGATGAATTTATGCCAAAATATTCCAAATACGTTTGCGTTTTTTAAGTTTTCGAATCAGATTTCTGTTCTCCATGCAGGCACAGACGTTCAGTGTTGTTTTTCCCGCTTCCCTTTTCCTCAATGGCTGCGGACTTAAAATTTGTCAAGGGTCACCCATGGAAAGGCAGATGTAAGGCACCCTTCATCAGATGATAGAGTATGCCTTGTGCAATTGAATGTACTTCAATTAATTGTTTTCGTGTTCCGACATAATGACTGCGTGTATTTTTGTCAGTGTTTCTTCAATTGTGGCCAAGTACATACGTTTTATATGAATGATGGACAACGAAATGAGACATTGTCAGTTATATTGTAAAATGGAAAATGTTCGTGGAAGATGTCAATCATAGGCTGCATTTTGCGAATTAAATGAGTTTCACTAATAACTGAACCTATGGACAAAGGGGGGACCTCACTGACGGCTTCATGTTCCAGTTACTTTCCTGTAGCTCACTGTAACAAATGAGCGGGAGACTTGGAGCTATGGAGACAGCTTCGTGAAGCAGCTGTTAAGCAAAATGGTAGAGACAACTAAAAAAACATAATACATTATTCGGTGTCCCAAAGTGCTTTTATTACACCGTGTTACAGAAAATCAATTTTTTTCTGTCCTATGAACCAAATGCACATATTCGGAAAGAGGGGAAAAAATAAAAATACACGGGTATCGGCGATTTTCATGTACACGTCAGAATTTTTTTTTTTAAGTTTGAAGTATAAAGCTCTTAGTGGCCTGTGTGGAAGCCTTTGGACCGATTTTTAAACCTTTTTCAGTGTTCCAATCGAGCTGATTTTTGGCAGGCAGACTCGTGGAAATGTCTGTATCACGTCAAATTTTTTAAAAAATAGATTTTTATCAATTCTCAGATTTTCCTAAATTTTTTTAAAATGGTTATTGTTTTTTTTAAGGTTTCAGTTCAAAAAACATTTTTTTTCAGAATTGAAAATCTCAGAATTGATAAAAAAATTTGACGTGATACAGACATTTCCACGAGTCTGCCTGCAAAAAATCAGATCGATTGGATCACTGAAAAAGGGTTAAAAATCGGTCCAAAGGCTTTCACACAGGCCACTACGAGCTTCAAAATTCTGACGTGTACCTGTAAATCGCCGATACACGTGTATTTTTATTTTTTATCCCCTTTAAGAAAAAGTAAATTTGGTTCATAGGATAGAATGTGTGTAACACGGTGTTATTTTCACTATAATTTCGATCAAACGATAAAGTACTACGAATCAAAAGTAATGATGTGACCTAAAAATTTAACACAATATGTATATAAAAGAAAAGTTTAACAGAAATTGGCAAACAAATAAATAATATTTTTTTTGGGTAACCTTATAAAATCATAGAAAAATAAATTTTAACTTCTTTTCATTTAAGTTGAAATAGACAAATTTCTTTCACATCAGCAAAATTAACAACAAATTCTAGTAAACAAACTTTATAACGAAAACAATTTCAAACGAAGAAAAATAAATGTTGAAATCACGGTCGTTTTTGTAAAAGCACCAGAATTAAAAAACAAAATGGTTTCCATCTGATCTGATTCACACCAGAGTCTTCAGAGTAATCGGCCGAAGTCGCCCAGCAAATCTGCGACCTCTTGGCAAACCTTCGACTAATAAACGGTCGACCGGTGTCTTCGTAGCAAACGTTGGACCGAAGTCGCCGATTTAAATGATCGACCGGAGTTCCCTCAGTTTGATCAAAGTGCTCGCAGCAAACGTTCGTCCGAAGTTGATTAGGTAAATGGTTGACCGAAGTCCCCACAGTAAACGACCGATCAAAGTCATCGCAGCAAGAGTTTGACCGAACTATCCGAGATAAACGCTCGCAGCAGTAAACGGATACTTTGGAATATGAATCATGTATATTTTACTGAGGGTGAGAGTACATGTAAGTCGGTTTATATGACTGGAAATTCGACCACTTGTTTAAACAGCGATTTCTTCGTTAATTTCAGGGCTCATATTTCTCATACATAGAAATATTTTATCTAGTTCCACAATTTATTGTACCAGTCGGCTATGAATTATTCTGCTAATTGCGATCTCAATGTCATTTGGCTGAGAGCTTCTATTAGAAAAAATGGGGATTGTTTGTAATTGAAAAAAAATTACTTTTTAAGAACTATAGCATCCAATTTTGATCCGACTAGCCTAGAAGCCGGCAAACTCCGAGCGGAAGGTTCATTTCTGATATTGTCGTGCTAGAGCTCACAGCCGATTGTCGTCCTAGAGCTCATAGCTTATATCGATGAAATTTGGATATGCTCAGACATTTACAATCTTGTTCTAATACAACTGCACTACAAGCTCTATATCGATTTGAGGTACTGCCACACTAGTTGTCACATATTATATCCTATCTTGCCATAGCATGTATGGATCCAAGAGAACAATTGCTCTATAAACACAAGAAACTGTAGTGAACGTTACCACGATAATGTTGGGTTAGGTTGAAATGGAGGATCGGCCATGACAATGACCGTCTCATGTCGTTGACATACACCTAGGCCAGCAATTCGGCCTGTTGTGCGCTACTGGTTTTTTCTTCGAATTCCCTTCCCCTTTTTTACGTTAGGAATTCAGTCCCCTCTATAAAGTTTCTTAAATTCCTTATGTCCATTCCTTTGACGACCGACAGGTCATCTAAGATATTCTCTTCCAATTGGATTATCCTGATTTGCGAGAAAGCGGGACACTCACACAGGAAGTGTTTCGGCGTCCTCTCCGCATGCCCTACATTCGTCGTTCTCGGAACATCCTATCCTAAATAGGTGTCCTCTGAGGCTAGTGTGTCCTGTGATGACCCCAACTAGCTTACTCAGTTTGATTAAACCCGAGTATTCTCCCGATAAAAAGCGATTTTTTTTTGTTGGTCTACTCTTAATAAAATGTCTTACATTTTTGTTTTTTTCGTGGGCCTCTGTAAGTGAGGATAGCAATGGATCATCCTGTGGTTTTCTAGAAACATAATCAATTGTTCAGACTCTAGCACTGCTTGTAGATCTCTTGCAGCCATCAAGACATGCTTTAAATGTTTGCATCTAATTGTAGTACATACTTTTATGAACTTTTCACAATTACTTACTTACTTACCCTGCGTCACGTATGATTAACATACGGTAACGTTTATTACTAATTGGCCATCACTCATACGCTCCGCCGCACCATACTCACCCACGCTTGGTGCGTCATCTGTTCCAATTAAAAATGGCAGAGCAATTGTCTAATTTCCACATTAGCCATGTGTGGAAGGAACATGGGAGAACAGCATTTTATTGCAGACAATATCAATAAAAGAAGTCACTTTGGTTCCTTGTGTTCCACTCCGAAATTAATGTGATTTGCAGGAGCCCATTAAATGTCTTTTGTTAAATTAGCTGTTCGTTCCAGAGTTCTTTTCATTGTCTCTGTCGATGATGACGTTGTTGCTGTCGTTGGTAGGACGTCTCTGTTGCCACTGAACTTAACACGCCATGTTGTGTGCCTCGGAATGGATATCCATATACATGGGAATACACTTAGGGTCCTCCAACTCCATTGTGTGCGTCTATCGGTTAAATTGCCTACTCGCGAATGGAAAACCGAAAGCGAAAGTGTATCATGGACTAATCTGTTTGTATTGACTCTCGACAATGCGGGGCAATGGAAATAAGTATGTGTGGCCTGCAGATGTCGTTCGAGAAAATGGTACCAAAGAAAAACTGTATATGTGCCGATATAAAGTCAAAGATGAGGTGAGATGGGGTGAGGTGAGGTACGTATAAGCAAAGCAAACAAAGCAAAATAATAATAGTAGATCGTCCGGAAATTTTTCATATTATTTTACAGCTTAGAGATATGCACAGGCTATTTTGAATCAAGTCCACAGAGCTCCTATCTTAAAACAATCTTATCCCGGAGTTATTTGGGGTCAATTCTCCAAAAAATTAAGTGGAAATCTCTGCTGATATGTGCATGGATGATTACTGGCCTGAATTTGGTGATAATGGGACAAAAGGATCACAACTCAATATTTTCGAAAAATTGGTTTCTTCCATAAATTAATTCAGAGTACATAAATCTAACTACTGCCTATTTTTATATTGTGTCTATTTTTATATTAATTGCATTCCTTCTGCACGATGAACTAAAGAGAATTATTTTTAGTTGCGTTGATGTGTTGGAATTTTGAGCTGTGACCCTGTTGTATTTACGGTGCGATATGCTGTTTTTTTTGTGCATATTACCAAGTTTGTCCATAGTTCTCGCAGCATATCGTCAGTCTATATATAAGTTATAGAAGACCTGACATGTGGTGAGCCAATAGAGTTGTTTCATCAGCAGATCTTATTGACTAGCAAATATTTAATACTTAGTTAGCATAAATTTTTCTTTTCCAGTAAAACACAAAATATTTGTTTAATTGCATTGGGTTTTTTTTGTACGAATTCAAAACATTTATCGCTTTTTTTCAATTTTTGGCAATAGATATTAATTTGAAATATATGTTTTTTTATCTTCCCCATTTTGGACCCTTTTTTTCTGGTTTTTGCAGCTGCTGTTGCCTAAGACGGCAGCAATTTCCAAACATATATGTCATTTCCACTTCAAGTCATTTATGATTATTTTTAAAACGTTTTCCCACATGCTCTATATTTAACTCGCCTTGCAGTATTTTCAGTATCCTTTAATTGTTAGCTGATTTTATTAAACTTTTTGGTTTTCCCCACCTTCTTTATTCCGTAGTGGGCGTGGCCATCCTCGGATTTTACATAATGCACAATACCGAATTGTATCGAAAACAAGTGAGAACGTTTCAGTCGGGCAACACGACTCCTCAGTAATAAAGGGTGTTTTTTATTGGGGTATAGAACTTTAAGTTGGCATCACTTTTTTAACTGGCGGCCATTTTGTCAGCTGTCAAGTGATTAATATTTAGTTTGGTGTGCCATTTGATCATGAACAGGTTGACAAAAGAACAACGCTTGCAAATCGTGCAAATTTATTTCGAAAGTAATGGTTCAGTTCGCGAAGTTCACCGCAAGCTCCGTCCATTTTATGCCATTACATCCACAAAAACTGACTGTTTGGTGTGCTCTATGGGCTGGTGGAGTCATTGGGCCATACTTCTTCCGAAATAATGCTGGAGAGTCAGTTACCGTTAATGGAGACCGGTATAGAGCCATGATAACCGACTATTTTGTTCCCGAATTGGATGGCATGAATGTGGATGAGTTGTGGTTCCAACAAGTGGTTGAAAATTGGACCTGTAGAATTGGCTTTATTCGAGCCAGTTGCGGCGTTATCCGATACGCTTCGGAAATTTTTGACTTTATATATATATTTTGTAATATTTGACCAGTCTTGACTCTTACTTTCTCCCTTTATTCTGTACTTTTTTTACTCCTTTTAATCCCCTTTACAAACTAATTGACATATTTCACCAGTTTTGAACCCATTTTTGCCTTTTTTTTAAAAATGTAATTATTCCGTCGATTTTTATTTTTTTTCGCACATTTTTGTTTTTTCCCCATTTAGTACCTTTTTTTATCCCATTTGTGCCCTGTTTTCTTGCCTTCTCCAACTATTATTTACTTGTTGTTGCCAAAAATAATTTTACCATTTTTTTCATTTAGTACCTTTTTTTTATACCATTTGACCCCTTTTTAGTAATCATGCCTCTCGATTGCAATTATTTCGCACATTTTTGTTTTTTTTCCCATTTAGTACCTTTTTTAACCCATTTTTGCCCTATTTTCGTACCATCCCCAACTATTATGTACTTGTTGTTTTCCTTTTTTTCTAATTCATTTTTGTTTGTTTTTATTCATTTAGTACCTTTTTTATCCCATTTTGGACCCTTTAACTTTCCTAACTATTATCCCCTGGTTGTTGCCAAAAATTTGTTTACCCTTTGTTTTTTTCCCTTTCTGTAACTTTTTTATCTCTCCTTGACCCTTTTTTCGTCCCATCTGTAAGTCATTTCCACCTGTTGCAGATTTTTTATCATTTATATTATAGCAGTTTTGGACCGTTCAGTCCCCTTTTCCATTTGTACCTTTCATTTAGAACCTTTTTTTATCCCATTTTGGCCCCTTTTATGTAACTTTCCCCCTGGTTGTTGCCAAAAATTTGTTTACCCTTTGTTTTTTTTTTCCTTTCTGTAACTTTTTTATTTCTCCTTGTCCCTTTTTTCGTCCCATCTGTAAGATATTTTCACCTATTGCAGATTATTTCTCATTTATATTAGAGCAGTTTTGGACCGTTCTAGTCCCATTTTCCATTTCTTCCAATTTTTGGCCTATTTATGTTGATTACCAGATTTTTTGCCACCTTTTCGTCCCTTCTCTACCTATTATCCACATTTTTTTTTGCAAACATTTGATTCACCATTTTTCCTACTTTTTGTCCCCTTTTCCCATCTTGCGAGAGCAGCCAAAGACTGCTCAAGAGCTGGCAATGCACCCTGAAAAATAACAGCCGTACCATTGGACCGTATTTCTGAAAAGCAAATGATGGAGCCGTTCGATGATCACCGACTTTTATTTGCCCAAAATGAAAGCATTGGACTGGGTTGACATGTGGTTTCAACAGCAAGCGAAACCATGAACCAATCGAGAGGCGGATTTGGCGAACAATTAATCGTACGTTTTGCCCGCCCCCGTCAGATTCTTTTTTGTGGGGGCACGTCATCATTGCTGCCATGGGACACAACATTACACGAGTCATTGGCGAGGAACAATTGAATTCATGGGTGATGGTCCATTTCGGTATCACAAGTTTCGGTTAAAGTTTTTTTTATAATTTTCTTCGCTTTGTATCGGAAAATTGCTTGGAGGCCTTTTAGTTTTAACTCGGATAGGGCTCTGGGAAAGCTAAAGTCTTAGTTTTCCCTCAACCTGTTGTTGCGCCACTACGGTTCCCATCACCACCTAGTTTAGTATGATAATTATATTGGGCACAATGCAAATGCCACATATTTCTCCTATCCATAATTGTTGCATTCATAATTTTGCCGTGGCGTGCAACTCGCGAACAATGCCATTAATTGACACATAGGAAACGTCGTTCCAAAGTAGGTGAATGCAACGGAAAGAAAAGGAAAGTCATGATGAACCTATTGTGGCTGAAATTAATGATGATAGGCAACCAAAGGCAGCCGACAGACGATAAGTAAATGTTGCTCATAATTCCCCGTGCAGAAAACTGTGTGTGAATAAATATTTATTACGTTCATGTTTGTGTATGTGTATGCGTATGGCTGCGATTGTGTTTGTGGATAAACCACATATTCATGATTGTAATTTCAGAAAGGATTGTTGTCGGTGTGATTATGTCGCCGTCGACATTCGTCGCTGATGGCACAAAAGGACTAGACGGCAAAAGCTCAAACATTCCATATTTATTTTACCCCTCGGCCACAATTGCCTCAGTTGCTGGGACAGCCAGGTTATTACGAGTATTGCCATCGCCGTCAGCGTTTTCACGTACGCTGGCATTGCCACTACCACTGCAATGCGCCGGAAAATGCCTGGAATGCCATAAAGGATGCAATTAAGATTTGTTGTCGTTATTTTGTTGTGTTGTCTATCTGTGAAAGTGTTTCAACTTTTCGCCGAGGGCTTAGCATAAATTCATTCTTGTGCTTTTAGCCCTCGCTTTCTTCCGGTTCATTTTTAAATAGACAACGTTTAAAACATAACAATTTGGTGCAGCTTTGCTGCATTGCATACGATGTCATGATTTAACTTTAAATTCGTATTTGTTCGCTTGCAGTTGCCACAAACTGGTACGGGTGTCCGCGAGTCATTAATGAAAACTCTTAATGGAATATGGATTTTTGGCTCAAAAATCGAGGAATTGAATGGAAAATTTTGCGTCAATATTAAAAAAGGGATAATAATCTGTAAATTGTATTTTTTTTGGAAGTTGTTGCCATTTACACGATGACTTTCTGCTAGATTTTATAATCATGATTTTCAAGTTTTAGGCGAATGGTGTAGAGAAGATTGCGGGGTAGAATAAAAAATAAAATTTGTTTTTGATTTCACACATTTAGCTTGTCGACAATTTTACAAATCAACAAGACTCATGTAAAAACTTTAAAAAAAAAATGCAATCAACGGAGTTGCAAGCAAAAAGTCAGCGTAGAAATTCATATGACTTTTGGAAGCAAATCCAAAAGAGAAATAGAAAAAAGTCATCGTATAATTGGGACTCGAAGCCATTGTGAATTTTTGTCAACTCAGCTTTTTGTACCATACGTTAGTTTTTGATAGCCGGTACGATAACTGGCCTATAATGTAATTTCTCTTTTCTTTAATTTGATCATTGGAAATTACTGAAAGTACATTATAGGCCAGTGTCTCGTTATATTTCTGGCGTCTTGTGGTTCAACGATTTATAGTGAACCAAGGAAATCAGTTCAACCGCCAACCACCGGACGGACATTACAACTCATCAGCATCGATCAGAGAAGAGCGACAACTCGACAACTTATACAGTAGGGTGGAGTGAAATTCAAAAAAAAAATGTTAACCTCGGAAAGAGATGTAGTCTGGGGTCCTAATGAGGGGAAAAATAAAGAAAAAAATTTTAAACAAATTTTAGGGGTCGCGCCACTCCCTCCAATTTTGGAAATTATCGCTATTTTGGCGTTGATTTTAGAAAAATCCTAAAAAGTTTTATGTCAATAAATGTTTGCAATAGCGTAAACAATGAAATAAGGGCATGAAAAAATTTAAAATTTTTTTTCTCATTGTTCAAAAATTTCAAAAAGTAAAATAAGTCAAATCGTCCCTTCTTCAGAAAATTGACTGAACAATGAAATCGCCACCAAAGCTACAAATATTAGTCGATTATCCTCATATTTGCCTCAAATACTTTTGTTTGGGCACTGAACAAACTCAAACTTTTAAATTTCGAAGTCGTTAATTTTTAGGATTTTTCTAAAATCAACGCCAAAATAGCGATAATATCCAAATTTCGAGGGAGTGGCTCGAACCCTAAAATTTTTTAAAATTTTTTCTTTATTTTTCCCCTCATTAGGACCCCAGACTACATCTCTTTCCGAGGTTAACTTTTTCAAATTAAAAAAAAGCATGTTTTCACTCCACCCTATTATACAACTCGCGGTTGCTTCGATGCCTTCGTTAACACAGACGAGGTCGTTGACTTTGAATAAGTTTTTTTCTTATTTTTTAAGGTATTCCCAAAAAACAGATTTCAAATATGATATGATGATTGATAGAAATCACAATTTTGCAGCTAATGCTTATGGTAATTGCGAGCGTAGACATATTAACTATCCTAAAAAATTCCGCCCCAGCAGATCAACTGCTGGCTGAGTCTTTTTCAGCAACAATGCTGCCTCAGCACAAAGATGTCGTTGGTATTCAAATATTTATGTTTTTGTAGCCTTTAGACGTTTTATTTCAAATGCATTTACATCGCATAAGAACCCATTACCGTTCCACTCCATTGACACAAATAAGACAGACTCCCCTCTGTGTCTGTTCAGACATGTGCAAATTGTAATCAGATTGGAAGGTCGATTCGTACAAATGTACATACCGACTGATGTAACTAACATTAGCCGTATTTTCTGTAATCGCATCCATACCATCTTCTTCCTTTCCTAGCGGCTGGAACCCAACATTTCCATTAAAGCAATGAACGCAGATTGGACCCGAATTCACGCCATACGGACGCCGCCATACGATCACTGGTAATTGCAGGCGTCGGCAGGCGTAATCTTGGTAAATGCCCCACACTGCAGGAGTTGGCGATTGATTGTTTTTGATTCCTTGGCTGTGTGTGGTTTTTTTAAACAGTGGCCCACAAAAGTTTGCGTCGCCTGCTTTGATAGAAATTATTCTCTTTGGTAAAATCTTTTCGGAACACATTTCACTGGCCATGGATTGTGAGTACAATTTTGAAGAAACATATTTTTCTAACAGGCAACTTGCAAGGATACACATGTATGGGGATATCCTTTGTGGCAAATTCATTCGTCACTTGTTGGCTGATATTCCTGCACTCTTGTAATGGCTCACCCCCCAAATGTGGTATGTGGTGCTGTGTGAACACATGTGTAAGTATGTGCATGAATACATCGCTATGTGGGAATGTGTGTGTGTGGACATATCCTTGCAGGGATTTAGCCTTCATTGTTGTTTATCACACTCTGTGTAAACGTTATTTAAGTTAAGGCAGTGAAAATCTGTTGTGAAAACCCGCATAATATGGTTATGCCTATCCCTTTTGCACTGTCTTTCACTGTCACTATCCTTGACTTTACTTACACTTGCTTCGCAGCAATTACGAAATATCCAAACAAGAAGGTACAGTGGTTCGATGGCATTGAACTTGACTAGAAATATTTGAGGACGCATGCTACTCGGTGTGGATAATAAGAAGAATGTACTATGACATTAACATTTTTTTTTTTTTTTTTTTTTCCTCAAGTTTGTTTTGAACGGTATGCCAGCTTCTGCGCTCTCTCCCCTTTACTGACAACCGGGTGACGTAAAATCTGCAACATATTCAGAGGAAAATGTCATGAGGAAACTTTTCTACAAAAATAAATAAAACATTCGAAGAAGAAGATTTCCTTTTCAGTGAATATAGAATTTATATCGTGCACACCTCGTGATGTTTGAGCAAAGTTCTTAGAACGGAAGTTGACCTCAATCCGTCAGTTACAAGTTTTGTATCGTAGCTATTTCGGCTAGATGAGAAAGGACCCCGTCAGACCACTGTCTGCAGCCTGCACAGTCAAAGGATATCAAAATCCTTATGTTAAAATACACAATGCCTTAAGCCACATTCGCATACAACGAAAAATACGGTCATACGCTACAGTATGTCCCACAGCCACATACATTACAGATATGGCCTCATGCAAACACATGCAGGATAACCCGAATACACACACGCACAAATACATGTTAATATGGGCACACACACACACAAACAAATTCACATGCACAGAAGACATATTAAAAATTTGCATATCCGTTTATTGTCGGGGAATAAAGTTTACTGTAGAAGATTTCTCTCTCACGCCGCCTCCTTTCCACTGTAATAGAGCAGATCCTTCGTAATTGATAACGTGTAGTTTAATGTCGTTTTAACGGTTATTTATAGAATTTAATGCTAAATGATCCAAACCATTTTAGGCATTAACATGTTTTGTCTTCGTCTACTTTCTCGCTCTTTCATCCAATACGAATCGATTCCCTTTTTCCCGTATTTGCCGGCTTTTGTTAACGCCCGACAACTGGCATCCGCCTGTCGATATATCCGCCCGCTCCGCTAAACGATTTGACTTCAATTTACGTACACAAAAAAAAAAGGTTTGAAAAGTTCAACTGAAACGGAAGAGAAATTTTAAATATATTAAAATTGATTATGCCTGTACCGTGGCCAGGGGGTGGGCGTGAGGTGTGCTCACAATTATGAACAGTAAACAACAACAACAACAACAGCAGCAGCACGTTTATCACGTAAATAAGGTGAAAATTTCATTTGCATATTAACGCGATAAAAGCGGCATAATAAATTTACACACTCGAATAATCAAATACGAGTTTGTTTGTCGGTATGTGCACAGTAATTCAACTATAATTTACCCCGGAATATATGGCCTGACCCGGTGGGGGTGGGCTTGTATCAAAGAGAGCCGGAGGAAGGAAGGCGACGATGATACGAGTATTGCCAGTGAGTAATCGTACGAGAAATGCATACGAATTGAAAACGTATGACCGCAAGCATTTGCTGGAAATCCCATTTAAAGAAGGGGTTTTTAAATTCAGATTGTTGTTTGTTCTTAATTGAATCTGAAAGTAAAGCGGATAACATATATGTAAATGTCAAATCGAGGAAGTTGAGAACAGCAAACCGAGGAAAGAATTGTCCTCTACCTCAACTCATAAATATCATCCAAAGTCTTAAAACTTTAAATTGTTGTACATCGTTTTGTATGCGACAAAAAACAAAACCACAAAGATATGCCTGGTATTTCAATGGTGCCCGAGCCATCTCCTTACAAGATCTGCGACTGTCTGGGGCTGATATGGAGTTTAAGTAGACAGGATCCAGAAATTAAATGGCCGCTTGACGGTTAGATTATCAGAGTGTTAAATTCTCAGTCTGGTAAACACTACAGTGTTCCGGTAATTTCCGTGCCATATTCAGCCCTAAGTCTCTGCATTAGACTCGCAAACCTGCATGATTATTTTATTTCGAGTAAAGTAGTCGGCGTACAGTCCTGTACCAGGAGTTCTGCATTTCTATCCGTTATGGGTGTATGTTAGGTAATATCGAACCGAGACTCAGCCAGTATGTAGTCAAGGGAATTTCTCATCCAAATCCAGGAGCATAGGGTAACACGTACGTGGGTCCCTGGTCATAACGATGTAATGGCAAATAAGATGGTAGACCTATTAATCGGTTAGTGTGCTGGAAATCTCTGGACACGAGGAACAGGGTTCGACAATTCAATTACATTCTCCAAAAGTCTGTAACTGTCGATCTTTGTTGATCAAGTTAACTACTGCGTTCTTCGATCACTCGGTATTTCTGTAGCTGTCACATTTGAAGCTTTTATTCATTGACATTGAAATTATCAAAATTCACTACAAACCAGTAAAAAAGTTGCAGTCGGGTAAACCGACTTATATATACCCTCACCTTCGGTTCAGTATCGGAGAGTCAAAAGTGAGCGTGGCTACACCATTGGATGTAACCTCTGATGAAATGTCATAATAGCAATCTCAAAATACCGAATGTTATAGAAAACCAGTGGAAAAGTTGCAGTCGGGTAAACCGACTTATATATACCCTCACCCTCAGTAAAAACATACAAGTCTCATACTCATAAGTATCGGAAAGTCAAAAGTGACCGTAGCTACCATCATTTGATGTAACATCTGATGAAAAGTCATAATAGCAACCTAAAATACCGAATGCTATAGAAAAATATTGGATGGTACATTTGTATGGGAGGTACCAGAAGGGGAGTTGCCAGACTTCCAAGTTTTTGTCCAAAACTTTGTCTAGCTATAACTTTACTAAATACAAAAATTGGGCAAGATAGCGTTGGTCATACTGATAGTATTAGACGGTTTATCAGGGGCGGGTTGGTAAATTTGTATGGGAGGTACCAGAAGGGGAGTTGCCAGACTTCCAAGTTTTTGTCCAAAACTTTGTATAGCTATAACTGTACTAAATACAAAATGTGGGCAAGATAGCGTTGGTTATACTGATAGTATTAGACGGTTTATCAAGGGCGGGATGGTACATTTGTATGGGAGGTACCAGAAGGGGAGTTGCCAGACTTCCAAGTTTTTGTCAAACATTTTGTCTAGCTATAACTTTAGTAAATACAAAATTTGGGCAAGATAGCGTTGGTCATACTGATAGTATTAGACGGTTTATCAAGGGCGGGATGGTACATTTGTATGGGAGGTACCAGAAGGGGAGTTGCCAGACTTCCAAGTTTTTGTCCAAAACTTTGTCTGGCTATAGATTTACTAAATACAGAATTTGGGCAAGATGGCGTTGGTCATATTGGTATTACTACACGATTTCTAAGGTAGGCGGGATGGTACATTTGTATGGGAGGTACCAGAAGGGGAGTTGCCAGACTTCCAAGTTTTTGTCAAAAATTTTGTCTAGATATAACTTTAGTAAATACAAAATTTGGGCAAGATAGCGTTTTTCATACTGATAGTATTAGACGGTTTATCAGGGGCGGGATGGTACATTTGTATGGGAGGTACCAGAAGGGGAGTTGCCAGACTTCCAAGTTTTTGTCAAAAATTTTGTCTAGCTATAACTTTAGTAAATACAAAATTTGGGCAAGATAGCGTTGGTCATACTGATAGTATTAGACGGTTTATCAAGGGCGGGATGGTACATTTGTATGGGAGGTACCAGAAGGGGAGTTGCCAGACTTCCAAGTTTTTGTCAAAAATTTTGTCTAGCTATAACTTTAGTAAATACAAAATTTGGGCAAGATAGCGTTGGTCATACTGATAGTATTAGACGGTTTATCAAGGGCGGGATGGTACATTTGTATGGGAGGTACCAGAAGGGGAGTTGCCAGACTTCCAAGTTTTTGTCAAAAATTTTGTCTAGCTATAACTTTAGTAAATACAAAATTTGGGCAAGATAGCGTTGGTCATACTGATAGTATTAGACGGTTTATCAGGGGCGGAATGGTACATTTGTATGGAGGTACCAGAAGGGGAGTTGCCAGACTTCCGAGTTTTTGTCCAAAACTTTGTATAGCTATAGGTTTACTAAGTACAAAATTTGGGCAAGATAGCGTTGGTCATACTGATAGTATTAGACGGTTTATCAGGGGCGGGATGGTACATTTGTATGGGTGGTACCAGAAGGGGAGTTGCCAGACTTCCAAGTTTTTGTCCAAAACTTTGCCTAGCTATAGATTTACTAAATACAGAATTTGGGCAAGATCGCGTTGGTCATATTGGTGTTACTACACGATTTCTAAGGTAGGCGGGATGGTACATTTGTATGGGAGGTACCAGAAGGGGAGTTGCCAGACTTCCAAGTTTTTGTCCAAAACTTTGTCTAGCTATAGATTTACTAAATACAGAATTTGGGCAAGATCGCGTTGGTCATATTGGTGTTACTACACGATTTCTAAGGTAGGCGGGATGGTACATTTGTATGGGAGGTACCAGAAGGGGAGTTGCCAGACTTCCAAGTTTTTGTCAAAAATTTTGTCTAGATATAACTTTAGTAAATACAAAATTTGGGCAAGATAGCGTTTTTCATACTGATAGTATTAGACGGTTTATCAGGGGCGGGATGGTACATTTGTATGGGAGGTACCAGAAGGGGAGTAGCCAGACTTCCAAGTTTTTGTCAAAAATTTTGTCTAGCTATAACTTTAGTAAATACAAAATTTGGGCAAGATAGCGTTGGTCATACTGATAGTATTAGACGGTTTATCAAGGGCGGGATGGTACATTTGTATGGGAGGTACCAGAAGGGGAGTTGCCAGACTTCCAAGTTTTTGTCAAAAATTTTGTCTAGCTATAACTTTAGTAAATACACAATTTGGGCAAGATAGCGTTGGTCATACTGATAGTATTAGACGGTTTATCAAGGGCGGGATGGTACATTTGTATGGGAGGTACCAGAAGGGGAGTTGCCAGACTTCCAAGTTTTTGTCAAAAATTTTGTCTAGCTATAACTTTAGTAAATACAAAATTTGGGCAAGATAGCGTTGGTCATACTGATAGTATTAGACGGTTTATCAGGGGCGGAATGGTACATTTGTATGGAGGTACCAGAAGGGGAGTTGCCAGACTTCCGAGTTTTTGTCCAAAACTTTGTATAGCTATAGGTTTACTAAGTACAAAATTTGGGCAAGATAGCGTTGGTCATACTGATAGTATTAGACGGTTTATCAGGGGCGGGATGGTACATTTGTATGGGTGGTACCAGAAGGGGAGTTGCCAGACTTCCAAGTTTTTGTCCAAAACTTTGCCTAGCTATAGATTTACTAAATACAGAATTTGGGCAAGATCGCGTTGGTCATATTGGTGTTACTACACGATTTCTAAGGTAGGCGGGATGGTACATTTGTATGGGAGGTACCAGAAGGGGAGTTGCCAGACTTCCAAGTTTTTGTCAGAAACTTTGTTCAGTTATACTTTTACTAAATACGGATTTTTGCCAAGATCGGAGTGGGCATATTGATATTATTACACGTTTAGTAAAGTGGGCGAAATAGCAGATTTGTATGGGAGGTACCCGAAGGGGTGTGGCCATATAGCCCATATGCAATCCCATAAGCAGTTTTGGGAAAATATTAAGCCATGCCAAATTTCAGAGTGATTGCTTAACTCTTTCGAAAGTTATCGTGCGTACCAGCAGGACAGACGGACAGACGGACAGACGGACGGACAGACGGACATGGCTCAAACGATTCAGAAAGTCATGAATCGAATTTGGTTCAAAGACACCTGGTGTCTAATGTGAATATTTCTAGGTGTTACACTTTTGGGTCGTATCAAATGATATATACCCTCCTACCCGTAGGGTGAGGGTATAACCAGTGAAAAAGTTGCAGTCGGGTAAACCGACTTATATATACCCTCACCCTCAGTTAAAATATACAAGTCTCATATTCCATATGCTTAACTCTTTCGAAAGTTATCGTGCGTACCAGCAGGACAGACGGACATGTCTCAAACAATTTAGAAAGTCATGAATCGAATTTGGTCCAAAGAGACTTGGTTTCTAAAGTGAATATTTCTAGGTGTTACACTTTTGAGCCGTATCAAATGATATATACCTAGGGTATAAATATTGTATTACACATTTTTACAGAAATGGCGGAATATAAAGCACAGTGTTTTTCTCGAAAATTGTATGTTGTTGGAGCTTTACTAAATATAGAATTCGTTGAGCGAAGATTCGTTGAGCGAATTTACATAATTGCACGATTTCTAAAGTTGGTGGAATGGTAAATTTGTATGGGAGGTACCAGAAGTAGTCCGACTAGGGGTCCAATTTTTTCTGGAGAGCTTTAGATGTTTATAGATTTACTAAATACCGAATTTGGGCAAGATTGCGTTGGTCATATTGATCATATTGATCATATCACAGGTAGGCGGGATGGTACATTTGTATGGGAGGTACCAGAAGGGGAGTTGCCAGACTTACAACTTTTTGTTCGAAACTTTTTCCAGCCATAGCTTTACTAACTACCAAATGTGGGCAAGATCCCGTTTGGCATATTAATATTATTACATGGTTTTTAATGGAGCGGGATGGTACATTTGTATGGGAGGTACCAGAAGGGGAGTTGCCAGACTTCCAAGTTTTTGTTCAATACTTAGTCTAACTATACGTTTACTTAATACAAAATTTGGGCAAGATGTCGTTGGGCATATTGGTGTTATTACACGATTTCTAAGGTAGGCGGGATGTAACATTTGTATGGGAGGTACCAGAAGGGGAGTTGCCAGACTGCCAAGATCGAAGTGGGCGTATTGATATTATTACACGATTTCTAAAGTGGGCGAAATAGCAGATTTGTATGGGAGGTACCCGAAGGGGTGTGGCCATATATCCCATATGCAATCCCATAAGCAGTTTTGGGAAAATTTTAAGCCATGCCAAATTTCAGAGTGATTGCTTAACTCTTTCGAAAGTTATCGTGCGTACCAGCAGGACAGACAGACGGACAGACGGACATGGCTCAAACGATTCAGAAAGTCATAAACCGAATTTGGTTCAAAGACACCTGGGGTCTAATCTGGATAGTTCTATGTGTTACACTTTTGAGCCGTATCAAATTATATATACCCTCCTACCCGTAGGGTGAGCGTATAAAAATGGTGAAAATCTTGCAGTCACAGTTCTCAAAACTGAAAAGTTTCCGGACCGTGTTATCTCTAGAAGAGGTGATCACAATTTGCCACCGAGATCTTGTTATTTAACATCTTGGTACTTCTTTTTCCTTTGAGGCCAAGTGAAAGATAAGGTCTACGCCAACAGCCCAGCGTCGGTTCAAGACCTCAAAGATAGAATTCGTGAGACCATCGAGGACATAGGGCAGAAACAGAGCTAAGTAGACATTTGCACTCAACAGTGGACACCTATTCCGCAATCCACAAGCGGAGTGGAACTGAAGCTTTTGTAATAATGAGACTTCAATGCTGTCGTCCTAAGATATGAAAGACACTAGCGCCAAAATCTCAAAATTAAGATAAGGCCAGATTTGGAATCGAAAATGAGATTATGATTCTAGTCTTTAACTTATAAGATCCATTACCCATTTTTCCCATATTTTTAAAAAAAATTTAAATTTTATGATGCGTAATAACTAAATATCTCAAAACAACAAAAATGGAGATGTGACATTCTTTCTTAAGAGGGAAGAATAGCTCCTAGTTGAAATAGTACCTGTTTTTGGTATTGACTTAGGAAACCATAATAAATTAACATACATATGTATTTTTGTCAACCACGTTCATGGGTCACATTTACAACGTATTTACATTTACATACATGTATTTACCGAATCCACAACCACTGAAGTGACTATACAATTAAATGACTTTTGATATACATTCCATGAATAGAATGTTCTTCAACGTCTGTATCATAATGGTGCTACCATATCTCTAGAGGTTCTGGTATCGTTCACACTAAACGTCTTCTATTAATATTTCCACTTGGCGTTCCCATACTCCTCTTGCAATGGCTCAAGTACTCGCATAGATCTGCTTTTGTTCTTCTCATGCGTAATTTATCGCCTACCATTCATACACCCGGGTGTCCTTTCCCAGTTATGGCTGTGTCGAAATGTTGTCTCATTAGTTCAATGGCAACACCTGTATCTGTGTAGGTATGCGTGTGTGTAAGTAGAATTTGGAGTGGGAGTACGTGTACCTATGCACTACAGTTTCGTTGATAATTAATTGGCCGACTGAGCGAATTAACTGTCGACATCTAAAATTTAAGAATTACACTTTTTGTTGGTTAGTGTACTCGCATTCATTTTCACATCATTCCCTGTGGAATGAAGCAACATTTGCCGAACAGAGACGTCTGTTGCCCGGGGGAACAAAGGGATAACTCACGTGTACTGCCATCTTTGGAAGATTTAGAAGGGTTTGGCTTTTTTGTTATTGTAATTTTATTACGGTCATATAATTTGACAGTCGAATATATATATATATATATATCAAGTCATATATCAATTTCTTTCAATCATTTTTGCTCAACTGCATCCAGTAGAGTTACCTGGAAACACCATAGATGGCATGCAACTTTGTTCATCGGTCAGAAGGCAAGGATTTGTTTATTCGGAACTATCCGAGGTGAATTCAACTTTTCTTAGGCACTGCCGGCCTACATGAGAGTGTGATTTCTCATCTATGAACGCTCTTTGGCTGAAGCAGCCTAAACTTCACAATGGACTGAATGCAGGTGCAACATGCCAACTGTCCGTTCGTTGTGCTGTTTGACGGGTAATTGTGTATTTTAGAAGTGGCGTTTGACGGATCAAAGAGTTTGAGAACAATTTTAATTGTAATCCCAGACAACGGAAACAAGTTGATGTACATTTTATCGTATCCGTTTGCAGACACGACTCTGTTTTCCAAAAAAAAAAGTAGAATGTGTGTAGGTGGGCTGACTTGACACCCATACAAGTGAAAGTGTTTTTGTTTTTCTATGCCAAGACACCGAATATTCCTTGAGCTGGTATTAGGCTGTGTGCGTTGTGTGGGGGGTGAGAGAGACCGAGAGAGAGAGATTGTCTCTTCATGTCTCCGGCATAAATGCAAGAATTTATGAAACAAAAATAGATATTTATTATCCACAGACTTTTTCTTTTTTTTTTTTGGCTGCTTCCCTTTTTGCAAAATGTCTTGCTGTGCACTTCACTCCCATTCATCCGATCCATGCAAAATACAATTTTCAGTCTGATGTTTCTTAGTTGTTGTTGTTGTTGCCTTTGTTGTGGGAAGTCATTTGTACGCTGTTTCATTTTTGTGTTCTTTCATTTCCATTCGATGCTTCGTTAAGAAATTGCTTTGAGATGAATGATAAAAAAAAAAAATGAAATAAAAAAAGAACAGAGAATTAAATAAATGGGACAGGAGGCAAAACATTACAGCTAATCTTCCTTTAAAGCGATGTTTATTTATATACAAATGTTAAAACACTGATTACGCTTATTTGTGAAAATCTGAAAATGTCATTGGTTTGGATGGATTGTCAATATGAAAAGGAACATTGTACATAGAAATCTTGAGTAGACATTGACATTGCTGTTGGCATTGATCTCAAATCAAGGCAACTTCTATTTGCTTTCAGAAAATAATACGGATTTAACGGAATGTTGACGACCTCTGAAGCCTTAAACCATTCCTGCCTATTGGGTATTTAAATACCCATGGAATCATAAAAATCTTACGAACTGATGTATTGGGCAGTCAGTAATGGGTTAGTTATGGACACTATCAAATGATGGCACCAACAGAGGCAACACCTACATTTCCTCCATGTCCGGCCAAAGTCTGGACATTTTGATCACTATAACTTTTTCGGCCTACGATTTATAAGAACTATATCTCAAAAATTTGCTAATATTTTTAACAGTCTCATTTTTTTCCGAAGACAGTTTGTACAAAAATGGGGATGAAAAATACGTAAGTTTTTTTTTCTTTATTCCCCGATTTGGGCAAATGAACGCCGATTTGGATACAATTTGGCATTAAATTAAAGGAAATTGATTGATCTTTTCAAAAGATAATGACTTTTTGCACTAAATGCTCCCTAACTTCGAAGTGTTCATGTTTGGCCATGCAGAAGTTACCCCAATGGAATGGGAAACCCTTCCACATTTCCAATGAAGAATGGCTGTCGTTAACATTTCTGAACTGTCGCAAGTTGTGGTAGTGCAAAATAATTTTTTATTTATTTGAAAATAAATTTTTTGTTCCAAAATATTTGCTACAACCAGACAATATGCCTGTATCCATAAAACTAATTGGTTCGTTCGTTACAAATCGTCAATATTGGAAGTGTTATAAAATGGGTTGCATACAGTATTCAATTCTGGTTTTCAGATATAAGTTAGATATCGACATATGGAACACAATCACAAAATAGTAAGCTCTCATTACTGATAAAAATCCATTTTATTGCTCCTTTAATTTTAAGAATTTATAACGAACGATCAAATTCGTTTTATGGAAACAGGCAGTAAATTTGGTAAATAATAAATTGTTAACATCAGCATAAAGCTAAGGAAACACACTTTACAATGTTGAGTACAATAGCTCTTCCAATGTATGAGCTACAGTTCGAGAAAATCAAAAAACATTTTTTCAAATTTCAAAATCTGATAAAGTTAAAAATTTTGTTATATCCGAAAAAGTATATTTTTAAAATGCTATATGAGCTGTTATGTCAAAAATGTGTTGGAAAAACCAACAACAAAAAATACGAAAAAATTGTTTCTTGCCTAAAATCGAAAAACACAAAACGTAGTCAACTTTAAAACCAGTTCTGAAATATACTCAATTTTCAGATTTTTAATGTTGGTAATGCCAAATAATCCCTTACTCCTTGTCTAAAATCAATTTTTTACATAACTCAAAAGTATTTACTAAATCAAAAGTTACAGAGTTTTGACAGATGGAATTGTATTCTGGACCACTGTGCGTCGGTTCATTATCTGCAACTGGCTCTGGAAAGCACACTTGCAAATCTTTGTGTTTTTTTTTTTTTTTATCAAAATTCGTCAATAAAGAGAACAGCCAAAGTTGAGCCGAAAGGTGGAAAAGGCTAAAACTAACTGCCTGTTGCCATAAAACGAATTTGTTCGTTCGTTACAAATTGTCAATATTCGAAGGTTCCTTGGCAGTCATGTTAAGTGTACGCACTCATCAATTGATTGGAGTTAAAGAAGACTGTCATTCCTCTGAGAGCATGAGTATTCTAGATAACATTCTAGCTGATTTCGAGATATCTACAGACTACACCTCGCCTCAGCTTCGACCGATTCTGTGACCGAATCTGTTCAGAGCGGAATGAAACCAAGGTTGTCTGGCTTCGACATCAAAGTCTGCAGGGATGGCTGTAAAATGGATTGCGGAGTTGGCAAGGTAATATTTTCAAGTGAAGCCAACCTGGAACATTACTATCGTCTCCCGAATGACTCCAGTGTCTTTGAGGCAGAAGTTTTTGCCATGTCGAAACTCAAGAAAAGCATGGCCTAAATATAAACAGAGGAAATCCAAATCTCTCATCGCCTACAACAGAAAGGTCATATCGAGACTGTTATCCGTATTCACAGGACACTGGTTCATCAGCAACCACGAGTGACTCCTTAATCTGCAGTATAACGATCACTGCCGTCTATTATTCAGCGTGCGAGAATAAATCACCTCCAACATATCATAATCGATGTCCCTGCCCAGCTATTCCCACTTCTCTGTCTATTTTGAATATTAACCTTTCACTGTCATTAATATTTCGTTTTCTACTTGGGCTGTTACATTGCTGTGCAATCCTTTTGCCCTCCACTGAACCACGTTGGGAAGTCATAAAGACAAATTTAGTCATCTTATCATATTTTTGCATTTCTTCCCGCTCCATTACCATGTACTTTCTGTTTCTGGTGTTGTTTTTCTATTCTGTGTTTTTCCTCTTCTTCTTTTATTATGTGTCAGTGGTATTGATGGTCATTTGTTTAAGCCATAAATATATGTTGTTGTTGTTGCCATTTGACGCTGCTGCGGCTACGTTTTGTGTGATGTTTTGCAGCAATTTCAATTTAGTAAAAAGAATAAAATAAAAAAAAAATTTCAATAGAAATTTCCGGGTTTTTTTTTGCTTTTCCTTTGAAAGGATGGAAGACGAATTGACCGAGTAAATGGTTGCATGGTGGGGCAATAATGAAACAGAAACTAATTTTGTGGAAATCTGATGAGAAATAAATTTATAAACAAAAATTGTTTAATACAATTTGAAAATATCGATTTTGGACAGAATTTTGGGATCTACGACCGATGAACAGTCGGGAAATTTGAAGAATCTTTGGAAATAAAGCTGCCAGTTCGAATTGGCATATTGGATTTGATTGAAATTTCACATAGTCTCAGCCGAAGTGTATTCGAGGTAAAGTACGGAAGATGGACTAAGTTGGTCTAGCCTGAGATGAGCTACAAGGTCTAAAATTTGAAAAACTTTCGCCAATTTTTTTTACTTGTAGTCCAAGATGTCTAATATTTTTCATAAATAAGTTGTTAAGACTTATCAAAATAGGTTTTTACTTTGCTATTGTCTCTCATAGAAAGCGATATATGAGCATTTTAAACGAAAACTAATTTTTTTTTTGTCACCAGTTCAGTTTTTTGCTGACTAAACTATTTGAATTCCGATTTTTATCCGGTATGGTAAATTTGAAATTCCGCTAAAGACGTCAAAACAATATCTTCAATGGGAAAAGTGCTAAAGTCGTTAAAACTGAAAAATTCGAAAAAAAAAACGATTTTTTGAGATTTTTTTTTTTTCTAAAAAATGTACCTTACTTTTGTTTAAAACAAATTGGGGGATTTTTCCACTCGTTTTAGGAATTCTGGGATTGCTTTGATTGAAAGGATTAATGGATGTAATGTTGATTCGTTAACGGCTTGAGTATTATCTTCGCTCCCCCAATATAATGTAGGTTGTTTGTTAGCTCACTAGGCCGATTATGTTGAACGTAAAATGGACAAAGTTAACTTAACATGTGCCCGTGCATGTTCATTTGAAAAATGTCATTGCAAAAGTAACTTCTCTCAAGAATTGTTACCGTCTGCAGCAATAAAAACACACACACACAATGTCGCCCTTTGGGGAAAAGTATGGACATTTTGTTTGTTTATAATTCAAATAAATCCGAAGAATTCTGTATTGACAATAATGCACAAAATTCAACTTTTTTGAATACAGTCAAAAGAAAATTACACAATAAAACTATCCCATGAATTGACACAAACAAATGTGTTGGGGAACTCTACATTCGTCGCAGCTGCATGTGGCAAAATTTTGCAGTCATTGAATTTTCGTTGGCAGTCGGCCGATCAGTAGCAAAAATGTGTGTGAATTGGTAAAAAAAGTGTGAGTGTGTGTTGAGTTTTTCAGAAAATGGCAGCCAGTGTAATGGCTGGGTAAGTCATATCTAGCTTAGCACTTATTAAAAATGTTGGCTAGGTGTGGGCCATAGAATGGTAGGAGTTTTCGATGGGCTCTGCCATTACTAGGGGGGAACCATGCGAAATATTTTTTATATAACATTTAATTTTTTGAGTTTGGACCACAAACAATGAAATTTTTCATAAATTGTTTTGGGGATTTTTCTGAATTTTTGGGTAAATTTTCATATTCGGCTTCTGGGGGGATTTTTCATTTATTTTGGGGAATTCTTCTGTTTTTGGGACATTTTTCATAGAGTGGCTTGCTGATACATCCAACACAACAACTTGCATTTATTGCAGACTACTTTAACAAGGCCGACACTTTTCTCGGATATGCCTTTTCTGGCTAACGCTCTCCATATTGCTGGATGGGCAAGAGTGTCAAAAGTCTTTTCGAAATCGTGTACAATTAGGTAATGCGGAATATGTCTTTCTACCGATTGTTCTCGAAATACATTTCTTAATGCTGTTTTTCCAAAAAAAAACCTTGATATTTTTCTAAATTTAATTTTTTGTTATCAATTTGTTAAGAGCAGCGAATTTTTTTTTGGCTTTTTGTTAGGTACTTCTTTTCTTTTCTTTGCCCCATTGTACCCGTTTTGCCCCACCATGACTACAACGCCGTTAAATAGCCAGAGGACAATGTTCATCTTTTTTTTTTGTTCTTCCCTTTCTATTCCCTTTGGGTTTTGTTGCTATTGCTTCTCTGTCGTTTGTTATTGATATGCCATGTCTTTCCGTTGCCATTGCCTGCGATGTGTGTGCGCGTTTTTTTCTGTTCTTCTGGTTTTTGTTATTGTCTTGATGCATGTATAGGACGATATCTTTCAATATTCTTTACAACAAACGACGGGACTTTATTAACGTTATGGCTCGGGATGTTTGCTTTGTGTTGGTTGGGATAGACGTTGAATCGATTTGGTCGACGTTGGAATCGATGGCATTGCTTGACTCTGTGTTGACCATTTATTTTCCAATGTTTTGCTGATCCTAATGTTCATTAGGGTTCTTGTCGTTCATTTCAACGTCCGTCCCGGCTGCCGTTCGTGACTTCCTTCGTCCTGAATTGTAATTTTATGACCATATCTTTTCGTTGATCTCTTCTCTTGCCTTCCCCAGCAACTCTGGCTCTGGCATACTTTGGCTGGCCACTGGCATGCGGGTGTTTGTGACACATACTAACACACTTGGACACATACCAAGCCATTGATGTATGTGCATGCGTGTGTGTGTGCGCACAAAAGGATAAATCGCAAATATACAAAACGACTTCGGTTTGACTTAAGCGCATTAAAGTCGGTGTAAATCTTCTGTAAGTCATTACAGTCTCCATTGCTCTGCTCGGCTTTCCGTTTTTATTGTTTGTTAAACAAATTTGCTCGTATCACATAAAGAAGGCCATCAAAATTTATGATTATTTGTTGATATTTAAACAACGGCCAAGAGAAAAGCAACGGATGATGAGGCAGAGGGAACAGAGAGAAAGGGAGAAAAAGAGAGAGTTATTATTAAGGGAGATACAAGAATAGGATATCACAATACAAATTAACTTGGGATCCACATAAACGCGTAAAAATATTATTCGGTTTTTTTAATGGTTTTATTTTTGTATAAAAAAAACTTTTTCTGGGTCCTGATACATTGTTCCCCTCAACCTTAAACATTCAGATATTGAGTAATCAATTTCTGTCCAATCACAGGTCATGAAATATTTTTCTGCGGCTGTTTTCACCTCGTAAATGCTGGCGATTTTATGAATAAAGGCCAAGTAAAAACTTCTCGAGAAAAAGCAATAGCCGTTGGGAGCTGGCTTTTAACACTAGGTCCTGGTCAGTCGGCACAGTTCACTGATTCGCGAGAACATCCCCTCAGTTGCATCATGGAATGTTAAGGGAAAATAAGTAAGTAAATAAGTTGCACCGGCCACTTTTTCCGGTGGTGTTTATTTCTCGTACCTCGTATAGTATCGGCGGTGACACGGCCCTTCGTTAGATCAAGACCTAAGATGGCCCATGACAATTCCCCGGGGATCTCTAATTATCTGTGGAAGTTCCATGACAATCGGAGTGGCAATGCCCTCTTTTCTTCAGGATATACTAATTTCTGGGCCAATTGCATATGTACCAAATCTCATCTTTAGATCTTTAACCGTTAAAGAGATAGGAGGATGCAAAATTTTAATGGGCTCATTGTCCTACCAATAATTGTGGTCTTCATTAACACTTTTAAATTATGCATTTAAATCTACATTTAGGGTACTTTTTCCTGGGGCCCATAGTCATTCCGCCAAGGACGGCATCTTACCAATGACACATTCAGTGTTGTCTTTTAAGGCCACAATCGTGATTGGAAAACTTTAAGTGCCTCCACAAAAAGAAAAGAAAAATGGTCATCTGTCGTCAAATCACTCGATCAAGTCGGCCAAATGACAGTGCCAAAATGTGAGTTTAATTTCTCACCAAACTTGCCTGTTAATTCGTGGCATCGTGTGCAGTGTGACGCTGTCCTGTTGAAACCACATGTCAACCAAGACCTGGTCAACGAACAGTATCGATTACCATTGACCGTACTGGAGCAAACTAAAGCAATCAAGTGATTGTGTCATTATGCTTCAGCACATACCGCAGCATCTTTACAAATAGTGTCTTAAAAGGTCGTTATGAAAACATGTTGGCTGAGTAAATGTTTAAAAAAATAGAATAATTATGTGACACAATCTCCTGAACGAGTTGGCAATTAGAGCCAAAGATGATTTAAATTTTTTATTTTTTATTAATTTTTCTTTTTTCGATTAACTAGTTGGAGGATTTTTAACGCTTGATATTTTCTTGCTAAGAGAACAATTCACAATACACGACACCACAGACTGGTGCAATCATATAGCACCAGCAATTGAGCACAACACTGGTACAATATAAACGAGAAATTATCTACATACGAGTATATTTAAATGCTTGCGAGACAGACTGACTAATTCATACTGTCCCCACCAAACGTCTGAAGCTAGAATCATGAAATATGGGAATTCGAATTGGGAATTCGAATCCTTCAAATTACGCAAAAAATACATGATAATCAAATGTCGTGATTTTTGTTGGAAAATTGGTCCACAACTGCGTTTGGCAGCAACTGGTGGAAATGAGTACCGCAGTGTAACACAGAAAAAATATTACCATATACGGACAACATTACGTTGGTAAAACACAAAAAAAAAGACTCGTGTCTCCCAGTTTTTCCCATGCACTTTTTTAAAGGGCCCCCAAAGATTTCGGGCCTCGGTGTCAGTTTTGCAAAAAAAGTGATCATTTTCTCAGGCCCATATCTTGCAAACCGTTTGGGATTTTGAGGTGAGAAATCTGAGGCGAGATTAAAGTCAAAAATTGTGAACATACAAAATCAAAAAAACTTCATCTTCATGGTAAAAATCTCAGCTTATGACAGCTAATGCAATTCTAATTGAATTACACTGTATTATCATTTAAAAAAAATTACATCAATTCATTTTAATTAACCACCTGTGCGTATGAGTGTTAGGCTTTCAAACTAATATCACTCATACGCTCCCAATTGTCTAATGCTATTCTGGAAAGCAAATGTGATACACTTGATACACTTTTAAGATTTATTCCTAGAAAATCCATATGTACCAGAAAGTTGTTTGTTAAGATCATAGGTACATTTTAGTAGTTGATTGTTTCCTTGAATTTTGAACGGTTTGCAATCTGTGAACCTGAACAGGGGGGAAAATGTTGAAAAGAAACGATTTTTTTATTTTTTTTTTTGCAATTTTAACCTTGAGTATAAAGTTTTTTTGAATTTGTATGTTCACAGTTTTTGTTCTTTATGACAAGTGCACCTCAAAATTTCAAGATATGAGCCTGATCACTTTTTTTTTTTTGCAAAAATCACACCGAGAGCCCAAATCTCTGAAGGCCATAAAAAAAGTGCATGACTTTAGGCAAACCTGGTAGACAGGGGTCTTTCTTTTGGTCTTTTATCACGTAGTGGTGTCCGTATAAGGTCCATGTCTTAAAAAAATTACACACAGTGTTTCGAAACGAAATCGAAAAAGGGACAAAAAAGGGGGAAAAAAATAAAAAATGTTGAAACAAATTTTTGGCAGGTTGAAATGTGTTATAGATGGGAGGAAAAAGGAACCAAAACGCAATAAAAAAAGGAACTAAAGGGCTGAAACTAATTTTTGGCAATAACTTTAGGATAATATTATCAAAAGGGAGTAAAATCGGAACAAAAATGGGAGAAGGATCAAAAAGGTGAAAGAAATTGTGGCTGCAGCAGGTTGAAATGAGTTAGAGATGGGACGGAACGGGATAAAAAAGGGACAAATGGAAATAAACAAAAAAAATAGTGAAACCAAGTAGCAACAACAAGTGGAAGGGACGAAAAAGGGGCCAAACCGTATCAAAACGGGACAAAGAAAATGTATAACAGGGCGGAAAACAAAAATGTGTAAAAAAGAAATTAAACAAAAAAGTGAAATATAGAATAATAATTTTAAAAAAATCACAATAGGGCGAGAGGTCTGAACATGCATGGCAACTGGATTGTAAAGGGGATACAAATGAGTAAAAACTACAGAAATGGGCCCAATGGGCCGTTTGAAAAACTATTTCAAAAACTAGAAAAAGGGTATAAAGGGACAAAGTTTATCATCAGATTATACTGTGCAACAGCCATTTTGTACATAGCATGCTTAAATTTTTTTTAATTTTCCTTTCATATTGCCAATTTCGTCTTAATTATTTTTTTTAAATTTTTTTTTTTATATTTTTTTTTATTTTTAAATTTGTGGTTTCAATTAACAAAATTTGATGCCTCTGCGCCTCTAGGACATAATTTGACAATAATTTCAGTAGAAAACTGTTGAAAGAAAAAAAAACCTTTCTATTTTGCAAATAAATGATCAAGGTACATTTTTATTCAATTGATGTTAAATTTTCATTAAAATGATGCACAATTTTCCTTAAATTGATGTACAATTTTCCTTAAACTGATGTCCAATTTTCCCTAAACTGATGTAACATTTGCATAAAATTTATGTACAATTTTTTTTAAATTGATGTACGATTTTTCTTTAATTGATGACGAATTTTGATTAAAATGATGTAAAATTTTCCTTAAATTGATGAATAATTTTCCGTAAATTGATGAATAATTTTCCTTAAATTGATGAATAATTTTCCTTAAATTGATGAATAATTTTCCTTAAATCGATGAACAATTTTCCTTAAATTGATGTAAATTTTTTTTTATAAATTGATGAAAATTTTTCCTTAAATTGATGTAAAATTTAATTAAATTGATGTACAATTTCATTAAATTGATGAACATTTTTCTTTAAATTGATGAACATTTTTCCTTAAATTGATGTACAATTTTCATTAAATTGATGTAAAATTTTCCTTCAATTGATGTACAATTTTTATTAAATTGATGTAAAATTTTCCTTAAACTGATGAATAATTTTCATTAAATTGATGAACAATTTTACATAATATGATGTACAAGACGGGTAAAATACAAAAAGTTATAGAAATTGCCAAAAAGTTCAGAAGCCTACGAATGCGGTATCAAAAGGGAAAAGGTAGGAGAAACTAAGAAGTTTAACAAAATTAGCTAACAATTCGTGGATACTGAAAAGACAACAAAAATGGTCCAAGACGGGTAAAATATAGAGGATTGGGCAACATTTTTAAAAATAATCATAAAGGGCGAGAAGTAGAATAGGAAATAAATGTTGGGAAATTGTTCCGGCAACATTTTTAAAAATAATCATAAAGGGCGAGAAGTAGAATAGGAAATAAATGTTTGGAAATTGGTCCGGGCTTGACAACAGCAGTTGCAAAAAGTTGAAAAACTTCCCAGAATAGGGACAATTAAAAAAGTGTGAACAAATATTTCAAAATAAAATATCTACTGCCAAAAATTGGAAAAATGCGATTAAGGTGTTGAATCGGTATAAAGTATTTTTTTTTAAACCCATGCAATTAAACAAATATTTTGTGTTTTACTGGGCAAACTTGTGCTGGTAAATAATAAACAAATAAATCCGATTACTTAAATTACTTTGTAGTGAACTTGTCAAACAGACAAGACTTATTGCCCACGTCATGTGTGCCATTGACACATTAAACTGAAATTAATTAATCATTAATTTGTGATTGAATACATTTAACACCTGTGGCCAAATTATTAATTATCACAAAACTCTACTGGACAAAGGGGTGCGACCGACCATGTTGATGGAATGAAATGCCTGACTGATAAAAAAAACAGAGAGTAGAGGGTCAACAACAATAACCAATGTGTAATAATCAACCACACATACCCACTGACACCTCCTCATGCCAGGACATCCAATGAATTGCGTCCACTGACGTGAAACACGATGCCAACAAGGACGACAATAACAATTGTGTTGACATTCAACATACCGCAGCATACACGTTCCCATGTTGTCGGGGGGTGTTATGTCTTCCATGTTCCCGGCTCCCCTGTTGATTCCGTTCATCGCTTTGATATCCGTTGTTGTCGTGCGGCTGTGTGTGTGTATGTATGTGTCCTGGTGGTGGTTACAATGATTTATGCATAGGTTTTCCGATGTGCCGTGTTAACATCCGGTGGTTGGGAGACGGAATGTGAAACTTCAATAATAATAGAAAAATGCTAAAGACTGACAATCGTTTCACGACCCGTCCATCGCTCGGGTAGAGTCTCGTTTGGGATTTCATGTTAACCACTCAATTAAAATATGAATTTGGATGGGTTTATCATTCGAATCACTTTTACTTGCGTGACTGTCGGCACGTGAGACGTGAGCAGTCACATTAAAAGTGATAAAATCAATGAATCGCTGAATGGCATGTTAATCAAGAATCAAATCATTCAGTCTGCCGTCACCCCCTTAAGGAATATTAATGTTACACAGTGGTTACAAAACAAAACAACAGATGATAAGAAAAAAAAATTAAATCTCACTGAAGGAGTGAAGATACAGGGTTCTCCAACAAGTGGTGTTATTTTTGTATTCGAAGAAAAATGTAATTTTTTATTTCATAAGAAAGAGAAACATCATCCAAATGGCCAACACGACCACGCTTACAGGACCATATCCTTTTCATGATATTCTCCATAACCAAATCGCAAAGTGGCTGCCCCATGTCCTTGATAGCCTCGCGAAATCTATGTTTGTGGTCTTGAATCAACGCTGGACTGTTGGCGTAGACCTTATCTTTCACGTGGCCGCAAAGGAAGAAGGAGGTGTTAAATCGCAAGATCTCGACTCCCAATTGTCACCACCTCTTCGATAGATAACACGGTCCGGAAGCTTTTTAGTTTTGCGAACAGTGACTGCCATTGTTTCACCATTGTTGTAGTGAATTTTAATAATTTCAGGGCGCTGTTGAAGCGTGTATCGTTCCATGTTTAGTGATGGCGTAGTTTCTAAAGGGTTTTTTTATTGGGGTATAGAACTTTAAGTTGGCATCACTTTTTTAACTGGCGGACATTTTGTCAGCTGTCAAGTGATTAATATTTAGTTTGGTTTGCCATTTCATCATGAACAGGTTGACAAAAGAACAACGCTTGCAAATCGTGCAAATTTATTTCGAAAGTAATGGTTCAGTTCGCGAAGTTCACCGCAAGCTCCGTCCGAATGAATCGATTCGCCACCGTGCACAGCAATTGGAGCTTTGTCCATCAACTTTATGGAAGATTTTGCGCAAAGATCTTGGCTTGCGACCTTACAAGATCCAGCTTGTGCAAGAATTAAAGCCGCGAGACCATGCAATGCGTCGTGATTTTGGTGTATGGGTCGAAAATGAGATTCATCTCGATGCTGATTTTCATCACAAAAGTGAAATTGGACCTGTAGTCGAAGTCAATAAAAAAACACCCTTTACTTGTCAAATGTCAAAGAATGAAAGCTTCAAACGTGACAGCTACCGAAATACCGGGTAATTCAAAATAACACCTCTTGTTGGATAACCCTGTATGTACTATAAAACAAGCATAACGAGTCATTAATGAAATGAGGTGTGAACATATTAAGTTGGGTGCAATTGGAAAGTATGTTTCGATCCAAAGTTCGATGCTGTGTCAAAAAAAAAAATATTCACAGAATTTTTGTTCTCAATCGGCAACGCAGACCCGCGTAAAAGTGGACACATTTTCCGACCGTCCGAACGGCACTCGTATACAGAATTCACCTTACAACGCTCTAGTGTGTTGTTTAAGGTTTAAGGTTTGCTTTATTGAGACATACAACATTCTTAAAGAAAAAGGAGTCTTACAATTAATGAATTTTAGAAAACTTAAAACTTATGTGGTGAAGTCTAATGTGTCCTACAAATTTTTGTCAGTGTACTAGAATTAAGGGTGAAATAACGCTAAATGTAAAAATAGTGTGTTGTTTTTGAAACACACATAATCACACTAATAAACCAATGTCACGTACGTGGAAAATATTTAGTTTGTTTTCAACGTTTTTATACACTCCATCATAGGATGGAGTATATACTAAGTTTGTCATTTCGTTTGCAACACCTCGAAAGAGTGATCTGCGACCCTATAAAGTATATATATTATCGGTCAGTGTAACATTCTAAGACATTCTAGCGATGTCCGTCTGTCCGTCCGTCCGTCTGTTGTCTGTTGAAATCACGATAGAGTGCGAACGACCAACGCTAAGAAACTGAAATTTTATAGGAAGATGTTTTTTGCCCATAAGCAGGTTGAGTTCGAGAATGGGCAATATCGGACCAAAGGCGATAAAGTTCCCCTTTACGGGACTAAATATATCCCGGCCATAATCAAATTTTTCAAATATTTTTTTTCACTACATCTACACTAAGTTTATATAATTTATAGATGGGGAAAAAAATCCCAAAAATGGGCGTGCTCATGGGTTCCGTGGACCCTTGGGGCCCAAAAAAGGGCCCATGATAAACATGCGCATATGGGTATCGAAATGCAACGAAATTTTCTCGCGAACCCAAATATGCATTTATTTTCATGATTTGGATAAAATTTGTGATCGGGTTCCTGGGACTATTAGGTCACGAGCGGCCCAAAAACTCAGTTAGTTTTTTTATTTATTGACTTTTTAAGGATCCATGATGGAGGGTATATAAGATTCGGCCCCGCCGAACTTACTATTTGTCCACTTGTTTTTCTAGAAGCACCAAGAACTTGCACAACGGCTCGGGTAGAAACGGCTCAGACAAATGATTTAACCCAGAAAGTATAATGAAAATATTGACCTCTGTAAATTGTTTTAATTGGCCCTCACTCCCATTCGATAATCAACACAAACGGTTTCTCGGTTAAACTACACCACTGTGCAATGTCTTAGCAAAATGTCTACAGTTGAAACTACGAATGTGAAAATATTCTGTACATAAAGGCAAGTGCTCAGGGTGTCTCTGGGAAAATTGTACTCTGTTTACACACACCCCATCCCGTTTATCCAAATGAAATATTTCCATTGATTTTACTGTCACTTTGTGGGTTTCGGCAAATAAGCAAAGTAACCGGACATAGGCAATGCGGAAAACCATAAATATTTACAAAAAATGTTTAACCTAAACAAGTCAATGCAAGGGGACAGAGAACGAATAGAGTTAAAGATGGGTGGACGTAAAACGAGTAAAACAAACTAATTGTTTATCAATTTCTTTATTTTGTTTTTTGTTAATTGACATTGTTGTCAGTCATTGACGGTTGTAAACAATGAATAAAGACAGACGGAAAAGCTCATATGTACATATCGCATCCTAAATACAAAATGGTTACAACTCAAAATTCTAATATTTTCAGGAGGGACAAAAAAATGTAATATTTGTAAATTAACATAAAAGTAGACATGATTGTATTTTTCCAGTTAAAGAAAATAGTGATGTGAAAGATATGTTTGCAGTAGTTACTCTGAATTAATTTATGGAAAAACTTAGTTTTGGAAAATTTTGAGTTGTGACCCTTTTGTATTTAGGGTGCGATATGTTTGTGTGTGATAGGATGAATGACTTTGAGTACATTTTTTCAACCCTTATGTGGGCGGGAATCATTGAATGGAAATGTTCAATCAATTTGTAAGTGAAAATTAATCACATCAATTTATGTACACAGATTTGTGCGCCCTTCGAGTAGATATCGGGTCCTAAACGCAAAAAAGACGTAAAGGCCAAAAAGAAATTTATAGAGGAGGGAGGTTTTCCAGCAAAAAAGCGTGTGGAGCTTAGGATACAATTGAATGTGCTATACTTTTGTAAATATAATTTGTTAATTTTTAATATTTTGGGATTAAGAGCATAGGACAATTTTCTATTTTCATCAAACAGGGAATTTCGAAAAAAATTCCGCTTACGTCATTTTTGCGGTATACACTGGTATTACAAGCGTGCAATTTTCTAATCATGCCACATTACGACTCATTTTTAGCATAGATGCCAATTAATTTATTTTATTTTATAAATATAAGTATTTGAAGTTGGTTAGAACTTAATTTTTTCTCTAAAATACAACTTTTTTGCGTTTTTAAAAAAATATTTTTTTTTTCCTGAACATAAAAAATACCTTTCTGAAACATAACTAAACCCAAAAGAATTTAAACAAGTGGACAAATAGTAAGTTCGGCCGGGCCGAATCTTATATACCCTCCATCATGGATCCTTAAAAAGTCAATAAATAAGAAAACTATGAAGAAAGTAAGTGCTTTGAAAGTGTTGTCAGGGGCCGGTTTTTGGGCCGCTGGTGACCCTATGGTCCCAGGAATCCGATCACAAATTTTATCCAAATCATGAAAATGGGCGCATATTCGGATTCGTGAGAAAATTTCGTTGCATTTCGATACCCATATGTCCATGTTTGTCAGGGGCCGGTTTTTGGGCCGCTCGTGACCCGATAGTCCCAGGAACCCGATCACAAATTTTATCCAAATCATGAAAATAAATGCATATTTGGGTTCGCGAGAAAATTTCGTTGCATTTCGATACCCATATGTTTGTCAAGGGACGGTTTTTGGGCCGCTGGTGACCCGATAGTCCCAGAAACCGGATCAAAAAATTTAGGCAAATCATGAAAATAAAGGCATATTTGGGTTCGTGAGTAAATTTCGTTGCACTTTGATACCCATATGCGCATGTTTATCATGGGCCCTTTTTTGGGAACCCACGGAACCCATGAGCACGCCCATTTTTGGTATTTTTTCCCCATCTATAAATTATATAAACTTAGAACAATTTTACCAAAAAAAATCAGATGTAGTGAAAAAAAATATTTGAAAAATTTGATTATGGCCGGGATATATTTAGTCCAGTAAAGGGGAACTTTTTCCCCTTTGGTCCGATATTGCCCATTCTCGAACTTAACCTGCTTATGGGCAAAAAACATCTTCCTACAGCTTCTTAGCGTTGGTCGTTCGCACTCTATCGTGATTTCAACAGACGGACATCGCTAGAATGTCTTAGAATGTTAAACTGACCGATAATATATATACTTTATAGGGTCGCAGATCACTCTTTCCATCCTATGATGGAATGTATAAAAAGTATTAGGGTTACCCCTACACTATTTTCTCCAGACCAACACCAAATTTGGACAATTCCTTTTAATAAAATTCCCACTTGAATCGCAAAGTAAACTTTCCAAAGTGTCGATCGATTCTGTTGGGTTTATGTCTTCTTTAGAATTTTCATTTATCTGCTGATCTTCCCTCCAGAATTGTGGAAACAGTAAATTTCCTGTAAATTGGCAACAGTAAAAATCTACCAAGAAAAAACAAATTTGCGGTTTCCCCCCTTCGTTGGTCTGATTGAAATCCCATATTTTGTTTATTTTTTTCGATTTCTAGAGTCAAACCTAACATGGCGATATGTCAATTAACAAAGTTTTCACAGGATATTGAGTTTTTGACATTTTCACAGAAAAACAGAACAATGTTTTTACTTCAAAAATTCCCTGAAAATGTCAAAACTAATGAATAGATGATACAATTCTAAGTAATATGAAAAATATTGATTTTACTCTTGCCGTTTCACCGTTGTGCCGTTAAACAATTATAGCAACTGATTTGTTTGTTGGTTGCAATTAAATCGAACAAGCCAAAGACAGATTCAATTAATTCTACGGAAATATTCCGCCACATGATATTAATTAACTTTTAAGATTTTTAGACCATTGGCCATGTGTGACGCAAATCCCGTCCTTGAAGCTAATCAGGGACCTATATAGGAATTGTATTGTATTGGAATGAATTGAATCAGAAATCGAATTATTGACTTGTTTTTGACTAAATTCTAGACCACCTGGTAGTATTCGAATGAATTTAGATTACTCGCTAATCCATTTATGTTTCGATTTAAGTGTTATTTTGGCGTAATTTGTGTCTAGAATTGTAGGACTAACTTGGGTGAGAATTTCCATAACCAAAAAAGTATGATGTGAAATAACATCACTCTCACAGCCTCTTCGAGAGATAATACGGTCCGGAAACCTTTCCCGTAAAAGAGCGTTGCTTGTGTGGCACGTAGCGCCGTGTTGTTGATTGTAAACGTTGTCCAGATCAATGTCGTCCAACTCCATACAAAATCAATAATCATCTCTCGATAGCGCAATCCATTCACCGTAACTGTTGATCCAACCTCATTTTCGAAAAAGTAAAGTCCAATGTGCAAGGCCGTGGTGTGGTAGGTAGTGTGTGCGACTATCACACAGTAGAACCCGAGTTCGAAACCGGGTAAGACCTCATAAATGTTGGCGACTTTACGAGTTAGAGAGTGTAATCTCTAAGCCATGTAAAACTTCTCTAGAAAAGCATAAGCCGTTCGGAGCCGGCTTTCAACAGTAGGTTCCTGTCAGTGAGTATACAAAATTATATCGTACACAGCTCACTGATTCGAGAGAAGTTCCCCCGTCTGTACCTTCATGGAATGTTAAGGGAAATAAGTAGGTAAATAAGGTCCAATGACCCCGCCGGACCATAAACCACACCAAACAGTCACACGTTGAGGATAGAGAGGCTTCCCAACAATAAATCTTTGATTTTCCGAGCCCCAGATACCCTTATTTTGCTGGTTGACGTAGCCACCGAGCTGGAAATGGTCGTCATCAGTCAATATGATGATTTTTCGATGGATTTCCGGATATTTTCATGCATTTCAAAGACTCAATCAGCAAAGAGACGACGTTGTTGATAATCGGCCGGCTAGAGTTTTTGTGTTAACTGAACTTAATAGACCTTAAGACCCAAGTCTTTATACAAAATACGGTGTATGGACTTTTGTGGAATGCCCAATTCCGAAGAACGACGAGGGTTTTCTTCAACACTTTGGGCTACAGCGGCAATATTGTCAGTTGTTCTTGAGCGACGTGCACGGGTTTTATTCTTCACATCACTAAATTGTCCCAACAGCTCGAATTTTCCACCTATTTCTGTATTGCGATCCGACAAGGTGATTCACGACGACCCAAAAATGCTTTAGTTTTGCGAACTGTGATTGCAAGATTTTCACCATTTTTGTAATCAATTTTAATAATTTCAATGCGTTGTTGAATAAAATAAAGAATAAAAGCTTCAAAAGTGACAGCTACCGAAATACTGGCTGATTCAAAAAAACCACCTCTTGTTGGAAAACCCTGTACAATATAATGAACCAGCTGAACGGACAGACAGTCGGACATGACTCAAAAGACTTCAAAAGTCGTGAGCGGAATTTGCTTCAAAGAAATGAAAATAAACATTTGCTGATTTTTTTGTTTAATCCGCTTTGCACTTTATATGTTCGAGATCGTTTAAATTGTTGAAAGCTTCAGAATTCTCAACAAAATAATCGTTTACAAGTTTTATGGATTTTAGAACTTCTTTAGTAAGATAAGGTAAATGATGAACTGTTGGGAAGAACTGCGGCGGTTTTGGGCAGATGTTGGGTTGAAAAATGCAAAACTTGACTGCCAGAGAATATGTGTCTCCCCATTATGGCGAGGACGGTATGTCTCCGCCATTCAGGTACTCCTTTAATGACCAAAAGCTGAGCCTGATAGACACTACAGTGATAAGATAGTCTCCGAGCTATATTTATTATAGGATCGCACCCGTGATGCCCATGACTAGCCCTTCGTTGGACCTTGTTGAGTATCCTTCAGTATGTGGACTTCAGACGATAGCTCCATACAGCATTAACTTTGTTACTATTGCAGTACACAACCTGTGAACAAGGCAAGGCTTTTAAGTTCCACTGTTTTGAGAGGCCCGATTAAAAATTTCGTCAAAACTTCAATAATATCTTCGTCTGATAATTCTCGATGTCCCCATCAATATGAATGGACAATTCGGAATAGTTTCGCAAATGGTTTTCATAGTCATGACAACTTTATCATTTTCTGGCCCCTTTTTCAGGCCCCTAGCAAATCTATTATTTTTCTTCCAAAATCTTTAAAAGAATGCGGATCTACATGCAGAAGTTATTTCGATACGATGCTTTTGCGGTAATGGCTGAATTATTGACGTCGTACTGGCTATTACATTTTCCAGAATAGTACCATCTACTTATTGTCCACAATAAGTAACCCTTTCTTCTCCGATACTTTAAACATAGAATCCAACTGATTCTTTGCCTCGATACAAATTTCACTGGTCACCCATATTTGGGAAAATATTGGAAGTCTTGTCACTCCCCTTCTGATATCTCCTATACAAAACGCCCACTTTAAAAAACGTGTTATTAAATTATTTTTATATCCTCACCCTACGGGTAGGAGGGTATATATCATTTGATACGACCCAAAAGTGTAACACATACAAATATCCACATTAGACCCCAGGTGTCTTTGAACCAAATTCGTTTCATGACTTTCTGAATCGTTTGAGCCATGTCCGTCTGTCCGTATGTCCGTCCGTCTGTCCTGTTGGTACGCACGATAACTATCGAAAGAGTTAAACGATCACTCTGAAATTTGGCATGGCTTAATATTTTCCCAAAACTGCTTATGGGATTGCATATGGGCTATATGGCCACACCCCTTCGGGTACCTCCCATACAAATCGTCTATTTCGCCCACTTTAGAAATCCTGTAATAATATCAATATGACCCCCGGGATCTTGCCCAAATTTTGTATTTAGTAAAAAAATAGCAAGACGAAGTTTTATACAAAAACTTGGAAGACTGGCAACTCCCCTTCTGGTACCTCCCATATAAATGTACCATCCAGCCTACCTTAGAAATCGTCTAATAATATCAATATGCCCAACGCGATCTTCCCCAAATTCTGTATTTAGTAAAGATATGGCTGAAAAAATTTTTGGAAAAAAACTTGGAAGTCTGGCAACTCCCCTTCTGGTACCTCCCATATAAATGTACCATCCAGCCTACCTTAGAAATCGTCTAATAATATCAATATGCCCAACGCGATCTTCCCCAAATTCTGTATTTAGTAAAGATATGGCTGAAAAAATTTTTGGAAAAAAACTTGGAAGTCTGGCAACTCCCCTTCGGGTACCTCCCATACAAATCGTCTATTTCGCCCACTTTAGAAATTCTGTAACAATATCAATATGACCCCCGGGATCTTGCCCAAATTTTGTATTTAGTAAAAATATAGCAAGACGAAGTTTTATACAAAAACTTGGAAGTCTGGCAACTCCCCTTCTGGTACCTCCCATATAAATGTACCATCCAGCCTACCTTAGAAATCGTCTAATAATATCAATATGCCCAACGCGATCTTCCCCAAATTCTGTATTTAGTAAAGATATGGCTGAAAAATTTTTTGGAAAAAAACTTGGAAGTCTGGCAACTCCCCTTCGGGTACCTCCCATACAAATCGTCTATTTCGCCCACTTTAGAAATCCTGTAATAATATCAATATGACCCCCGGGATCTTGCCCAAATTTTGTATTTAGTAAAAAAATAGCAAGACGAAGTTTTATACAAAAACTTGGAAGTCTGGCAACTCCCCTTCTAGTACCTCCCATACAAATGTACCATCCAATATTTTTTTCTATAGCATTTCTATAGTATTTTATGTTGCTATTATGACATTCCATGAGTTGTTACATCAAATGATGGTAGCCACGGTCATATTTGACTTTCCGATACTTATGAGTATGACACTTGTAAGTTTTTACTGAGGGTGAGGGTATATATAAGTCGGTTTACCCGACTGCAACTTTTTCACTGGTTTTCTTTAAACTTTGGTATTTTGCGTTGCTATTGTAACGTTTAGCCTAATTTACAATTCATAGGTGGTGGCCACGTCCACTTATGGATTTCGGTTACTTTGGAATATGATACTTGTATGTTTCCACTGAGGGTGAGGTTACACATACATAATATGTAAATGTGCAACTTACTCACTTCTTTATATTGCCTTCGAATTTAATAGCGTTTTTGTTTACCGGTACCTTAAATAATTTTTGACCACGTTTATGTCTTCTGCAATTATGTAAACCACTCACATACCCCAAGACATATTTAAAACTCTTCACATTGACTGACGTCTGACTTTAATTTAACTATTTAGTGAATTGCCATACACTGCCCCCGTTTATGTGTGTGGTGAAATATGTTCTGCTTTGTTGAGAAGAATATGAATATTTTCTATGCAATCATTTCAATTTATTTTTACTATATGAATATATTTGAAAGCTATAGTAAATACATACTTGCAGTCTCTCTTCAACATATACACACATACACTCATGCAATAACAAATCATTAGAAATGTATTCAGACTTAGAGATTAAAGGACAAATATGTTTGTAATTGTATGACAAGTTGGCATTTCCGGTATTCGGTGAAATGCTCACAGATGCCTTTCAATGTATTAGAAAACGTACGCAAGTGTGTTTTAGTAGAATAATACGTATCTACACAGATCTGTTTGCTAGAGAAAATGTTAAACACATCATTGGATGTACATATGAAGACAACAAGGGCCCGGTACCTGAATACTTGACAGTATGAAATTGTGAATGTACGTGAATGAATATTCGACTATTTGAAATACAATTAAAAGAAGACAATAGAATGGGTAGAAAGGATATATGAACAATAGAATTATGATATAGATGTATGACGTACATGTGTAAGCTAACGGATAATGATTAGATTTAAATATAATATGTACATACTAATGTTATAGTCAGCATGTTGATCAAATGGATGTGGGCTCTCTAGCCAATGATGACACTCTAAGGAGAATATATGCAAATCAAGTAAAGGGAAACTTAAATTGAGTACAATTGAATTTCGTATGGCACCAAGTAATGGGCTATAGAAATGAGAAGTTTCGTAGACTCATCTATGGGTCATGCATAATTTGCCAGTTGAGTACTCATATTCTCTTCGAAACAAAAGAAAGATAACGAAAATCATATGACAACAACTGAGGGTCTACATGTGCCCCTGCATGTTCATTTGAAAAATGTCGTCGCACGAAAAACTTCTCTCAAGAATTGTTACCTTCCGCTGCAGTAACCAAAAATACAATGCTGCCCTATACCACACAAATTGTCAATGAATTTGGGGAAAAGTATGGACAGGCTAATTGGTTTTTTTAAAACGTCAACATTTGGTTTTTTGTACTTCAAACAAGTCGTATATGTGTATTTGTATTTGTGTCATTCGAAAACAATAAATGGACTGGAGTCGCCCGTACTAAATATTCAGTAAAACATAACTGACTGATTGTTCTTTTCATTGGGAGTATTTTTTCCCATTCATCTCTCTGTGCTGTTGTATATGCTGTTTAGTGTGTGTGTGTGTGTGAGTGCGACTTAATACACTCCTATGTCATATACGAACGACGACATAATGAAATGGTTTGTTGTTTGTCAATGTATGTCAAACACATACAATTACAATCAGTTCTACATGCAAACAATCATATGGAAACAAATTCGAAAAAAAGACTCAAATAAAGTGAACTAAATACAAAAGGGTCACAACTCAAAGTTCTAACGCAACTACAAATATTTCTCTTCAGTTCATCGTGTACAAGCTGGGCAATTAACATAAAAATAGGCAAAACTGTATTTTTCCAGTTAATGATGATGTGAAAGAAATTTTTGCGTAATCTGAATTAATTTATGGAAACAAGTGAGTTTGGGAAAATTTTGAGTTGTGACCCTTTTGTATTTAGCGTGCGATATGTACGGTGTTACACATATGTACTGGTGTGGGTCGTCAAAATAGATTTGAAAAAGTCTTAGTTGTTAAACGGCTCTAGATATGTATTTTTTTTCAAGTAACTTTTTTGTTTGATTTGTGTATATGAATTTTCTAGAGATCTAATATTTCTGGTCGAATTATTGAACTTTTAAATAATTTTTTTCGAAGGTTTAGCTCTGAATATATATGACATACATATAGAGTAAACTATGATTTTCACCCAAAAAACTTTCCCGTATTTAATAAAAGATAGAATGATCGACGCCTCTCTCTGGAAATTGAGCGATTTATAAAGAACGATCCGAATGGACTGTCGGCGAATCAGAGAGGCTGTTTGAAATGGTTACGAGGTATTTCTGGTCAGCAGGATGTCTCGCCGGTTACAATTTCACAGCAGGCTGGATGGTATTTCAGCACTTGTCCTATGTAAGTGCTTTTCGACGCTAGCTCGTCCATTGCGCAATCTTTTCAACATGTCGTACCGTGGTGGTATTTACCCTTCACGTTGTAAAGTTGCCAATGTGCAGCCGATCCCCAAGAAGGGTGAGGCTACAAATCCTGCGAATTACCGTCCAATAGCAATATGCTCTGCGCTCTCTAGGGTTATGGAGAGCATGGTTAACCACCATCTTGTAAGGTATCTAGAGTCTAACGGCCTCCTGAATGATCGACAGTATGGCTTCCGTAGAAATCGATCTACTGGAGACCTGATGGCGATCCTTACGGAGCGATGGAGTCGATCCATTCACCGCCTTGGTGAAAGTAAGGTCGTGGCTCTGGATATTTCCAAGGCCTTCGATAGGGTCTGGCACGGAGCACTCATATCAAAACTTATTGCATTTGGTGTCGGTAATACCTTCTCTCGGTTCATATCGAGTTTTCTCAGGGATCGTTCTATACGAGTTGTTATAGATGGGGTCTCATCCAACGAGCATAGGCTGACCGCTGGAGTGCCACAAGGCTCTGTCCTCTATCCTTCTCGATTTCTTATTTTCATTGACGACCTGTTGGGTCAGACTGTGAACCCAATCTACTCCTTGTGTCTGAGCATTGGAAGATATGGACGGCATTTAAGTCTGATTTGATTTAATTAGTCCCTATCAAACCAACCTGATCTGTATAGGACAACTCTGACATTGTTTATTGTGACCTTTTGTGCTCCGGTGAGGTCTGAAAAAGAGTATGCTGCTTAAAGCACAAATTCCCTCAAACAGAGAGCCGACACAAGCATACGAGGTGTTCGATGCTATCGTCATTTTCCTTGTCTCTGCAGCTTCTATAATGACCATAAGCCTGGCTGCATACATTTAGTCTTGAAATAGATATGAGAGATTTCGAGCAATTTAGGGCTTAACACGGTCAGATTTGCATTGGTATTCCGGCATGTACTGGACCCAAACCATTTGTCGCATTTGTCTTCTGGTAACATTGCAGTGGTCACTTCTCGTATGGATTATTCTAGGTTCCGTAGGATATTTCATTAGGAACATTTTGGCAACTCTTCTACAATCCATGTTTAAAATCTACGTGATTTTGCGAAAGTGTATTTTTATGGTCGTTTTAGACACGACCCAGTTTAATGCACACACACACAAATCGACGTGTTTGTTGTTGTCACATTATCGCAGCATTGAAAGAGCTTTCATCTGTTTCTGATGGATGCCATTTGTTTGCCAAACATACGCAATTTTTTGTTCTGTACCCGAGTTGTTCTTATTAGTTTTGTCTTGTCACTTGGAACACCCACACGGTGACAAATTTGTTCCCCTTACAGGGAATATATTTTCGTTCAACAATGAAAATATATTTTTAATTCCGTTTTCCGTAATTTAAAAAGCCGATCATCCAATGTGCCCCAATGCCGGTCGTAGGCAAGAAGTGGTGAGCGATATTCGCCGATGCAGGAATATGTTGACCACAGCACCGGTAAATGAACTCTGATTTGCATACAATTTGGCTTGAGGAGAAAGTAAATTGGCGTATATTTTCTCAAATTTAATGAGAAAAAATTAATTCGCATTTCGGTCCTGAACAATTTTAATTTTTGCACTAAATTCGCACTATCAGCGAGGTGTGTAATTCTTGACTGTAACATTTTGTGGTGGTCCAAAATCATTTTTTTTTTCAAAATCAATATTTCTTGTACAAACAAACTGCATTTGCTAGAAACACAATGTTGACGTCATTGTAAAGATAAGAAACCACACTTTTTAGTAACCGAATCTTCAACTTCCACAAATGCCTGAACTATTTCCGCTTCTATTTTACAAAGTCTGCCATGAGAGGGTATTTAAGTTTCATGACGACCGAATCTCATTCCTTTACTCTTGTTCTTCCTGCACTGTTTTATTACTTCTTTTTTTTTTTTTGTTGCTGTGGCAGCTGCAGTTTATAAATGATTCCCATTGACTCACTGACTATTCCGTAAGAGTAGCACGAGTAGTCGAGTACATCGTAATTCTTCATGCTCCAAGCGCAGACAGGCATTACCCATATTTGAAAAAATCTATCTGTGTAATGTATCCACAATTTACCATCCGCCCCGCCTGTCTGTCTGTGTCGTTCTTATCCGTACGTAGCATTGCCGGCATGCCAACTACTCGGCGATGAGGAGCTGTTTTCCCCTTTACGTCTCATGTAATCGTCCATTGTACGGCGTTGTTCGTAATGAATGACTCTTAAACCTTAGATCTTGAAGTGTTTTCTGAAAACGGAAAACATACACATCATTTGGAAACGTGTAGGTGGTTCGTAGGCACGGGGACAGCAGTGCCCGTAATACATTCTGTGGAAAGGGTTTATGGAATCTACTGTGGTATCCCTAGCAAAATGTATTCGTTTACCTTTGATTGCTTACACATTCGGCAAAACAATACTTAATATTTACATTTCTATGGAAAACATGAGAAGAGTATTTTGTTTTTAGAAAGCAATACCTCTTGCTTTTACTTGTAACCGTAATTTGGTCAATTCGGATTACAAGTGGGTGCGAACAATTACGTTAGTTGTTCCACCAGAAGTGATGTGTCATCTTTTAAAAGTAATGGTTCCAATCATGAGACTCCTGGAAGTTGAAAACACTTGACATTATGTGATAGCACTTCCTGGTGAGAAACTGATGGCGAACAGCAAAAATCCCTGCATGTCATGGAAGTGTCACCAGTTGCATGAATGACCAAAGGCTTGACATGTGTTCTTTCTGTTCAGAATTTTTGAGAGATGGTTTGCTGTGCAAAGTATTTCTGTGGAACATTTCGAAATAATATAAATTTTTGGATGTAACTGGGAATAGTCATCATTTATTAAAATGGGCTGATTGGACACAAGATAGTTCGGCAATATATGAGGTATCATCACAAAAGCTACGTATGTCAGTCCTGCACAGTTCCATATGAAGCATTTTATACTTTGCCTATTTTGCCATTATGTTTTATCGCTATTCACTTTTAAAAAACCCACTTTTATTTGTAATCGATCATAACACCGTGTTACACACATTCTGTCCCATGAACCAAATTTACTTTTTCGGAAAGGGGATAAAAAATAAAAATACACGTCTATCGGCGATTTTCATGTACACGTCAGAATTTTTTTTTTTTAAGTTTGAAGCTCGTGGTGGCCTGTGTGAAAGTCTTTCGACCGATTTTTAACCCCTTTTCAGTGATCCAATCGGCAGACTCGTGCAAATGTCTGTATCACGAAAAAATTTTTAAAAATTTTTTTTATCTATTCTCAGATTTTCCCCAATTTTTATTATTTTTGAAAAAAAAAAAAATATTTCTTTCACTTTTCTTAGCATAACTTGAAGAGACTCCAAATTTTTAAACTACTTAAGCGTTACGAAAAAAAAATGTTTTTGAACTGAAACCTTAAAAAAAACGACAACCATTAAAAAAACAAGTGGACAAATAGTAAGTTCGGCCGGGCCGAATCTTATATACCCTCCATCATGGATCCTTAAAAAGTCAATAAATAAGAAAACCAGTGAAAAAGTTGCAGTCGGGTAAACCGACTTATATATACCCTCACCCTCATTAAAAACATACAAGTCTCATATTTCATAGTATCGGAAAGTTAAATGTGTGAGTAGCTACCATCATTTGATGTAACATCTGATGAAAAGTCATAATAGCAACCTAGAATACCGAATGTTTTAGAAAAATATTGTATTACATGATTTTACAAAAAAGACGGAATATAAAGCAGAGTTTTTACTAGAAAATTGTATGTAGTTAAAGCTTTACTAAATATAGAGTTTCGGAAAGAATCGTTGATCGAGTTTATATAATTACACGATTTCTAAAGTGGGTGCAATGGTACATTTGTATGGGAGGTACCAGAAAAGGAGTTGCCAGACTGCCAAGTTTTTGTCCAAAACTTAGTCCAGTTATACCATTACTAAATACGGAATTTGGGCAGATCGCGTTGGTCGTATTGAAAGTATTACACGGTTTATAATGGGTGGAATGGTAAATTTGTATGACAGGTACCAGAAGGGGAGTTGCCAGACTTCCAAGTTTTTGTCTACAAATTTGTCTAGCTATACGTTTACTAAATACAAAATTTGGGCAAAATGTCGTTGGGAATATTGGTGTTATTACTCGATTTCTAAGGCAGGCGGGATGGTACATTCGTATGGGAGGTACCAGAAGAGGAGTTGCCAGACAGCCAAGATTTTGTCGGAAACTTTTTCCGGTTATACCTTTACTAACTACGGATTTTGGACAAGATCGAACTTGCAAGTGTTGATATTATTACACGATTTCTAAAGTGGGCGAAATAGCAGATTTGTATGGGAGGTACCCGAAGGGGTGTAGCCATATAGCCCATTTGCTATCCCATAAGCAGTTTTGGGAAAATATTAAGCCATGCCAAATTTCAGAGTGATTGCTTAACTCTTTCGAAAGTTATCGTGCGTACCAGCAGGACAGACGGACAGACGGACGGACAGACGGACATGGCTCAAACGATTCAGAAAGTCATAAAACGAATTTGGTTCAAAGACACCTGGGGTCTAATGTGGATATTTCTATGTGTTACACTTTTGAGCCGTATCAAATGATATATACCCTCCCACCGTAGGGTGAGGGTATAACTAACTGAGTTTTTGGGCCGCTCGTGACCCGATAGTCCCAGGAACCCGATCACAAATTTTATCCAAATCATGAAAATAAATGCATATTTGGGTTCGCGAGAAAATTTCGTTGCACTTCGATACCCATATGCGCATGTTTATCATGGGCCCTTTTTTCGGCCCCAAGGGTCCACGGAACCCATGAGCACGCCCATTTTTGGGATTTTTTTCCCCATCTATAAATTATATAAACTTAGAACTTAGATGTAGTGAAAACAAATATTTGAAAAATTTGATTATGGCCGGAATATATTTAGTCCCGTAAAGGAGAACTTTTTCCCCTTTGGTCCGATATGGCCCATTCTCGAACTTAACCTGCTTATGGGCAAAAAACATCTTCCTACAAAATTTCAGCTTTTTAGGGTTAGTCGTTCGCGCTCTATCGTGATTTCAACAGACAACAGACGGACGGACGGACGGACGGACGGACGGACGGACGGACGGACGGACGGACGGACAGACGGACAGACGGACATCGCTAGAATGTCTTAGAATGTTACACTGACCAATAATATATATACTTTATAGGGTCGCAGATCACTCTTTCGAGGTGTTGCAAACGGAATGACAAACTTAGTATATACTCCATCCTATGATGGAGTGTATAAAAAAAATTAGGAAAATCTGAGAATTGATAAAAATCTATTTTTTACAGACATTTCCACGCGTCTGCCTGCCAAAAATCAGCTCGATTGGATCACTGAAAAAGGGTTAAAAATCGGTCCAAAGGCTTTCACACAGGCCACTACGAGCTTCTTACTTCAAACTTAAAAAAAAAAAATTCTGACGTGCATGAATATGTGCATTTGGTTCATAGGACAGAAAAAAAAACTATTTTTTGTAACACGGTGTAATGGTACCTTCACTTCAAAAATGAGGAACCTCTACTTAATTGTGAATAAAACGGATTTCAATAATCTAGATTTAATTTAATCATATGTTGTATGACTTTACGTTAATGTAAGAAGACATGAAACTTTTTTCCGATACGGTTTTTTTAAGATTTTTTTTTCAAAAACAAAAAATATATTTTTTGGTAAAAAAATGGTCTTTTGTCCAATACAACTTAGTCATTCAGCAGATGACACGTAAACGAGCTATCCGGCACTGCCATCGATTCAGAGCGCTTCCTGGGTCATGGGTGAGTGCCATATTGTTTGTTGTTCTGAACAGGAACCGTTGGATAGGTTGAGGAATTTAATAGATTATAACGTACATCTGGATTTTTACCGCATTTGAGAGACAGGCTTTGATGCTCCTTTCGGAAATCCGTTTGGCTATTTTGTTTCGATGGATGTTTAAAAAAGTTATTCAATTTTCAAATAGAACACTTTTTTCACATACTTTTATTTGTAATACATTTGAGAATCTATTTTCCAGCGTACTGTTTGAGAATTATTTGCCATTTATTGACTTTCCAATTATCCACTTAAGTCATGCATTTACGCATAAGTGAACAATTTAAGTGAAAATTGTCTCCCTGTGCAAATGAAATGTCAACTGCAAGTTAAATCATTCACAAATGAACTTCTACCATCACGGGCATTAATTGATGGAAATATGTTTGCAGCAACAGTCGTGTGCAGAATTATAGCACACATATACATATACAGGTGCAGTCGAATGTGGATTATGGCAAACCGTTGAATTAGCTAAACTACGCATTTTTCATTTCTTACAAAAGCCCATTAATGAACAGAGGGGGAGCTTCTCCCATTTCTGTGAGCTGTAAACGAGAGATCTTTAAAACCGTTTCCATTGGCTGATTTGTCTAGAGAAGTTGAAAGTCTGCGCCATCGACAAGGAGGAAATGACAGCGACCGACATGTTTGACCGGGATGTTTTGTGTGATAGATCAATTTTGGTTTTGGTTGAACTCTCTCACGGATTCTCTTACTTACGATGATACTAAAAACTCCATTTTTTCCTAACTCGACTTAGTCATTATACACTCACCCTACGGGTAGGAGGGTATATATCATTTGATACGACCCAAAAGTGTAACACATAGAAATATCCACATTAAACCCTAGGTGACTTTGAACCAAATTGGATTCACGACTTTCTGAATCGTTTGAACCATGTCCGTCGATCCTGCTGATTCGCACGACAACTTTCGAAAGAGTTAAACAATCACTTTGAAATTTGGCATGGGTTAATATTTTTCCAAACCCCCTTCGGCTACCTAACATACAAATATGCTAGTTCACCCACTTTAGAAATTGTGTAATAACATCAATATGCCCAACGCAAGCATTTCCAGATAATTTTATCAATATTTTTTTTGTGGAAATTTTTTTTTTGAAAAAAATATTTTTTTTTGAAAATAATATTTTTTTTTTTGAAAAAAATATTTTTTTTAAATATGAATACGAATTTACACATGTATAATAATACATATATATATATACTAATATTTCTTGTGTTTTTTTTTTAAATTTTAAGATGAATTCAATCATTTACACATATTTTTATCAATTTTTTTTGTGGATTTTTTTTTTAAAATTTTAAGAATACAATCATTTACACATAGTTTTATCAATATTTTTTTGTGGAAAAAATATTTTCTTGTGGATTTTCTTTTTATTTTAACAAGAATACGAGTATTTACACAAATCACTCCCCCAGCCCGTAGTCATGACATGTGAGTGCCACGGCCTGCACTCAAGTGTGCTTTAATTTTAACCCTCACTGCTGCATGGGTGCAGTGTGTCTAAGTGTGCATCATTATATAGACATGCTCTAGCCGAATCTCTTGTTTCCAATTATTTGCTCATTACACAAAATTAAACCAAAATGCAGCAGCATAAAAAGCGCAAAAATAGGGGGAGCTAAAATGTTAATTTTTATGTTTTAACGGAACGCACACACTCGCAGACGCACTCCCAGGCACACACAGACACTTACATGTACTATGGAGTGCCCTCGTTCAATGTAATCAGTGTCAGATGGACGTAGAACAGACACACACACCCACATGCAGACACAAGTCAGTCAGTTAGTCAACTCTTCTTTTGTTTTCGTTGCAAATTGTGTCATACTTAAAATCAAAATTATTTTAATTGAGATTTGTGTTGTGGATGTTGATATTTTAAACGTTGACCTACGGATCGGGGGGGATTATATTTAGTTTGTTAGTCTCTGGGTAAATTATTGAATATTGTGACCCTTTGGAGTTTTTTCACTCGATTGTCCTCCAATTGTTGTCAAAATTTAAAGCTACAGATCAATTTATGAGAATGAAGCCAATATTTTTCACTGCCTCTTCCTTGAGGACATCCGCCAAGGCAGCTCAGAAACGATCTCAGAAACTCTCAGGATGAAGAGATTGGAATTGAGACTGCAATTCATCGAGAAAAGCAACCACTCCAAAAATTGTAAGGTCCATGAGTTTTTTCACTCGATTGTCCTCCAATTGTTGTCAAAATTTAAAGCTACAGATCAATTTATGAGAATGAAGCCAGAAACGATCTCAGAAACTCTCAGGATGAAGAGATTGGAATTGAGACTGCAATTCGACGAGAAAAGCAACCACTCCAAAAATTGTAAGGTCCATGATCAATAGAATGTACGAACACTTAGAAATCGGTCGGATGTCTTCGAAGAATACAATGTATCATGTTATATCCACGGACCCAGATAGTTGTTACATTTTTCGGTTGTGGTACTTTAGTATGTATTAATGTAAAGTAACGCGTTTAAACGCAAGGCTTTGAGGACCGCAATGCTGTCCACATCGATTTTTATCTTCAAATGTTTATAATGGTGCACTTGGAAATCACTTTGGCTGCCATGTCGATTGCGAGTACAAGGCGGGCATTACCTCCATACAGGTATTTAGTTTTAAAGAATGTCACCTTACAAAAAAATGAAAACACACAGTAGATTCAATTTAGTGCGATCAAAAGATTGGATTTGAAACCAGAAGGCGAATGGCGGACCAGATACAACACCAAAGACAAATATTGCTTTCTCAGCCAAAGAAAAGAAAGACAAAGTAGCCCCCGATACGTTTTACAAATGCTAGGACGAAATTGATCTGGAGAGATTCTGATGGACAAAATGGATGTATCCGGTGTATCGGGAACACGAACTTTAAACTGTACGAGCTGCACACTGAACGATGAGATTCAGTTTCATTCAAACAATCCAAAATTGAGATTCCGGGGAAACATAGAATCGACGTATCATTCATCGTCATTACCATCGCTAAGTCCCATTGGATGTCGATGCAAACTCGACCACTGTGACAGTTTCATACTAGACCACTTTTTATTATTGCAAATTGATAAATTGGAACTGGGACCACAGTGAACATTTTGTCGCCCATTTCTAGTTCTGGACGATACACCGACTTGACCGATGTAGGTTTCTCTCTGTGGGATTTTCGATTATCTGACAAACGTGGTGTCACTTATTGCAAAGTGACAGAAAATAGCCTAAATGGTTATTTACAATAGCGACACCCATTTGAAAGAAATCTGTAAAAGTTAATGGAACTTAGGCTCAATAATACTCTAAACCTTTTCTGGAGATAAAGAAGGAGTTGAAGGACTGGATGAGGACGACACATGCCTCCAAATGGAAGGAAGAACCGCAAAGGGAACCTGGGTTAATCTCGATTACAATAAAACAAGGAAAATACTCGGGTTTAACAAAAATTAGTTAGGCAAGTTTGGGGTCATCACAGGACACTGTAGCCTAAGGGCACACCTATTTAGGATGGGATGTTCCGAGACCGATGAACGTAGGGAATGCGGAGAGGACGCCGCGACGGCGCTGTGCCAGTGACTCGCTTTCTCGCAGATCCGGAAAGTCCAATTAGGAGAGGATACCTTATATGACCTGTCAGTCGTCAAAGGAATGGACATAAGGAATTTAAGGAACTTTATAGAGGGGACCGAATTCCTAACGTAGAAAAGAGGCGAAGAATCTGAAAAATATATCAGGATCGCACAACAGACCGAATTGCCGACCTAGGTATGTCAACGATATGAGACGGTATTTTGTACATGACCGATACTCCGTTTCAACCTAAACTAACCTCGACCCAATAGCCGGATCGAGGATGATTTCCGTTTAAAATGAAGATAAACTTCAAATCCATATTTTCAGTTAATGTTTTACTGCAGTTTAAGCCACAGTTTAATAGGTGCATGATTGTGACAAACAATCAACGAAAAAAAGAAGAAGAATAAAACTAATTTTGGTCCACTATCTTCCACACATAAAATAAATTACAAAATTATTTTGATGCTGCAATTGGTTTCCGACTCTATGAAAAATGTCCTACAAAAAAATTAAGAAGTTTTTAAATAAAAATCTATACAAAATTTTTCATAATGAAACATTCCCCAAAAAAAATTGGGAAGGTTTTCATAATTTTTAGGAAATATTTCGTTTTTTGAATAAAAAAATTGGATAATTTTTTTTTTTTTTAATATTTTTAAAACAATTGTGAATCAAAGATCGCGTGCGCCATTCTTTTTATAATGTTTTGGGGTTTCGACCCTAATTATCGAATTTGAAACATGGCACGTTGTTTGGGGTGATTTTTCACAGTTTTCAAATGTGAAATTTTAATTTATAAAAACAAAATCGAGCTCGAATTAACTTTTCAAATTTTTTTTTTGTTTGGATTTTTATTTTTAATTTCGTTTTTTTTGTCACATTTTATGTTGGGGTGATTTTTCATTATGTAATATGTCTGGCGATTTTTTGATTTTTTTTTGTCTGAAAATACTTTTTTTTCCAGATTACGAAAATCTATTGTTGTATTTTTGGGGAATTTTGCATTGGGTATTTTCATAAATTGTTTGGGGGATTTTTCCGAATTTCTGGGGGAATTTTCATACATTTTAGGGAATTCTTTATTTGAGGCATTCTTAATTTTTTTGGGGCCATTTTTCATAGAGCCCCATTTCCCAGTTCATGTGTCTTTTATCCATGCCAAAGTATATTTAACAGCGTCTTTTTAATTATCATATTTTTTCCAATAATCTTGTGTGATATTTTTTTCAGTCCTCTGATTTTCCTTCAGAACTTTTCCCATTGAATACATGGCGCATTTTGTTAAAACATTTATTTTTTTTTTACTCCAACATCCACAACAAAAGTTTAATATTACTTTAATTTTTTACCGGAAACATATGTTTTATGATAAGAGTGTTAGTGTTGCCACATCAATAGCCGAAAGTGGGGATTATTTCGATGTATCACTTAAAAAAAGTAATTGAAGTTCAAAGTAAGTTTTATTTCGAAATGTTTTGACCATTTGGTGCTATAGATATGTTCAGAAAGTTTGTTCGATTTAACAAGAAACCCTTTACGAAGATGGGTAAGACATGACATGGACAGTGACACAGCTGATTTGACAAGGATTATTCTTCCTCATGTGGGTAGTTTAAAAAATGTTAGATGTAACTAACTGATTTATGGGAAATTAGTGCAGCTAACACTTTTTTTATATAAAAAAATCTCGTGTCAATTACGACGTTTGCTTCCTAGATTGTATTAGCTACGCCTGTAGTCCGCTTCAATACAGCACAAAATGCTGCACCGATTGAGTTTCACAAATGGCCAACTCCAAAGTAAAAACAAAATTTTCAATATTCTGAGTATTAAAATTCGACTTCATCTGATAGCCCTTAAAGCACAATTTTCCAATTTGTTACTACTGTCGAAAATCTGTTTTCCCTGATGCGAAATTTCCCTGAATTCATTTCCCTGTTTTATATTCCGGGAATCTTCCTTTTTCATTGCCAAACCTAAGTGATGTGCAACAATAAATCCACTGTTTCATAAAGTTCGTTTGTATTCGGGGAATCACAATGAAAAAAAAAAAAACGCGTATCCCAAGGAGGATATGCTTTTTCACCGTTGCTTCTTCTATTCTGTGTACCGGAAATTCATCGTGCATAATTCTTGCAATTGCTGAGCGAATTTCAGTAACTTAATTATAATGATTTACGGTAAGTAAAGTCTAATATAAATAAATAAATAAACATGGCTTCGACGAACTACTAATGGCGTCCTTAAGAATGTCATAAAAACAATGCAATTAAACCATTTGTAGGAAGAGAATATGAAAAACTACCGGCAAACTGAATAGGGAAAATGTTAATGTACATGCGTGGACGGGAAAAGAAAATAAGAAGGAAAAATAAAAATACATTTTAAACCTCGATTCATAAATTTCATATTAAGTACATTTTCCATTCATTTTAATTACTGCAATTGTTTTTCTTTTCCTTTGCAAATGACTCTGCCAAACTGATTGACTTTTTGCATGTTGGTCAAACCTTTACAATTTAGCAGATATCGAAGTCGAATTCGGCCAAACTTTTGCACTACATTTGTTTGTCTGGTGTGTAAATTTAACCAAATCATATTCGTTAGTACAGAGAAGCAGGCAAAGAAAGGAAGAGAGACAGAGAGTGTGTAAAAAACGATGAAATGGAAAGGAAACAAAACAAATTGAAATAATTGCATTTTTTTAAAGAAAATTTTAAACATGTGTTGTGTGCATAATTAGTTAGAAGACTACAAGCAACAAGGTTGGTTAATGGGTATGACCCAGTTCGGCAGTATTGTTTGGGCAGTTTCACCGGATGGTTACTGATTTTGTTTCTTGGTTCATTCACATTTATCTTCTTTATCGAAAACAACTCGTTGTACGGTTTCGAATCGATATAGATTTTGTTTATGTTTTATTATTTCGCTAACTTTCTGAGCAGTAGTGTTTGTTTATGTTTGTATAGGATTTTACGAATATCACAGCTAATTGGAAAGACACTTGTAGGAAGTGAATTCCACATAAGAACAGTTCGGCTGAAGAATGATTTTTTCTTTAGGAAGTCGTTTGGATAACCGACCATTTAACCATGAACGAATAAGAGGCCCTGGAAAGGGCGGGATAAAGCCCCAAAGTCACAATGAAATAAGGCGCCAAAACTTCTGTACAGGGAAAAACAACAACGATGATTGGGGCTGTATTTCATTTCGTAAGTTGGGGCGTTATTTCATATTAATATATATTTACCCATCTTAATATATTTATTTTTCCACAAAATTTTTTTTTTTCAAAAATTTTTTTTTCCCCTATTTCAACGGGCGCCATAGGCGCATTACAACTACTAGTCTTAATATATATTTACCCTCGACACTGATTCACTGATACACTGATTCACTGACTCTGTCACGCAGTACGTAGGAATTTAAATATGCATTCTATATTCTACTAGTAAGTTGTAATGCGCCTATGGCGCCCGTTAATTTGCATGAGAAAGTATTTGTTACTTAATTTTAAAAATTTTGTAAAAAATATTTTGAGAAAACTATTTTGTAAAAAAAAATTTCGAAAAAAAAAAAAATTGGAAAAAAAAATTTTGTTGAAAAAAAAAATTTGATGGGAAAAAAAAATTTTGTGAAAAAAAAAAAAGTTTTGTTGAAAAAAAAAATTTTGTTGGAAAAAAAAATTTGGAAACAAAAAATTTTGTAAAAAAAAATTTTTGTAAAAAAAAATTTTTGTTGAAAAAAAAATGTTTGTAAAAAAAAAAATTTTGTAAAAAAAAATTTGGGGAAAACACAAAAAAAAAATATTATTTTTATACCCTCACCCTACGGGTAGGAGGGTATATATCATTTGATACGACCCAAAAGTGTAACACCTAGAAATATTCAGATTAGAACCCAGGTGTCTTTGAAACAAATTCGATTTATGACTTTCTGAATCGTTTGAGCCATGTCCGTCTGTCCGTCTGTCCGTCTGTCCGTCCGTCCGTCTGTCCTGCTGGTACGCACGATGACTTTCGAAAGAGTTAAGCAATCACTCTGAAATTTGGCATGGCTGAATATTTTCCCAAAACTGCTTATGGGATTGCATATGGGCTATATGGCCACACCCCTTCGGGTACCTCCCATACAAATCTGATGTGTGCCTAAACTCACGGTGGTCTTAGTGAGACAATAGATCGGGATACCCTACTATGGCCCCTTGTCGTCAACGCTCTCTTCTGCACACAGACCAGGACTGCAAATGTGTCTTTGGGCACTGTGTCCATATATGGGATTAATATTCCATTGTTTGTTGATGTACATATTTACTAGACCAGATGGGCTGAAGTATTTCCGGCTCCGCTTCAAAACAGCCTAACAGTTAAAAGCTTCTTTCGACACTTCGAAAGTATCGTTGGCCCATCGAGCATAATCCTGTACCTTCATGACCAAAAACATCTGAGTCTTCGATATCGACAACACCCATCGAGATTGACAAAGATGCCATATCAGTGGAACGTTTGTGTGACAACAAACTGCACTGAGTCCTATGAGCGTTTAATTGTTCATTTGGCCCCACTTGAAAATCGTCGCCAAATTGATCATACGGTGCGGCTGTTTGACAGCGTTTTTTACAGTCTGGCAATAATAATAATCTGTGACTTATTTTTTTTTTCGTTATGAAGTGGATTCAGTTCATATATAGCTTCCTCAGATGCCCTGTCACGATCTGTCGATGAAGCTAACAAGCTTCTCTCCCTGGTCGTTGTATGGATGTGGTATTTGCTGAAATGTCTCATAATTTTTGGCTAACATTTTTCGTTCTAGTTTTATGTGAATTGATGTAATTATCATGTCCTTACAACGATATACATAATTGCTTTAGCATAATTTTCAACAGATTTCCGTTTTTTTTTGTTGTTATTCTTTATTTTTGATTCGTCCTTTCAGCACGTGGTGGTGTGCCTTCAAAATATTTCAATAACAAACATTTTCGTTGCCAAACATTTCTGTTATTGTCGCTCGACTGCGGAAAGATAACTAGTTTGTGGTGAATTACTCAACGATTAAAGAGAGACAAAGTGTGCGATAATAAGAGAATTCGTAATGTTAAGAGCAGCATTTTAAATGGGACATGCGTAATACAATTCTATGTTTGCGATGTTTTTATTTGAGGATTTTTAAAAAATATTTGTGAAGTTTAAAAACTGTGAATATGAACATTTTAAAATAATTTTAAGAAAGAATTGGAAATAAAATATTGATTTTATACTTGAAATGGAGAGAATTTTAGTTTTTTTTTTTTTTATTAGTTCGGATGAGTTAACTATGCGTGTGTGTGTTTAGTTTTCAGTGTAAATTCCTTGGGTGCCACACAAACTTAACCTGCCGTAACAAATTCCCTGTGAAAACATTCTATGTTTTTAACAGACAGAGAGAGAGAGAGAGAGAGAGATAATTTTCGCTCTCCCTCTCTTGTTGTTCATTGTGGTTAATTTCACTTTCGCCGAAACCCATTTCCCCAATGGCCCACAGACACAGTTCGTCGTGTTTTCTTTGTTCGTGCCTTTTGTATGGCTGCTAATTCACCTCCCCCAAGTTGGGCTGTGTTGGTGGGTGTGATGCTTTTGTTTTTAACCGTTATTCTGCTCTCGTGATGTGTTCGCAGATTTCTACCAAAATGATTCAATGATTGTGTGTGCGTGCGTGTGCTTTGTTTATGGTATTTTGTCGGTTGGTCGGTAATGCCAGCATTTCGCATTGGACACTTTCATCAGTCTGATGATAAACGTAACGCGTTACGGTTGTCCTAACGGTCGACACGGAAATCTACACAGGCAGTGAAACTCCACCAAACAAATGGAATAAAGTGTATTGTGAGAAAGGAAATTCGGATATATAAATCCTTGTGTTGGGTTGACTGAAACCCCAGAATGCGTTTCGGAAGGAAACAAAAACAAAATATTAAAAATAATTAGTAAAACAAAAAGTGAGAAACGAAAAAAAAATATGTAAAAAAAATATGTATTTAAAATTATTGTGCGTTTCGAAACCATTTTGAAAATTTCAAAGTGTTCGTTCAGGTTCGTTGTGCTGCTATTGGTGTTGTTGTTGTCCAACTCTATTAATTAATTAAACAAAAATAAAGAAAAATATTTCCCCAGTAATTAACGTTTTCATGTAAAAGCTGTACAAAATTAAAAAAAAAAATAAACGAAAGAAAATCAGTTTGAAATTCCCTTGGTGAAAAGTTGACCCTATGCGTTCTGTTCAATGACAGCTGCTTAAGCGCATACACATCGTAACATTCCTTGCTTCCGTTCAATTGGTTTCTATGCAACATTCCCAGTAGTGCGTTCAGCGTCTGCAATTTTTCAACATTAGCGAAAAGGTAAGCGTTGCTGCACAACATTTGCAAGATCTGCTGTAACAGTGCAAATGTGTTGCGGAAAAGTGTGGAAAACTTAAGTGGATAAAAAGCAAAGTTTTCCACAAAAAAAGAACACCGGGGTCGTTAGTGAAATGTGTGAAATAATTGTTAAACATTTGTCTCAATTTCTGAAAAGTACAGTGGTGATGTTGGTCGGACATCAATCTTCATGTAAGGTGTAAACATTCAACATACAAGTGGCTACAAGGATAACGGCCATGGTATACTTGAATATATAATTTTTTAATATACTTCTCAGATTTAAGGTTGTGAATAGCCATAGACATAAGTAAGTAAGCTGATGTCTGCAATACTGACTTAACTAACAAATAACAAATTGTGCTTTAGACAAGAGACCGACCCAAGTCCAAAACAAAATTTCTCTGTGACTTTGATGGTTTGGATTACTTGATAGCAGAAAATTGCAGTTTGTCAACTGTTTGGTTTTTGTGTGGATTTCTGAAGATTTGGTTTCTTTCTTTACCAATAACTACACCACACCACACATCAGATCAGAAATGTGGTCGGTAAAAGTTGTGTGTTTGTCATGCAATTCTTGTTTTATGCATTTTACTTTATGACGGAGCTTGCATTTTGATTGTTTCGTAAAGTCTTAAGACGTTTCACGAAATGAATAATAGAATTCGCAAATCTGTGTTGATATGTGTGATGACATAGCTTCTAATGCACTAACAAAATACAATAAAATTTTCTAAAACTATACAGTTATTTTTGGTGTGAATTGAGGCATCATTTTCCCAAAAATCAAAAAAAAAGGAGACATTTTTTAAAAAAAAAAAAAAATTCTATAAAATTACTGTTTTCGTCGAAAGTAGTAATTTTTAATAAGTGTTGTAGGTGACATCCCGTAAAAGACAGCCTTATGTCAAATTAATGGTAATTATGTGAGCTAAAAATGGTCTTCACAAGGTCTTTATTTAAAAACCACGGTTAAAGAGCAGTGAGCAAAATTAATTAAAAAATATTTGTTTTTAATTGCCCCGGTAGATGAGTTGGTAGCGTGCTTGCCTATCAGCGTGGGGGTTGTGGGTTCGATGTCCCCTCTGGTGGGAACAAACGTCTAGCCACATGGTCTGTGTCACCCTGGACCCAAAATGAGAATATAAATTCACTTTGTATTGTAAATACTAATAAATAATTACAAATATGTTTTTTTTTTTAAATAGTTTCAACAAAAAAAAATCAAAATTTCTTACAATGCCCCTAGCGGTTTAACCGTTCTTTTTATAAAAAACGTAGTCCTCACAACATTTTTAGCTCACAGAATTACCTTTAATTTATTGATTTCTCGTACGTCTGGTTTTGAAATTGTATTCAAAATAATAAGGCATCATCCGACGAAAACGGAAATTTTAAAGGAAAATGGTTAACACAAAACGTATCCACAAAATGTTTGTTAAATCCTTTTTTTTTCGAGTTTAGGACGTCATAATACCCCAGAAAATATTGTAAACATCGCTAGACCGAATGACTGTTGCAAAGTGCTATCGGCACCAGGGTTTCTACTTAAGATTATTTCCCCAAGAATTAGGGGATTTTGTGGGGGGAAGAAATTTTTACAGGATTTTTTTGGGGATTTTTCAAGGACCCAATCAGCAAAGACACGACGTTGTTGGTGATCGGTCGGCTTGAGTTCTAGTGTTAACTGAACTTTTCTAAGCCTTAAGACTCAAGTCTTATGCAAAATACGATGTACTGACGTTTGTGGAGTGTCCAATTCCATAGAATGACTAGGAATGGACCACTTTTTAGACTACTCCATGGTGGAGGATAAATAAAATTAGTTTTGGCCGAACTTGATGAGCGGTTTATTCATGCATTGACGGCCGACCACTTAATAATTGGCTTGTTCAAAAGAAATAATTGTGGGAAACAGAAAAGAAATTAAATAATTTTTTTTTACAATTTGTTTTTGGTCACTTTAAACCTTATGGTGATAGCTGTTTGGTTTTTTACTCTTTCTAAATTTCGAATTAACTATGGATTTTCATTTCCCATCCCGGGGTATTTTTCAAATTTACCGGGATTCCGCTCCATAGAAAAAATATTTTTTTTTCCAAAAAAAAAAAAAAAAAACTTCAATGTAACGAAAATAATTGAATTAATATTTAAAAAATATTCTTTATTTTTTAATGGGAGTTCCAGTAATTTTTGTTCTTTTGCTAAAATTGTTGTAATTTTGTAATTAAAAACTAACAAAACAGCGGCCCAATTAAAACATTCGCTATCGCATGACAACTTTCGTAGTGTGTAAAGTGTACAGCTTGCAAAAAGGCGTTCAATTTCACTAGGGAGCCCCATGCAAATAATTAAAATCTACTCATCCCATAGCCTTGGATTTAATATTTCAGTTTATTGTAATTTTAATTGTAATAAATATATATAAAATTTAGTAAACTGTTGTTTCAATGAAAATCACATTTCGCAAGATGGGATATTTTTGGTTTTAAACAGAGGCTGGAATATGAAATTTAATTTAATTCTATTGGCTCGGTACAATACATAAAAATGAGAGTATATATGACCGGGAGGTCGTTTACCACTGTAAGTGGGGTTGCCAGAAATATCTGGAATGATCGAGATTTTCCAGATATTTGATGTCAAGGCAGCTACAAGCTATTGCATAATTTGTCCAGCTAAATCGTAGTTGTCCAATTTCACACAGATACTTGAAATGCTTTGAAGGCACTATCAAATTGTCCCTCTGATCAGACAAAAGGATAAAATGTCTTGGCCGGTTTCCGAAATAGGCCCAAATAAAAATTCGTATGTGAGACAAAAAAGTATCAGAGCCTCAGCTTTGGATTAATATCCTCTATCGATGAGCAAAATTAAAGATAAAAATATTGTTTTTTTTTAAAAAAAAAAAAAAATCACGAATTTTGATGGTCTTTTTTTGGTCGAGAATACTTTGATTTTTATTTCGATATGGTGCTATTTGCAAAAGATATAGCCTTTTCCAATAGGGTAATGACTATTTGCCCCCCACCTTCATGAGAAACCCTTTTTTTCTTAGACGACTCGGCCGTATTTGGATATTGGAAAATGCACTCCCAAAGTTTGAGAGACTATTACATTCCTCTCACGTTATTGTATGGTATGCATTTTGTTCTGCTAGAAATGAGCTTAGCGCCAACGAACTCGTGACATATTGACACCTTTTTTTCGGTCTACTGCTGATAATATTGACAATATGTAAGTTCAACAAGACAGTGCGACATGTCACACTGGATTTATTGCGAACGCAATTTGTGGGAAGAATTGAATATTTTATCAAAAAATCGATAGGTGTATGAGCTTACTCGAGTGCATTTGAAAGACATCATTCCTCAGCCAGAAACTCTCTGCCATAAATTCCCCCAGACAATGAACAGGTCTCCCATGATTATTAGTTTGTTATTTTTTGCAACTAAGCCTGTTCACTTGTTAGAGAGAAAAAAAATAAATTCTTAAATCCTAAATGAATATGTGACAGAATACGTTAAAAAAATCTCAAATTTCGTAAAAAAAGAATTTAATTTATTAGTGTGAAAGTTAATGTAAAAATATGGTTTTCTGTCGAATTTGTTGATTCGCCAGCACCACATTTTTCGGAGAAACACTTTCAGTTGCTTAGTTCTCAGTGAAAGTGGTGGAAGTTACTATTTTTTTTGACCTACCTATAAGCCTTGACAACAGTTTTTGTGGTTTCGAAAAAGAAAATGCAATTTTCAATAATATAAAAGTTTACTGCTCCCACTCCGCCAAGTGAAAGAAAGAAAAAAACTCGCACTTGTAACAAATAATTTGTTTACACAAATACAATAGAAAAACAACAGCATGAACTACTGGGGGTGAAAAGCTATCGCAGTAAGTGTAAACTAAACGTATAAACCCTCTACCTTGTGTAGACAATATCGAGTAGAGATAGCCAGACACACATATTTATTGACTCCATTCAGTAATTCATTATCTTGTATTGAAATAGTTATAGTTTCGTATAGAGGGGTGCACAAATATTAGTTAATCGATTGTTTCAAGTTAATTAATCAAATGAATGTTAATCTTGTTTGTATTCAATACACTATGCCTGGTGGAAAACAAAGATAAATAAAGCCAGACTGGGTAATTGGATAAATGCTCAGATTGTACAAATGTCGCAAGTTAAAAGCAGCTCTGAAATCAATAATGAGAAATCGCTATTTAATTATTATGTACTGTGGTAAGTACAAAAATGGTCGAGATTTTTTTTTCTGTGAAAAAGTGTGATTTATTTTTTTTTTTAAAAAAAAAACTGATTTTTTTTGTCATGAACTCTACAGCGACTAGTCCGACTTTGTTGTAATATATTTGAAAAATATTGCCACGCAATCTGAGGAATTCATCAAAAAAAATCCTATTAAAAATTAGGGAATTTTTCATAACTTTCAGATAATATTTCTGAATATAGATAATATTTTTCGTTGCCCCAAAAATTTAACAATGAAAAATTCCTAATTTTTGGGAAATTTATTGTTTTTTTTTGGATATTTACAAAGCAAATGTGCATCGTAAATCGCGGGCGTCCGCGTGCTAATTTTTTATTATGTGTTGGGGCTACGACCGTAGTTATCACATTTAAAAATGTACCCAATTCAAAAATAAAAAATCCACCCAAAATGTTACATTGACACTAACAACATGTTAATTTGGGATGATTTTTCATAAATTAGCTGGGTAATTTGTCATAAATTGTTTGGGGGATTTTTCAGAATTTTTGAGGACATTTTCATATTGGGCTTTTGTTTTTTTTGGGGTATTTTTCATAATATTTGGGCAATTTTTCATAAATTGTTTGGGGGATTTTTCAGAATTTTTGAGGAAATTTTCATATTGGGGGGATTTTCCATTAATTTTACGGAACTCTTCATTTGGGACATTTTTAATTTTTTTTGGGGTATTTTTCATAGAGCCACCGAACGTTTGTAACTATGAACTAGCAAACATTTCTGAGTTCTGTAAGAAACTTATTTTAGACAAGGAGTGGGGGATTATTTTAGGGTATTAGCGGACAGTTGAATATATTTTTGAAGTATTACCAACGTTGACCACTTTTCGTATATTTTAATTTTAGGGGGAAAATCGTTCAATTTTTTTTTTGTCAGTTTTTCATACGAGCCCCGACCACTATTAATTCGTACGGCAAGCATTTTTACCCGTATGCAATGTTTAACAGGTGATATTTTCAATACTAATGTAGTCAGCGCATGCAAACCTATTTTTTTCTGAAAGCGCATTTTGTTCTCTTAATTTAAAAAAAAAAAATTTTATTGTACCTCAACAACAACAATATTTATTTCTTTGAATGCTTCGCAAAACTATTAAAAAAAATGTGGCCAGTATTAATTCGTACGGTGGGTTAAATAGTTGCTATTTTATAAAAACTTTAATTTATCTTTAAATATTAATATTGGGTAACATCGCCTTTTGCCTCTACAATACATTTACATCGCTTTGGCATAGATTCATATAAATTCTGGCACTGTTCTGTTTTGCGAAGCATTCAAAGAAATAAATATTGTTGTTGTTGTTGTTGAGGTACAATACATTTTTTTTTTTAAAATCAAGAGAACAAAATGCTCTTTCAGAAAAAAATAGGTTTGCATGCGCTGACTACATTAGTATTGAAAATATCACCTGTTAAACATTGCATACGGGTAAAAATGCTTGCCGTACGAATTAATAGTGGTCGGGGCTCGTATATGTAATTGTTCATATAGAATTTAAAAAAAAAAATATTTTTTTCATATTATAAACTGTTTTACATTTTGAAATATGAAATGTGATTTTCTAACTTTTTTTTTTGCGAACTGTGACTGCAAGACTTTCGCCATATTTGTAGTAAATTTTAATAATTTCAATGCGTTGTTGAAGCGTGCATCGTTACATTTTCAGTAATGGCGTAGTTTCTACTTGTCAAATGTCAAAGAAGAAAAGCTTCAAAAGTGACAGCTACCTAAATACCGGGTGATTCAAAATAACAAATCTTGTTGGAGAACCTTGTATATTTCTTATCTTTTTTATAATGCCAACATTTTGTTTTTTGCAGATTGGTTGTAGCAATTATTTAAAAAAAAATCAATTGATTTTGGACCTAAAATCCCTCAAACCACTCAAGTCGAACCCTTTAACCATTATAAATGGATTTTATGATCACTTGTATACAGTCTTAGTTTTTAAGGTGTTAAGGGATGTTAAAGAGTGCACTACCAAATTGGAAAGCTGGAGGGGTTCCCTATTTTTAAGGGTTAACATTTGCCCGCCCGAAAGTGCACACTTCGAAGTTTGGTGACATTTAGGGCAACGACAAACTAATTTAGTCCCAAAACGAGAACAAAATTATTTCATTATCATTACCAATTTACTTATGTCCCTTAATATTCCATGAAGGAATGGACGAGGAACTTCTCTCGAATCAGAGAGTTGAGCACGATATAATTTGTATATTCAATGACCGACGTCTTCTTCCCAAAGTTTTCCCGAACGGCAAATGCTTGTCTCGATATGTTTTACATTAAAAAGAGATCAGCGATTACACTTTTTGCCCTTCAGTCTCCAGGATTGACGAGGTATTTGGTCTTATCAGGATACGAATCTGGGTTTCCTGTATGATAATAGCACACCCTACCTACCACATCACGACCGTCCACATTACCTTACGCAGCTGAAAAGATCAGCAAATTTCCAAACTGAATTCCAATCTGAATTCATTTAACGGTGTTGTGGCTCAACTATTTCCGCATCGGCGAAATTACGAAAATACAAACTCTGCTCATGAGAAAACATATTCTCAGGCACACCGGTAGGCGAGTTGGTAGCGTGCTTGTCAATCAGCTTGGGGTTGGTAGATCGACTACTGCTGTGGTGGACTAATCAAATTCCATTTTTTTTTTCAATTTCAAAACCTTAAAATATTGTACAATTTTAATAAGAAAAATTAATTTTTTTTATGCTTAATATGTACAATTGCTTGAAAATGTGTAAAAAAACAAAAAACATATTTATTTAAAAAAAATCAAAAAATACAAAAAGTAGTCAACTTTGAAAATATTTCTAAAATATATTTAATTGTTCGATTTTGAACGTTAAGATCTCAAATTAATCCCTTACTCCTTGTCGAAAATAATTATTTAACATAAATTAACAATTTCCACCAGATCAAAAGTTATAGACTTTTGGTCGATGGAATTGAATTCTGGATAATTTGCATTTTCTTCTTCTTTGTCTTCTTACTCTCTCCATAGTCATGACAAGTATATCAGTAACATTCTTCTACACAAATAACAGCAAAACCAAATTCTAATTGATCAAATTAAGCTAAGCAATAATAAAGTAAATTTAGTCCAAACTATTACATAGGGGACACTTTCAACATTCAAATCACTTAAGCATTTCGCCTGCCACCCAGCCAGACTTCTGACTAAAATCCTCTTATCGCTTGATGGCTGTCCAAATATAAACGCACACATTCCAACCTTCGGCCTTAATTTTTGCACAAATAATAATTTCATTCTATATTTGTATGTCGGATTAAACTTTTCCCTGCCCGAACTAAGAACAAGAGACTTTTGCTTGATTCGGTATTATGATAAATAGTTGTCTGCTGTCTTTCGCCGGTCCTGTGATGAATTCAACATGCGTTTTATTAGAAAAGTTTATAAACCGGCCAGCTTTTCGACATTGCTTGGCACAATAAATTTCAATATATACTTTGTGCCACAATAACTTGGATGTTCTGCTTTTCGTTGTTTGCTCCATTCACTGTTCGTCCTTTCGTGTCATGGCCTTAAAGGATTTGTGTCAAAACTGTGTGATGAGAATTACTTTGTCGTGTTTGTTTTTCCAGATGACTATTGAAATTCATATGTGTTGCTGGCTCCTGTGGGAGAGTAAACATAATGAGTTGGGTTGCCGGAAGGGGGAAACTAGGCGTATGAGTAATATTATCCCGAATTTCCATTAATCATACGCACCCTGAGTACCATTAACTGTTAGCGGATTGAGTTGTTCAGTTTATTAAGCTATTTCGCCAATAGTTCTCCAAATATATGTAATTTATAGATCAATGGGTACAGAAGTATAACACGCCCCCCTGCCTCTGCAGAAGATAACTTTAAATGGCCGTTGACATTTTGTTATTCCATGGAAATATTTTCTAATCTGCCAACACACAAAACTTTTCACACCACCATCACCATCGTCCAAAAATGCAGTGAATTTTTCTAAAATCAATTCTATGCCATGGAAGCGTTTCACCGGTGGACGGGCAAAATGTCACAAGTGCTGACGGGTAATTGAACGTTGACATTTTATGAAGCTCCATCACGTGTCAAGACAGGCGATGCTCCACCACTCAATGCTGGAGTACGAGTACAATTTCTTTGACATGCGATGGAATGTGGCCGGTGTCGAAATGGAATGATTTGATTACGACAGTAACGGTTAAATGCTTGCCATTTCCCCCCCGCGGTATATTTGTTGCTGGCAACACTTTGACCATTTGGAGCTGTGAAATAAATAAAATTGTGTTATTTTGCTAGCCCAGGGGGGATTTCGAAGAAATGGAGAAATTTTTCCCACACGCAATATTTGTGTATTGAATATTCAGTGCAATTTAAATGTGAATACACAATTTAATGTTGTTTGACATCATCTGAAAATTGTCAACACACCTCGACTTGGTTGGTTCGATATTATTGGTGAGGCATTTTCTATGGAATTTCAGATTCAAAGGAAATTCAAATTTTTTTTTTTTTTTTGTTATATAGAAATGCGACTTATGCTATTTCTAGGAATAATTTATGGCCATGTCGACAATTCGTTGAAATCAGCTTTATTGTCGTAATTGAGTATTCGTTTATTAATTTAAATATTTTGGGTTCCGGTTGATTTATTTTGTTTTTGTAATGTGACTTACTGTGGGTAACCGTGTAAACGGTGTGACAAGGAATGACCCATACAAACATGTATTTAAAGCTATTTTTAAATGGGCCAAATAATTCGAACGATTATATTTGCAGGCAAACACTAAATGTGAGTGTTTCAAGTAGATATTAATAAACGGCCAGTCGAAGTAAACTGTGGGAGTATTGCACCTTTTTGTTGTGAATATAAACGAGGATTTTCTAATTGAATGATCAGGTTTTATTGAAACTGTACACATAAATAGCTGTGACACATAAGATTCCAAGTAGGATTTGGCTAAATCGGTTTCACATGCTTTTAAGTCATTTCAGCCACACCCGCCTGACCATCCGGAGGGTCAGAGATATTAGAGGAGCTAACTGATAATACACAAACACACAGATGGAATCAGACAGTTCAGCTCCTAGAATTAAAAAAAAATACTTGTGATAACTCGTTTTGTACTGAGTGGCCGAGAGGGCTCGGACTGGAAGTAGTGTAGCATTACTACTTTCAGTCCGAGCCCGATCTCACCGTATTCTGTAAACTGGTATTATGTGGGATGCTGAAGCATCTGTGACATTTGTTCTAAGCTGACCAACTGGGAATGTTTCATGGAGCCTGCGGTTCGTCACATAAATCGCCGTTGGAATTCCACTCGACGTAGAAATGCTATAACAATAGCGTACTACGACCTAAAGAGTAGGAGCGGCCTCCCTATCCAGAGGGAGGATTCGGCTACACCGCGCATTATCCAATGGACTTCACTTGGATGGTTACTTTGTATCCCTGGAGGTTAGGATATTCGCCGCATCGTAGTTATTGCCATGTGTGAACCGTGCCAATCCACTTTTCATATCTAATCATGTGAAACTCAAGAATCTCGGTCAATCTACATGACCATGGAATTGTGTATGAAGTGGCGATTATGAGTGTGAGCGATATAAAATCTGGTGTGGATGTGTGTATTTTGTAGTAGATGTAACTCAAGGTGAGACCTTAGTATTGCTATGACTCTGGTGGACATTCAGTGCGTTAGGCATACAACAAACCCAAGTTCGTATGCTGGTAAGAATTTAAAAATAAAAAAAATCTTTCGTTGGACGTTTTTCCTCCTCGCAGCTCAGTCGTCTATAAACCAATTCCATCGGCCAAATGTCTGCAAATGAACTTCGAAATATCTAAAATTTATCGATATATAGGACAAAATTTCCTTTCTCATTTGATCATATTTTCAGTAGCGTACCTTATTTTCAAAAGAAATAGAAAAGAAATATGGCAATAATCAATGATCTCAAACTCGAGTTACAGAAACAAAAATGTATGAAGAAAATAAATCAACAATACATAAACAAAATTTAGATCAGGAGAAAAAAATTACCTAATACGCTTTTCGAAACTAAAAAAAAATACTTTATGCAATTATTATATACAATTTGGGACCGGCAAAAGTTACCCCTTTCCACTAAAAAAAGGGGGAACCCTGCCACCTTTCTAAATCAGTATTGTTATCGTTGTGTTGTTCCAAAGGGCACTTTTTCCAAAATCCATATTTTATAAAATAGTTGCTATAACCAAATTACACCGTGTTACAAAAAATAGATTTTTTTTCTGTCCTATGAACCAAATGCACATATTCGGAAAGAGGGGAAAAAATCTGTATCACGTCAAATTTTTTAAAAACAATTTTTATCAATTCTCAGATTTTTCGCAATTTTTATTATTTTTAAAAAAAAATATTTTTTCACTTTTTTTAGCATAACTTGAAGAGACTGCAATTTTTTAAACTAAAGGGTGTTTTTTATTGAGGTATAGAACTTCGAATTGAAATAAAACACATGAAAATCGTTTTAATGTATTTATTGGAAGGATAATTTTATGCCATTAATGTTTAAATATGATTTCGGGCATGTGGCCGCCGCGGCTGTCTCAAATAAAGCCAATTCTACAGGTCCAATTTTCAACCACTTGTTGGAACAACAACTCATCCACATTCATGCCATCCAATTCGGGAACAAAATAGTCGGTTATCATGGCTCTATACCGGTCTCCATTAACGGTAACTGACTCTCCAGCATTATTTCGGAAGAAGTATGGCCCAATGACTCCACCAGCCCATATAGCACACCAAACAGTCAGTTTTTGTGGATGTAATGGCATAAAATGGACGGAGCTTGCGGTGAACTTCGCGAACTGAACCATTACTTTCGAAATAAATTTGCACGATTTGCAAGCGTTGTTCTTTTGTCAACCTGTTCATGATGAAATGGCAAACCAAACTAAATATTAATCACTTGACAGCTGACAAAATGGCCGACAGTTAAAAAAGTGATGCCATCTTAAAGTTCTATACCCCAATAAAAAACACCCTATACTTAAGCGTTACGAAAAAAAAATGTTTTTTGACTGAAACCTTATAAAAACTATAACCATTTAAAAAAAAAATTTAGGAAAATCTGAGAATTGTTAAAAATCTATTTTTTAAAAAAATTTACGTGATACAGACACGAGTCTGCCTGCAAAAAATCAGCTCGATTGGATCACTGAAAAAGGGTTAAAAATCGGTCCAAAGGCTTTCACGCAGGCCACTACGAGCTTCATACTTCAAACACGTGTATATTTATTTTGTATCCCCTTTCCGAAAAAGTAAATTTGGTTCATAGGACAGAATGTGTGTAACACGGTATTATGATTGATACAAACACAACAAAACGTTGACATCATAATAAGTATAAGAAAACACACTTTATAATAAAAAGAACAATTGCTCCTAAAAGTTATGAGGTAAAGCTCGATTTTTTCAACATTTTTAATATGGAAAAAGCATATTTTTAATAAAGCCATACAGAGGCTAAAAATTGGTTGAAATTTCAACAAATTGATTTTTTTAAACCGAAAAAAAAAACAAATTAAAAATTTACCAAAAAAATGTGTCTTTCTGTCACATTTCTACAATCGGTTGTGTAGATAAGTTGATGAATTTTTTGTCATTACGTTCAAGTTTTCATGGAGTGCACATCGGCGGAAGTATGACTACTAAAGTGATGCTATCAAAAATATTCTATTTTGAGAACATTTAAAGTGAAAGTTTAACAAAAAATTTAGAAAATTTGCATAAGAGGACTGACCGTAGACTGGAGTCTGGTGCCATGGAAAGAATCCTCAAAACTTCTTCAGGTCTGATTAGATGGCGCTGCCCTTCGGGGAGTAAAGTACTAGCAGTGGTGCGAACAAAAATTGGCTTACTCATATTTGTCGTACTGGTTTCTGTGACCCACAGATCAGTAGATGTGTTTGGCAGATTCGCCATCTGAACAAATGGCAAGCAATGAAACATATGGGTAATTCAGAAAATTAAAAAAAAAAAAATACTATATAACGTTGAGATTACATTTTCAATACTTGCACAAGAGTGTTGGAAGCCAGTATTCCAAACACCAAATTGTACTGATCGAATTGACTAGGCAACTCGCAGCCGCATCGGACATTTCAGTCCTAATGCATCTATTAATTGTTTGCTTACCACTTTTGTGGACTATATTGTACATCGATGCCATGTGCACTTTATTTTCATATTTAATATTTGTTTTGGCAAATTTAATTCCAATTCAGCTTTCCCAACCAATGTAATCTCTGTATGCTTGAATTGACACTGATGCGATTACGTCTAATGGTAATGCGAAAATAGTAAACAAACTTTGTAAATATTGTAAAAATATACTCATGCAAATAAAATATATGTTAATTCAGTTTGCTGTTTTTCTTTTGTGTGCATGTGTGTGTGTGTGTGTGTGAAAAACGTTTAGTGTTTTGTTATTGTGGTTTCGGGAAAACAACAAGTGCACATGTGTGCGTTTAGCATGTGTATGTGTTTTGCATAAACATTTGTTTAGACTGTCGAACAAATCCACAGGGACAAAAAAAAACTCTGCGCTTTTTGCCCACTTTAAAAGCTGACAAACGCAGCAACAAGACACATGTTGTTGTGGTGACAATAAAACTAAAATTTAAATGCGAAATATTGTGTTGGCTTAAATGTAAACGTTGTGTGACTGCTAATTGACATGTTAGGTAAACTGGGTGTTGTTGTTTTTTCTTTTCTATCAAAGTCGATATTTTTTTAAAAATAAGTACGGAATTAAGATGACATGAGGATGTACATATTGTCATCATAACGAACTCACAACAGCCAACAATGATTGTTTCCCACGAGAACTATTTGCCAGCGATCCCATATGGAAATGGTCATTCGTACGAATTAGAATATTACTTTGCACCGGCTTAAATTTATATTTTTTTTATTAATTAAATCAAGCATTTAAGTAAAAACATGACGACTTAACGAAGCCTCCAAACTTTTGATGACATTTTTGGTTTACGATAGTTGGACTTTTAAAAATGAGCAGCGAACTTATCTTATTTGCATTCCTTTTACATGAAAAACAATTCCACAAAATGAATGAAAAATTCCCCCAAAAATCCGAAAAATGCCCAAAACAATTTGTGAAAAATTACCCATGCAAAATCCAACAATTATATTGAAAAATACCACAAAAATAAATGGGTTTTCCAACAAGAGGTGTGATTTTGAATCACCCGGTATTTCGGTAGCGGTCACTTTTGAAACATTTATTCTTTGACATTTGACAAGTAGAAACTACGCCATAACTAAAAATGGAGCGATACACGCTTCAACAATGCATTGAAATTATTGAAATTCACTACAAAACGGGTGGAAATCTTGCAGTCACAGTTCGCAAAACTAAAGCATTTCTGGATCGTCGTGAAGCACCTTGTCGCACAGCAATACAGAAATTGGTGGACAAATTCGAGCTGTTGGGACAAGTTAGTGATGTGAAGAATAAAACCCGAGCACGTCGCTCAAGAACAACTGAGAATATTGCTGCCGTAGCCCAAAGAGTTGAAGAAACCCCAGATTTGTCCATTCCTAGCCGATCTTTGGAATTGAGCATTCCACGAACGTCATTACATCGTATTTTGTATAAAGACTTGGGACTTAAGGCTTAGAAAAGTTCAGTTAACACAAGAACTCAAGCCGGCCGATCATCAACAACTTCGTGTCTTTGCTAATTGGGTCCTTGAAATGCAGGAAAATGATCCGGAATTCCATCGAAAAATCATCTTGACCGATGAGGCCCATTTCCACCTCGGTGGCTACGTCAACCAGCAAAATTGTCTCATCTGGGGCTTGGCAAATCTATTATTGGGAAGCCTCTCCATCCTCAACTTCTGACTGTTTGGTGCGGTCATTGGACCTTAGTTTTTCGAAAATGAGGTTGGATCAACAGTTACGGTTCTCTAAGCGTGGTCGTGGTGGCCATTTGGCTGATGTTTTTTTTCATTATTAACTGCATACCTTCCTCTGAAATAATTATGTTATGAAATATGAAATATTATGAAATAAACATCCGATTACACTACTCAACAAAATGAAAAAAATTTCAGGTACTCCGGATGCGATAATTTTTTCTGTGTAGATAACCTTGACATGAGCTCGAAAAACGCAATAAAAAATTTTTTTTTCGTTTGGTTTTTGTTTTATTTTTTTTTTTTAAATTTTAAAAAATTTTTTTTGGTTAATTTGTTTCGTCCGGCATAACTCGGGAACCACTAGACCAATTTAATTGAATTAAATTTTAAAAAATTTAAAATTACAATTCCCTTAATCTGTTCATATATTGTTTTCCTATACAAGCAACAGTTTCCAAGTTAAAAATGAATATATAAAGGAAAAAACTTATTTTATGCCTAAAGATTTAAATTTTTTTTTTAAAAAAATCCATAAAAAATCCAAAATGAAATCTTTTGCTCTTGGATGTATTCTACATTCGAAATTATGTCATTATAGCCATCTAAAGTTTATATTACATTAGCTATTACAGATTAATAGTCAAAAATGAATTTTGAGAGTGCCCCATCGAATACACAATAAATCCTGTGCAAATTATTGTAGCATACACGTCTCAGAGGTTTACTGTCTCTGTCAAAATGACATCTGTCAAAACGACATCTGTCAAAATGACATCTGTCAAAATGACATCTGTCAAAATGACATCTGTCAAAATGACATCTGTCAAAATGACATCTGTCAAAATGACATCTGTCAAAATGACATCTGTCAAAATGACAGCTGTCAAAATTATATCTGTCAAAATGACATCTGTCAAAATGACATCTGTCAAAATGACATCTGTCAAAATGACATCTGTCAAAATGACATCTGTCAAAATGACATCTGTCAAAATGACATCTGTCAAAATGACATCTGTCAAAATGACATCTGTCAAAATGACATCTGTCAAAATGACATCTGTCAAAATGACATCTGTCAAAATGACATCTGTCAAAATGACAGCTGTCAAAATGACATCTGTCAAAATGACAGCTTTCAAAATGACATCTGTCAAAATGACATCTGTCAAAATGACATCTGTCAAAATGACATCTGTCAAACTGACATCTGTTCAATTGACATCTGTCAAAATGACATCTGTCAAAATGACATCTGCCGAAATGACATCTGTCAAAATGACATCTGTCAAAATGACATCTGTCAAAATGACATCTGTCAAAATGACATCTGTCAAAATGACATCTGTCAAAATGACATCTGTCAAAATGACATCTGGCAAAATGACAGCTGTCAAAATGACAGCTGTCAAAATGACATCTGTCAAACTGACATCTGTCAAAATGACATCTGTCAAACTGACATCTGTCAAATTGACATCTGCCAAAATGACATCTGTCAAAATGACATCTGTCAAAATGACATCTGTCAAAATGACATCTGTCAAAATGAAATATGTCAAAATGACATCTGCCGAAATGACATCTGTCAAAATGACAATCCAAATCATGAAAATCGATGCACGCGTTTCGCTTTTATTCGCAATTGAGTAAAGGTATGAATTTCAAATATATTCAAATTTCATATATTTTTGTCACCCAACAATGTAATAAAAAAGAAAAAACCTTAAAAACCCTTTAAAATTTAATTCAATTAAATCGGGCTAGTGGTTCCCGAGTTATGCCGGACGAAACAAATTAACCAAAAAATTTTTTTTAAAATTTAAAAAAAAATAAATAAAACGAAAACCAAACGAAAAAAAAAATTTGTATTGCGTTTTTCGAGCTCATGTCAAGGTTATCTACACAGAAAAAATTATCTCATCCCGAGTACATTTTGACTGTTGACTAGTGTTATTTATCTAAAAAATGCCATTTATCTTTGAATACCAAAATAACACCTCTTGTTGGAAAATCCTATACAACAATAGATTTTCGGAATATGGAAAAAGTGTTACAAAATGAAAATGAATGAAGAATCGTCGTCGCAATTCCAAATGTTTTCTTTTTTAAAATATTAATTACATGTTGGACACAGTAAATATTCACATATGAGTACGAAAGAGCAATGAAATATAACTCGGAATTCCGATCTATTAAATAATTTAATTTATAGTCAGTGGACTTGCAGTCTTGCACCAGGAGTCTTTCCAGGTGTATTGAACTTCTTTTCAAACAATGTTTCAGCCGAAGTGTAGTCAATAATACCTGAAATGTCGGGCATAATTTTGAGGATTAATCTGTTCGACTATTGCGACAGCTCACTTCGTCTTGCTACTCTTTTGCAAATTGTAACAAAATATTTCCTTACACTCTTGTAATTTCTAGGTTGGAATCATTTTAGGAAATATGTTCGGTGGCGACGTGATTCTTACACAAATATTTTGTAAATAATATGTGATGGCATACAAGCGATTACTCCACATGTCTGTATGTGTGCGTGAACGAGTATATGCTTTGAATATGCTCCCATTTAAAATTCACTTCCTGTCTCTAACAGTCGCACAAGTATGTGTGAGTGTGTGTGTGAGAGAGAGAGAGAGTACATATGCGTACGTCACAATACAGCACATCGTATACTCGTACATGCATTTATGTACGTGTGCGCTTATGAATTAATTTAAATATTTCATACTTAATCTATTTAAAGATTTTATTTATGACTTCACAAACATTTCACATAAATTATTCTCTACAAAGCAAATGGCAATTGCCGTTGTCGTCGTCAGAGAGATATTTCACATGCAACATTTATCCTTTTTGCCGACCGCCTGTCCGGAAGGATGATCGATGTTTCCATAGCACTTTTGTAATGTATCTCAATGGCAAGAAAAGGCCCAACAAACTGTTGTTATTTTTCTGCAAAAGGAAATGAAACATTATGACATATTTTAATAAATAAATAAATTAACACGTTTGGCGTGTAGAGTTCAAAATGTTTAATGGTGATAAACAAATATTGCCAAGCCGGTGTGCCCAATGAAACTGTTTATCAGTTAGGGATGCGGCATGCTGGAGGAGAGCTTAAATACTTGCTGACATGGGATTAATAGAAACAATTAATAGTAACGAACATTTAAATTTGTTGATGTGCCATGGTCGCCGTACAATTTTGAATTATTGTACTAACTGTTTGTATTACACTTTTAGGTCGTATTAAATGACACATACGTGCCCACCCCTAGGGTGAGGGTATACTAAGTTAGCAGTCAGTCTCTCTGAAGTGTACTCGACATTATGCTTGGCTTCATGTGTCTTTCAGTCTTTGCTAAAACTGACTGTTCGGGAAAACTCCAAGGATTGATTTTATACCGGCCCATTTAATGATTTATTTTTGAAGTAATTTTGACAGTGCCATTTCTTTCCCAAACGAAATATTGACCGACTTTCCGTGGACCGAAAAAACTTTCACATGTTGGGAATGGAAAAACCGCACGTGTCAAATGAATCTTCAGAGAGCAACAGTTTGGAGTGGTAGCACCATGGGAAGTGCTGCTGCGAAGTCAGCCTAGGAAGGCAATCGAATGAATTCGTGTCCCATAAATAATATGGTCAAAAATTAATAAAATGTTGATTTTTGTGTATAATTAATAATTAATTTGAAAAGAACATTGCAAAGATTAAAAAAATAAACTTAAACATCTCCTCTGTAAGTATCTCATTTCGCCAATGCTGCTATACGATTCAATCAGGTGTGAACTGATAGGATTATCGAATACATATTAAAATTGTCTTCAGGCAATCACGGCGTATACGTGACATTAATCCCTGAAAGTAAACAAATTCAAATAAATCATACGTTTTTTAGTTATTGCGGCTGGTATTCCGACATTTAGCCGCACTTCGTTTCACATGACCTTTGAAAATCATACAAGTGTGAAGCTTGGGTGGGTATGTGTTGGCATGTCTGTGCACCGATGGCAATAGAGGACCCAGTCACTTAAGTGAATTTAAGTAATCGATTTCTATAACCGAAACTCCACAAACTATACTCAAACCGGACTTTATGTGATGAGCACCCTTGGATTAAGGATTTCATATGCAGTGACCTCGAACCCAACTAGATTGATGCAACACAAAGTAATCTACTACAAATGAGGTCAAAGAAACCACATACCACTTCACATCTCTAATGTGAAGCCATTAAATTATTAAAAATTCTACATCATAAATATATTTCATCTGAAATATTTATCCTGATAAACGAAGAACACAGCAATGCATTATTTCAATATACACAATACAATAAACCTAATGACATCAAATTGCACAAGACAAACTGACAACGCGCAGTCATAAACAGACTGTACCCTCTATACCTATGTCTGCAAATCCCTTTCTAAGAATTACCTAGAAAGTGTATGCAAATGCTCACAGATAAGCATTTTTCTTTGAATGACTGCATATCATTTATCACACAAAATAAGCTTTTAGCTTTGCTTTGGCTCGGGATTCGCAGTTAAGGATTAGACTTTGATGTGAAGTCAGTTTAACGATAATGACACGTAGAATGTTAGGCAAGGTAATTTACAACATTGCATTCATTATAAAGGGTCAGTCATGTGGGCCACATGCAATGTGGTCATTTTATTGACGGCTGTCATTTTATTTGACAGCCGGTATTTTATTTGAAAGCTGTCATTTTATTTGACAGCTGTCATTTTATTTGACAGCTATAATTTTTTTTTACATGTGGTATTTGTCATTTTATTTGACAGCTTTAATTTTATTTGACAGATGTCATTTTATTTGATAGATATCATTTTATTTGACAGATGTCATTTTATTTGTCAGCTGTCACTTTATTTGACAGATGCCATTTTATTTGACAGCTGTCACTTTATTTGACAGATGCCATTTTATTTGACAGCTGTCACAGTATTTGAAAGATGTCGTTTTATTTGTCATATGTCATTTTATTTGACAGATGTCATTTTATTTGACAGGTGTCATTTTATTTGACAGGTGTCATTTTATTGGACAACTGCCATTTTATTTGACAGCTGTAATTTTATTTGACAGCTGTCATTTTATTTGACAGCTGTCATTTTATTTGACAGCTGTCATTTTATTTGACAGATGTCATTTTATTTGACAGCTCTCATATTATTTGATAGCTGTCATTTTATTTGACAGCTGGTATTTTATTTGACGACTGTCTTTTTATTTGACAGCTGTTATTTTATTTGACAGCTGTCATTTTATTTGACAGCTGTCATTTTATTTGGCCGATTTTTCTTTTCAATAAACGCTCTCTTTGTGCTACACAGTACACACTTTGGAAACAGTTTACATTTGCAGTGATGCATTTCGTTCCACGCATATATGATACTGACATGCTGTCAAGATTTCGTTAGGAAAAGAGCTGTCACTGTCAAACAAAAATGTATGAATTAATTAAAAAAAAGTTGGTTTACCATGGAATCTAACATAAAATGAGTGATATTCGCTTTAATGCTGAACGATGGTTCTACTCCGCTTCTATATTAAACATTTAAACACTATTAACTCTGTATAGCAATTAGTGAACAGGAGATGGAGGATAAGCAATATCCTTCGATATCATTATTTATTAATTACGCATTGTTTTAATTGAAGTTGGTTGTCCTGCGTCACAAAGAAAACGTATCTAAATAACAGAAAAAAAAACTTAAAAATTCCCCGATGATTGTAATTGAGTTTATAAAAAATGCAAATTCTGCACTTCTTTTTTGCTCAAATTCCCCATAAATTATATTTTGCCTTAGAAAAAAACTTAAAATTACCGAAAGTCATTCGACTGTAAATATTCACCTGAGCGTATACGCGATAGGCAAAATAAATGATATTAATCATACGCATCGGCAGATAGTGGATATTTGTTTACTGAGGTGGGTGTTTCTATTTGGGTTTGGGCGTTTATTTCGGACAAATAAAAAGTACCATCTGTAATTGCTTTTACAATTGGATTTTCTTTTGTATGACAGCAATGACATTTTGTTTATTTTTTTTTTGCTTCACATTTTTTCCTATACCGCTTTTAATAGTTTTATTTTACAAAACTGAATACTCAAGCATATTTGGTGCTTCGAACGAGAACTTGCAACTTTATGCACTTCGAGAGGAACTCTGATTAACATTTCTTTGAAGATATTTGAGGTATTTAGTAGGCACCACAATGCTCCTAAAGAAGCAAAACATATTATGGACATGGTTCAGACGTCTTCAAAAGTCCTAAATCGAGTTCAAAGACAACCAGAGTCTAGAGTGACTCCTTATGGGTCATATCAAATTACATATCGTCACCAGAATAGAAAATTATCTTACGAGCATTTCACTACTTTGCAGGAGAAGCAAAAAAAATGTTGTAAAATCTAAATAGTCATAGGCACCCCGGTCGGAGAGTTGATAGCGTGGGGGTTGTGGGTTCGATTCGCAATAGAGGCTTTGGTCTGTCGCTGCTAAAATCTAGGCAATTAAATATACATAAATAAATCGAATCACTCTTGTTGTTAAAAAAATTTGGAGATCCATGTATTTTAGTTCATTTCACGAGATTTCGATAACGATATACAGACCTACACTTTTGTTATAAAAGTTGTCTTAATCCCATAGTGAAAAAAAAACATTAAACACAAAAAATTCACCAGGTTCTCTTATTTCATACTAGTAAGTTGTAATGCGCCTATGGCGCCCGTTAATTTGCTTGAGAAAGTATTTGTTACTTAATTTTAAAAATTTTGTAAAAAATATTTTGAGAAAACTATTTTGTAAAAAAAAATTTCGAAAAAAAATAAAATTTGTGAAAAAAAAATTTTTGCTGAAAAAAAAAATTTTTGTTGAAAAAAAAATTTTGTTGAAAAAAAAAATTTGTGGAAAAAAAAAAATTTTGTGGAAAAAAAAAATTTTTTGGAAAAAAAAAAATTCTTGAAAAAAAAAAATTTTGAAAAAAAAAATTTTTGTAAAAAAAAAATTTGTAAGAAAAAAAAATTTTGGAAAAAAAAAATTTTGGGAAAACACAATTTCTGTACAAAAAAAATATTATTTTTTTTATTATTATTATTTATAGAATTATTATAGAATGCCTATTTAAATTCCTACGTACTGCGTGACAGAGTCAGTGAATCAGGGAATCAGTGTATCAGTGAATCAGTGTCGAGGGTAAATATATATTAAGATTTCCCCCATTCACGTCTAACGTGAACCCAACTTTGACTTAAACAAATATAGAGCAAAAGAAGTAACAACCAGTTTTGTTCTCCTTATTTACCATAAGAAATTTCTGCCGCACTTTATGCCCAGTCCAACACTTAGTTATGGTCAATTTATATGCACAGAGAATTTTCGAAATATCTGCTCATTTCTCATAAAATGGATATCCTTTTGCAATGTTTTTTACTGGTTTTCTGCAACAACACACTTGAAACTGATTTAATGTTTTCTCAAAAGTCAAAATCCCAGCTAGAACATAACCCAAAGAAGCCAATAAGAAAGAAGGCACAAAACAGACCATAAGATTAACATTATGTTTTGTTTTCTGTTGCTGCTATAATTCAAAAACCAAACCAAGCGTCCAACAACAAAAGAACATTGAATATGTTTTTTTTTTTTTGGGAAAGTGAGCCTGAGTAGGAGTTGGAGCAGCAGGCTGGGATAAATGGCTTGAGATATAACTAAATTAACTTAGGACTCTCAAGAGGTTCACAACTCGCTTAATTCTTGTTTTTTTTCCTTCTGTTTTTATGAGATTTGTGTGTTTAGGTTCAGTTCTGTTTCGCTTTATTTCCATTTCTTTTGGGTTTTTGTTCATTCAAAAGACACCGTAAGTTATTAGACGCTTCATTCATTTTAATTGCTTTCTCGTGCCTTTAAATTCGGTTGGTGGCATAGGCCGATATTAGTGTTTTGTTTTTGGTTTGTGAAAGTTGTAGCCACAACTTTGTGAAAATATTGTGGAGACAAGGAGAAGATTTGCCAGAGATTATTTTAGATTGTTTTTATTTTCTGGTAATAAAAGCCGCCTCTGGCTACTTTGGTTGGGTGTCATGAACTCCAAAGGGTGTTGATTCTGAATGTCAATCGAGTGGAAGTATTGGGAAATATGTTTGCCATAGAAGGTCGATTAATTTTTGATGGTCATTTTAAAGGAGGTACATGGGGGGTTATTTGTTAGGGTCTTGACCATTGTCTGAATTTAAGTTGTATTTAGACTACTAGTACTAAGTTATTAAATCCTTTAAACAATCTACCCTTTTCCATGGTCATTAAATTGTTCCAAGCCTCTGAATCCAAATCTTCAATAGCCATTTAAGCCATAGGCGCCTCAATCCGAACAAAAGCAATAACCATTTAAGTCAGATAAGTACTTCCCCGTCAAGGATGGTACAATTCTTCGCTTCTCTATATTAAGAACATCTTTTGCTTCTACTCTTTCCGATTCTCAACTGAAATAAACAAATAAAATATCTTCATAATTTTCCCTTTGCTCTAGCATTTGTTTGAGTTGATTTTACAACAGATTCTAACTAAACAACCCGACATCCTGCCTACCCAAAAGAAAGCCAATTAATGTCCACTGCCTTCTTCTACTCCACCATTCCGTTGTCTTTTCTACTTAGATTTTCTGCTTCTACTTTCACAAATGTTTTTTATGGAATTCGCCTAGAAAAGTAAAGTGAAAAGGAATAGGAATGAAATTTATTGTTCAGAATGAAAATAAATTTTACAGATTCTTTAAGAGTAAATCTCTTTATGTGGGTGGGTGGTGGGATTTATTTGTTTATGTCTGGCCATGCGACCGAGACTTGGGCTGACCTGGACCTTTCGCAGAAAGAACAGAATTTACAAGAACTGAAAGTGCACTCACAATAGAAAGTCAAATACGAAGTTTCAATTAAATTTCGAAATCATTGTTTAACTTTTCAATGTAGGCGATGTTAAGTGTTTTGGGTTTTGTGTTTCTTCGATTTTTCTTTTTGATTGAACGGAAGCCGTTGCAGGCGTTGACTTTTATCTGAGAGCAGGAGGCGAAACTGTTGTAAGTTTCGGTTTTCACTTTAAACTACTCGGACTACTAAAAGTTAAATGTTTTTCTTGGTTCCACATTGAAGACATGGCGATTTTTATTCAACGGAAATTCATTTGTTTTAGAATTGAAGATATGCCATAATGGGAGGAGAAAATTATTGTAGAAAATCCAGTCAACGGAGGGAAATGCTGAAAATACAATTCTGCCTTTCTACGAATGTTGATTCAATGCGGAATTAATATTAAAAAAATATTTTTGTCAATCTCCATATTTCTGGGCTCATTGGAATAACAACCAAGAAATATCTGTAGTTTCATGAACCAAGAAATTCTATGCTTTCATGAATCAAATATCAGAATTACTTAAAAGGAGAGTTTTTTTGTAATTGAACAGTAAAAATTCACGATATTGGCAATGCGCCAATGGGAATACTATTATGTTCTTTTTTTTTCTCCACAGTACTATCAATTTACAGGATTATTATTAAAAGTTTTCTGTAAGTTCCGCATATTTTCTAAAATTTTCGAAATTTGCAACTTGCCCGATTTTGATGAAATACATTTTAAAAAATTACTCACTGTGGTCACCTGAGTACAAAAAAGGTCGACCTTATTTTACTATGGTCAGGATTTAATAATTTATTTTTTTTTGAACACAATTGTCCAGTTTTGATGAAATATATTTTATAATCTCCATTTGTTTTAATCTCCGCCTTCAGCGTGATTTATCTGATTGGCAGTTTCAAAGTTATAAATAAATTAAAGTAAAAAAAGTCCTAGTTTTTTTTTGTTGAAAAAATCCATAAAAAGCCGAAAATGATAAAACGTATCCATTTTCATTAGTTTATCATAAAACCCGCATGCCTTACATATTCCAGATGAAGCCTTCACTAAATTGTAAATAAAAGCGAAAAGCCTTTATCGATTTTAATTATCTATACCTCATTTTAACTGTAAGATAGGTGGCTTTAGGACACATTCTGTCATTATCGATTTTTTATAAATTTTTTCAACAAAAAAAAAGAAGGTTTTTTTGACAGTTTTTATGGGTCGCCAAAGATTTGGGGCTTCGGTGTCCTTTCTGCAGAAAAGTGATCATATCTGGCAAACAGTTTGGAATTTTGAACACTACTACAGGAGGTCTTCGACAAGGTGACGGCTAATAAAATTCCAATTAGTTTTTATATTATTCGAGCTTTTACATCAATTCAATTTTATTAACCATGAAAATTAGGAGGGCTAGGCTTTCAAATTAATATTACTCATACGCTCCAAATTGGCTAATGAAATTCTAGAAAGTAAATAAATGTGAATTGATAAAATATTAAGAATCATTCCTAGATCATTTGTTCTAGAAAGTTGTTTATTGAAATTTTAGGTGCATTCTTGTTTAATTTTGAACGGGTTGCTTCCTATGGACCTGTACAGGGGAAAAAAGGTTAAAAATTAGAATTTTTTAAGTTTTTTTTTTTCGAGATTTTGACTTTGAAGATGAAACTTTTTTGATTTCATATGTTTTCAATAGTTGTTCTTTATGATAAGAGCTAAAACTTTTCCCAAAGAGTAAATCAAAATTCCAAGCGTTTTGACCACCTTCCGTAGTCTAGCGCCTTTTATATTCATATCGCTTTTTTAATTTCTCAAGACATTTTTTGTTTGGAAATAAGAGTATTGTTGTAAAGGAAAAAGACCCTTCGGTTGCCAAATGATCACAGTACATAACACTCGTATATTTTTTTTTTTACCAAAAACAGTACATTCCCCTGAGTATTTTTAAAAAAGCAGTAAATCGATTTGTAAAAGCAGTATATTTTTTATACAATATATAAAAAAATATTAAATATTATCACTTCCATCAGAATCTGCTTCTGTGATTGTTTTTTTATTTGTCTAAGCAATTCCGGCTTCGTTTTGAGGCATGTTTAGAAATCAACGCATTTGTACTTCAAATTAGGTTTGACGGTCCGAATCGCCTTCACTGTTTGCACATCTAATCGGATTTGGTCTGAAGTCCAAGTTTTGTTCACTGCAGAGAAGATTCGTTCCAGTGATGCTGAAGTTTCTGGCATATTTCTCAAGACTAGGGATGTAACGAAGTTCGCTTTCGCATATGCGAATGCAAATTATTCGCATCATTTTGAAGATTTACTTTCGGAAAATATATATTTTTGAAATATAAGCTTTCGCATTCGCAAAAATATATTAGGTATTCCCTTTTTCGTTCGAAAAAATAAGACTGCATATGTTGTAAATCTTTGCTATTGCATTTTGGAATATTCCCTTTCGCAAAATTTTACATTTCACTATTCACTTTCGCTAAACCCACATTCGCTGCATTTCCACTCAAGACCTTCATCATCATAGGAATCATAATTAGAAATATCAGAAGACAATAACAGATGTCCCCAAACTCGTCTCCCGTTGAACTACAAACAACCATCACCCAGACATAATCGAAACCCATCCAGTTAGCATGACAGATTATTTTCCAAACAATTTTTCTCTTTTCCCCACTGTACTGTAGTGGTTGCTGACCCCGTTTGAGTTAGCCGGACTCTAAATCTTTGTCCCTTCGATTCAACTTTCAATTTATGCCAAAACGTAGACATCATAAAATTTTCTTCCGGATATTTGGAGGGGGTGAATTTTTAATTAAAATTGAGGTTAATAAAAAAAGGGACACCTTAGGGGCAACAGGTTAAATAAAGGCGCAATAATACTTTATGGTGATCTTTTTTTTTTTGTGGGGGGGGGGGATTAAACTCCAATATTAACTCTCTCTTTCGTTCCCTTTCCCTCTTCATACACCCGCCGTCCGTTGTGTATGAAAAAAAAAAACGAAAAAAATGTCATAAAGGCATTTAAAGGCTATAAAACTGAGGCAATAAAAATGCAGACTTAAATTACAACTTCCAACGAATAAAATTCGAATATTTTAAAGGTCAGCGGGAAAATGAGAAAAACATGAAATATAAAAGAATTTGGGTACTTGTGTTCGTTTAGATTGGAATTTACAAGTATGAAAATATTTCAGGAGTAAATGCGAAGCTTATAGAAAATATCTTAATTGTTTTTGCCTCCGCTTTACGATGCACTTAATCGGCGTCTTTCCTTTCACCCCTTTCTCTTGATAATATTAAGCTAAAGCCACCGAACAATAAAAAAATTCACAATATGTGGAATTTATGGTCATAAAACAGAACCGAACATGAAGCGTAAAAGTTAATCCCCAGACAAGTACTCTGCTGCAGGAGAAAACGAAGAACTGGCATTCAAATAAAAAACACATTTCCATATTTTCTTTTTTTTACATATTTGTGGTTCTGCTATTATTTATATGTTTTTATTTCCCCTCACGCTTCGCTGTCCGCTTCCGTTTGCCAGTTTGTACAGCTTGCGGAAAATCCCCCCGAAAAACTCCGAAATTAAAACTTATTTATACAGATTATGGCATGCAAATGCAAACAAGGATTCACCATACCAACAACAAATAAAAAGAGCAAATAAACAGCATAATAAGGACTTACATATATTAAAGGCAAATAAAGAGGAAACAAACCATACGGAAGGGATAACAATAATACATTTCTTATTAAAAGAAAAAGTAAAAGAGCAGGGGGACCAGGACCAGAACTAGGACAGAGGTAAGGCACATCGAAGATATGAGAATATTTATGAAATGCATATATTACGGAATAGATTTTAGTGCAGCCAGCATTTCTCCAAAAGAATATTGGAAATATTTAAAATGCTTTATAAGAGTATTTTTCGAAATGAAATTCTAAAATGTCGGTTGAAATTGAATAAGGTGGTTTCATCTACTTCTGTCTTTATGAAGTATGATTTGTCTGTAAATGGTTTGCTTTTTATAATCTCCACCAAAGACAGAGGCGATTGTATTTTTGCTAAACTTCAAAGGGCACTCAGTGGCTCATCGTCCTTGATTATTAGGCTAACAGTAGAATAGGCGATTGAGTTGTTTATAACAACAACCGGATTTAGGGGCCGTTTAAAGGGTACTCAGTGGCCCAGCCTTCTGGTTTATTAGGCGAACAGTTGAATAGGCAAAAGAAATTGATTTGATTATAACAACAACGGGATTAAGGGGCCGTTTATTACGACATAGATATCGGTTTTCTCATATAATAATTGAAAAACTAGATAGAACCATTGGCTCTATAGCGTTGCTCGTTCATTGTAACATTATGGCCGGCTTTTTGGCCCAAAATCAATTAGATTTTTTTTTGATTTGTGGGTTTTTTGCCAAATCCCTCCCACTCACAATATTTAGAAAATTAAAGTTTAGTTTCGATATTTCAACATTTTCCTTTGCCACCGTCCGGCAAAATTAGATTGGTCTGTCCTCTTAAAGTTGGCACTTCAACAGATTGGCCTGTTTGTATTTATTCATTTCAGTTTTTTAGTTTTTTTCTTCGGCGGTAATGCATCAGATCTACAAGTATTTTCCATTTTTAATCCGATTTATGTGTTCGCTGAGGGGGCGGGCTGCGGTGAAGGACATGAGAGACGACCTTACATCCTCTTATCAAACATGAGCTTAGTGGGAATGTTTGTGAGTTCCGACTGTTTGGACGGATGTGGTGTGGCACGTTGTGTCACTGTATATGTTTCACAACGCCAAGTATTTGTCCAGTCCAGTCCAGGCGAAGGGTAAGTAGTTTTTATAGGATTTTGTGTCGGAATGAGGAAAACAAATAAAACGAAAAAAAAAACATCACGTCGTACCACTAATAAACACACCGTGCAGAAATGAACTTATTATTTAAGCCGCTCACTGGGCTACCTCGTGGAATGACTATCTAATTCTCAAATTGAATGAGGACAGAGGGTTCACGCTTCGCTTATTTTATAATACGTTTAAGGCTTTTGAGTGGCCTTAAGCATTTTGGCTTAAACTTGAAACTCAGAGAGGGTGACTTGTCGTTTTCGTTATTTAAATTGAAAAGGATTTAGAGGCTGCACAGATTTTGTTCGTGATTGTGACCTCTCCTATTGGATTCCTTGTTTTGCAAGTGTATTCGCATGGAACATTTTCTAACGTTTCTATCGATCGAAACGAAAAATATATTTCGGGCGTTTGTTTAAGAAACAGTAGCAGTTTGCCAAGAGTTGTGAAAGATTTTCAATCCTGCAAAGGATTTAATAGAAATGCAAGAGAAAATTCGTTCGTGGGAAATAATCGGTATGTTTTAAGCTCTTAAGTCCAAATGGTTCTGAATATCTTTTTGTTTTGTTTTAAGCAGAAATTCATATTTCGATTTTTAAGAAAATCTTTTCGATCCTGCAAATTGACACATTACGTGTGTATTTGAAACTTTTATTTACTAATTAATATCAGTAGAACTAGATCTTCAGTAGCGTTTAAAGTAGACCTCAATTCATTTCGGTTTCAAGCTTGTTAAACCAAAAGTTATTAAATTTCTCTTTAATTAGTTTCCCCGTTGTTCACATCGGTGATCTGATCAAGGCTCACAATTTGAAGAGCGCCCCGTGTAAATGTTTTTGAGAAAAAAAGAAGTTTCAGCTACTGAAAACTTTTTCTATAGGTAAAATTATTGTTTAAACCGGACTAATAATATTTAAAATAGTTTAGTGGTACAAGGTCGTGTATTCGACTACCACTCAGCAGAACCCAGAATCGAAAATGGGTAAGACCATCCAACATTTCTCAGCGGTTGCTTCCCCTTCGTAAATGATGACGAGTTTTCGAGTAAGAGATTAAACTCTAAGCCATGTAAAATTTCTCTAGAAAGCCATTAGCCATTTCGGAGCCAGCTTAAATATTAGTTCCCGGTCACATTATACACAGTTATATCGTTCACAGCTGACTGATTCGCCGTCAGCTCCATCATGGAAAGTTAAGGGAAATGAGTATGTAAAGTAGTAATCTCGACCAAGTTCACAATAAATAAAAGTTTCAGTAGAAGCCACCTTCAAAGTGTGGGCCTGTATAAGACCACTGATTTTCTATATAAAACGTCTTTCAGAGTCTTTTCTATCAGTAGCTAAGAATTTTTCTGTATTGAAGAACTCTATCAGTAAATGTCTTTCAGTAGCTGGGACTTTTTCTATATAGAAAAAGTCTTTCAGTAGCTGGGACTTTTTCTATATAGAAAAAGTCTTTCAGTTGCTGGGACTTTTTCTATATAGAAAAAGTCTTTCAGTTGCTGGGACTTTTTCGATATAGAAAAAGTCTTTCAGTAGCTGAGAATTTTTCTACATAGAAAAAGTCCCAGCTGCTGAAAGACTTTTTCCATATAGAAAAAGTCCCAGTAGCTGAGACCTTTTCTATAAAGAAGACTATCAGTAGAAACACTTTCGCTATATAGCACAATTGTCTTATCAGTTGAGACGTTTCTTGAACGTATTCAGTAGCTGAGACTCCTAGTGTTGAGATGGAAGGCTGTGATTGTCAGCCTTAAACCCACGAATTTTTGTTTCCACATCCTTCGGCATTGCCGTTATCCATCTCGTTCTGAGGTTCTCGGCAGCTGTTTAGTTGTCCTAGTCTGCCTATACAGCTGCGGTCATAATAATAGCACCAAGTAGATAATCTTCGTTCAGCATGTCATATTTAGATAGCCATTAGTTAACAAAATCATTGTAATATTTTCTAAGTAAAGTAAATTTAACTTTTCAACTCTGTGTTGAACGGGTTTCCCTAGAATTAACTCAATGTTAACATAGAAATTGAGTTTCATATCTGCTATACGCCCTCTCAAAGTTCATTGTTGCTTGTGAGTTTGATTGTTGATACTCCTGTTTTATGTCTGTCCACAGGTTTTCAATGGGGGGTTCAAATCTGACGACTACGCGGGACACTCCATTACATTAATTTTTTTGTTCTTGAACACCAGTTTTTTTTAAGAACTGTACTCCGAAGGCCGTGGTTTGGTTGGTAGTGTGTGCGAATATCACACAGAAGAACCCGAGTTCGAATCCGGGTAAGACCATCAAACATTTTTCACAATTGAGGCATATTTTTATATTCCTCAATAAAATAACTTTTTCCAAACATTCTTTCATTTTATGGTAGTTTTTCAAACCTTCGTAACAGAATTATGTTTACTTCATCAGTGAAAAAATTTTAATGAGGTAAAGAAGTTCAATGACAAGCCCTCGCATGTACCAACCAAGTTGGCTAACTTGAGCTGAAATCAAAATAGGACCAAGTAGACATCACACATTATAATTGTTGTAAAGTGTGAGGCACGCATAATAAAAAGCCTTCCTGACTTCAACAGAACAGATAATAACATCAAATTGAATTCAAATAATTTCAATTGTGCTTTATTTGTTTCGATATTCTGAAAATGGTTAAACCTTCGAAATTACTTATCTTAGTCCATTTTTGGATCACTTACTATAAATATTTTATCAGCACATAGTGTAGGTGGTACACGGTTTGAAAATTAATACATTTTACGACAATTATAAACTGAAAATGACACTTTGTCTAATGACTTTTCACCTGCCCTTTCAATATTTAATTTTCCAGAAAAACACAATCAGTGCTACTCATATTCAAATATTTCCGTTTTCTAATTCCCATTCCCCCCCCCCCCCCCCAAAAATGGAGGCAAAATATTTTTGATATTTTCTATGTTGATGAAAGGTCAGAGTTCTCCCCATTCATGGCACTCCAATGACATTAACCAAATACTATTTGGATTTTAGGAAAACGTTCCATTTACAAGTTGTGTGGTAAAGGATATCCATGTTCAAATGAAAAGGACATGTATCTGTAACCGTATTAATGTGAAATTCTAGTAAAGTTCTTGCGGTCAAAGTGCTATTTTCATTGGGAGAATGTAATCTAAGAAGAGGGTTTTGTTGAGCGAACGATATCCGAAACATAAAATGTGGTAAACAGACAAGAAACGAGATTGTGAATTGATTCATTTTTGATGTTGGGAATTCCGGTGAAAAGACCAACGTGACAATCGTCCTTAAATGATTGTGGTTAGTGTGGCCGATAGTCGAATGACACAAAGTGTAAAAATTCCTAAAATTAGTGGAAATTCAGATATTGAATTGTATTCACTAATTCAGCAATTCTTTACACTGTGGACACAATGCGGGATTATTCAAAGAGATAGTGCCACACTCTCCATTGTAGAACAAATGACTTTACTAATAGTGGGACAATATTACCAAAATAACACTTCTTGTTGGAAACCCCTATAAAAGAATAATCATCGCTGTGATCATAAATCGAAACGGCCCATTTTAATTGGATTTTAATAAAAACAATTATTTATACAGATGAGTACTTGATTTCTACCCGCTGGAATGGAGAAGAATTCACAAAAATTGTTGACCTCACTACTAAAAGTCTGTAGTACTCTTTCAGATATAATTCAAACTTCTGTGCTGGAAATGCAGCATAATTATGAAAATATTCACACCATCCATTTTGGGGAAAGCGAGCGAGGCCAACATTCTTGTGTATTCTTCTTAATTAAAAACTGTTGCAATCAAGTACTCATCTGCTTAAATAATTGTTGCAAATTACATGTATGTGTTTGTGTACAGATGCATATTCTGCCGGTTGAAAGGGTGGCCACAATGCAAAATATTTCAAGGTCACTTGAATGCACCCGAAAATCTATACGACCAACCATCCCACCGACAGATGCAGCTCAGTGCAGATTTGCTGGAGCTTCACTCATGCATACACACATACGAGATTGGGATCCGCCTACAAAGAGGAGAATAATCGGAGAAAACTAAAGGACAGTTAAGATTCGAGCTGCCCATTGAGTTTGGTCGAGTAAATGCTCAATCAGATTCAGTGGCAGTGGATGTGTGTATTAGTGTAGGTCGGTCCATAAGCAAACACAAATTTGTATATTTTAAATGATTAGATAGAGATCATTTTAATTAAAGACAGTTCGGAACACTTAAAAATATATACGTTATTGACAGCAGTCATTTTTACTGGACAGCTGTCATTTTATGGACAACTGTCATTTTACTTTTTTTTTTACAGCTGTCATTTTATTGACAACTGTCATTTTACTTTTTTTTTACAGCTGTCATTTTATTGACAACTGTCATTTTACTTTTTTTTCAGCTGTGATTTTAGTTAACAGTTGTCATTTTATTGACAACTTTCATTTTATTGACAACTGTCATTTTATTGACAACTGTCATTTTACTTCTTTTTTGACAGCTGTCATTTTATTTGACAGCAATTTTGTAATTTTATTGACAACTGTCATTTTACTTCTTTTTTTGACAGCTATCATTTTATTTGACAGCAATTTTGCAATTTTATTGACAACTGTCATTTTACTTCTTTTTTGACAGCTGTCATTTTATTTGACAGCAATTTTGCAATTTCATTTAAAATATATAAATTTGTGTTTGTCATTTTATTTGACAACTGCCATTTTATTGACAACTGCCATTTTATTGACAACTGTCATTTTAGTTGACAACTGTCATTTTAGTTGACAACTGTCATTTTAGTTGACAACTGTCATTTTAGTTGACAACTATCATTTTAGTTGACAACTGTCATTTTCGTTGACAGCTGTCATCTTATTGATAACTGTAATTGTATTGACAGCTGTCATCTTATTGATAGCTGTAATTTTATTGACAGCAGTCATTTTATTTGACAGCTTTTCAATAATCCCTCAGTCCTTGCCTTCAACCTGTTTTTACACAAATATTTAAAAGATTGAATGTTATTGAATTTTGGCCGACGGAAACGGATTCTGATCCACTGTTTGTAGGACATGCCTGGTATCATACACACGGATCATTTTTAAAATATTTTCATAGTGCCATTAACGACCACATTGTTAGTAGTTGTAGTATGAAATTCAATAAAGAAACTTCAAATGTTGATCATTATATCCACGGCATACGAGAGTACACATGTAAAAACTCGTATGTATTTATATGTTTATTAGTAGGTATGCCCATTTAGATAATACTTCTGAAGTGTTCACATACAAAGAAACACACACACATACAAATTACAAGTTGCAACTTGAGCTTTATTAGAAGATAGTGCAGTCTAATGAATTGTTGGCAATGTGTAAGAGAGCTCATACAATGAAAAAGTTTTAATACACTTGTGGCGGTGTAGATAATACTTTGCCGGAGAATTACCAGCTCGCATATGAGAAGGGTTCCACGTCAACGTTTTTGTATACACATAAAATAATAGGATGCCACAGTTGGGGAAAGTAGTCGTAGTTCTTTAATAAAATCTTTTTGAATGAACCAAATACCAAAAAATATCAATGACTGATTTTTGGAGATATTCGTATGGGTTTCATAAATATTAAATCAAAACAAATTCTGACTCGTTTATTAGCCAAAATGTCAAATATTTCCAAGAATGTATAAGCAACTTTTCAACCAAAAAATTTAAACAAAATACAAATTTTTAAAACGAAAATATTTCTAATTTGTTCATTGATTACATATGAACAATTTCCATCAATATATGTATGCCAATGGCAGATGAAATACCTCCTACTGTTTCTTAGCTTTAGACGTCTGTCAAAGATTATTGAAATGCATTTACACAGTCGTAACAGGCTTTTGTCGTAAGAAAATACAGTCAGGTAAAACGTGGTTCACCTTTTCAACCTTTTGGGTGTTTCTTCTGCTTTAACATTTCGAAGTAAATATTTTTGACTTATTTTCCAACACAACATAAATATGTATTACATCAAAGAAGAACAAATATGGAAAATCTCACTGGATTTTCCATGTAAGATGGCAAAACAAATGTCAAATCGTTCAGACATTTTTTTCTATATTCAACTTTAATAAAATATGTCCACCTATCTTCTGTGTCTACAATATGAAGCTCTCCTGTATACATATCATTCCAGCATTAAATCTTATCATAACGTTAATACGGCCATTGTCTACCGATAACAGTCTCACTCTGTTGGATATCTGAGACGTTCACTCCATTACATTTTGTTCATTCCCTGAGGTGCTTCAAGCTCCATTAAAGTGATACAAAAAATACCAGAAAATGTTCAAAAATGTTTCTAACCTGCAATGTTGCATTCCTTTAAAATTGTATCGTTCCAGTAGTTGCTAATGCATACACTCTCTTCCCACACCTTCGCCACATGGATGCTAGACAAAACAATGAACTTTAACCTTAGGCTAGATTTAAAATTAAAAGAGAAACAAACAAACAATAACAACTGTGAAATGTTCAAACAACTATGTTGAGCAAAAAATGTGATACGAATTCGCATCGAATATTTGGTTTGTGGCGGTTATTCGTCATGCTAGATGTTGCCACTTTTTTTTGGATAATTATCCAAAAACGGAACAATGGGATAATGTGAAATAGTTTTATTGACAGCGGTCGTTTTATTTGACAGCTTTCATTTCATTTGACATTTTTTATTTTATTTGACAGCTGTCATTTTATTTGACAGGTATCATATTATTTGACAGTTATCATATTATTTGACAGCTCTCATTTCATTTGACAGCTGTCATTTTATTTGACAACTGTCATTTTATTTGACAGCTGTCATTTTATTTGACAGTGGTCACTTTATTTGACAGCTGTCATTTTATTTGACAGCTGTCATTTTATTTGACAGCTGTCATTTTATTTGACAGCTGTCATTTTATTTGACAGCTGTCATTTTATTTGACAGCTGTCATTTTATTTGACAGCTGTCATTTTATTTGACAGCTGTCATTTTATTTGACAGCTGTCATTTTATTTGACAGCTGTCATTTTATTTGACAGCTGTCATTTTATTTGACAGCTGTCATTTTATTTGACAGCGGTCATTTTATTGGACAGCTGTCATTTTATTGGACAGCTGTCATTTTATTATACAGCTGTCATTTTATTTGACAGCTATCATTTAAATTGACAGCTGTCATTTTATTTCACAGCTGCCATTTTATTTCACAGCTGCCATTTTATTTGACAGCTGTCATTTTATTTGACATCTGTCATTTTATTTGACAGCTGTCATTTTATTTGACAGCTGTCATTTTATTTGACAGCTGTCATTTTATTTGACAGCTGTCATTTTATTTGACAGCTGTCATTTTATTTGACAGCTGTCATTTTATTTGACAGCTGTCATTTTATTTGACAGCTGTCATTTTATTTGACAGCTGTCATTTTATTTGACAGCTGTCATTTTATTTGACAGCTGTCATTTTATTTGACAGCTGTCATTTTATTTGACAGCTGTCATTTTATTTGACAGCTGTCATTTTATTTGACAGCTGTCATTTTATTTGACAGCTGTCATTTTATTTGACAGATGTATTTTTATTTGACAGCTGTCATTTTATTTGACAGATGTATTTTTCTTTGACAGCTGTCATTTTATTTGACAGCTGTCATTTTATTTGACAGCTGTCATTTTATTTGACAGATGTATTTTTCTTTGACAGCTGTAATTTTATTTGATAGCTGTCATTTTATTTGACAGCTGTCATTTTATTTGACAGCTGCCGTTTTATTGAATTATTGTGAATTACTAATCTATAATCATTTTGATTTGAAAATAATATTCGTTCATAAAAACTAGGTCAGAAGTGGCAGCACTGCATCGAATACTCTTTGTGCAAGTACCTTTCTATGCCAACACTTTTACGCAAAGGTGCGAGTGTGTGTAATGTGCGTGTACGTGTGCGTGACTTTTCCACTTTAGTTCAAGCTCTTTAAATCTCTTTGCGCTGACAGTTGGCACATTTCAGATTTTCGCTTTTAATGTTGTACATTTTAAAGTCTTCAACCTCCACCCACAACCACCACCCAAGACGCACTATGCGTTCATGGCTATCCGAGTGTAAATGGCATTCCATCGGACTTGTGTCTGTGCTGGCTGTCAAATGCTCAAGGGAATCTTCTTCGAATTGGTGGAGAAACGTAAAAAAAAAACGGCAAAAACAAAGACAAATTTATAGGGGGGAAAAAAGAAAATGTTAGCAACAACACCAAAAGCATAGAAAAACCTAATAGCACAGACACAAAAGATTAAAAGTAAAACAAAAAATAAGCAAAAACCTAGTGGAAGTATTTATTGCTCGGTTGGCCTGGATGACAAGACGTTGGCGTGGTGCCGGAGCGGTGTTGGCCTTGTGGCTGGTTTGTTTTGGTTGGAGGCTTAAAATCATGGCAATCTTATTAGAGGGTTTTATAGATACTTTCACCATTGCTGCGGCTCTGGTGGCATTTAAATGACTTTGTGAGTTCCATTCACTTCATTTCGTTACATTTAAAGTTATTAAATCTATGTGTCGTATTAAATCATAGCTCAGTGTGTTGGAAAATTTCCACTTTGTATTTAATAAACCAAACAAATATTTCGCTGCTGTATGGGAGGTGATAACACTTTATTGAAAATGCGCTCCACACAGTACGCATTTATTTACATAATTACTTTAGATTATTATTTATGGCCACATTTAATAAATGACAATTTAATTAATTTATTTTTTTTTTGCTTTTGCATGTGACATCCATTGAGATAGAGTCATGAGGCCGAGTCCACTGAAATGTTTGCTCGTAAAACTGTCATGAAGCGTTGACATTTTTGGTAGTTTCGCTGCTATACAATTAATGTGAACATTAGAGTAGGTGGGCGGGAAAAAAGTTCCTGTGGCGACCAAAGCGAATTGAATTTCCATTTTGTTATTCACAACGATATCCAACATATTTCGTGTAGCCTTGAAATTTTTTTTTTTTTTTTTTTGTTAAAAATTGAAATTGTATGATTTTTAAATTATATTTGCATGTCATAATCGATTCAGTATATGGAAATACTTCATTCCTTATAAGCTACTACATATTTTGGTTTAATAGTCATTGTGGCGGACGTAAAGTAAGCTCAAGTCTCTATATTTGGCAACCAGAGGACAAGGTTTTAACTGACATTTTTTGGTAAATTGACCTGTATATCAAATCGTACCATAATTTGAAATATATTTCGATTACTGTTAGAATTGAAACTGTGAAGCTGTTTAAATTGAAACAAAATAATTAATAATGGTTGGCAAGAATTACTGACATACAGGAACAATAACATTTTACACACTGATGTTAAGTTTTTTCAAAACTACCTTGGTGCGATTTGTCTACACAGTGAATATAAGATGGTAGGACATGCGGATTCGGAGTTTTAAACAAATCTTTTCATACTGGGAATATACTGATTAGTTATTTAATTGTCCTATACAACTTGATAGAAGTAAGCACCTACAGACACTCATTTCATAGGCTGAACAATTGTCTATTATATTGAAATTATTCGATTCTGTTATGCGTTTGAAAAGATATGATTTTTGATATTAAATGACACCACTGTGCATCGTTAACTTAAATCTGTAATTAAATTATATAAAGTACAACGGCTACTGCATACAGACATATTTCAATAATTAAATGGCTGATAATCTCTCACCTAGCGAATATAAGGTAGTGATGCCATATCTGCCCAGTGGGCAAATACAACTTAATATTGTCAACCGCAATGGATGTGCCGGCATGCCACCCACTGGCAGTAGCCTGTACTGGGCCATTTTTCAATAACACCTCATTAATTTGCAAAGAATTTTTTAATGATCGAACATGAATGAAATATTCCCTCATTTACTTATGTAAATTGCTGTGTAAACATTAAATACGAAAAAATTTAATTATAGATACGAAACTCATATATGGTCCATGAATAGAATGGCATTTTGTGTCATATAATTCTGATAATCATGTGTGAAATACAGCCAACCTTTGGTTGTTTAACAGTTTTGCGTCGTTGTTGTCGTCGGTTTGTTATTGTTGCCATTGTGCAAATGATTGCTTAACTACAACAACATTTGAATAATACATGCTTAATATTAACGAATTGTCTTTTTTTATGGCCACAGTAAATTAAATGATTAAACTAGTTGAAGGTAGCACTGAACAGGATTGTCAGCAACAGACAGGGGCACAGTGAATTTGTAGCGAGAGAGAGAGAGAGGCACAGACAAGGAAGTTCTAAAATGAAAAAAAGTGTTTTTTAATGGATAATGAGAAGGCCTTTTGATACTCCTTTAAAGTCATATCTGGATATCTGGAGGTCCCAGAAGGACTTTGTAGGATAACATAGAGTCTACGAGCCAAGTACCACAAAAAAAGGTTTCAAAAAAATATCTCAAACAGATGGAAAATCTTCGCCGAAACGCAGAAAGAAAAAAAAACGGTCCTTTTAAATACCCAATACCATAAAAGATAGAGTGAGATTTTGCAGGTGATTTTTCCCGAATCAACTAGTAATCGCCAGAGATGAGTTTGATGGCCAACTATATCGAAGGCAATTTATTCCAGCAACAGCTAGAGAATGAGAAAAACTCGTCGTAATTGAGGTCCACATCGCAGACAGAATTCGTAAACTTTTTTGGAAAAAAAATCTGACATTTGAAAGTGGCTGATTTGATTGAAATTTCACACAAGCCTCGCTAAAGTGTTTTCGAGCTTAAGTCTGGATGATAGATCGAGTACAACTAACCAAAGATGAGTTACAGAGGTGCAAATTCAGAGACTGCGGATTTCAAAAATTTAAACTTCCGCCAAATATACCGAAAATTTTGAAAATTGACCATTACCATATATATAACTTTTTGACCTCCATGCAATGCATGTTAACATAATCTAATAATCTTGAAACTTATGTCACCTAATTACTGGACCCAGTGACTCAATTAAACCAAATTTCGGCTGAAAAATAAACGTTTTTTGGTTGAAAATATGAAATATCCCCATATGTGAAGTTTGACCTCCATGTTACCATCGTCCAATTTTCTTCAAACTTTCAGTATTTATAGTTTATACCAATGGCATAGAGTTGACCAAATATCCTTCAAATTCAACTCGAAAAAACGATTTCAGATGTTTATAGTACAAATTTACCTAAATGTGGCACGTGTTAACATTGTCTGATTTGACTCATATTTTTAGCATTTAAGATTCAGACCAAGTGTCAAAATATACCAAACCGCACTCCTTGAAATTAAAAAAAATTGTTACACTCGTTGGAATTTTAAAAACATAAAAAAAATCTTTTTTTCTACAAAAAAAAAAATTATAAAAAATTATTTTAAAAAAAACGTTAATTTTCTGGAAAATAGAACGCGAGATATGCGCATTTAAACAAAAAAAGATTCTTTTCGACCCCGGTTCCGTTCTTATAACTAAACTACATTTTCAGTCTTGTAAAGATGTTCAATATGGAAAAAGAATAAATTAAAAAAAAAAAATTACCAAAAACATCAGAACAATATGTTTAAGAAGAAAATCATTGGAACTTCAAAATTTAAAAAAAAAATTTTGGTTGGTTTTGATTATAATATTTTTTCATGGATATAAACAAAAATGTTAATTTTCTAAAACATAACTAAACATAGATGATGTTTAAAAAAAAATAGGTTTATGCTTTTCCTCCCAGCTTCTTCCCAATTGGAAAATGTTTCTAAGCAAATTACCACTGTGGACCATAATTTCTCGAATCGCAAAGCAAAACTTTCCAAAATGTTACCCGATTTTATTGTTTTCATCTCTTCTTAACAATTTTCACTTATCATCTCAGCTTCTCTGGAGAATTGGGGAAACTACAGCGAATTTTCTAAGAAAAATTCCAATTTTGGGAATTATCTGCTACCATTTTAGGGTTTCTGGGATTGTTTTGATTAAGCACCTACATTTTGTGTAATTCTTTTGATTTCTAATGTCAATTTCAACATTCGTGCCTAGAAGATCGACCAAACGAAGCTCACATATGATCACTATGTAAAGGTTTTTCCCACAAGTGGTGTTTTATTGAATCACCCGGTATTTCGTTAGCTGTCATTTTTGAATGTTTTATTCTTTGACATTTGACAAGTACGCCCTTACTAAAAATGGAACGATACACACTTGAACAACGCATTGAAATGATTAAAATTCACTACAAAAATGGTGAAAATCTTTCAGCCACAGACTCAAAATTGGGCCTCAATCCGAGCATGACATACTGTCTGTACAAGTGGTATGGTGGACATCGATAGGTCGATGTCTCGGCGTATGCGGCTCCATGAGTATCACATCTAATACGGCTAATGTCTTAGGAATCAAACTGTTTTCAGACAAAGAAGTACTTTTTGTTTTGCAAATATTTCAGCTAGAAGGATAACTTTATCAAAAAAGTCTGCTGGCATATCAGCTTAGTATTGCCATTATTATTTATTCAAATTTCTGAACTCTGCAATTACTTCCCACTTTCTACTTTCCTTTCTACCCTAGTGCTTTAGGCCCAACATTGCTAAACTTCAAATTGAAATTCTAGTCCGGCTTGAATTCACTCCCCTTTCAACTCTATTTAGTGTTCTGTTATTGTCGTACCATTAAAGGTGACCATTTCATTTTAACTACTATATGTCATTTGAAGTGTAGTGTAGTGTGTCTCCCAGTGCCATCGATTAATTGATCTCCATTTCAACACTTTTGCTTCTGTTGCGTGGCTATTTCTCTGTTAACATCGTTGTGTTTTTTGTATTTATGACCCCTCGCAATGGGGATATATTTCTTTGATAATGTATTTTTGCGTTGTTCCCATTTCGGTGAGATATTCTTTAATGACCTTTAATGCTAATTAAAGGTCGTTAAAATTATTGTGCGATATCCACTTTATTTCATAGTTTGTTTTGTTAACCTTATTTGGCGTGTTCGTGTTTTTCGGTTCTCCGACCTAACACAATTTATTGGGTACAATGTTGTTGACATGTCTGTGTAAAGAGAACGCCACAACATTGAGGTTTCTGTTTTTTCACTGTGGATATAATGTCCGGCAATATGCTGTGGGAGGGTGTAGAGGGATGTGGCTGACTGAAGTCTGTTAAAGCAAAACGTTAATTAGAAAACAATATAACGAATTACGATTAGAAACGGAATGTCGTGGACTGTTAATAAAAGTGCCAATGAATGAACAGGCAACGAAATAATACAGGCAATAATGAAACACAAGCACAGAAAACCTAAAACAAAGTACTGTGGTCGTATGAGTTATATTGCGTATGAATTTTATGACGTATACGCCCCAGTGAAAATCATGAGCAGTACAAATACCTTAATGAAGACTTTTGATGGATGATGGCGTGTCATTTATAACAAGTAAAATAAACAATCAGTGATATCAGTGAAAGCTCTCGTTGCGCTGTCCAAAAAAATACGACCCAACATATTTAATTACGTAATGCAACAACCTTTTTGTCCAAGGGATATTTATGATATTCTTTGGTGTATTTCGGCGTAATGACTCGATGAAAACATGTCCATTTCTTTATGTGCTTATAATTGGTGGAAAGAGACGTCTGAACAACCATTGCAATATACAGGGTTCTCCAACAAGAGGTGTTATTTTGGTATTCAAAGAAAAAGGGCATTTTTTGAGATAACTGATCGGATGTTTATTTCATAATAAAGAAGAGTTAAAGAATCGCTTTGAAATTTGGCATGGGTTAATATTTTTCCAAAACTGCTTATGGGATTGCATATGGGCTATATGGCCACACCCCTTCGAGTACCTCCCATACAAATCCTCTATTTCGCCCACTTTAGAAATCCTGCAATAATATGAATATGACCAACGTGATCTTGCCCAAATTCTGTATTTAGTAAAGGTATTGCTAGACAAAGTTTCGGACAAAAAGTTGGAAGTCTGGCAACTCCCATTCTGGTACCTCCCATACTAATGTGCCATCCCGACCCATTAGAAATCGTGTATTAATATCTATTAGCCTAATGCGATCTTGCCCAAATTTTGTATTTAGTAAATCTATAGCTAGACAAAGTTTTGGACAGAAAATTGGAAATCTGGCAACTCCCCTTCTGGTACCTCCCATACAAATGTACCATCCCGCCCCATCAGAAATCGTGTAATAATACCAATATGACCAACGCTATCTGGCCCATACATCGTCCACACTCCGAGTTAACACATATCGGCCCATTGATTTTGAGAAATACACCCAGCACAGCTCCAGCTGCTTAAGCAAATACCCGGGTTTCGGCGACATAAAGAAGCACAGCACAGGTAGAATAAGCGAGTTGTCCAATATTATGTTCCACTATAGGACTTTAACAAAAGTCCTCCCTTCGTAAGACACACAATTTTAATAAAATGAAAATTGGAATGTATTTAATATACATTAGCTACAAAATACATATAATGCCACTTATAATAAACATCAGGGCAATTTGATATGCAGACTGTAGTCCACCCAATGACATCATTACTTTGGTTATTTCTGTTGTGTATACTTATTTTTCGAAATGAGATCATATATCATTTGTCTTGTGTTGAAAATGTAACAAAAACCTCCAATGCCATAAATCACACATCAGCCGGTTTTTATGATTTATCTATGGTGATACGACACTTGATATCAGATTGTGTCCGTTCAATGTTTAGCGTCGAAACAAGTGCTAAATAACTGAATTAACGATTTGCCATCACGACAACAATAATAATAATTAACATTCTCACTATTCATTTTTGTATTTCAGGTAAGCTTTGGATGACATCATTATTAAGTGGCACTTGCAGCACAAACGATTTATCAACAAGAGCACTTTAAGGTAATTTGGCAACAATTTCCAATTGAAATTGTTATTTATGTATGCAAGTGTGTGAATAGTTTACCTATACTAGGTATAGTAGACCGAGTTAATTGTTGTACCGGAATTATGGAACTGGTATAGATTTGCATTGACATATTTTTCATTTAAGAGGTTGTGACGATTACTTTAAGGACACCCATGTCACATATAATTAAACCTATCAACAGCAACAAATAGCTTTTCACAGCATAAAGCATTCCAATATACAGGGTGAAATAGATTATAGTGAGTTTACTAGATTGTCACCGTAAAACCTGAACATATGGGGTATCTGCGGTACATCATGATTGGGGCTTGAGGTCTACCTAACACCTCTGCTACTTTCTGGGTCGTAGCAACCGATTGAGATCGACATTTTACTACCGAACCATTTCGACAATTTAGATGGTAAATCCACAGCGAAACGTACGTTCCCTGTTGACCAGGCTAGGGAAAAAATCGTAGGTGCTTCCGATCAACCGCTTTATCCGATTACAGACTCCGTTGAGACCAAGTAGCAAAACTATTTCTAGTTCGCACCCAACACATATCATATCTCTATGTCATCAGCACGACCAAAGAGAGGCGCCAGCAATTTTGGCACAACAAAAAAACACCCCAAATTGAAAATGAAATGGAATAGGTCAAAAAGAAATTAAAAAAAAACCCTGAAATTTGTGACTTTTTTTCGACCGCGCATCTTCTCTACAACTTTCGCCTACACACTTAAAAATCATGATTTTAAAATCAAGCAAAAACTCATCGTATAAATAAAGGGTTTTCCAGCAAGATGTGAATCATCCGGCATTTCGGTAGCTGTCGCTTTTGAAGCTTTTATTCGTTGACAATTGACAAGTAGAAACTACGCCATTACTAAAAATGGAACGATACACGATTCAACAATGCATTGAAATTATTAAAATTCACTACAGAAATGGTGAAAGTCCTGCAGTCACAGTTTGCAAAACTAAAGCATTTAGGGGTCACCGCAAAACACCTTGTGGGGTGGAAAAATTCGAGCTGTTGGGACAAGTTAGTGATGTGAAGAATAAAACCCGTGAACGTTGCTCAAGAACAACTGAGAATATTGATGCCAAAGTGTTGAAGAAAACCCAGGTTTGTCCATTCCTCTTTGGAATTGGGCATTCCACAAACGTCATTACATCTTATTTTGCATAAAGACTTGGGTCTTAAGGCTTATAAAGTTCAGAAGAACTCAAGCGGGCCGATCATCAATAATGTTGTGTCCTTGCTCATTGGGTCCTTGAAATGCATGAAAATGATCCGGAATTGCATCGAAAAATCATCATGACTAATGAGGCCCATTTCCATCTCGGTGACTATGTCAAGAAGCAAAATTGACGCATCTGGGGCTCGGAAAACCCAAGATTTATTGTTGAGAAGTCTCTCCATCCTCAATGTGCGACTGTTTGGTTCGGTTTATGGTCCGGCGCGGTTATTGGACCTTATTATTCATTATTAACGACATACGTTCGTCTTTAGTATGAAATAAACATCCGATCTTTTATCTCAAAAAATATAATTTTTCTTTGAATACCAAAATAACACCTCTTGTGGGAAAACTCTGTATTTTGTTCAGATTGTGTGGAAAAAACTTAACAACAACAAAAGCGTTCTCCTTTAAAATCGAAAAATACAAAAACTAATCAACTTTGGAAATTAAATATAAACAATTGTCCGATTTCTAAGGTGAATAACTTAAAAGAATCGATCACACCTTAGGTTAGGTTAGGTTGAGCTGAGAAGAGGAGACGTATTTTCTCCACCTCATGTCCTTGGGCATACACATAAGACAGTATTCGCTCCAACTGTTACATAAAAAGTTCGATCACACCTTACCTACAATCAGTTTTTTAGAGAACTCTAAAACGTTTACAAGATCAAGAGTTATACACTTTTGGCCGGCGGAAACGGTTTCTGTATCACAGTACGCCGTGGCGCGCCGGTCAGTTTGCGGTCATGTAGTTGTGTGTCTTTGATCTCATTTGGATGTTTACTGATATTGTCTCCTCTGGTATTTGGCATAGACCTTCTTACTAAATTATTTCCAAGCACTACGAGTGCGTTCTCTAATTTGTGATTCCAAGGACATCCATATTTTCTTCCAAATGTTTCCCTTATCGCAGTCTCGTTAGTCCAATTTTATCTTCTAACGACATTTTTTCAGCTCTTTGTAAATGATTAATTGTATTTGAGTGGCACTATGTTTTAATGGAAAATGAAGAAATGCTTAAGATAAACGTAAGATCGCCAACGGCACAAAAACTGGTTTTTTTTCCTGGATATGGGAATTTATGATTTTGGTTGAGCTGATGGCCAGTGCTGCTAGTTGTCTGTAACTACTTTAAAATATTTTCATGGAATTAAAAATAAATAAATAATAAATACTTTAGGTTATTTCTAAAGGAGTCTGAGTTCTGGCCATATTTTTGGGTAAAATCATTCGTACACAGAAAAAACATATTTTTGAAATCAATTACGAAGTTTGTATGGAATTCATCAATTCAATTACTTTTTTAATTGATTTTCTTCCAATTACAAAAGTTGTGAATTCAATTACTCAAATTTTAAATAAGTAATTGAATTTTTTACTATTTTTTACATGGATTTCGCCAAGAATTTCTAAGTTCAATTACAACATTAATTGATTTCCAAGCATAATTTCAATTACGACAGTAATTGAACATTTTTGGCCCGTATTTTTTTCTGTGTACGAAGTCTGTTCGTTTCTTTAGGACTTCCTTTGTGAAGCCAACTTATGGTACGGTGCAGTAAAAGTCTTTGTAAGCAAACTCAACTAGGCCCTGAAGTCCATTGTGACTATCGCCTCTGTTGAAGCACTATTCATTGAAAATGTCAGTCCACTTCAACTCATATTACAAATCTTTATCCCGTTGTTGTAATTAGTATCCGCCTACCTACAAAACTCTAAATTTATTTTGCTCATCTCTACACTTATGTTCAATCGTTTCCCATCAAGATATTAAGTCATGTATATCACGAATAAATTACGATTGATTTCTCTTCCACTACAGCTACCCCCTCACGCGCTACCTGCCTTTTATCCATAACATGTTCCTTTTTGGGTACAATACAATATTTCAAGGAATTCCTTAAGCATATGCTAATCAATTTCCGGGAAAATTATTTCAAGACATAATGTAAACGCCGCTTCCTTCACGGATCCAGGTGTCACAAGAGACAGTGGAACTTTGCTAACAGGCAAATTGTAAAGTTCACTTCCACTTCCGACTTGGTGTCATGTGAGTAGCTGCCACCACCTTTCCGCACCCTGTTCCGTTGGCGTTGCGCCAAATTAATTCTAATAACTTTGTAGCATCCCAGTCCGCTGGTGTTTTTGGTTGTCGGCCTGGCAGCGCTGAGTGGTAAAATCTTGAATTCTTTGTTAGATTACATTTTTTAATAAGATTTTCCCACGTATCCCATCATCCGAAGCGTAACAGCATCACTTTTGGGGTGACTATGCCTCCGTTGCTATCGGTGTTGCCATCATTATGATTAACATAATCATTACCGCCATTCGGAACTGGCAGAAAGGCACGAATCTGAGTGGCAACCGAAACTGTAACTGAGAAAACAATTCAGACAAAAATTAAATCCAGAAAGCTCACACACAACACAATTCTGGGTAGACAAATAAAGGCAAAGCGATGTTTTTGTCTTGTTCGACTTTTTTCCCCCGTTGTCTTCATGCCACAAAATTGAATTTAAAAAGTGAATTTAATTCGCCGGATATGCACAAAAGCCCATTAAAACAAAGAAGAAGACAAATTTCCACAGAGAACGCAGAGAGAAATTTCACAGAAAGTCCACATTGAAATACGAACACAAATACATACAATGGAAATGTATAAAATACACGAGGAGGAGATTACCTACAGTGTGTAACAAAAAAAAAGTGTTTTGTAGAGTTTTTGTGAAAAACATTAACATGAATTTGATACAAACGAAAAGGATTTAAATCCTGGTTGAGTGTAATTAAAAATCATGGGTTCTGTTTATCTTGTTTGCTTCTTAGAAGCAAAGTTGTGTGTTCGTGATCTCCCAAAAACAAAGAGGTGTTCAGTAGAGACATCTGAGGATTTCTGCTGCATATCATTTTAATTGCTGGGTATTTTTTTTTTAAAATACAAAAATATAAATTGCTCTCTCGTGAATCGACTTAGAAATCTCCAACAGAAATGTGCGGTTTGTTACAGAACACCAGTAGCAGATATCTGTGGACTCATTTAGACTCTGTTGTCAAGTGTGAAACCACGTAAACTATAAAAAAAAAACGAATCCCTAGTTCCCTGTGGAATCATCCAGGGCGCCCCTGTGGACTCATTTAGACTCTGTTGTCAAGTGTGAAACCACGTAAACTATAAAAAAAAAACGAATCCATAGTTCCCTGTTGAATCATCCAGGGCGCCCCATATAACATCTTTGTTGGCCAGACCGTCTAAAATATAAGAACCCAATGTTGATACCTGCCTGCTTGCCAAGGCCTCGTCCTGCCTTGGCATATAAAATGGTTTAATGCCTCCACCTCAGACTCATTAGCCCTCAGTTTCAGTGCATTCCTTCTAATCTGGTCGTATTCCGTCATGACGAACTCAACCAATGAGACATCGGGTGTTGTAAGCAATCGTTTCTTATCTAATCGGGGTGTCACCTGTCTTAACAGAAGACAGGGTCGAAAGACGCCCATCTATCTTTTGATTATCTGTAGAAGTTTGCCAGTTCATAACTAAGAATTCCAGTTCGGCTGGAATCTGTACAGTAGCTAGCCTACTCGGCAGTGCTCTGAAATGTCCCTCTAGCCCGACACCCACATAAAGTGGATGATGAACGGCTGAGCGATCTCGTTGATACCTCTGCGGCAATCTATGTGTGATGTTGAGTTCGGGAAGACAGATGCCATGAATTTGAGGCCAGATTGTCGGTCATATCGTATTGATGTAAATAATAGTGTCACAATTCACTTTTTATTTTTCTGCTCAAGAAAAAACTGTAAATCTGTAACTTAAGTTGACTTTTTTTCAGCTGTGTATTATACAAACATGTGTCAGGTCTCTAGTTTATTCGGTAATCCCATATGTTTCTCATATATTTGCTAGGTAAGACGCAATTGAGAACTTTCAACGATTCTCTGGAAAAAAAAATCATGTTTACACTATTGGAGATATGAGCGATATGGTTTTTCGCTACAATAGCACATTTTTTTTAAAATATCTGTTTTAATTGAAATTTTAAACGTGATTAACTTTGGAATATGAACACAGTGCGTCTGCCCCGTCTACCAAAGTTCAGAACCTCTCAAAAAAAAACATCCGCCAAATTTGAATTCATAGTTCAATTTGCCTATTATTTGACTTTATTTCTCAAAGAATAAGAGATATGCGACAAAAAAAAATTTTTTTTTTTTGACCCCGGTTCAGTTTATTGCTAATGACTCAACTATTTGAAATTCGATTTCAGTCAGGTAAAGATGGTTAATTTGGAAACATTAAATTTGTAAAGAAACGGCTACATCAAAAAAAATCTTTAATGACAAAAATTGTATAGTCGTTGAAATGTGAGAAAATTTAACTTTTTCGATTTTTTTATAAAAAAAAATTATAAAATTTAGAAAAAAATTTTATGAAATATTTATAAAAATTTTAATTTTTTTTGCTGAACATAAAAAAGTTTGTATTTTCTTACACATATTTAAACGTAGATGAATTAAAAAGAAGCGAAAAATAGGGCTATCTCTATACTTTTTCCCCCCGCCCCCACCGAATTTGACATTTTTTTAAGCAAATTCTCAATTTGGACCACAATTTCTCGTATCGCAAAACAAAAGTTTTCAAAATGTTTTCTCTATGTCTTGTTAATAATTTTCAGCTTCCTTCCAGAATTTTAGAAAATATTGCAAATTTGTGGGATTTTCACCTCATTTTAGGAATTCTGGAATTCGAAAAATAATATATTTTGATAATATTGTTCGATTTCCAATAGCAAATATTTCATTCAGAGTGAATGCTACAAGCAAAGAGAAGCAATAATCGAATGAGCCATGAGAGCTATATTCCTGCAAGTAGATAACCACATACAAATACAGGCTCGAATGGACCAAAATGTTCCAGTCAAACGACAATTGTCAAACAAAATACAGACAACGAAGACTCACTTCTGGTTGGTTGGCAAAATAAAAGTAGACATGAATTTCCCCCGCAGTACAAAAATTAAGGAATTTCCCACAGTGCTTAAAAAAGATTTATTAAGTGGCCCAATTACCAACAAGCCAAGTTATACTGTCCTTAAATTTTCCTTTAATATTTCAATTAGGCCAATTAGTTCATGTTCTATGAGCCGACATAACTCGATAACATGTCGTGTTTACATTCAACATAACCCTTAATTATTCATAGGCCAAAACGAATTAGTTTGGAACATCTGGTCGTTCATCACAGTATTATTTACACAATTGTTTATTCATAGTTTCAAATAAAACGAATTGGCATATCTCATTATTCATCTTTGTCAGATGTTGCTTTAGTTAACTGAATGTGTACGCATTGAAAGGAAATAATATGGAATAATTTATTAATAATTTTTGCGCCGCCTACCCGCAGGGTTAATGGACTTAACAGATACCTCACAGACGGAACCATGTAGTTCTTTATTTAATTATTAAGTCTATGGAATATTACAATCCTTACAGACTACAACTTAAAATTAAAAGTGTATTAAATCTATGGTATTCATAAATTTGTCCAATGTATCACAAACAAATCCAGGCAATAATTGGAGATACGAGATACGAACAGAGTAATTAGTTCTATGATCAATTAGTCCCCATGTTAGACAAAAATAAATGCAACATATTAAATCCTTAATTCTAAAATGAAAATACACAAAATTGTCTTTTAGATTTCTAGAATTCTCATGTGTATTTTTCCAACAAATTAAAAATTAAAAAAAAAAAACAGACAAAAAAAAGATTAGTTTCGAGCAGGCTTTTTGGTATATTTTGTTTATTTATGAATGTTCCAAAGAACATTACCAGTCCTTTATTTGACTGCCAGGACATTACCAATGACACGCACTGTCAGCATTTGTCCTAAATTCTAAAATCAACAAACACCCACACACACCTAAATGTGTTGCTGACAACTGCCAGTCATGAATTCAACAATGCCAAGTATTCGGGTGCAAATCATTGAATTCCTCTTTCGAAAATGGAAACAATGAATAAAATAAACAAGAAAAGGCGCATAACTAACACCACAAATGAAAGAATGATAAATGTGTCATAAGTCGAAAAAATATGGAACTGATTTTCGAGTGGAGTGAATGAAACGCTTAGCTGGGGGCCATAATTGTTGCTCGACTGCTGACGATGACTTTTGTTGTCACTTTCAATGCCCACAGCTGAAAACAAAAATTAAAATATTTTGCGAGGCATAGAACGTGAATGTTGCAAAGCTCAGGAAGTTTAAGATTTTGTAAATGATTTCTTATTTGGCTGGCATTCTTATGTAAACATTTTGTCACGCTAACATTAGTTAAACATGTTACTTCAATTTGCACAGAATTACCTTTTGATGGTCCGCGAACGCCCAGCGCTGTCAGTGGGTGGTTGTGGCTTCAAAGCGATTTAATGTCTTTTTGTGCTCGCTTGTGAGTATACTTGGATTCCTTATGAACTGTTTTCAACTTAGTTTACCCAATTTCTCTTTTTTTTCAATTTTGTTTCTGTTTCTCCCCTGACATACATATCTACGGATTATTGGACAACATCTTTCGGTGGACACTGAAAGCAAATAATAGTGAAAGGTAATGCCAGTCGTGGGGGGGGGGGGGGGGGCATAAGGGATTGGCGTTGTTTGCTTCCTACTTCTCATGTTGTTGTTTTTTCTAGGATCTTTCAAAAAGATGCTTTTGATATTTGAAGTGTAGTTTCATTCGTCAGCTACTTACTTATTTTGGGGATGTGCAGCTATTCCACCAGCCGAAGTTCATGGTCAATGGGACATTCGGAAGAAATGTAATTACGTGAAGTAGAAAATGAGATTTATGCTAATGAATTTGTGAGAAAATGTCCATTAGATGCATCAAGCAAAGGTACAACTTGAAGACTTGAGTCCAAAAAAAACATGTTTTTAAATTAGTCCTTACTACGAAACCAGCAACAATAGGTGGGTGTTCTTAAGAATATTTGGCATCATTTCGTGTCACTGGGGCATCGCTTAATCAGCCAGTGTTATACAATCGATTATTATAATACAATCACCGACTTGTTGAGAGGAATCGGCATTGGTAGAAGAATCAGCTTAATTTTCAGAAATTTGGACTAATCTTATCGAAGCATAAATCTAACAGAATTACACTATGCAACAAAAGAAAAGAAACAATTTATTGTCAGAAAACTAAAGTTATTTTTCGTTACCTTAAATAAAGAAAAAAATGAATGTTTAAAAAACTAAAAAAAAATATAAAAATATTTTTTGAAGCAAATAACAATATTTTAATGGTTAACAAATTTTTTTTTTGAGATGCCTAAAACCAGCAATAAAAAAAAAATTATGGAAAAAAATAAAAAAATGTTTTCAAAAAAAAAAAAAAATGACTCCATCCAAAATTCGAAAAACCGGAAATTTTAAGGAAAATTTAAAAAAAAAAAAAGATTTCTAAAATTTACACGTACGTGTGTAGTGAAAGCCACCAGTTACCTAAACAGACCTACCTAGTTACCTAACCAGGTATGGATAAAAATTAAGAAAAAAAATGTTTCGAATTTTTTTAAAATATTTTTCCAAAAAAAAAAAAAAATATTTGAAATGCCTCCCTTCAAAATCCTAAAGGTAATTTTAAAGAAAATGAAAAATAAATTATTTATGAAATTTACAAGAAGTGTACATCTTTACTCCCATATTCATAAACATTTAAAAAACCTTTGTTAAGAAAAATGTGTGAAACTGGTTTTTGTGTTTTCGTACATTTCTCTTAATAACGTTTTTTTTTTTAAATTTTTATGAATACGGGAGTTAGTTTCCAGACAATTTTTTTTAATTTCAGTGTACTTGTTAGTCACTACAGCAAAAGTTTTAATGCAGTTTGAAAGCACTATAGTAGCGAACTCGGAAAACCCGGATATTAAAAACATCGACGGTGGATTTTTTTTTACACTGGGGTACAATGTTCCACAGGTCAAGTCAGCAACTATGTGATAAATGTAATTAGCGATCTTAAAAGATTTTGCCTCGCCTAATCCAAATTTCCTATCATTCTGCGTTTTCGAGATATAGGCCCCGAAATGAAAAGTGAAAACGTGTTTTTGAGGACATTTGCCCAGTCGATGCATTTATTGCCACAGATCCATTCCCGGATCCAAAGTAAATCTTATTTTTCGTAATATTTTTTAGCTGCATGGAAAATACACCCCTGTCGTCTACTTCGATCATATAGAATAAAAACGAAAAATAATGCTTCAATGGTCGCCCTGATAAATATTGCCTTCGTTAGTAATTTCTTATATTAAATTCCCCACGAAGCCTCAACCATTTAGCAATTCCCAAGCAACATATCCTAGACGTCTTCGACAAGCCATTCTTCGCAGTACATCAACTCAATGATTTTTTCTTTCTGTAAATAAATCACATTATTTTGTGGATTTTGCAATTTTGTCCCATTATATCTGTCGGAGGTTTTCCCGTGCCAAGGAAGGCCGTAAAAAGTATTCAGCAGAATGCCTTCTATGTCTGTCTGTCTGGTTGTTTATCATCATTTGTGAATGTTCCTCTGTGGCCTCCTTCCAGATCACTTTCAATTCATGCTGATCTCTTGTTCTGTTCGTAGGTGGCTCCCTTTTTTTATGGGACAATCTCAAATAAACCCTGCAAAAGACGTTACACATATTTACAACCAAGAAGAAGAAAAAAAACTCTTTGTATCGCAATGGAAACCACAAGCAATTTGATTGATGAGCTGTCAATGCAAGGCAGCAAAATCGCTATAAAAACAAAACGCCAAAAAAATATCAATCAAAAATTCTGTTCGGCGGTTTTTCCTCCCTTACTTTGTATTTGCGGCATTTCCCATTTCCTCTTTTAACAATTTCGCTTTGCTCGCACACAAAATATGTAAAAATCAGACATTTGTGTGAGTTGGCAAGAAAGAAATATTTGGATTTCGGTGAGGAGAAGGCTGAAAAACGTTGCAAGGAAAATAATTTTTAATGATGCGTGAAAGTAAACACCCAAATTGTAAAAGGGGAATCAAGGACACAGGACAGACGGGAGCTTTTGTTTTCGTTTTTTTTTTGTGGCAGCAAACCACCACCATTATGCAGCGGTTTATAAATTAGAAAATTTATGAATTTCATTTGAGGGTTTCTAGTGAAAACCGAAAAAAAACAGCGTGAACATAATTAAATTTCAGACTGCGAAACGCATGCTTTGGTATGTTTGATTGATCTGGTCGGTCCTTTGTAAATTTGTGAGCTTTGCCGGGAAAATGCAGTGGGTTGAGCTGAAGGCAATTCAATTGTCTTCGATTAAATTCAATGGCATTCTGCTAAACATAAAACTAGGCAACACTTCAGTAATTTTACCATTTTGGAGGTAAACAATTATTAGGAGGGTGCCACAAATTTGTATTTATCTTTGTGAAAACATTTGACTTGTCACATACACTTTCAAGCGGGAAGCCTTAAAAGTTTCAGAGAGTATGGCGCTGTCTCACATAAAAGAAACGGAATCATTTAAGTCGTCTGTTTGTCAAAAGCTTAAACTCTCTATTGTGCCAATTGTTGTCATTGACAAAAGACCATTTCGTCTTTAAATATATCTCCAACAATTGATGTTGTTGCTTGCCGCGTTGTCCTTGTTGTTGTGGTTGTTACCACGATACACTGGCACATGCATTGTATACAAAAGCAAGTGCTTGGGTTTGTGTGTGTGTGTGTGCGCCTGAAAAGAATTGCACAAATACACACCTACAAAAAGGCTAACATATATACATATGTACATTAGGTAGGGTCGCGAGACAAGTTGATGCGGACAAACGTCTATTTTATAGCGTAGCCAAAGACGATTTCAGAACACCAACATTTGTTTTGACCACAGAGCCGTGACCCTAACTAATGTACATTAGGGTCTGTCAATTTTGTTTCGTGTATAGCAAAAAACATAAATTTCCAAGCGCCCCGGTAGGCGAGTTGGTAGCGTGCTTGCCTATCAGCGTGGTGGTTGTTGGTTCGATTCCCACCAGAGGCTTTGGTCTGTCGCTGCAAAAATCAAGCCAAATGGTCTTTGTCACCCGGTTTACCCTTGGACCCAAAATTATAATATAAATTTACTTTGTATTGTAATTAATAAATAAATAAATAAATAATTTCCACGTAAGTGTAGGAATATTTCATCAAGAAACCATGGTTCTAAAATAAATCCCTATCTCGCGCAAAGCGATTTTTATGGGAGACAAAAAATCCACACAACTCATAGCAAAAACGAAAACTACGGGAAGTTCTATGAATATGTTACACATAAACTTAATATTTATTTCACCTTTTGCCAAAAAAAAAACAGTTTCAGTATAAAAGTCTGGCCAGAAAAAGATTTAATACCGATGCACAGTGATTCAGAAAAAGTTTATCGGTAATTTGTATACCCTCACCCTACGGGTAGGAGGGTATATATCATTTGATACGGCTCAAAAGTGTAACACATAGAAATATTCAGATTAGAACCCAGGTGTCTTTGAACCAAATTCGATTCATGACTTTCTGAATCGTTTGAGCCATGTCCGTCTGTCCGTCTGTCCGTCTGTCCGTCCGTCCGTCTGTACTGCTGGTACGCACAATAACTTTCGAAAGAGTTAAGCAATCACTATGAAATTTGGCAAGGCTTAATATTTTCCCAAAACTGCTTATGGGATTGCATATGGGCTATATGGCCACACCCCTTCGGGTACCTCCCATACAAATCTGCTATTTCGCCCACTTTAGTAATCGTGTAATAATATCAATACGCCCACTCCGATCTTGGCCAAATTCCGTATTTGGTAAAAGTACAACTGCACAAAGTTTCGGGCAAAAACTTGGAAGTCTGGCAACTCCCCTTCTGGTACCTCCCATACAAATGTACCATCCCGCCCATTATAAACCGTGTAGTATTATAAATATGACCAATTAGATCTTGCCCAAATTCTGTATTTAGTAAAGCTATGGCTAGACAAAGTTTCGGACAAAAACTTGGAAGTCTGGCAACTCCCCTTCTGGTACCTCCCATACAAATGTACCATCCCGCCAATTATAAACCGTGTAGTATTATAAATATGACCAATTAGATCTTGCCCAAATTCTGTATTTAGTAAAGCTATGGCTAGACAAAGTTTCCGTCAAAAACTTGGAAGTCTGGCAACTCCCCTTCTGGTACCTCCCATACAAATGTACCATATCGCCTACATTAGAAATCGTGTATTAATATCAATATGCCAACGCGATCCTGCCCAAATTTTGTATTTAGTAAAGCTATATCTAGACAAAGTTTTGGACAAAAACTTGGAAGTCTGGCAACTCCCCTTCTGGTACCTCCCATAGAAATGTACCATCTCGCCTACCTTAGAAATCGTCTAATAATATCAATATGCCCAACGCGATCTTTCCCAAATTCTGTATTTAGTAAATATATGGCTGGAAAAAAATGTGCACAAAAACTTGGAAGTCTGGTAACTCCCCTTCTAGTACCTCCCATACAAATGTACCATCCAATATTTTTTTCTATAGCATTTCTATAGTATTTTAGGTTGCTATTATGACATTCCATGAGATGTTACATCAAATGATGGTAGCCACGGTCACATTTGACTTTCCGATACTTATGACTATGAGACTTGTATGTTTTTACTGAGGGTGAGGGTATATCTAAGTCGGTTTACCCGACTGCAACTTTTTCACTGGTTTTTTATAATTTTTGGTTTAGATTTTTTTACAAATTTTGATGTCAATATTCATATTGCTTACTAAAAAAATTTTTTATTTCTTATCAAAAGTTTTAGTCGAGTTCGAGATCATTGCAAAAATAGAAATGTTTAAAAAGGTTTCCAGAATACCGATGAAGAAGTGTGGCAGCTTCCGAAACGGATTCCTATACATTGCCTCAATGCTTGAAACCTTTTTAAAAATTTGTATTTTTCCAAAAAAAAAAAAAAAAAAAACATAAACAAAATTTGAAAAAATGTAATTTGAATTCTACACTTTGTCGAACTGTAACTTCTATATTTTCATAACTGTGGTATTTAGTTTTATTTGTAAAGGGTGTTTTTTATTGGGGTATAGAACTTTAAGTTGGCATCACTTTTTTAACTGGCGGCCATTTTGTCAGCTGTCAAGTGATTAATATTTAGTTTGGTTTGCCATTTCATCATGAACAGGTTGACAAAAGAACAACGCTTGCAAATCGTGCAAATTTATTTCGAAAGTAATGGTTCAGTTCGCGAAGTTCACCGCAAGCTCCGTCCATTTTATGCCATTACATCCACAAAAACTGACTGTTTGGTGTGCTCTATGGGCTGGTGGAGTCATTGGGCCATACTTCTTCCGAAATAATGCTGGAGAGTCAGTTACCGTTAATGGAGACCGGTATAGAGCCATGATAACCGACTATTTTGTTCCCGCATTGGATGGCATGAATGTGGATGAGTTGTGGTTCCAACAAGTGGTTGAAAATTGGACCTGTAGAATTGGCTTTATTCGAGCCAGCCGCGGCGGCCACATGCCCGAAATCATATTTAAACATTAATGGCATAAAATTATCCTTCCAATAAAGCCAAATTGATGGATATTAAAACGATTTTCTTGTGTTTTATTTCAATTCGAAGTTCTATACCTTTATTATAAAGTCTATTTTCTTATCTATATTATGACGTCAACATTTTAGTTGTGCCAAATGTAATTTGGTTGTATCACATATTTGAAATATAAAATCGTGAAATATTGAAATATTCTTAGAATTTCCCATATTTATCCAAACGCTTTTTTATTTTTTTTCCTCGCATTTAAATTGACCCACCCTAATGTACATATATCATTCTGTCAGTTAGAATGTATGGGTGTGAAATAATAAAGAAAAAAAATCTGCCACATTTGCTTGTCTTCGTTTTGGCCTCATGAGACACGGACAGAAGCGACAACGCCAATCACCGCCCTTGGCTCAGTGTCAGCCGCCTGGCTCGGGCTGTGCAGTCTCCAAACGAAAGATCTGGTGCTGTGTTGGTACAGAACATTTAATTCAGGCAACAAAACACTTTTCCGTGTCAATGCTTTCCACTTGTACCTCGAGTAGTTTTCTCAGATATGCAGCTGCCGTACAGATGACGACGACAATGATGTTGTCGCCGATGATGATTACGATGCTGAGGATTTTGTTGTCGCTGAGCATGAGGATTGTGATTATCGTATGTAGTGAAACCTTTCGGGATATTCTTAGAATCTGTGTTGTTATTTTGCCCATTCACTTTATTGTTGGCATACGCTCGTTAGTCGCCACTAAACAAAATTTGAATATTTATTTGCAAGTCAAATTCAAAATGTTTTTTGCACCTACCCCGGTAGTGTGTGTGTGTGTGTGTGTGTGTGTGACACTTGAATATGGAATGGATGAGATATCCAGCAGGTGATGCTGTTTGTGTTCGGGCATCGTTGTGATGAAGAAATATTTCAGTACGTTTTCTTCTTCTATTGTTACATTAGAGAAGTTCAAGTGTCTCTTTGAAGATGAGAGGAGAAAACAGAAGTCTGTTTAATTTGCTGTGGAATATTCGTATACAATTTGTTTAGGGAAATGTCCTAGTCAAAGCTTGTATGTTAGTCAATGTGACCTCTGATCTGGTTAGACTTAAGTACTACGTCTAGATTTTCATAACAATGCTGGTGCTGAACATTGCAGACATTTTAGTTTTTGTTGAATTACACTAACATTTATAATCACTAGGTCCAGCTGAAGAGAAGCCCTGCATATGTCTGCCAATTATTGTTTTTGGCCAGTATAGTAGAGTTGTTGTGTGTGGTGACCCGACATTCCTTAAAGGCACAGCCAGACAGAACACCTGAGCTTGATCCTTCCCACTGTTTTCTCTAATTCTTCATAGAACGACTGTCTCATGCTTGAAGTCTTTCGACATTAATGAAATTTTTCTAATTTCAAATTTAAGAGTACTTTGTGGCCATACAAATCTTGATCATGGTTTCTGCAACGCTCTCCCGTCACTGAACCGCGAAGCTGTCTCTCTCTCTCTCTCTCTTTTACAGTTCTCCCCAATACAACTTGCTGAAGTGGAATGAAGTTGTATGTAAGAAAGAAGTATAATTAAGATATGCACTTATTTCATCGCCATTGTCATAATGCAAAAGAAATACTACTAAGAAACTGAATTGTTCATCTTTAACAGCTGTTTCCCGCAATTTCTTTTTTGAGTCAGAAGCCACCTTTTCGTAGGTCGGGTCACATATATTAACTTTTTTGGGTGTAACGTGACTTATGTCCATCAGTTCAATTAATCAAACTTCGAACCGGATTAAACAGTTTATTTAAATTCTCATCCTACCACATGGCTGGCTACTCGTTTATGTACATGACATTTAACGTATCTCTGCCTGGGAAAATGACTTTAAACTCATAAAAATAACAACATTTTTTATACCGAGGAAACAATCATAATTTTTTTTTTTTATTTATTTCTCATGTCATTATCGTGATAACGATGCACGTTTATGCAAGCACAGACGCCGACGGAACGACAAACATTTCGTTTTTATTTCTGTATCTATGAGAATCTGTACTGTTGACATTTCCTTAAAATGTTAAAATGTGCTGGAAAGAAAAGCCACAATACAAGTGTTCGCTTGTGTTGGTTCCTTTTTTGTGTGTATGTTTTCAGTTCGCAGTTGATAGATGTGTTTTGTCATAATGTTTATTGTGGGTTTTTATTATACCGAAATACATATTTCAACACAGACCCATACGTACATAAGTGAACACATACATGTGTATAACATACATTAGGGTGGATTTTAGTAACATATCAGGAATTGCTGGGCGGACATTGAGCTTAAAAAATTTTAGAAAACACTTCAACGATTTCCACCACTGCCGCCAGTTCAATGTCATTGATATTTTACAAAATTCCACCCTACGACACATGAATATGCATATACATACTCACATCTACATTCATATCTGAGCATCTGTAAGCCCGTTTCTATTTAAAAATTTTACTGCCGGAAATGACATTTAATACCAGCACCAGAAAGGAAATGGAAAAGGATTTTATTACACAGCTAGACAATTCAATGTCATGTCCTTAACATACCGAGATGATTGAAGAGTTGATGACTTTCGGTAAGTCCGTATGTTTGTGACGATTTTGGGTTTACTTTTAGTGGGATATTCGTTTTATGGTCAGTCGGATAGCCACTTGTCTGTGGGCCAAAGCTGGAAATGTCGATAACCACTTGTCTACGGCCAAATCTACACAGACATACATATTTCGGATAACTGTTGGCAATCACTTATCTGTGACTAAGTCTTACATTACTTATGACATTACGAGATTTCGGAGTAATTCCATACATGTGCAGGAAAACAAAGAGACTTGAAAACCTGACAAATTTTGTACACTGAAAACAAGTTATAATAATATTCCACTACTCATTACCTGGACGAACAGCGGAAAAAGCAAAAAGCAGCAAAAATCTGAAGCTTTGGATAAAGCCAATTTGCCTCAATTAATGTTTTTTTTCTTTTCAGTTCTATACTTCGCTGTTTATCCAAAATTTGCCTTCAGGAATCGTTAATGGATTGTTCGCATAACATCGGTCCTTCACCGTAAATAAAATGACAGCTGTCAAATAAAATGACAGCTGTCAAATAAAATGACAGCTGTCAAATAAAATTACAGCTGTCAAATAAAATTACAGCTGTCAAACAAAATGACTGCTGTCAAATAAAATGACAGCTGTCAAATAAAATGACAGCTGTCAAATAAAATGACAGCTGTCAAATAAAATGACAGCTGTCAAATAAAATGACAGCTGTCAAATAAAATGACAGCTGTCAAATAAAATGACAGCTTTCAAATAAAATTACAGCTGTCAAACAAAATGACAGCTATCAAAAAAAATTACAGCTGTCAAATAAAATGACAGCTGTCAAATAAAATGACAGCTGTCAAATAAAATGACAGCTGTCAAATAAAATGACAGCTGTCAAATAAAATGACAGCTGTCAAATAAAATGACAGCTGTCAAATAAAATGACAGCTGTCAAATAAAATGACAGCTGTCAAATAAAATGACAGCTGTCAAATAAAATGACAGCTGTCAAATAAAATGACAGCTGTCAAATAAAATGACAGCTGTCAAATCACCACCTCAGAGCTACGGTATGACTCCGTTAGACTTTTTTTGTGAGTACCGTGAAGGACCGGTATTATGCTAACAATCCTGTAATTTTATTGTTGGCCTGCATAATAAATAATTTGCAAGTACTGCGCCGCTAAATGTCACTCAACATGTTTTAAAAAAAACAAGCGAATAAAACAGTTTTCTTTGAAAACATAATACAAAAATATTGTCTTATACTTAAAGGTCTTAACATCAATTCCACATCGAAAATCAAAGAAATCGTGGTTTCTTGAAACACAAACATGCATTTACTCATTCCGGCAATTTGAATACAATTGTTTTCTTGTTTCAAAGAAGATTTACAAAAAAAACCAAGGTTAAGCTTTTCTTTCGTTCAGATTTTAATAAAAACTGTACTCACTTAATTTTGGTTCGGTTTTTTTTGTCTTTCTTACTTTTTTTTTTAAAAAGATTCCCAATTTAACAATAGAATAATTGAATGAAAAGGTGTAGAACGTGAAAACTTTTAATTGCTAACGAAAATAACAGACATTAGCCATTCCAGTGGTTGCTGTAAAAGGAAGCAGAACGCCACAAGAAAGCACTGCACATATGGCAGAGACAGGCGGCGAAAACTGTGTTGTGTTAGTGAAAGAGAAAAAAAATGTCAAAGGGTATGGGGTGAGGCAGTAAGGCCACGACAGAAGGAAGGATAGCAAATACTCTCTGAACAAACAAGTTTACAGCTATGAACAAACGAAACCATAGCAGTACAACAAGAAAGTAAAATGTACACTCAAAGAAATGCTCACAGCATTTAGCAAGTTTTGTATTGCAAATGCAATATAAAGAGTGAATGGCTCTATGAAACAAAAACACCATTATCAATTTAAGATATAGGGAGCTCTGTTGTATTTGTCGCTGCTCAAAAATTTAACATTTTTCCTACTCTATGTTCTCCAACTACATTTTCGTTGAAGATACACAAGCCATGTTTTGGCAAAGGTCATGGGAGACAATATAGTTAGACAATGTGTATGCTTAAAAAGGCTTCAGATCGAAATACAATTTATTTGACTCAACTGACTACTTATCTCAACAGACATTTTTCTTTGAGGGTCATCCACATCAGGTCATGTCCTTTATACCAAACAAAACAATATGTTCTTTAACATATCCACACAGTACCTCAAGTGTAGGGCGGGTTCGGGGTTAGGTGTAAATTGTAAACGACATGACAACTCTGAACAGGAACTTCCTCAATGAGACCATTTCGATGACATTAAATTGCTTCCTTAATCTTTCAATTGATGATAATTACAAATCACAAATCCACATTTTAAAGTTTGTCTCCTTAAGAAAAACACGCGTTGTTTCCGGCAAACACGACTGCTTTCCTCATATTCAAATCAATTAGAAACGAACTGAAATACAGAATACCACCAAACATGATGTCAATTCCGACCCCCGGAATAACGAAATGCCGAGCTGGTGCTGTTCATGTTAAGGATGCTTTTCCAATGTTTATTGTAATTTCCGCTTTTTATATCGTTTCCAAGATAAACTTTTCGGCAAGAGCGACTGTTATTTTAACTGGCAGTCGAGCCAACAAAACGAAAACAAACAGAACAAAAAAAACTAACTTCCCTTGTTTGTTATTGACGCCTCAGGATATCCACAATCCAGCTTGATGGTGATGGTGTCGTCGTCGTCGTATCTGGTAACAGCGTTGCTGCTGAGCAGCTTGGCTTGCTTTTCCCGGTTCGCTGGCTGTTGTCGTTATTAGCCGAAAATATATTTGTTTGTTTGTGCTGGGCGAAAACAAAAAAGCGCAACAACACAATTTACTATACATTCGAAAACAATGTTCCAAAAATAGAATGTTTCTATTTATTTGTGATTACATACCGGAAGTTTGACAGCATTTCGTTGTAGCGACGAGGGGGGGGGGGAACCGTCCTTTTCGATTTGTAATGCCATTTGATTTTTGCCATATTAATAATGTAGGAATGTTTTTCCAGCGGATGACTTCCTTTAAAGCATCTTCTAAAATATTTATGTGGGCATTTGTTTCGAAAGTGGAGCTGGCACGATGTACCCGCTGTACAGGTTAACTACGATATCACTACGGTGTGTGATGACTTTCCCTTAATGTGGATGACATTTCACATTTTAAATCTGCTTGGATAAAATGTATATGTGATGACTTTAAGCTGGAAATGAATAATTTTGTGTTTTTTCTTATTTTGAGGTTTTCGTAAAAATATAATTCATTTGTTGTGTTTATAAGCAAAACATTACTAACTTCATATTTCGAATATAACACAAATCAAAAGTGCTTACAAAAATATTAAAGTTCACAACCACAGCCCTGGGGAAAACAGAAAAAAAAATTACTAATGATGATCCAAACTTCCCTAGTCATTGCAACCTAGTCTAAAGTAAATTTTTCACAATTCATATCTTTTATAACAGTTGCTACAACCAGCCTGCATTCGTTAGAAACAAAATGTCATACTAATAAAAAAAAATATGTTGAGGACAATAGCACTTAAAATGTCTAAGATTCAGTTCGACAAATTGGAAGCTTTAATTAAATGTTTAGAAATTTCAAAATCTTAAAATTATGAACAATTTTAATATGAAAAAAAGAAAACTTTTTAATATACAATAGGAACAATTATGTCATAAAGTGCCAAACAATTTTATCAAAAAAAAAAAAATGAGAAAAGTAGTCAGTTTTGGAATTATTTCTAAAATATATACAACTAGTAAGTTGTAATGCGCCTATGGCGCCCGTTGAAATATGGAAAAAAAATTTTGTCGAAAAAAAAATGTTTGTGGAAAAAAAAAATTTTGTTGAAAAAAAAAATTGTGTTGAAAAAAAAATTTATGTTAAAAAAAAAATTTTGTTGAAAAAAAACATTTTGTTGAAAAAAAAAATTTTTCTTAAAAAAAAAAAAATTTGTTGAAAAAAAAAAAATTTTGTGGAAAAAAAAAATTTTGTTGAAAAAAAAAAATTTTTGTTGAAAAAAAAAATTGGAAAAAAAAATTTTGTAAAAAAAAAAAATTTGTAAAAAAAAGAATTTTGGAAAAAAAAAATTTTGGTAAAAAAAAAATTTGGGGAAAACACAATTTCTGTACCAAAAAAAAATATTATTTTTTTATTATTATTATTTATAGAATTATAGAATGCCTATTTAAATTCCTACGTACTGCGTGACAGAGTCAGTGAATCAGTGTATCAGTGAATCAGTGTCGAGGGTAAATATATATTAAGATTGTCCGATTTCTAATGTAAATGACTTTCTAATGTAAATAAATTGCTCTCTCTCCTTGTCTACAACCAGCTTTTTACAGAAGTCAAAAAGGTTTACAAAATCAAAAGATACAGATTTGTATCCGATGGATTTGGTGAAAGAATGTTCTTCAGCCGAATTGTTCGATTGTGGAATAGTCTTTCAAGACTGTGCCATTGAGAGAAGTGTCCTTCCTGCCAGCTGTGCCATTCTCAAATTCAAGACAATCATCAACAACCTCTTTCCCCTGTACCTTCCTCCAATAACCTCATTTCCAATCGCTAACACAATGCATTGCCTAGCGAGGGGAGCATCCCCTCATACTGAAATAGTAATGAAAAAAAAAACAATCAACTCATAATTCTGAATCATGTTTTCATCGGTTTAGTGAGTATTCCCCTTGAAGAAAATATAGCCAGTGACAAACTTTCAACTGTTTGGGCTTGAATTTCCTGAGGCCCTTTTTCACTACGCAATAGGAAGGGAGATTTAGGGCCCTACTTAGTTACACCACGCATTTTCGTGGTCTCCATTTCATTAACGCCCAACAAATTACGGATTTTTGTAATTTTTAAATAGAAACCAAACAAATTGGGTGTTTTTTCATAATTTTCAGATAAGATTTCATTTTTGTTTTTAAAAAAGCACTCGTAAAATCCCCAAAGTCGGCCCTGGTAATAGTCGAAGCTTTTCAATGGGAAATCATTGGCAATATGTCACTTCTGCCAAAGACTTTTTATTTCATTTAGAATCACTTGCTGATATGATTGCAGTGATCATTGCGATCGGGTGACGGTTCATTTGGAAGTGAGCCAAACCACTTGTCGTTGTTTATACTGAATATTTGAATGGCAGTTTATATTTTTAAACATTGCAATGGGGTGTGGGTGTGGCTGGAGGAGTAGCGGAGGGCTATTTGACGATGGCGGCGCCACCATCCCGCTACGATTTCGCTCGTCGGCCGTAGTCGTAGCAACGATTTTACATTGAGAAATTTTTCATAAATTATTTGGGGGATTTTGCAACATTTTTAGAAAATTGGGGAATTTTTTTATTGTTAAATTTTCGGGTTATTTTTAATATGAACAAGTGGACAAATAGTAAGTTCGGCCGGGCCGAATCTTATATACCCTCCATCATGGATCCTTAAAAAGTCAATAAATAAGAAAACCAGTGAAAAAGTTGCAGTCGGGTAAACCGACTTATATATACCCTCACCCTCATTAAAAACATACAAGTCTCATATTTCAAAGTATCGGAAAGTTAAATGTGTGAGTAGCTACCATCATTTGATGTAACATCTGATGAAAAGTCATAATAGCAACCTAGAATACCGAATGTTTTAGAAAAATATTGTATTACATGATTTTACAAAAAGGACGGAATATAAAGCAGAGTTTTTACTAGAAAATTGTATGTAGTTAAAGCTTTACTAAATATAGAGTTTCGGAAAGAATCGTTGATCGAGTTTATATAATTACACGATTTCTAAAGTGGGTGCAATGGTACATTTGTATGGGAGGTACCAGAAAAGGAGTTGCCAGACTGCCAAGTTTTTGTCCAAAACTTAGTCCAGTAATACCATTACTAAATACGGAATTTGGGCAGATCGCGTTAGTCGTATTGAAAGTATTACACGGTTTATAATGGGTGGAATGGTAAATTTGTATGACAGGTACCAGAAGGGGAGTTGCCAGACTACCAAGTTTTTGTCTAAAAATTTGTCTAGCTATACTTTTACTAAATACAAAATTTGGGCAAAATGTCGTTGGGCATATTGGTGTTATTACACGATTTCTATGGCAGGCGGGATGGTACATTCGTATGGGAGGTACCAGAAGAGGAGTTGCCAGACAGCCAAGATTTTGTCGGAAACTTTGTCCGGTTATACCTTTACTAACTACGGATTTTGGACAAGATCGAACTTGCAAGTGTTGATATTATTACACGATTTATAAAGTGGGCGAAATAGCAGATTTGTATGGGAGGTACCCGAAGGAGAGTTGCCAGACTGCCAACTTTTTGTCCACGACTTAGTCTTACTATACGTTTACTAAATACAAAATTTGGGCAAGATCGCGTTGAGCATATTGGTGTTATTACACGATTTCTAAGGTAGGCGGGATGGCACATTTGTATGGCATGTACCAGAAGGGGAGTTGCCAGACTGCCAACTTTTTGTCCAAAACTTTATCTAGCTATAGATTTACTAAATACAGAATTTGGGCAAGATCCAACTAGGCGTGTTGATATTATTACACGATTTCTAAAGTGGGCGAAATAGCAGATTTGTATGGGAGGTACCCGAAGGGGTGTGGCCATATAGCCCATTTGCTATCCCAGAAGCAGTTTTGGGAAAATATTAAGCCATGCCAAATTTCAGAGTGATTGCTTAACTCTTTCGAAAGTTATCGTGCGTACCAGCAGGACAGACGGACGGACAGACGGACATGGCTCAAACGATTCAGAAAGTCATAAAACGAATTTGGTTCAAAGACACCTGGGGTCTAATGTGGATATTTCTATGTGTTACACTTTTGAGCCGTATCAAATGATATATACCCTCCCACCGTAGGGTGAGGGTATAACTAACTGAATTTTTTGGGCCGCTCGTGACCCGATAGTCCCAGGAACCCGATCACAAATTTTATCCAAATCATGAAAATAAATGCATATTTGGGTTCGCGAGAAAATTTCGTTGCATTTCGATACCCATATGTCCATGTTTGTCAAGGGACGGTTTTTGGGCCGCTGGTGACCCGATAGTCCCAGAAACCAGATCAAAAAATTTAGTAAAATCGTGAAAATAAAGGCATATTTGGGTTCGTGAGTAAATTTCGTTGCACTTCGATACCCATATGCGCATGTTTATCATGGGCCCTTTTTTGGGCCCCAAGGGTCCACGGAACCCATGAGCACGCCCATTTTTGGGATTTTTTCCCCATCTATAAATTATATAAACTTAGAACTTAGATGTAGTGAAAAAAAATATTTGAAAAATTTGATTATGGCCGGAATATATTTAGTCCCGTAAAGGAAAACTTTTCCCCCTTTGGTCCGATATGGCCCATTCTCGAACTTAACCTGCTTATGGGCAAAAAACATCTTCCGACAAAATTTCAGCTTTTTAGCGTTGGTCGTTCGCACTCTATCGTGATTTCAACAGACAACAGACGGACGGACGGACGGACGGACGGACAGACGGACAGACGGACATCGCTAGAATGTCTTAGAATGTTACACTGACCAATAATATATATACTTTATAGGGTCGCAGATCACTCTTTCGAGGTGTTGCAAACGGAATGACAAACTTAGTATATACTCCATCCTATGATGGAGTGTATAAAAACGTTGTTTAAGAACAAAATTGTTTTTTTTTTATTATTTTCAAAAATAAAAATGGTGTTTTTTCAGGCTCTACGAAAGATGTCCCAAAAAAACTGAAGAATTCCCTACAAAATCTCATTATGAAAAATATTTTTTTCATAATATTTTGGGTATTTTATATTGGGTAATTTTTAAGAATTTTTGGGGAAATTTTCATATTGGGCTTTTGGGGGGATTTTTCATTTATTTTGGGGAATTCTTTATTTGTGGCATTCGTAATTTTTTTTGGGGGTAGAGCCGTTTTTTTTTTAAATTAAACATGGGGAATGGGTACCGATGTGTAGTAGCTTCCCTTTGCCTGCAATCCCAGCAAGTATAATTTAAAAATACAGCAGCGAGAAACTGCAAACACGTACTTTTTGTTTCTGTTCTTCAGATATGATAATAACTAAAAAAGAAATACTGTGACATCATTAAAATTTTTAATGAACCTGTTCAGATCGGTGCATAATTTTCGTGCGTTTTGGAGTGAGAAAAAAGTTTTAAGACATACACGTGTTGCTTTTGTAGGCCTAGTATTGAATAATTTAAATTGGATAATTAATGAAATAATTAAGCATTCAAAACTTGTTGGAACAATTTCTCACTGTTCCCCCTCCGCCAGCAAGTAGCCTTTCTGCTCTTTTAATATTAAGCAAAATACTTAACTTTCAATCTTCTTTTCTTCTTCTTGTTCATTATGTGGTGTAGTACTTTTCTGTTTTTTTGTTGTTGTTCGGTTGCGCTGCCAATCAATACGTAATGACCATAAAAATGTAACAATTTGCCTTCTGGCCGAATGCCCAACACGAGCAAAGAACAAAATTGCAAATCAATGTTGAAAATCTGATAGCAAAAACAAAAATCAAATTTCCTTTTGGCCATTGCCAAATATGGTTGGTTGGTTGGTTGGTTGCAGCAATGTCTGGTAAATGTGATTATGGCCACATTTGCATCGCAACACAATTCATTAGTAAGAGATATTGGAAACATGTTCAAATTGAATAAACCACTGAAACATATGCATGTATTTGAACTGTTCGAATTGTTGGAAATAAAATAGCCACAATTTGTGCGTGGGCAGAGTCATATGCAAATCAGTGTCCCTTAGGAGAACAGTTCAATTCCGGATGTTTCCTTTTTCGGTGCTCTCTATTGCCAAGAGTATTCCAAGTTCTTTATACATTTATTATCTTGCCCCCAAACCGCTGGCGGATATTTCGATGTATCACCTCAGGGGACATTGTGTTTAAAGGGCTTTATGTTTATCTTTGCACAAAACGAGCAAACATTGGCTTAACACTTAGGCCTTTGAATAAACAAATAGAATTTTGAAAAATTACAACTAATTTTATGAACTACTCTCGTAACCCTGACAGCAACAACAACAACGACCACGACGGTGTTAATCTTTTGAAATACTAAACATAACAAAAAGTTTACCGTCCGTCCATGACTTTGTGGAAGTAGTGCAAATCACCTCAAGCTCTCAAGTATTAACAACATAAATAAACATAAAATAAGCCAACACAAATAACGAATACTAGAAGAAAACTTTCCGCAGAGATTAGAAATGTAACATGAGTTTACAAAGGATGTCCGGGCGGAGCGAAGGAAACAAAATGAGTTTTTAGCTTAAGGACATTCTAAAGAAATTGTGTGGAAAATCATAAATAAAATTCACAGAATTTCAACTAGGGACTGTTAAGCACACACACACATACACACACGTCTGCCTATCAAATATTATTTAACGAATATGGAAATCTCTGAAAACAAGTATACTTATATAAATAATATATTGAAAAAGAATTTTAATTGAATGATAATTATTTATTGTCATTATCAATGATTTTACATACTGTGGACCTTCATTGATATTATTAATACCTTTGTTAGTTTTCATTAAATAATGTCAAACAACATCCCTTAATGGTCTTAATTGAATAAGAGCTCTTTGGTCCTTAAGAACAGCAAAAAAAAACATTTCTTTGAAAAACTTTTCAATGACTTCAAATGTGATGGACAAGGTACTAAATAAATTTTTTAATTGATATTAATATACAAAGAGCTTTAAAGTTTTTTGCTTTGCCTGTGAATAGAGGACCAAGGAATATGGAACAACTGATTTCGAGATTTGTCAACCAAATACTTTTACATGTGTAAAGGATCTTCTACAAAATGTATAGCGATTTTAGAGGGCCTAAGTTGTCTTAAAACTAATAAAACTATATGTATTTTATTCGTTGACATCTGAGAAGTAGAAACTACGCCATTACTAAAAGTAGAATGATATACGCTTCAACAACGCATTGAAATTATTAAAATTCACTGCAAAACAGGCATTTCTGGATCGTCGTGAAGCACCTTGTCGCACCGCAATACAGAAATTGGTGGAAAAATTCGAGCTGTTGGGACAACTTAGTGATGCGAAGAATAAAACCCGTGCACATCTCTCAAGAACAACTGAGAATATTGCTGCTGTAGCCGAATCGTGTTGAAGAAAATACAGGTTTGTCCATTCCTCGTCGTTCTTTGGAATTTGACATTCCACAAACGTCATTACAACGTATTTTGCATACAGACTTGGGACTTATAAAGTTCAGTTAACACAAGAACTCAAGCCGGCAGATCATCAACAACGCCGTGTCTTTGCTGATTGGATACTTGAAATGCATGAAAATGATTCGGAATTCCATCGAAAAATCATCTTGACGATGAGGCCCATTTCCACTTCGTTGGCTACGTCAACAAGCTAAATTGTCGCATCTGGGGCTCGGAAAATCCAAGAGTTAATGTTGAGAAGCCTCTGCATCCTGAACGTGTGACGGTTTGCTGCTGTTTATGGTCCGGCGCGGTTATTGGACCTTACTTTTACGAAAATGAGGTTGGATCAACAGTTACGGCTAATGGATTGAGCTATCGAGAGATGATTAATGATTTTGTTATGGTCGGAGTCAACAAGACACAAGCAACGAAATCATTGCTCTTTTACGGGAATAGTTTCCGGACCGTGTTATCTCTCGAAGAGGTGATCACAATTGGCCACCGAGAACTTGAGAGTTAACACCTTGCGACTTCTTCCTTGCGATAAGGTCTACTCCAACAGACCAGCGTCGGTTCAAGACCTCAAAGATATAATTCCTGAGGCTATCGACGACATAGGGCAGCCACTTTGAGATTTGTTAATGGAAAATGTCATGAAAAGGATATGGTCCTGTAAGCGTAGTCGTGGTGGCCATTTGGCTGATGTTGTTTTTCATTATAAACACCATATCATCCTCTTTATTATGAAATAAACATCCGAACATTTATCTCAAAAAATTGCATTTCCCTTTGAATACCAAAATAACACCTCTTGTTGGAGAACCCTGTATATTAAATTTCGATTCGTCAGGAAAAATTGCGTTATTCCAAAACTCAACATATTATTTTGATGCTCTTTAGCGAAGTCTAGTCTCATCTTTCAGTCAACATCACAAAAGAAGGGTTTTTTCTTTCTGCAACACATGACTTCTGTACGCTTCTTTTAATAGATCTGTGTATTGTATCCGTCAAAGCGATAATGTTTGAGGTTGCCTCTGCTCAGCGGCAGCTATTTCTGATGCACTTTCAAAAGGATTCTTAGCGATCATGCACCCAATAACACGTTCATGTCTTTCTTTAAGAGTTCGATGACGCCCAGATCGTTGGTTGTTTTCAATTCAATTTTTATCAGCGAATCTTTCTATAACCATTTGAACAAAAGATGTATTCCCTCCAACTAGTATCCGATTTCCGTATAGGATTTTCCAACTTCCTGTGCCTTTACAACAATTTTCCTCATTTCTACTGTTTAGTCGTTCCTTTAAATTGCTCGCTTATTACCCTACTTTACCCCTCTGTAACTTTCGCACCATTTTTTATTGATTTCGCAGTACGGAAATCGTGGTACTTTCACAAAATAGGCCATAACTTCCACATTTATCCGTAAAATTTCTTCAAATACGTCTTTTTTTCTTCAATTGATAAATGACTTTTTTGAGAATAGTTTCCAATTAAGCCATTTTTCGGTTAAGAAAAAACCCCAACATGAAAGTCCATGTAGTAAGTCATCAATTTATGAAAATAGCACTGTCGCGGCTTTCTAAAACACCAAGTTTTTTCTCCTTTGTGGCGCTGAAATGTGGAGAGCAAATTAAGAGGTGCTGGATATTTTGAAGAGAACAAATTCTTCACTTTATATATGGCCTCATATACATATGACAACGAGCAGTATAGACGTTCAATGAACCGTGAGCGATATCCTGACATGAACGCTTAAAAATACAGCCATTGTGCTAACATGTCGGACAAATGACAAATAAGACCGAGGTGCTCGGAACAACAGTTTGTAGAGCCAACTTAACCAAGTAAATAAGTTTATCATACCAGCTGAAATGCCTACAAAGACGAGCTGGTATGACTTTTGTCATTCAGAGATATTTTGTCATGCTTAGGAAATGTGTAGGCAAGTCCGACGAACAGCCCGTGAGCTGGCTTTGAAAACACCTCATTCCTCGCCTTGCTAGTAAATAATACAACACACACGCATACGCTGATGTGTTCGTGTTGTTGTGAATACTTGTATTGAATCAATATAAATTTAATGTTTACCTGCAAATAAATACAACAGATTTCACTTCATATGAATCGTAAACATTTCAAACCTTACTAGGCAATACCGGCCCCAACCTCCCAAACTCAAACCTTAACCCCCCACAAACCCATAAGTGCCACGAAGGGGTGGAGCTAAGGGCGGTGATGACGGTGATGTTCCATTTGAATGTTCTTCAATTTGTTTACCTTTTATGGTTCATTTGTAGGTAAGCACCAACATGAGCTCTAACATGTCAGGGGGTTTAATACCTCTGAATGTCTGTATATGACGTGGATTCGTTTGTGTGTGTATGTTATGCTCTTTAAATACTTACACAGTATTGTCAAGATACGTTCACCCACATGTTCGCTCTGGTTTTATTTGTTGAAAATAGCTGGCTGTCGAGTTTATTATTTTCATCAATAGATGAAAACCAACGTTCGCACGCATATGTACATATATATATTTAAGTCTTATAAATCAAAGATATACCTTTTGTTTTATGCCTTTGTCACATAAGAAATATACGGTTTAGATAGAGGATACGAGTCCGACCTAACTTTATTTTATATGTCCTCCTATTGGCATACTATTGGCAATAGTATTTATACGTACAGAGATGTGTCTACATGCCAGCCATAAGTAGTATACATTTCTATTGGGCATCTTTAGATCAAAGGGACTCGTTTATGTATTAGGGTGTAACGATAAAAAGTGGAATTGACAATGTTTGGTTAGAAAAGTAATTGTGAGTCTTGAGTTTTTCACAACTGACTAGGAAAACTTGTATGAAAAAAGATTTGTAGCAAGTGTTCGTAGACCAATTTCTATTATTTTAATACCGATATGTCGACATCCATTACTATGCCTATGGTTTTCAAGCCAACCAAATTGTTTTAGAATTACTTAGTTACTTACTTGAGTTAGCTCTACAACCCGATCTATGGAAAACAGTAATAAGATTGAAGTATTTAGATGGCTCAGAGACATTATCAGGCATCGGACTAATGAAATAGCACTGAAAGGGCTCTATTTCCTATGAATCGACTGGGTTATATTTTTTTCGAGAATTCAAGATTTTCATTTAGCACAGTACTAAGTATGTGCCAAATATGAAAAATTCCTTATCATAAAAGTTGACCCGGTAGGCTGTATATGGCGACAAAACTTGGTTGTTGTAAGATTAAGAATATCAAAAGGATTTTTCCTTTAGTATACTGTCTGTACAAAAGGTAAGGTCGTTCGTTAAGTGTTGGCCTTTATTTTATTTGACAGCTGTCATTTTATTTGACAGCTGTCATTTTATTTGACAGCTGTCCTTTTTGTTTTTTATTTGACAGCTGTCCTTTTTGTTTTTTATTTGACAGCAGTCATTTTATTTTTAATTTGACAGCAGTCATTTAATTTTTTATTTGACAGCTGTCATTTAATTTTATAGTTGGCAGCTGTCATTTAATTTTTTATTTGGCAGCTGTCATTTAATTTTTTATTTGGCAGCTGTCATTTAATTTTTTATTTGACAGCTGTCATTTATTTTTTTATTTGACACTTGTCATTTTATTTTTTATTTGACAGCTGTAATTTTATTTGACAGCTGTCATTTTATTTTTTATTTGACAGCTGTAATTTTATTTGACAGCTGTCATTTTATTTGACAGCTGTCATTTTATTTGACAGCTGTCATTTTATTTGACAGCTGTCATTTTATTTGACAGCTGTCATTTTATTTGACAGCTGTCCTTTTTGTTTTTTATTTGACAGCAGTCATTTTATTTTTAATTTGACAGCAGTCATTTAATTTTTTATTTGACAGCTGTCATTTAATTTTATAGTTGGCAGCTGTCATTTAATTTTTTATTTGGCAGCTGTCATTTAATTTTTTATTTGGCAGCTGTCATTTAATTTTTTATTTGACAGCTGTCATTTATTTTTTTATTTGACAGCGGTCATTTTATTTGACAGCTGTAATTTTATTTGACAACTGTCATTTTATTTGACAGGTGTCATTTTATTTGACAGCTGTAATTTTTTTTGACAGTTGTCATTTTATTTGACAGCTGTCATTTTATTTGACAGTTGTCATTTTATTTGACAGCTGTCATTTTATTTGACAGTTGTCATTTTATTTGACAGCTGTCATTTTATTTGACAGCTGTCATTCTATTATATATATATCATTTTTTTTATAGAATGTAAAGAAATATCTCTTTTGTATAAACCTTTGATTACCTTTTGCCTTTCTGTTGATTTGCATGAGCTGACAATTTCGGAGGAACTATTTAATTAGGCATCGAAATCTCCCCAGAAGTCGTATGTAATTGATAATTTCCATTTTATATTGTACAATACAGAAATCTGTAAAAATCCTCTAATTTAGGGGATTTTAATTTCCCTATTTCATTCTTATCACAATCAACTATTTATGTAATTTTTATTGTTCTTAAAGCAAATGACAAAAACCCCTTCAAAATCTCCTCTGAGCCTGAAAAACTTTTCCAAAGCCTTTAAGACGTATGACAAAAACACAATACAGAAAATCACAGGAGAGAAAAATCCTACACGCTAGTCATGAGTAACTTTTTGCTGGGAAAATACTTCTCAAGATGTGGCGCTAAGCGGATTATAGGTGACATTTTTGTCCCATGACTTCATTGTCCAGCAATCGTGAGTTCATGCGTAAAATAATCCGACAAGAAATGCAAAAAAATGGGAAAGAAAACAAAAACAATTAAACAAAGTACTGCCACTCGGCAAAATCTTATCGCAAAAAAAATGAAGTGAATATGCGAAACAATGGACGAACAATGAACAGATAAATATTAACAGAGTTTAGCAGAAGGACGGCTACAGTGGGTCGGAGTTGTACCAGAGTGATAGAGTTTGACACCTACGCGTTTATACAATTGATTTTAATTGTAAAGAAATTGTTATCTTCATTCTTTACATAGTCAATAATAAAACTGATCAATAACCAGAAATTAAAGGTCCATATTAAAACTTAGGAATTGTAAGATAAGATGGAAAATTGATTTATAATCTTTTCCCGAACTATTATATATATAGAGCGGGTAAATAATAGGCAGTACTGGGAAATTCATAACTCGATTAACCAATGCAATCAATTTGGAATGGAAGGAGATTATTACAAAATGACTAGCTGCACATTATTTCTAAGATATTTGAAATGCGTTTAGTGTGTGGTATTTCTGAAAGTTTCATTGTTTGTCATACAGTGTTTAACGGTGGCCGCTGTGTCTAGTGATTGGTTGGAGCTGCGAAAACCCCACCCTTTTGTTGTTGTTTTGATAAATTAATAGGATTAAATAAAATGAACTTGAGCAGAAGGACACCGAGAACAACGTCACACAACTACGAGTGGCACCAGCATCAGCATTAGTTAATGCAGAAAAAAATGTGTACTAGTCAGCAGACAGGGTTGCCAATTGTGCTAGGAAAATAAGGACACTACGTCTTAATTTAAACTGAAATTAAAATTAAAGATAGACATTCACAACCGACGGAGCAATTAATTACAATACAAAGTAAATTTATATTCTAATTTTTGGGTCCAAGGGTAAACCGGGTGACACAGACCATATGTTTAGATTTTTGCAGCGACAGACCAAAGCCTCTGGTGGGAATCGAACCCACAACCCCCACGCTGATAGGCAAACACGCTACCAACTCGCCTACCGGGGCGCTTGGAGAGTTTATTTTATTTGACAGTTGTTATTTTATTTGACAGTTGTTATTTTATTTGACAGCTTTTATTTTATTTGACAGCTGTCATTTTATTTGACAGGTGTCATTTTATTTGACAGCTGTCATTTTATTTGACAGGTGTCATTTTATTTGACAGTTGTTATTTTATTTGACAGCTGTCACTTTATTTGACAGCTGTCACTTTATTTTACAGTTTTCACTTTCTTTGACAGCTTTTATTTTATTTGGAAGCTTTTATTTTATTTGAAAGCTTTTATTTTATTTGACAGCTGTCAGTTTATTTGACAGGTTTCATTTTATTTGAAAGCTTTTATTTTATTTGACAGCTGTCAGTTTATTTGACAGGTTTCATTTTATTTGACAGCTGTCAAACAACGGGTATCAAACCATGTCTAAAAATACGTTTATTACAAACTAAATATATTCCAACATTAACTGATTACGGAAAAGGATAAAAAGTGTATAATACCAATACAGCCACATAATTTCCGACTTAATATTTTTTTTTTAATTTGGCCGAGTTTTTGTTTGTAAAATCGTCCTGAAACCTAATGAGCTTCCAAATGAACCTCAACTCACCGTGGTTGCGATATTTTCAGATGGCCTCTTATCCAATTGTTTATAAACTGCGTCCTTCCATTGCTCCGCCTATCGAACAAAGCGACTATACACATTTCCAGGTATTCCAAGGGCCTCATGTTTGGTACTGTGAATCATATACATAAATACATTAATCAAGAATTCCCATTTGTCCTTATAAAGCAATTCGAAATGAATGGCAACCATAGCGACCGACTCATCAGTGTCAACAGCACTAAAAGCCTGAACATAAATACCATGGGGAGAAGTGGCAGTAAGGGAATGAGAGAAAGACAGATAATAAGTTGTTCAACAATACTTCATAATTAGCCGTTGGGTTCTCTATCGTTCTGTGGAGCTCACAAACAGACACAGATGAATCGACAAACACACGCACATATACAATTGTAAAACTTGGACATAGGCCCAGAGAGATTATTAAAAGTTACATTTAATATTATTTTATAATTATGACACACGAAAAACTACTCCGGCCAGCCAAGACAACGGCAGCACCATTGCCATTTATCAAGGCAACATCTGATGTTGCTGTCATACACTCCAATTCGCTTCGTTCAACTTTCTTCGCCGTTGTCTTAGCTAACCGACTTAATGCGGCAAAGGTACAACAATTCGTTGGTTGTATTCCTTATAATTATTATTGCTGTTGTAGTTGTTTTTACTTCTTTCGATTTGTCGACGGGAGCCGAAATATTCCAAGTTATCAACAACATCTCATAGTACAATTTCTGTACGGAGGAGGGAGAGTCGTTTGGGGGAAAGTTTTTGTACTTAACGCCAACCATTGATACTCAAATTCAAATCTATTCTTATCGGAATTATGGGTAGCTTTTAGTTTAGTCATAAGCATTGGTATTAGTAGATAGAAGGGGGCTTGTCGTAGCGAAGGCAAGGTAAGTCTTGATGGAAATGGAAAAGTACGTAGTGGAACATTAAGTCGAACGAGTGGAAACGAAAACACTGGAGGCAGATTCAAGAACTTTGACGTATAGTCAAAACCGTTTCCTAGAAATGTTTGTTAAATGGAACTGGAAATGTCTCGACATTTCAAAATATATTAGACTGACAATAAAAAGCTTTATCTCACTTTTGCATAAATACGAATTCCATACATTGTTATAACGAACAACAAAATTTTTAGAAAACCGCCAAACAAAATTATGTTCGATTCCAATTGGGTAAATTATGGTCGTTTCCTACTGGGTAAACTCAGCCTAGAGTGATACTATGATGAGTTCCATACATTTGGAATCACATCCTAATGCATCTCACAATTTTCGGAGATGAGAAAATATAAATGATATTGACCTCCAGGGGAGACATGTTTGCTTTCAGAAAGATGAGCCATGTTTAAAAAAATGAGTAATAAAATAGTAGTAACTCTTTTGAGGTGAAAGATTAATACGTGATAAGACATTTTCCCCGTCGGTGGTAAATTGAACTTCGACTGTGTGAAATAAAGATTCCGAAGACATGCGTTTTCTCCTATCCTCTTAGCTGTCATTTTATTTGACAGCTGTCATTTTATTTGACAGCTGTCATTTTATTTGACAGCTGTCATTTTATTTGACAGCTGTCTTTTGTTTTGACAGCGGTCATTTTATTTGACAGCTGTCATTTTATTTGACAGCTGTCATTTTATTTGACAGCTGTCATTTTATTTGACAGCCGTCATTTTATTTGACAGCTGTCATTTTATTTGACAGCCGTCATTTTATTTGACAGCTGTCATTTTATTTGACAGCTGTCATTTTATTTGACAGCTGCCATTTTATTTGACAGCTGTCATTTTATTTGACAAAACAAATAGTTTGGGAGAACATGGGAACAGGTAGTGGTGGTTTCTCAAAATTGGACAATCGAAAGCCACTTGAATCTATTTTGTAAATTTTTCTGCAACGCAATAAGCTAGACATTGGGTCTATAATTACCCATCTGACACCTGTAAGCTACAATAATTTTCACAGGATTTATGGTGTATATGATGGGGCACTCTGAAAATGAAATTTTTTGTCTATTATTCTATAATGGCTAATGTTATATAAAATTTAAGTGGTTATCTTAATATATATTTACCCTCGACACTGATTCACTGATTCACTGATACACTGATACACTGATACACTGATACACTGATACACTGATACACTGATACACTGATACACTGATTCCCTGATTCACTGACTCTGTCACGCAGTACGTAGGAATTTAAATAGGCATTCTATAATAATTCTATAAATAATAATAATAAAAAAAATAATATTTTTTTTTTGTACAGAAATTGTGTTTTCCCCAAATTTTTTTTTACCAAAATTTTTTTTTTCCAAAATTTTTTTTTTACAATTTTTTTTTTTTTGCAAAATTTTTTTTTCAACAAATTTTTTTTTTTTCAACAAAAATTGTTTTTTTCTACATACATTTTTTTTTTCAACAAAATTTTTTTTTTTCACCAAAAATTTTTTTTTCAGCAACAATTTTTTTTCCGCAAATTTTTTTTTTCCAATTTTATTTTTTTCCGAAATTTTTTTTTACAAAATAGTTTTCTCAAAATATTTTTTACAAAATTTTTAAAATTAAGTAACAAATACATTCTCAAGCAAATTAACGGGCGCCATAGGCGCATTACAACTTACTAGTAATTACATAACTTCGAAGGAAAAATACATCCAAGAGCAAAAGATTTGGAAATTCGGAAATAATTTTTTTTGACAAAAAAAAACTAAGGGGTTAGCCCATCCAAATTTTCGATTTTTTTGAAAAAATTGATTTTGTTGAAATTTTGTTCAGTCCTAGCGGATCTGAATCTGAACATGATGGTGTTTTCATTTTTTAGATTGAACAAATTGTTTGGAAGAAATAAGGTTCAGAAAATGGGGTTTTCTCAAAATTAGAGATTCGAAAGTAAGAGGAAATAAATTATAGAAAATTTTTCAGGAAAATCTAAAGATATCGAAACGAGTGTGGTATTAAATTAAAGCTCGAATTTTTGACTATTATTAATCTACTATGAGTCATTTTATTTGACAGCAGTCATTTTATTTGACAGCTGTCATTTTACTTGACAGTTGTCATTTTATTTGACAGCTGTCTTTTGTTTTGACAGCGGTCATTTTATTGGACAGCTGTCATTTTATTTGACAGCTGTCATTTTATTTGACAGCTGTCATTTTATTTGACAGCTGTCATTTTATTTGACAGTTGTCTTGACAATGTCAATCAAGTTGTGTCCGATACCTGAATATGTGGAAAGCCATTAGGAATGTGCAAATCGAGTAAAATTTTATTTACATGAATTCTCCAGTTGCGGTAACCAATAAAAATCATTAGATTTGCATTTCCATTGATTTATATAGATCAACTATATGTTTGCCCTGATTAACAAATTTAGAACAAGTGTCCATAACAACTTAAACAAATTATCTCCAAAAGTTTTAGAACCGTCAAAAAAAAAAAGAAACATGTCGTGCAAATGACCTCAATTGAAAATTCTCTCCCTTGGGTAACATTCAAACTTTTTTATTCCTGTCTTTTCTAAAAAGAGATAACAACAGGAAATGTGCAGAATTTATTACAATTCCATAAAATAAATTACAATACATTGTTATAAATCATACAGCAAAAATAATAAATTCCAAAAGATAAAAAAACAAAATTCTGTATAAATCACATTTTAGTTCAACATAAAATTCTCAATGGTCACCACACACACACACACATTATGTTGGCGATTCTGGCTGGAAATTGAAACAAATTCCATGGTGGAGACGGGCGGACAAGTGGCTGCTCTTTTTCCTGATAGGGTCATAAAATATTTAACAATAGTTTAATGTAACACAATTTAAGTTGGTCACCGAACCATTCGGGAAGGGATGGATGGTGGGCGACGCTTAACGAATATAACAAATAAAATGAATGGCCAGATGTGATAGGATCTAAATTTGATAAAGTTTGTGGAATTTCTTCTTTTTTTTTCTGCGTTTCACATTTCGATTGTCACATGGAAATGTACATTTTATGGCATTTCCAGCACGCTGGGAGGGGGGTGTATGGAAATTTACGATGGCAGTGATGGCATAATTGTAATTGGACCGACGTATTTGATAAGAATGGTAGTTGGCATGGCATTTGATAGGAATGAACATATTCAGATTTGAGGAGATTTATGGTCTGTGTGGTGTATGATTTATGTTGACTTCCATCATGATAATAGGAATCTTAACTTGCTGCGGACAATGTTTGCGGACTTTGTTTAATGGTCAGCCATAATTGGTATGCTTGAGAGAAAAGGTTTTACAAGATCTGTGGAGCGATCGGATTTAATGAAAATGATGCCATCATTGAAATTGGAGGGAAGTATTCGAGAGTAAACATTTCCAAATGTTTTGTTTTGAAGAAAAAGCGACCTTATTTGTGGTACATTTGATTCGGATATTAATTCTTTCCAGGTTTGATTCAAATTTCTACGGCTAAGGACATTCGCATTTCGCTTGATTTCTTCTTGTGATTGAATACATGTCGACAACATCTGGTACATACGTTTAGAAGTTTATTGGTAACATTTTGCTATTTTTAAAATGGATGAAAAAAAAAACTGTATTTAATAGAGATAGCAAAAAGCAAAAAGCATATTTGTACTATACATTTTGACAGAATGGAACGCCAGATGTTAGCCATTGCCGACCACATCTGATGAAAACGTTTAAGGTGTGAAGAAAAATTAAATTTATGTAATTTATTATTTCAACATTTTCATCGGTCATCAATGTGAAGTTGCTGCGGATGTTGCCATGTCGGTTGACTCATGCAACTTTTTCGTACATTTCTGCCAGGAAATATGTGGCGTTCGTGTTTTCACAGCAGCTCTGGAATAATATCTCAGACGATCCGGATTTACTCAACAGAACCATAAATGGCAACGAAACATTGTCAGTCGGTGATGTCGATGCTACCAAAGACCTGCCATCCTAATGAAAACTTTACGAGTAAGAGGAGCCACGACCGAAAAAGTCACGGTTTTGTTAAATGTTTTCCTCGATGGTGCATTGTGAGTTCTTGCCACAAGGTCGTCCGGTGAATAAGGTATATTACCTTTAAGTTATGTGGAGATTGTGAGATGTAATATGAAGAAATGTAGAGAAATGAGAAACTATTAGTCATGGTAATTTTTCATGATTCTGAGACCATAACCAACGCGGCCCACTGGTCCACAATTCACTACACAAATATGTAACTTTTGATTGTAGGCAAGGAGAGAGGGATTATGTTAAGATATAGGAATCGGACAAGATTGTCACCAGTTTTGTAGCGAATTTTAATAATTTCCATGCGTTGTTGAAGCGTGTATCGTTCCATTTTTAGTAATGGCGTAGTTTCTACTTGTCAAATGTCAAAGAATAACAGCTTCAAAAGTGACCGCTACCGAAATTCCGGAATTAACACCTCTTGGTTGGAAAACGCTTTATCATAAACGAAATTGGCCAACGCTCTTAATCCCAAAATATTAAAAATTTATATTTAAAAAGATATAACAAGTTAAATTGTATTGAAAGTGTCCTTTTTGTTTGACCACACCATGAATACTCTCCTGTAAAATTTACCTTTTGGCGCTTAAGTATTTTTCACGGTTAGGGCTCGATATGTCCATAAGTCGTTTTGCGTCTTACACTATTAAATTAACTAAGCATTTAATACGCATCTTGAAAAATACTTGCACACTTTTTCACTTAAGCGAATTTCAAATCATGCAAGTGTTTTCACTTTTAAAATTTTCCTTCGGTTTCGTTCGAATGGATTACATTTTGTGAAGAATAAGTAGAAATCATTTTCACTGAATTAAACAGACTCTATTGCGTTTTATCAGCACAGAGAAAAATCATTTAATACTGCAAACATTTTTAAATTCCTAAAGAAAACACAACAAGCAGATACGAACAGCAAAAAAAAAAAAACTTAAAGAGACGAAAGTCAAAGTAAATACCCAAGAAATATTGATGAATAAAGTCAAAGTTGAGACAAAACTTTTGTTGCTGTGGCTTGTGGTTCAGAATGTTCTTTCTCAGAGATATGCCGGCAAAATATTTCTTAAAGTAAACATTTTAAATTCCCAAAGGTGAACTTTTGTTTTCTGGCAAAGTCGAAAATCTATGAAATACGATGAAATACGTCTTGATGCCAGCAATAATTCTAAAAGCGAAAGTGTTAAGCCAGCGAATAGGGCAACGATGAGACACCTGTTTCCTTTAGAGGGGGAAAAAGGTGTTAAGTCATTCACTTTTTATTTCGTCACGCTAATACGAGTTTCCATCAAAAAAGTTTAGCGACATTTGTTAAAACAAACAACAGCATTTGTTGTTTTCATTCCCCCTAAAAACAGAATGTTTGATGACTTTCACAATAGAAAGTTTGAAAGATTGATGGCATCACATACTTTGCTAAAGTCTAGTCAGTTTTGATAGCAGGCAAAAATTGCCATTGGTTGAGATTTTACGGATTCCAACGAAGTCGTTTACATTTTTGGTTCAAATATATACAAGATATTTGTTTAACGGGTTATTAGGATAACTAAGGTAACACTATGCATCAAGTCATTTTGTGCAATTTGGCGATCTAAATTAAAAAATATATTTAACTTAGTTACATAAAGGGTGTTTTTTATTGGGGTATAGAACTTTAAGTTGGCATCACTTTTTTAACTGGCGGCCATTTTGTCAGCTCTCAAGTGATTATTATTTAATTTGGTTTGCCATTTCATCATGAACAGGTTGACAAAAGAACAACGCTTGCAAATCGTGCAAATTTATTTCGAAAGTAATGGTTCAGTTCGCGAAGTTCACCGCAAGCTCCGTCCGAATGAATCTATTCGCCACCGTGCTCTGCAATTGGAGCTTTGTCCATCAACTTTATGGAAGATTTTGCGCAAAGATCTTGGCTTTCGACCTTAGAAGATCCAGCTTGTGCAAGAATTAAAGCCGCGAGACCATGCAATGCGTCGTGATTTTGGTGTATGGGCCGAAAATGAGATTCATCTCGATGCTGATTTTCATCACAATTGGAAAATTGGACCTGTAGAATTGGCTTTATTCGAGCCAGCCGCGGCGGCCACATGCCCGAAATCATATTTATAACATAAATTTACTTTGTATTGTAATTAAAATAAGAAAAAAAAATAAATGAAAAAGTTTAGATTTTTTCTTTAATTTTTAATAAATTTTTTTATGTGAAAAACAAGTTTTTTTAAATTATATATTAATAGTCGATCTAATAAAAGATGATGAAAATGGTAAACTTTTAAAAAAAAATGTCTGTATAACAAATTTCAGTTCAATGATCTCGAAAAATAACTTTTTAGTTTTCAGATAATTTTTTTTATTTTTTTTTTGTTGCATAGTGTAAACACCTCTTACACAAATGTCTGTAACTACTTTAGGTATTTTTCAATTTTAAGGGGGAACACAAATTTTGTTTTTAAAGCTTTTTACACACCTTCTAATCTGTTCAAAGTAATTGGAAAATAAAAAATGAACCCCATATTCATAAAAGTATAAAAAACTTTTGTTAAGAAACATGTGTGAAAATTGTTTTCTTATTTTCATAAATTTTTTTTAATAAAGTTTTTATGAATTTTTATGAATACAGGGTAAATTTCCAATTCTTCAGGTTTAAACATTTTAAAAAAAAGTAAATTAAATTTTTTTAAATTAAAATTAAGACGGCCGCGGCTTACTTAATGATGTTCCTTAATTTGTCAATAAAAAATGTTTTTATCAAAAACAAAATATGGAAAACTAATAAACAGATCTATTTAATATTAAAATTGGATTTTTTTAAGTTAAAGGAAGAGATTTAAAAAAACCCAAATCGCATTTACCCTTAATCCTATGCACATCTCGAAAAATCCCCAATGTAAACTCAATGTTGCTTTACATTTTCGAAACGCAAAATACAGCAACGCGTGTAGTAAATTCGTACAATTTAATAGGAAACCAATTACATCAACTTCTATCTCCAATAACGACCTCTGAGCATTGCCAGGACAAAAATGTAAATGTCTAGGACATACTCTAGGAATTCCACAAGACATTTTGTCATGTGCAGCTATTGACTTTGAATCACAAGTACAGGAGAAGACCAGGAAATTAAAAAAATTTTCATAGTTAAAAAATGCCAGCGAAATTGGTTTTCCCTATGGCAGTAATTTTACAATACACGATTTAAGAAAATTTAAAACTTTTTAAAGCCACACAGTCAACAGGCACAATCTGTCAATCGAAGTAACAACAACATTTAATTGAAACAAAAAAGAAGAGGCTGAAGGTGGCCGTCCTGTGAATTGACACCGTAGTGCGTTGTACAATTTCTCAGAGAAGACAGAATGGAAATCGAAAGGGTTTTAATATTTTTTTATGAACTGTACGATCGGCGGGAGCAACAGATTCGCACAATTACCAACCGGCAGAGCAAGATAGGTGTGACAAAGAAGCAAATACAACAGACAGCTGGTGACTTTTCTATTTCAAGTTTACCTCTCCGAATTGTTTGCGCTGGGTGATATTAATGCACAATGGAAACAATAATAAATTTAAATTTGTTCATAACTTGAAACAAAATTGTGCCATTGACATAAAATTTAAAAAAAAAATATCACTAAATTGTTTAAATTCGTCCTCTTCGGTACGTTTGAATCCAAAGTTTGAGAGTCATTAACAAAGTTAAGTCCAAAAAAATCGACAATGGCAAAAAGTGTCCTTTTGCAGTAATTGAACATGGAGCCAAATACTTAAAATTAAAATAAGGTAACATCGGTGGAGTATTTTCGATTTTATTCACAATTAAATGAAGACACATGCTGGTGTCTCTTTTAGTTTATGTGTGATTTATAAGCAAAAGAGGTATTGGTATGGAAGACTCTAGAAGGGCCCTTCACTAAATTGTCAATAAAATCGAAAATGCTTCATCCATTTTAATGATCTATACCTCATTTTAATTCTAAGATATTTGGCTTCATGAGAAACATCTGATAATTAATACTTTCAAATATTTTCCATTTCTTATGAATTTTTTTAAACAAAAATAAAAATTAAAAAAAAAACGTAACTTTGTTAATAACACAGAAACTGTACTTCGGATACAAACGTACATTTTATTTTATTTCAAGAAACCCAGTTATACATTTATTCGAAATATAGAATTTAAAAAAAAAAAATGTTTAACAAAACCAATCCATACGAAAAACAGACATTTTTTTGTCATTTTCATTTCTCAACTTTTTTCCAATCAAAGAAAAAAAATTACGAAACAAAACGTTTTCTTTTGTTGCATAGTGTAATATTAATGAAGTGTTGACTGTTTGGTTGGTTTTCGCTTTTAATATTTATGAATACGTTTTTAATAGGATCGGAAGTATCAAAGAATGCCTGAAGACGTCATCGGTGTTGGACGATCTGAACGTAACTCTCCAGTTTTTATAAGTCCTCATTCTGTCGAAATGTATTTGGCTGTCAGTAATGACATCCTGGGTGTTTTACTACCCACCATTGTATGTTTTGCTAGTATCACATTACCGACATAAACACAAATTTAAATATGCAAATATTTACGGCGAACAATAGTCCGCCTGGCCGACAGAGCTAAGCCGTTATTCACGCCTTCATAACCGCCATCCACACCCACATCTTTGTATTTAAACAAAATTTTATTAAACACATAGATACATTTGTTTTTTTTTGTTTTCGAGTTATTTATCAGGGATAATTAAAAAATTAATAAGCTTTGTCGGTAACGCCAAAAGCCAACAAAGAAAAAGAATGCCAACCCTTTTGGATATTGTCTCGCACACAAACCCCTCGAGTACACAGACGCGGCTAATATTACAATCGAAATGTTTGCTTCCGGTTTTTCAGGCCTTCCGGATTTCCGCAATTTGTTTGCGGTGCATTTGCAGCAATTCCGGTGTTGTGTTTAAGTTGTTAAAAAATGTAATTAATGTGTTTATCGTATTTACCTTAAGGCAGCCGAATAAATAAACCAACAAATTGAAACCATAACATTTAAGTGTGATAGGAAGAGTGGAAGGAGGGAGCGGACAATACTTTGAGTTCATCTGGCGGTGGAGTGGGCCACAACTGTTTCATTTTTGTTTAAGACACACTTTGATGAGTTGTTCTACAATGGAGTGATGTGAATTTATATACTTTATGGCCCAGCCATCTGTGTTCATATCGACCCCTTTGCGCGGAATTATCGTATGTGCCAAAATCCAAATTTTACAGGAGAGCCATTTTTTTACTTTTCTCTGCTTTCGCTTGCAATATCAAAATGAAAATTATTCACTCAATTTTTGGAGCAACGAAGTGGAATTCGCTTACAATATTTTGTCAGGGGACGTGTCTTTGAATGTAGAACAAAATTGCATCAAAAACTCAATTTCGAAAAAATTGGCATATACGATAATTCCGCGCAAAGGGGTCGATATTCATTTGGCTTTTTAACGGCATGAACCGTTAAAGTAAGTAAGCCATTTGTAAACCAGAAATCGCCACAAATGTCTTGGAAAATTGTATTGACAGGATGAGCTTTTGTCCAGACGAGGAAGCCACTTGAATGAAATTAAGTTCTATAACAAATTGGTTATGAGATATGACCCTTTCAAGTATTGACGTGTGTGGGCGATGTCACACCCTTTCGTCCCATCATAACCTGCTAAAGCTGATTCTAAAGATACTCGGAAAATTTCATCAAAATGGGTTCAGCCGTTTTCGAGTTCACACTTAACATCCATACATACTTCCATTTTTATATATTTAGATATGAGAATGTTTGCTCTGGCGAAAAAACCCATAATATGACGATATTTCTCATTTCAGACATTGTTTCATAAAACGCCAAGAATATTCTTCAATAGTCCATATGGATTTTATTGAGTCCATTTGATTTATAAAACCAGTGAAAAAGTTGCAGTCGGGTAAACCGACTTATATATACCCTCACCCTCAGTAAAAACATATAACTCCCTGTTTCCATAAATCGAATTTGTTCGTTCGTTGCAAATTGTCAAAATGAAATGCCCAATAAAATGGATTTTTATCAGTGATAAGAGCATCTTCGTGTGGGATTGTGTTCCATATGTCGATATCTAAAATATATCTGGAAATCACAATTCAATAATGTCTCACATCCATTTTATAACGCTTTCAAAATTGACGATTTGTAACGAACGAACAAATTCGTTTTATGGAAACAGGCAATAAGTCTCATATACCATAATAGCAACCTCAAAATACCGAATGTTGTAGAAAAATATTGTATTACACGTTTTTACAAAACGGGCGGAATATAAAGCAGAGTTTTTACTAGAAAATTTTATATAGCTAAAGCTTTACTAAATATAGAATTTCGGAAAGATTCGTTGAGCGAAATTATATAATTACTAGATTTCTAAAGTGGGTGGAATGGTACATTTGTATGGGAGGTACCAGAAAAGGAGTTGCCAGACTGCCAAGTTTTTGTCCGAAACTTTGTTCAGTTATACCTTTACTAAATACAGAATTTAGGCAAGATCACGTTGGGTATATTGGTATTATTACACGATTTCTAAGATAGGCGGGATGGCTCATTTGTACGGGAGGTACCAGAAGGGGAGTTACCAGACTTCCAAGTTTTTGTCCAAAACTTTGTCTAGCAATAGATTTACTAAATACAGAATTTGGGCAAGATGGCGTTGGTCATAATGGTATTACTACACGATTTCTAAGGTAGGCGGGATGGTACATTTGTATGGGAGGTACCAGAAGGGGAGTTGCCAGACTTCCAAGTTTTTGTCAAAAATTTTGTCTAGCTATAACTTTAGTAAATACAAAATTTGGGCAAGATAGCGTTTTTCATACTGATAGTATTAGACGGTTTATCAGGGGCGGGATGGTACATTTGTATGGGAGGTACCAGAAGGGGAGTTGCCAGACTTCCAAGTTTTTGTCAAAAATTTTGTCTAGCTATAACTTTAGTAAATACAAAATTTGGGCAAGATAGCGTTGGTCATACTGATAGTATTAGACGGTTTATCAAGGGCGGGATGGTACATTTGTATGGGAGGTACCAGAAGGGGAGTTGCCAGACTTCCAAGTTGTTGTCAAAAATTTTGTCTAGCTATAACTTTAGTAAATACAAAATTTGGGCAAGATAGCGTTGGTCATACTGATAGTATTAGACGGTTTATCAAGGGCGGGATGGTACATTTGTATGGGAGGTACCAGAAGGGGAGTTGCCAGACTTCCGAGTTTTTGTCCAAAACTTTGTATAGCTATAGGTTTACTAAGTACAAAATTTGGGCAAGATAGCGTTGGTCATACTGATAGTATTAGACGGTTTATCAGGGGCGGGATGGTACATTTGTATGGGAGGTACCAGAAGGGGAGTTGCCAGACTTCCAAGTTTTTGTCCAAAACTTTGTCTAGCTAGAGATTTACTAAATACAGAATTTGGGCAAGATCGCGTTGGTCATATTGGTGTTACTACACGATTTCTAAGGTAGGCGGGATGGTACATTTGTATGGGAGGTACCAGAAGGGGAGTTGCCAGACTTCCAAGTTTTTGTCAGAAACTTTGTTCAGTTATACTTTTACTAAATACGGATTTTTGCCAAGATCGGAGTGGGCATATTGATATTATTACACGTTTAGTAAAGTGGGCGAAATAGCAGATTTGTATGGGAGGTACCCGAAGGGGTGTGGCCATATAGCCCATATGCAATCCCATAAGCAGTTTTGGGAAAATATTAAGCCATGCCAAATTTCAGAGTGATTGCTTAACTCTTTCGAAAGTTATCGTGCGTACCAGCAGGACAGACGGACAGACGGACGGACAGACGGACATGGCTCAAACGATTCAGAAAGTCATGAATCGAATTTGGTTCAAAGACACCTGGTGTCTAATGTGAATATTTCTAGGTGTTACACTTTTGGGTCGTATCAAATGATATATACCCTCCTACCCGTAGGGTGAGGGTATAAAAAAACTAAAAAGGAGGATTTTAAAGTCAAGTTAGTGAAAAATCCCAATTTTTGCAATTCTTTTTACCTTTTCAGGAATTCTGGAATTCAGCGAAAAAAAAAAAAATAAAAACAAACCATTTTTGTATAGTTTTTTTTTTTGTCAGCTACAGACACTAAGACTGCCAGAACTGTATTTTCATATTTTTAAGATGATTGACTACGTTCTGATCTCACAGCCTCAAACTTATCCACATTAAACTTATTAAGGTGTAATCACATCGTGAAATGTGACTTCCATTGAACTCTGTCATGACTTTTTCATAAAACAAAACAAATAAACTTAACACCATTTAAAGATCCCATTAAAATCGTTACTACTTTGGTAACCTTTGACAAGCGGCAACCGTGGACGACGTAATACGGGCCAACCAAACACCATTTGAGAATGCCAATAAATTAAATTTATCAAAAGCCGACATGAAGACAAACAACACAAGCCATAAAATATTAACAGACAGCATAAAAACACATTTATTGCGCGTCTTTTTGGCCATATTAAACGTTCATTAGGTAGACCGAAAACAAACGATGGGGATCTTTATATTTGAATTATTGTAGTCTCACCGGCCAAGGCAAAAAATTTGGGTTCGGATTTTGAAAAACACTTTTTAACAAAGAAATGTGGGTGATGTTTCGATATTGATTTTGAATTTATTTTTTTTATTTAATTCTGTATTGAAGGTTGTTGTCTTTAAATTATATACGTTATACGTATTAATTGAGAATAAGAAATAAATAAAAACACACGCAATAGAAAGTGTTATCGTACGACAACTTCTGATTAATTAGAAAAACCTACATACGTTTTATTGCATGGGCTATATTTATTTCTTATTGTTGTTGTCCTCTCTGATAATGTTCTTCAAAGAAGACTAAAATATTGGAAAAATAAGTTAAATGCATAAATAAATTAAATAAGTTTTATTAAAAATTCTTGACCTCGAGTCGAGAGTTTTTTCTCGAAAATGGTATGTAAGTACCAGAAGGGGAGTTGCCAGACTTCCATGTTTTTGTCCGAAACTTTATCTTGCTATAGATTTACTAAGTACAAAATTTGGACAAGATCGCGTTGGGCATATTGGTACTATTACACGATTTCTAATGGGGCGGGATGGTACATTTGTATGGGAGGTACCAGAAGGGGAGTTGCCAGACTTCCACCTTTTTTTGCAATCCCATAAACAGTTTTGGGAAAATATTAACTCGTGCCTAATTTCAAAGCGATTGTTTAACTCTTTCGAAAGTTATCGTGACAGACAGATGGACGGACATGGCTCAAACGATTCAGAAACTCATAAATCGAATTTCGTTCAAAGACACTTGGTTTCTAATGTGAATATTTCTAGGTGTTACACTTTTGAGCCGTATCAAATGATATATACCCTCCTACCCGTAGGGTTAGGATATAAAAATCGACCCCAAAAAAGTAGATTTTCTAGACTTTTTCATAATCAAAAGTCTACTTTATATTTCACTATTGTTTGAGGGAAAAAGTCCATGAAGCGACTTGTTGTGCGTCGACTTGTACAACCCTAGGACAACATAAGCAGACACCTAGGGACAGAGCATTTTGTCCGCTTATGAGAGCAGTTCACAAGATGACTGAAGCGGTTTCGTACTGAAAAAAGTGCCCGTTTATGAGAGATGCCCGCAAGGAGAGAGAAAACTGTACTCAAATTAAAGGAAAATACTTCGGAATTCATATATGCCCTTCTTGTTCGGATACATTTAGTGGGGTGCAAAGGTATGTTAATGGAAAAAATCCGCTTCAGCAATATGAATAAGACAAATTTTTTGTTGATTTTCTTTTTGGGTGCCAAATTTTTTAAAAAAATTTTCATGGGCCCTTTGAGGAAAATTCTTCATATATTTGTATTATTATGGTATGTATGGAATCCATCATATCTTTGGTGCTCAAAAAGTTAATTGGAAGTGCAGATTGAAGAGTCTGCTGCAGAATAAGACGAGAAATTTTCTTTCATTAGATTACCAAATTGTCAAAAAATTTGGACAAATGACAAATTTCAATGCACCGCCCATTATGAACCTAAAAAGTATATATATCAACTCGCGATTACATTACATTTAATTTGAGTACCATGTTGTCAGAAAAAGTGGGCTGGTCCATTTTATCGAGGCCACGTCCAGTCTTTGGCCAGAGTCTTTCACAGAGAACTGTATATTTTTTTTTTTTATTTTTTAAAATTCATTGTAGCCGAAAATTAAAAAGAAAAAAAAATGGATAAAGAAATGTTTGCCCGGACTGTTCCTGTTAAGAAAAATTGTGAATTTGTTATTTCCGCCTACGCAACTTTATCGTGTTGAACATATTACAGTCAAACTTCCATATAGCGAATCTCAAGGGGACCAAAAAAAAATTCGTTATATAGAAAATTCGTAATATAGAATTATTTTAAAAAAATTTTATTTTTATGTATGTTGAATTTTATTTAAAATAATTGGTAATTTTTGTCTGCGTTTGATTTTTCCATTTTTCCGTGTAGTCTACTATGCGAGCCTACATTTCTCTCACTTACAGAGAGTAGAAATGTGAATCTCACACACAAAAACAAATAAAAAATGAAAATATGTGTGTGTATGGTGAGAGTGAAAAATGTGTTTATGTAAAACTCGTTATACGGAGATCAAAAACGCATGAGCATTCGAGTTACGGGCGTAGAAAAAATTCGTAGTAAAGAAATATTCGCTATAAGGAAACTCGTTATAAGGAGATCCAAACATACTGAAAATTTAACGAAATTGCAGTGTTCTGGAAATAAATTCGTTATATAGAGAACTTCGTTGTACGGAAGTTCGTAATAGAGAAGTTCGACTGTATCAATAATATCCGATAAGCAATAAATTATTTTTATGCATATACTCAAACCCTAATGGATTCTGTGGCAATGATCTACCCTGCCCCTTGATCTGCCCCATTAAGCTGAGGCACAATTGCAAATCATCAATAGCAATTTCCATATTTAAAAATAGCACAATGCATGAGCTAGCATAGAAGAGAACTTATATAGGACAAGTACTGGCATAATATCCGGGCACGACGATTTATTTACTTTGAGGTTTGCAAGTGTTCGAATATCGGAAAATATCAGGAGTGATTGATTGCCTTCATGAAAAGACGACTTGTTTGCAAATACTTCAGCCTGAAGATTAACTTTATCAATCAAGTCACTGAATATCTTATAATCGTCAAGGAAAACTTTAATGAGTAACACCGTATCTCACGTGCAAGAACGAATGTATCTGCTCATTAACTTAGTGCAAGATCTTAGACTTTAAGATCTCTTAGTGATTTTATGGATTTCCATCTCTTTACGAATTAAAAAAAAAAACATAAGGTTGTCAATATTATACAGGCTGTTCGTAGTTGACTTTGAACTTGAATATTTCCAGACAACACCCTTTTTTTCACTCACCCGTGAAGCGTTGAACAAAGCAAATTCACAATGCCCCAAAATTCACGTGCCCGGGATTAGGGTTGAATTCCGTTGCAGGCTGGTGGGTTTTTTCTGTATTCGAAAAAAAAAAAAAATGTCATGAATCGCCAACTATGAGTGTGCACCGTGATACAAGGACAACATGTGTAATGGATTTAGGGAATAATAGAAGATTTACAAAGCAGACATTTGCAAAAGGCCAACTGAAATGTAAATTAACAATATTTATTTATATACTTAACAGGTATACCGTGCAACCATTAATCATTCAGTCTGCAGGTGTTTTCCATATTTGAACACCATCCACAACGGGTGGATATGAACGAGTGGGCGGTTTCTTTGTTATTCACTTCAGTGCATAAAGAATTTGAAACATTAAATCTTTTCGAATATTTGAGTATTACATAAACAAATTGATTTATGGCCTAATGGTTTTAACAGAGACAGCAACAACAACAACAACAAACAGCCTTATCCAAAAAATTACAACAGAAACCGATAAAGAAATCATCGAAACCATCGATAACACACAGACATTCTGACGTTAACATACACACCAACAGAAGTAGAAAAAACGAAAAATTTGTTAATTCTACCGAAAAGGCAACTTTAATGTCTTAAACAGAGAATTGCTGAAGCTTTGAAGTTTATTCGGAAAAAGACAAACGAAAGTGCAGTAGTGTTGGTGAAAATGAAATGGGATAAACTTTGTTTTTCTTTTTGGGGGGTTTTTCCCTTGAACTTACCCCAATACGCTACCTCCTCTCAGCTGAATGCTTCGTGTGCTTCGGCTTTTGTTGTTCTTTCAGCAATGACATGTTTATTGATTGGGTTTGTTTGTCTACTGCCTACAACAAGCGGTAGATTGTGGGGTTGCAGGGGGGGGGGGGGAGGAAAGAGGAAAGGAAATTAATGATATTGTCACCAAATAAATTAAGAAATTCCTTAACGAACGCCCACAAAACGGCAACAAAAGTCTATAAAAAATTTATAGTTTGGTTGAGTTTGTCTATTTGTTTGGTTTTCGTTAACTTTTTCTGTTTTATCGCCATGTGACATTTATGGTTGTTAGCCAAAGCAGCAATTGGGCGATAAAATTAAGTTTCCCTTTTTAGCTACTGCACTTTTGGGGGGATATTATTTAATGTGTTACTGCGTAAAGCTGCGAAGTGTAACCACTTCAATGTGTTATATTTATATGGACCATCGTAGCGTATGAACAATATTTTGAATGTCACAGCATTACTCATACGCTGTGTGGGTTCGAGTTAACCAATCTCAAGGGGGGGAGGTGAAATATGGGTACACTTGGTACAGTGGTTAGAAATAAATCACAATAAAATAACTGCATGTTATGTCTGGAAAATGACGGAAGGAGGGGTAAAATTATTCACCCTCCTCAAAAATAGTCACTCTACGCAAACGGCTTCGTACCTCAAAATATTTTTTTTTCGTAAAAAATGTATTCAAAAATTATGAATGGAATAACATTTCCGAATAACATTAAAAAAAAAAAATTGATGCAGGTGCTCAAAGTAAATACCGAGGATGCGATTCGGCAGATGGCACCAGGAGAACATTCACCGAAGCCAACCGTGGCAGTCGCATGAATAAGATCATGCATCATGAATAAGATCATGAATGTTTGCATGAATGTAAAAAAAAATATTTTGGAAATTATTTCGAGAGCCGTCGCATAAAAACCCCACTGGGCATACTGAGGACGCCATATATGCGTCCACTGGGTCGTCTATCAAATGAATAAAAAAAAAATGATATAGATTTGGTTCAAACAAAAATAAAGAGTTCTTCAACATTCAACTTAAAAAATTAAATATCCTTTTGAACAAATTAAACCAAGATTTAATAATAGACTTATACGAGGTATATGTTAAAAAAATATCGCGAATTTTTAATTTCCTCTTGCTTTGATAGCATTATATTGGTACTCATATTCCCTAATTAGGCTGACAAGGTCGACCATTTTGAATGTTTAGTTAATTTTTGACAGCTGTTATGCTTGGATGTTTATTCGATTTTTATCTATTTCAGAAAATGGATCAAAGAATCTGCATCAAATTTTGTTCGAAAAACAAAATAAAGTGCGCTGACGCATTCCGAATGTTGACTGTGACATATGGTAAAGCTACCTTGGATCCAAGCAACGTTCATCGGAGCTACAAAATGTTCTAAGAGGGCCGAGAAGATGCGAAGGACGAACAGAGTGCCGGATGCCCGAGCTCGTCAACAACAGACGAAAACATTGATAAAGTGAATAAACTAATATTGGCCAATCGACGAATTACCATTAGAGAAGTTGTCGAGGATCTTAACATATCGATTGGCTAGTGTCATTCGATTTTAACCAATGATTTGGGCATAAGTCGGGTTGCCGCTAAATTCTCAATTTGGACCAAAAACAGCATCGCATTAAAATTGTTGAACTAGGTCCGTGACGTCCAAAATTGGCTCCAGAGTTTCATAGCTGGTGACAAATCATGGGTTTATGGGTACGACATGGAAACTAAAGCTCAATCATCCGAATGGAAGCTGTCGTATGAACCAAGACCGAAAAAAGCGAGCCAAGTACGGCTGAATGTAAAGGTTTTGCTCACAGTTGTCTTTGATTGCAGGGGCGTGGTGCATTATGAGTTCTTGCCACAGGGTAGTACGGTCAATGAAGAATATAACCTGCAATTTATGGCTTTTGCACCATCATAACGCCCCTGCACACACATCGTTGCTTGTGCGCGAATATTTGGCCAAAAACAATACAGTAATGCTGCCGAAGCCACCGTATTCCCCTGTCCTAGCCCCCTGTGATTACTTTTTGTTCCCAAAACTGAAAAGGCCCATAAAAGGACGACGCTACGCCACGATTGAGGAGTTAAAGACGGCATCGAAGGAGTAGCTGAACAAGATCAGAAAAAATTATTATTTGAAAAAAAAATGTTGGCAAAAGTGTATTATATCCGAGGGGAATTACTTTGAAAGGGAAAAAAAGATATTCATGAATAAATAAATACTTTTTGAAAAAATACAAAATTCGCGATATTTTTTGAACATACCTCGTTAATCAACTACGTAAAGACAAAAATGTTTTAATTTTTCCCTTCACATACACATACATTTCAAACTGTATTTTTTTAATCGCCAGTTCGAAACCACTGTGACACTCTTCCGTTTGCGACAAAGTCACCTGACACAGTTATGTGCATACAAACGTATTCAGAACGTATTTCACTTTAGCGGTAATAATTCACGAAAATGTCAGTTTGAGTCCCGCATTTCTTTATTTCCTGTATTCACAATGAGTCGCATGGGGGGAACGGGCAATGGCGGGAAGGAATGGTAGTTCGTTGGCATTTTATGCGGTGTTTCCGAGTCACTTCAATTATGCAAATTATTCCATGATGGCAATAAGTAATTCCAATTTGCATTTCTATTAACTGTTAATGGGATTTTGAATATTATTCGCTGATTATTCGACGGCATTGTATGAAATTATGAAATTTCCAAGAATATGTTTATCCTTTGGTATATTTAAATAATTCATAATGCGGTGCGGTGATGGTGACTTGTTCAGCCAGATACACTTTCTCTCACCGAATACAACTGAAATTTGAAAAACGAAAATAAAAAAATGGACTCGACACCTCATAAACTAAAAAAAAAAGTGACAAACTATTAGTTCTACTCCTAAAGAGGTGATATAGCAAGTGGGAATTTTACACAAGAGGTGATATGCCCGTAGCATTTGTCGTATAGTAAAAGCCATGACACACAAGTGGATGTTCAGTCGTTTCCATGTAGTTTTTGACATATCACGATTTTATTTTAGTTTTATTTTTTTTTTTTTATTTTATTTTATTTTATTTAATTACAATACAAAGTAAATTTATATTATAATTTCGGGTCCAAGGGTTAACCGGGTGACAAAGACCATTTGGCTTGATTTTTGCAGCGACAGACCAAAGCCTCTGGTGGGAATCGAACCCACAACCCCCACGCTGATAGGCAAGCACGCTACCAACTCGACTACCGGGGCGCTTTTTAGTTTTATAATTTTTTGATTTTAGTGGAGACAATTTTTTGTTGGAATCTCTGTTCATTTGGAATCTCTGTGCATTTAAAAAAAAAAAAAATTACTTATTTTCATATTAAAAGTTTTCAGTTTTGCAGATTTTGGAATTTAAAAAATTTGAAATTAATCGCTTAGTCTTTGGTGCTTAAGTTTTGGGAATATGACGATTTAATTTTAGAAATATTTTCAATGTTTACTAGTTTTGTATTTTGTGATTTTAGGGGAGACAATTTTTTTTTTGTATTTTAAAAAATTGACTTATTTTCATATTAAAACTGTTCACCTTCTTTTGTATTTTGTGATTTTAGGGGAGACAATTTTTTTGGTGTATTTAAAAAATTTACTTATTTTCATATTAAAACTGTTCTTCAGATTTTGGAATTTGAAAAAATGTAAAATTTATCGTTCACTCCTTGGTGGATAAGTTAAGGCGCTCATGGTCCATTTAGTTTTTTAGATATGACAAGTTTAATATTTTTAGTTTGTACTCAGAATATATCACAGACTGCAGTCGAATTTTTTGAATTTATGTCACTTCTTGAACTTTGACAAGTGTTGAAATACCATGCAGGCCTGGAATTTTGTTAATGTCGAGTTAAGGAAGAACCATATGTTCTTCCCCATCTGGGGATTGGAACCACACGTTTGTATGAGAGGTGCCACGTGTTGCCTTAATAAATCAAAATTCGCCTTCGATTTTTTTTTAACTATACTTAATTGAGCTTTATGTTATGTTATACTCAAATGCAAGCTAAATGATCAGGGTGTATGCTGTTGTCAAATGGAGAGATATGATGGGTCAGCTAAAGTTCCATATAAACAACAGTAGGTAGGCGCTTTTCGTTAATTGTAAGATTATGATAAATTATTGCAAATTACCACTTTTTGTAGGTTCCGACTTTTTATGATTTTTATATGAAATTTTATTTTTTATTTTAAAATGTATTTACACAAAATCGGACAAATTAAATTTTATAAATTTATTTCAACAAAATCGGACAAATTAAATCCGAATCCAATCATTGTACTTTTAAGTACTCAGGGGGCTAATTTACATCAGAGTTCTACAGTGATTACACATGTCTAGTTATTTGCATAGTACATAGTGTAATCAACAGTGATGTTTTGTGATGTTTTTTGAACCTGGGTTTTGCTGTGTTGTAGTCGCGCACGCTACCTACCACACCACGGCCCACAACAAAAAATAATACAATACAGTGAAGCACACGTGTTTCTTCTTGATCAGAACATGGAAAAAATGTAAATAAAATTTTTTTTATTAAAAATTATTTCATTAAAAAATAAAAATGGAGCAAAAATTCTAAATCCAGCATTAAATTCTTTTGTATTTCTTAAAATTTATGATATTTTTTTGCATATGAACTTTTTTATCTTTATGATACAAACGCACCTCAATGTAATACAGAGTATGGGAATAGTGGACGGAAATACTATTTTCGTTTGAACAGCTGAAGACGGAATCCACTCCAGAGTCGAAGTCAAGCTATTCATTTTTGAGTCGGAGTTGAGAATTTTGGCTCGACTCCAGAGCTCTGGTTATCAATACACAGTGTAATAAAATGCTGAGATCGTAAGTGTATCTGCGTAAAAAATTTCCGTCGTCGCAACGTCTTTGAAAACGATTTCCACTTTCAATCACGAGGTTCAACATCTCTCAAACTTGAAACAAAAACTCGACTATGGAATATCTCCCAACAGTTGTTTGATAAAACTCCACGATGTGAAATTTTTGTTTAATAATCCGCCAACTATTTTGCGCATTATTCTTGATAGTCAATTGGCTCTTAATAGGCGATAATCTCTCTCCTTTGAAGAATATAAATACAGTGAAAGCTACGGTGGGCGAACACCGATGGTAGCAGTGGTTTTGACCGTCCACAGGAAATGTCCGCCCATCGGAGATTAATTTGCTCGAAAAATACCGGATGGGACCGATAAATTTGTCTGTCTATGGGAGCTGTCCGCGAGTAGAGCTCTTACTGAAAGGAGATTAGTAAACTGCTGAGGTCATTAAATGTCATTAAACAGATATCTTCCCTGTTATGAAATATTTTCAAGCACTTTTGTTTTTGAAGTATTAATTTTTATTGATAAACAAAACAGTTAGAGTGATTTTAAAAATCATTAGGCCACCCTACGCACCACCAAATAGTTTGTGTTTGTGTTGTCCGATGGAAACTGCATGCACATCGTTATTCATGCTTACACATGGGCTACATTTCGCCCATTAAACAGCTGACTACGACGTCAATTTAAATTTTTCCTACATTTCCTTTATAGTACACAAATTTGTAGAATTTTATTGTGTGAAACTTTTCAAAACTTCGCCACTGCAAACGTGCGGTGACGTATGACTAACATTAATTCCAAATAGTCTATTACTCATACGCTCCAAATCAATTTAAAACACAACTCTATACCTTTTAAATTTCTTTTCTTTGTCTTTACAGATTATCAGCCGCCTCATGGATGTCTACAAGCCCAACTTCTGAAACACACAAACATTAGCTTTTGCTGGCAAAATGTGCAATTCGACAGATGTGGCGCCATGTTCATAATGAATGTCAACAGCAACATTAATGCAACGAATTTTTTAAAAATATTATTTAATTACATGGAGACTATCATAAAACTAAAGAAACGTCTAAAAATCAAAAGGTAGTCTCACAGAAAACAGAAAAAAAACCAACAAACCAAAGAGACGAAGCAACATAGGGGCACCGCAGACATAGACGACCGTAACAATTACGATAACTGTCCACAGTAAGGGGCATTTGATGCCAAACTCCCCAGTTTTTTCCCAAGACCAAAGTAAACGTAATAGCAAAAGCCACAATATAAAATGCTCGCAATTAAATCGAAGAGATTAGCAACAATTATGCTAATTTTGTTATACATCAGCATGCAACCGACAGCGGCCACCAAAGTCAAAACGAAAACCAAAAGCAAACCGTTATTGGTGTCTCCAACGGCGACAGCAGCTGGTGTGCCAGCCTCCCTCTCAATGGTTAGTGCCAGTGGTCATCTCATGACCTTGACGTCGAAACAACTGGCTAATGACAATAGTTTGCATGGCAGCGGGGGCCCGATTGGTGGTGGTGGTGGCAGCGTCCTTATTGCGGGGGCCAATGAAAATCTTAAGACACGTCATGAACACTTGAAGCCCAGGCACTCCAACGAAAAATCCCTGCCAAAATCTCAGGCTCAAAAACGTATTCTCCGTACCGTCTATGATAGCAAAGACGTGGACGAGATGGATGATGAGTTGGCGCTGGATGAGATGGTGGCGAAAAAGTTCTCCAACGACAACGACGATTTATCTTCCAAACACAAGCGGAAATTGGGTGAGAAGTTTTCCAAAAAATTCCATTTATTGAGGGATGGCGACAATGACGACGGACACAATGATGTTAGAAATATTACCATGTCCAAATACATGAGCATTTTGAAAAATCGCGGCAGCAGTAGTTATGGCAATTTACATACTTTCTTTAAAGCCACGGCCCAGACGCTGCTGCACACCACACCGCAAGCGTATCCAAGCACGAGCAGCAGCACCAGGGCCGCTACCACTACGACAGAGGCCAGCAGCACGACCACCACCACAGCAAGCAGCGCTTCCGCAACGACGACGAGCGCGAAACCTGTAACGCATAAAATACGAAAAATTCATAAAATGAAATTGGCGGAAAACCTGCGTCTCTTGAGCGGCAGTGATCAATACGATAATGACCAATTGACCCAGAGCCGTCATCGCCATTACGATATGGCACAGGCGGAACCACCACCGCCACTGCTGCCCATGCTGGGGCGACATCCGCCAATTGCCAAGGAAAGTATTGATTTGGATATGAATGATGTGGATGTCGACGAAAACGAGAATGAGAATGAGGACGAGCCAGAGGACAATGCGGACAGTGGACAGGCAGACAATAGCAATGGTGGGGTTGGGGGCGGCAGCAATGACAAGAACAATGAACAGAATGTCATTAAATCGATTATTGGCGAAGTGGGTGACTATGGTAGTGAACATGGCGATGGCGATGGCGATGATGACAATAACAACAACGACGACGACGATGGCGATGGCGACGACGATGATGATGAGGGTATTATGGATGATTTAAATGGATTTGATGCCAGTGAAGATAGCGATGAAGATGATGACGATGACGACGACGATGATGATGATGATGACGGCCATGGTGATGACAATAATGATGCCGATGATGGTGGCGGCGGTGAGGACAACGACAACGTCAATGACCCACTACCCGAAGTGAATCAGCCCGTTGATGAGAATAACGCTGATGCTGGCGAAAGTCTTGCCGAAACTGAAGCTGATGCTAATGAGAATGATGTCGATGCGGATGCTGATGCTGATAACGACGTTAATGCCGACGAAGATGATGACGATGAAGATGACGATGTCGCCGATGATGTCTTCGACAATGACTACAGTGACACGGATGATGTCTTCTCCGATTTGTCGGCCTATCAAAATGACGACGATGATTATGACACCACCACGTCGAGTCCCTCACTGGGTCACAATAAATTTGGCGATGATTTGGACAACTCCGATGGCGAAGCCAAACGGCCGTACAATAACTTCACCGAGACCTACATCAAAGATACAAAGAATGAGCTGTCTTTGGATAACTATTTAAGGAAAACATTACCACTACCACCCGTTCCGCCCTCACCGCCGTCGGCGGAAGTCCTCAAGTCCGAACTGCATATACCGCTGACCAAAATTGACCAAAATCTCCTGGTGGACTTTAGTGTAAAACCCAATCATACCATAACGCTGCAAAGTCAGGACTTTGACTTTCTCACCAATAATCTGTTGCACAGCGCCCACAATGAAACTGACTCTCTGGTAGATTCGCTTAAAGATTCACCACCGCTCTCTCCGGAGCCGCAAATATCCGCCAGCACCAGTGTGGGTGGCATTAATCTCGATCATCAGCCGCAGAATGCCGTCTACGAGAAGGAAGAGATTAATTTCAATGATTCCGATGACTCCACATCATTGTCCAACGATCTGACCATGGACGATGTGTACATTGAAAATACCGACTCGGAGCCGGACTCGGATGGCGAATCGTTGAGTTTGGATATTGCTGCTGACTCGGAGTCGGATGAACCGAATCGTTTTCTCGAAGGTGTCGTCGATGCCGCCAACGCCGATGAAATCTACGATTGGGATGAAATATCACGCAGCAATCGTCGCAATCTGATGAGGGGTCGTGATGTGGTCACGAAGTTCTTGCAAATTGTTGAGACACAACATTCGCTGGGCTCGAAGTGCGAAGCGGGCACATCGCTGAATCTGGGCGAAGGTGTGGTCGATCGTTATGCCCAGGATCGTTTCCGCATCGAGGCTGAGGTGGCTGTGAATCGGGCGAATATGTTGACACGGTAAGTGAAAATTCTATACAGCTACATATATTTAATTTGTCTTCAATAAATTGTAATAAAGGCTGGGTAGTTAAGAACTGGTAACAAATCTGGCTAACGGAAATCTACTCTTATCGTAAGCCTGCGAGCATATCTCGCAATTAACACTCAGAACCTTTATCGCCTTTTTCAAATTTTTAGCGTTAGATATTAATTTCAAACACATATTCACAGTTTTAATTTTCCCCATTTTGGTCCCTTTTTCTACTGTTTTGTTCCCTTTTTCCATTCGTTCCTTGACGATTAATTTTTTTTTTACATATTTTTATTTTTGTACCTTTTTTATCCCGTTTTCCATTACATCCAATTTTGGGCCCATTCCTGCGGATTACAATTTATTTTCACACATTTTTATTTTTCCACATTTGTACTTTTTCATCTCGTTTTGGTACGTTTTTGCCCCTTTTTCGTCCCGTCGCTAACTATTGTCAACGTGTTTTTGCCAAAGATTTGTTTAAAAAAAATCCCCTTTTTTATTCCGTCTTGGCCCCTTTTTCGTCTCATCATTTCCACCTGTTGTAGATTGTTTCTCATTTATATTATACCAGTTTCGGGCCCGTTTTAGTACCATTTTAATTTTTTGGCCCTTCCCATCGATTAAAATTGTGTTCACAAATTTTTGTTTTTTCGCCTTTTGTACTTTTTTTTTCCCATTTTGGTAAGTTTTGTCCACTTTTTCGACCCTTCTACATCTATTGTCAAAATGTTTTTGCCAAAAATTTTATTAAAAAACAAATTCTTGTTCTGTTTTTCGTCCCATCTCTAACTCGTTTCCACCAATCGTAGTCGGGCACCAATTTTCCAACAAAAATCTTAATATTCGATTATTTTGTATTTTTGAGTATTTCGATGGGTTTTGAAGACACCTTTAAACCGCTTTCCCCGATTTCTGTCGCCTTTCAATCCATATTTCCACAAAACCCGTTCTTAGCGGATGTCTAGGCTGCAAGGGCTACATACTTCCCAAATTTTAAGTTTCTAGATTCAGTCGACGGCTGTGGTGTAGTAGGTAGAGTGTGCGACTATCACACAGAAGAACCCGAGTTCGAAAATGGGTTAGACCATCAAACACATTTCAGCGGCTGTTACCACCTTGTAAATGTTGGCGACTTTACGAGTAAGAGAGCAATCTCTAAGCCATGTAAAATTTCTCTCCGGAGTTAAACAGTAGGTCCCTGTCACTGAGTATACAAATTATATCGTACACAGCTCGCTGTTTCGAGGGAAGTTCCCCGTCTGTTCCTTCATGGAATTTTAAGGGAAATAATTATCTTTCAGGCAAGAGTTTTATATATGCACAGATTTTTGTTCTGCGTGTATTATTCCCACCAATATCACGGTTCTAGTTTATTCTAGTTTTTTCAGTAAGACGCAATTGAAATCTTTATAAGGCTCTTCGGGAAAAATCGAGTTTTACGTTATGACAGTATTGAAGTAAATCAACGATATGTGAAGCCATTTATTTGAGTCGAAGTCTACTGCGGGTGTCTGCATAGCACGCGTAGTCTGGGAATAAGCCTGCCTGGTCATAGTCCACAGTACACATTATCGCAATTCGCTTGAGTTTGACATATGTCTGCGGCAGCAGCTCATAATGCACACAAAGTCCAATGTGTCAACACTTTATTGTGACAGGAGTTTGCCGGCGGCATTGCAAAATTAAATATCTGCCTATTTCAGTCAGAGTCTCCCCAACCAAATATCCCTTGGTGCTCCGGGCACAAGGAGTATTTTTGTTTGCTGTTTGTTTGTCTGCCTTTTACAGGTTGAGTGATCATCACCACACCATGTGGATAAATCACACACGACTGTTCTTGGTATTCACCGCCCCTGGTATGTGGTAAAGGGAACCGTGTTCACTGTAATCCCATGATGAACAAACACCACCTCTGCAAGCAGCCAAGCACTATATCAAATGTTGTTGTTGTTGGTCGCCACTGTGATCAACATATCATCGTCAGCCTAATCATCAACGACCGTTGGAATTGTTGACAGGGATGTGGTGATAAACAAAAGGGTGACGTCTTTAGATGTCGGAGTTTTTTACACAAATTGTATATGCGAATCGGAGGGGTTAAACTCAGCGAAAGTCCGTTATCAAACATTTGAAGTATCACAAGCTAATGTTTAAGTAGGTAAGGAAGATGACAGATACTTTGCCTCTTTCACAACTCAAAATGGGACACTCATTTTCTAAAACGTAAACGTAAATTTCGTATCTGCTCGAAACGCAGCGTAATTTATGTTTTATTGAATTCTGTATATCGTAACGTTTATTTTTTGAATGTGAGTGTTTTTGCATTGGAAAAATTCCGTTTTCAAACGAAATAGAAAATGGTAAAACTGACGTTTTTGGGAACGTTTTATACGTTACGTTTTACAAAATGCTGGCATTGGACTTCAATAAAATATTCTACAGAAAGTAAAGTGTAGTTTTTAAGGTACATGCGAAATATCGATGTAGATAACTATTTAACTTGCCAGACAGCGTTCTTAACAATCGATTTACTGCAAAACTCAATTTGATGGCAATTTTATTTCCAGAAGTCGTTCTATTCACTAGTCACCTCGTTCGTGGAGTTGAATGCCTCTGGATTTCTTTTAAAGGGGTATGTTAAGTCAGACCAGGAATTATTGCAGCATTTGAAGCTCACGGCAAGATTTTTTTATTGGAAAAAGTAGACAAAAAAAATGGGTCTGTTCGGATTTCTGGCGGATTTTTGCCGGAAATCATATTTAAAAATAAATGCCATAAAATCATCTACCAGTTTCCCACAATATTTCACACGCAGTTGACCCCTTGAGCACCGGAGATATGTCTGGTTACATACATGCTAAATTATTGTAAAATAAAACAGTATTAAAAAAAATCGCGATATATGAACCATCTTCCAAAAAAAAGTCCCATGAAAAAATTGGAAAGATGTGAAACACCAGAAGAAAAAAAATATCCAAAAACTTTGGATTTTTTCCATGACCATACCTTGCACTAAAGGGTGTTTTTTATTGAGGTATAGAACTTTGAATTGAAATAAAACACAAGAAAATCGTTTTAATATCCATCAATTTGGCTTTATTGGAAGGATAATTTTATGCCATTAATGTTTAAATATGATTTCGGGCATGTGGCCGCCGCGGCTGTCTCGAATAAAGCCAATTCTACAGGTCCAATTTTCAACCACTTGTTGGAACCACAACTCATCCACATTCATGCCATCCAATTCGGGAACAAAATAGTCGGTTATCATGGCTCTATACCGGTCTCCATTAACGGTAACTGACTCTCCAGCATTATTTCGGAAGAAGTATGGCCCAATGACTCCACCAGCCCATAGAGCACACCAAACAGTCAGTTTTTGTGGATGTAATGGCATAAAATGGACGGAGCTTGCGGTGAACTTCGCGAACTGAACCATTACTTTCGAAATAAATTTGCACGATTTGCAAGCGTTGTTCTTTTGTCAAACTGTTCATGATGAAATGGCAAACCAAACTAAATATTAATCACTTGACAGCTGACAAAATGGCCGCCAGTTAAAAAAGTGATGCCAACTTAAAGTTCTATACCCCAATAAAAAACACCCTTTATATATATATTCGAACAGCACTGTTCATTGAAATCTACTCTTCAATGATTTATTTTTAAAATAAATTCTAAATTCAATATAACTCTCAAGAAATATGGCGGACCCTTTATATTGATTTTTCTTTCCCTTAGTTAGTGTTATCTACAAAATGTCTGCAACAGAAAAGCCCGATGACTCCAGCCGCTAAGTAATTTAATTCCTGACGCTTGTCACAATGCTGTCTGCTACTTTTTCAATAGTTTTGCTAGTTTCCTTTAAACGCCTGTGCGAAACTTGTCCCTAATGACTCGCTTGACAAACAGCAAAAGACAATCGCTACAATATTTTTGCAATGCTAGTTTTGCGAGTAAATATTCATTTTCTTTTACTGCCATCCAAACAGCCAAAGATAAGGGGTAAAGAAAAGATGAAAAGAGAGAGAGAAAAAACCCATTCTAAGATTATTTTACGCTTTGACAGTTTTTTTTTATGGGGTTTTCATATTGAACCTCTTTCCCCCATTTCTTTTTCTGAAAATTGCTGTGAAAGAGCAAAAACAAAAAAAAAACAAAGAAAGCAAAGGAAACCAAATGCTGGAGGCAAGAAAACATATAAAAATGTATAAAAAGAGCAAAGTTCAATTACTGCCAACCGCTGGTGTAATTTTTGAGGGGGGAAGGTCTCATATATAATGTATACGTAGCAGTACTAATTTATGTACATGTATGTAGAAGTGGTGGTCCACTTAGTGGTTTCTTTTTTTAATCATATCGAGCCTTAACTGCGAAAATAAACTTAAGCGCCAAAATGAAAATTGTACAGGAGAGGATTTTATACGATACAATTAAATTTTCTATATTTTTTTTAAATATAATTTCTTATTTATTTTATCTTAATATATATTTACCCTCGACACTGATTCACTGATACACTGATTCACTGACTCTGTCACGCAGTACGTAGGAATTTAAATAGGCATTCTATAATTTTCTATAAATAATAATAATAAAAAAAATAATTTTTTTTTTTGTACAGAAATTGTGTTTTCCCCAAATTTTTTTTTACCAAAATTTTTTTTTTCGAAAATTTTTTTTTTACAATTTTTTTTTTACAAAATTTTTTTTTTTACAAATTTTTTTTTTTCAACAAAAATTTTTTTTTTTTACAAATTGTTTTTTCCAAATTTTTTTTTTTCCACAAAATTTTTTTTTTTCAACACAATTTTTTTTCCATATTTCAACGGGCGCCATAGGCGCATTACAACTTACTAGTTTATTAATAATTACAATACAAAGTGAATTCGAATGGCCAGATTTTTGCAGCACTTGTATATTTTTTGAATTTTTAATATTTTGGAACTCAAATTTCAGTCAAAAAAAGAAATGGTAAGGGCTCGATATCTCCGTGGAAAGAAATTAATCGCTTCACTTTTAAACAACGTTGGGAACTACTGGCAACAAACATATTTGCAAAGTCAAAGCTCTGTAGCCCAAAGAGAGCGTTTGGTGAAAATACATTTTGGTCTAAATGAGGAAATATGGTTTAAGGAAACATCAGCAGTCCATGTGGTCGAGAATCCAATTCCATCGGCCAAAAGTCGGTAAATTTTGATCTTGTAAACATTTTTCAGTTCTGTGTAAAATTGATTAAAGGCCAGGAGTAAGCGATTGTTTTAAGGTCATTAATAATCGGACAATTGGATATATATCCAGAAATATATTCATAGTTGACTACTTTTCGTATTTTTATATTTTTGTTTTAGGTTTTTTCTTCTGACCGATTTTGACGCAATAGCCCATAAAAAAAATATTTTTTTTTATATAAAATTTCTTTACCTTTTCCAGATTTTTAAATGTGAAAAAATGTAATTTACTTTTTCTTGTATCCGGTCTTATGCGGTCTTCACACGATACAACTAGTTGTAAAACTTAGTTGAACAACCAAGTTGGTTATATTCCTCTCACTCGACAATGTATAACCAATTTGTTAACCAATCTGATTTACAAATGCTATTTGCAGCGTCAACTGGACGCATATGTTATTGCCTTGATTCTAGACAAGGTGTTACCAAAGGAGGAAGCAGAGAATACGCATATTTTTATCTTCTTCAATAAAATCAATCACTTTTCCCACACATTCTTTTGATTTTAATTATTTTTCAAAACACAGGTACAAAAATGTGTTTACTTTGAAATTTTCAAAAAAAATAATTTCCTGGGCACTCTCAATTATGTTTATACACAAGTAGAATACACTTCAGAAACTAGCAGAGACCTTCTGAAATTATTCCAAAAACATGAATATGTGAATCTTTTCGCTAAGGAGTACATACTTCTTCACCTTGGATTGATGGTGCCAAATCCAGTACCATTAGGAGCAAACCCTATACTTACACATTTGTATTTCACTGCTGGTCTCCCGCAGATTTTGTTCTGATTGCCAAACATCCCCTCAGAATTATCAAAACAGCCAAAGAAAATGTCGTCCTTCCAAAACACTTTCTCTACAACAGCAGACATTTCTTGGTATTAGTGCAATGCACAGTGTAATGCTCTGGTGGTTGTATCATTAATAAACCCAAGGATACTTACACAGACCAATGCCAAAGCAAAAAAGGAACTCTCACCCCGTTGGACTGATGACATCCTGAATGCCGTCAATGTGGTCTGCCCCTATATTGTTGCCTCTTCCTGGACTCCATCTATGTCCTTATAATTCTTGCTATTCCCTCGAGTTTTTAAGTCTGACTGTTGCCATAAATTTAAACACAAATGAGTTGCTGTTGTTGTTATTTAGTGAATGTGTGTCTGTGAGTTTTTATTTGTTTGTGTATGCATGTGTTGGCACGTTTTGTGGTTATCTGCTGTCAAGTTTGACATTTCAAGGACACCTCAAAAGAGGGCAAAATTGGAAAGTAAGTCTAAACAATTCCACCACACTCATGATGACGATGATGATGGTTTTGCCGTTGTCCATGATGACGATGACGATGTTGACACAATCAGTTTAGATAGTTTTTCTATGCGAACGGTTTGATTTGCTTCAATTGCCGACAATTTTCCCATCACAGCAGTTAGGCTTGTTCTTAAAGCAAGATTTGATTTTTGATGTTTTGAATTATTAATAAATTCAAATTCTGTCTAGAGATTTTGCCAAGCAAAGAAGAGTTTTTGTTGTCAGAGCAACTAAGTGACTCTTGTGTTTTGTGTACGACAGATAGGTCTCTTTGGGCGTTTGTCGTACAACATTTTAACCCGATAGTTAAAATGTCTTTAAGCGTAGGAAACGAAATGTGGCATTGAGTTAAGCAAATTGAAACATTGTCAATCAATAGACCATGAAGATTTTGAAATGGGCCAAATGGAATTCAGCTACGGTCGGACATCATTGAATTCGAAAATTTATGAAAATTGTTGAAATATAAAAAACAAACGACCGATAAAGTCGAGCCGACAGTATGGTACCCTACATGACACTATTATTACTTTCGAACGAATCAGAATCAGATCGAATGTTAAAATAATTCATGTGGCACTAAGGAATTATAGAAATATATAAATATTAAAATATAACTGACAGTTGTCTCCATTTGCGGAAGATACTGCTGAGACATTATAAACATTCTGTCAAATGAAATGTCAAATAAAATAACAGCTGTCAAATAATCTGGCAGTTGTAAAATAGAATGACGGAAAATTGTTGGAGCATTTCGAACATGAGAGACATTTTTCGATATGACCTTTCTGTCTGATATGATTATTCAGGCTGACTTTAATGAAATTTAACGACTTTGACCCGATTTTCACGATGACTTTTTGTTGATTTTAAAATGTCTTATGGACTTCACACATTTTGCTTTTCGACAATTTTACAAATCAACAAGATTCAAGGATAAACGTCATAAAGAAAATCAAACGGATTCGCATGCAAAAACTCAACGAATAAATTCATATGATTTTTGGGACCAAATCTAAAAGGGAATTTAAAAAAAAGTCAAGCCAAAAAGTCAGCTTGTAAATTGGGACATAGTTTCTTTGGTCAGTGCTGAGACTTTCCATTGTAAATTTCCCAGGTTTTTTAATTCTGAAAAATAAAAACCGCAAAAAAAAAAATGTGTTCGCCTATTATATCATGATGTTTCACATACGCCACCCTGTACAAGCCTAATAATTACAATGACACATCTATGTATTTCTACACAGCACTCCTACAATATTTTTGTATGCAACCTAAGAAATTCCGAAATAAAACAATCTCAAAAATAATTACTTTAGTAATTAAATACTCTATCATATGTATCAGTGCATGATTTCTATAATTTTCCTGAGCCTGCAGACAAGACAGCAGCATAACCACATTAACATCATATACTGCCACAACAACTTACAACTGAATACTATTCAATGGAAATTAAGTACACAATTTTAAAGCCTTTCTCAGTTTTCCAGAGGATGCAACCATAAGATTATGGCTCCTTTTAGGGTGGCATTGCATCCGCCTCTTCCTCTTACAGTACATGTATTCACACAATGAGCTATTGCTAGTGTTCTTGCTACGGATTACTTCTACTCTGGTGGTCACTGATAATTAAGATGCTAACGACAGGAATTCTTCTTATTCACATACAAAATGTCATCTATAGATCTTTGTCTCTTCGTACACTTAGTTAGTAGTTATTTTTCTAGTTATTATCTCTTTTTCATTTTCGAATAACAAATTAGTTTAAACAACAAAGTCCCAAACATTGTTGTGGTAGGACGTTACATTTATAGATGGTATGAGAGCAGAATGGATAATGTAGTAATCTGTACAGAGTAATGAGTAATCTGTACAGAATAAAAACAAAAATACTGGTAATAAAATGACAGTTGTCAAATAACATGACAGCTGTCAAATAAAATGACAGCTGTCAAATAAAATTACAGCTGTCAAATAAAATGACAGCTGTCAAATAAAATGACAGCTGTCAAATAAAATGACAGCTGTCAAATAAAATGACAGCTGTCAAATAAAATGACAGCTGTCAAATAAAATGACAGCTGTCAAATAAAATGACAGCTGTCAAATAAAATGACAGCTGTCAAATAAAATGACAGCTGTCAAATAAAATGACAGCTGTCAAATAAAATGACAGCTGTCAAATAAAATGACAGCTGTCAAATAAAATGACAGCTGTCAAATAAAATGACAGCTGTCAAATAAAATGACAGCTGTCAAATAAAATGACAGCTGTCAAATAAAATGACAGCTGTCAAATAAAATGACAGCTGTCAAATAAAATGACAGCTGTCAAATAAAATGACAGCTGTCAAATAAAATGACACCTGTCAAATAGAATGACAGCTGTCGAATAAAATGACGGCCTAAAATGGAATACAACTCGCATATATGGGCAGGGGCTCCATTAACATCTTTGAAGCTTCTGGACCGTGTACAGAGGAGAGCGGTGGCGATGATAGGGGATGGTAGGGTATCCAGCTCTATTGTCTCCCTACAGCATCGCCGAAATGTGGGTTGTGTATCGCTATTCTATAGATATTTTAATGGTATCTGTTCAGAAGATATCCGTCGTCTGGTCCCTGAAGTTAGAACATTTAGCCGGAATACTCGGCTATCCAGGGAATCTCATCCGTTCATTGTCAAATGGCCGGTTGACCGGACAACGCACTATAGAGAAAATTCGTTCTTCAGCCGTACTGTTCGCATGTGGAATAATCTTCCAGTAAGTGTTTTTCCTACCTGCTATGACATTATCAAATTCAAGGCAAACATCAACAAACACTACTCCCTCTTTCCTCCCTCCAATACCCTTATTTCCCATCGCTAACACAGTGCATTGCATTTATAGGGGGCATCCCCTGAGTGTTAGTCAAAAAAAAAAAAAAAAAAAAAAAAAAAAAGAGCTGCCCAATTAAATGACCGTTGAATCCAAATCTATCTGTTGGATAGAGAAAAAAAAAATTTCTACACACACCAACGTATTTTACCTTTTCAACTTATGAAATTATCCCTTTGAAATACCTCACCCTCCGTCACGCCAAAACCTCAAACAGCATTCACATAATCACACTTTAACCACAAATACACACGTAAATCAAGCAAATCCTTTTAAACTCATAAACAGCATTACTAACGCCACAATATATTAAAGATGTACGAAACTTAACTTTTCCTGCTGCCACCACAGTTGTCGTCATCGCCGCCGCCAACACTGGCAGCATTTCTACAACGCAAAGAAATATGAAAAACTGACATCTGTACCACTTCAATGTTGCAGTAAAATTCCACGGACCATTTTGTTGAAAAATATTTGCCAGAGTCAGGGCAACTTTTGTTTGAGAAGTTGTAAACTTAGCAATAATGCAAAACAACAACAACAGCAGCCAGTGGCGGCAACCAACAACAGCAGCAGCAGAAACTATTTCACTCAAAGTTTTCAAGACCTATTATAGGCCTTTGCAGTTGCAAACTATGCCGGGGCCGAAGGACGTGAGACTGGAGGTCCTAAAAAAAAAACGTGCATTATTCCTAGGCGTAAATCTAACAAACGGCAAACGAGTTACAAAACTTGAAGTGGCAGGCAACGAAGACGAAGACATAGATGGAACAGGAGAAACGACATGAAAAGTTGCCGAACAACAACCGTCAACAATTTTTTGTAGAGCACACAAACATAGTTGCGCGCTTGTTTGCACAAATGTTGTTAGCAGTTAGCTGGGGACAGCGGAAAAGGCGGCTGAAATGTGGAGGTTAAATTTGAAAAGTTTGTCTGTGCCACAACGCGCTGACTATCTCCAAATATGTGTATGTTTGTATGTGTGCATGAGTTGAAGTGCTAGTGTGTTGCTGTTATTAATGTGCTAACAAATGATACATGACATGAAGACACCGCAACAATGTCAAGTGTTGGCATTCTGTCTTACATGCAACAGCAGCGGCAGCGGCTGCGGCTGCCGCCACAACACAACGGGTGGGGTTGGGGCAATGGCAAAAACTAGCTGCTAAGAAAGTAACAACTGTTTCAGCTAAAATATTCTGAGAGACAACAACAACAACAACAGCGAGCAACCACTAAATGCTGCATATTATTAGTGTGGTAAAACTTTTTCCAGCTTAAAACATTAGTAGCGCATAAACTAAGAGCAAGTGTGAAATATATTGGTCAAGATTTTTGCAAAGAAAACCGTTTCAGCACAGTTTGGTACACTCAATTTATTTTTTGGTGCATTTTATTTATAAGTCGTTTATGTTATCTTGGGTTAGAGGAGAGAAGCGCCGACTAGATCCAGGCCAAGTAGCCCAAACCGACACCGTTCCCATTTTTGAAATTATGTTTTATATTGCCATAAGATTTGTAAATCCAATATTAGATAAATTGAAAACAGCTTTACACAGCTTGGTTAAGGAAAATTTAGAGAAATTGTTTTTGTATTTTCATTAATTTTTATGAATACGGGGGTTAGTCGGACTGATACGTTTTAACTTGACCATGCCCAGTACTTATCTTGGAAACCCTTCAGGCGAGCTCTGAGTTTAGCTCGATAGTGAAGGGAGCTAACATGTCCCGCTAGTTCACTCATAGTAACGAATAGGGAACTTCTGCAACCTATGGAAATATTTCCTGCATCCTCATGACAAATTGTCTATACCCGTGTCTAATAGCCCACTTCCGCTCTGTAAATTTGTTGAATCAACAAAATGTTTTTGGTTCTAAAACAAGCTACGTGCATAAAACCTACAACGATGTTTTTATTTCCAAAATGACATCTGTTGTTTTCTAAACAAACAATTGTTGTTTGGTTTTTTTTTTTAATTTTCTAAATACAAATACATACATACATATACGAAAGAATACCAATGATGTCTGCAGAACAGAATTAATTGTATGCGTAACAGCAGCAACATGTAATTGCGCCATGTCGAAATAAATATTCACTGAACATGTGTTTGTGACACACAAATGCACGCCAACAGAAGTGCAAATAAATGCAAAACTTTTACAAGCGAACGACAATAAAAGAAAATGCAACAGTGCTACATTTATATGACAAACAAGAAGAAGAAAAAAGGAATCAGCATCGAATCGATGCACCCTCCTGGGTGAATTTCACTTCACACTACGCGATATTACTGAGGAATGTACTGCAGATTGTTTTTTTTCCAAAATAACTTAAGTCAATTTTAGCTGCAACTGTAAACACCTGGTTAGTTTCAGATGAGCCGAATCAAGGGAAAATTTCGACAAACACAATAATTTTATATTTTAATTTTTATATTTTAATTTTTTTTTCAGCCGGACTGTTCGTTTGTGGAATAATCTTCCTGCAAGTGTTTTTCCTGCCTGCTATGACATTATCAAATTCAAGGCAAACATCAACAAACACTACTCCCTCTTTCCTCCCTCCCATACCCTTATTTCCCATCGCTAACACAGTGCATTGCATTTATAGGGGGCATCCCCTGAGTGTTAGTCAAAAAAAAAAAAAAAAAGAAAGCACGATACCAACTCGCCTACCGCGGCGCCTACATATGTATATTTTAATATTAGTTAGTTTTGTAAAATGAAAACCAAAAGACCAGTTTCCGATAAACGAATTCGTTCGTTCCAAATTGTCAAAATTTAAGTTGCAATAAAATTATTTTTTTTTTCCGGGAATGAAAAGTCATTCGTTTTGGATGTGTTATGTGGAATATTTTGAAACCCATATTTGAATGAAGTCTGAAACAAATTGTATAGCCCTTCCAATATAGACGATTTGTAAGGATATAAATGAAACTTCGTTTTATGGAAACCTGCCGATAATGTCCTTGCCATTATTTGTTTCCGCCCAAATAAATTTTTTTTTTATTTAAAACAAATAGTTATTGTTTTATTGCAAACAGAAACTACGATTACATTCATGAGGCTGCCTCGGCTGGCTTCGCAATCGAAATATCCCAGACCTTGTTGAATTTTTTTTTTTTTATTTAAAACCAAAAATTATTGTTTTATTGGCTGCCTCGGCTGTAGAGCATCCGGTCAGTGGAAATCCCATACCTTGATATCGGTTTCTCACAAAAGGCTTTCTCGGTATTCGCCTTAAGAACCTGACTCGTTAATGGACTGTTCGCATAGGATTGGCCATTTACGTTACTCCACCAACAAGCAATCGAATGGCTTCAAATTGCAGTTCCAAGTTGACCATATGACATTGTCAAGACGGCTGATAACACAGAGAGTGTTGAATGGCCCGTGCGACGCGGCCAGTCATCCTATTGAAACCAAAGATCGCCTAAGTTTATGTCTTCAAACTTCGGCCACAAAAAATGGTTTATCATGCCTCTGTAGCGGTCCATTAACCGAAATGCACCGATGTTGCCACCGATCCCAAATCCGCCTACTCTGAGGATGCATTGAGTTCTTGACGATCACGTGCCGGTTTTCGGATCTCCAAACGCGGCAATCTTCCTGGTTAACATAGCCAAGTAATAGCAATGCGATTTGCCAGATTTTCAAACTGAGGTGTGAAAATGAAGCGATAAGCGAATAATCAGTCATCAGACTGGTGCATGACATGTTGGGTTGTTGAGTCTCAGCTGCGGCAGCTACATGTTGGTCAGTGCGCATCGTACGACGCACAGTGGTCCAGCAATATAATCCAACGCCCAAAAGTCTGTAAACATTTTCCAGTTGGATGCATTACATTCTTGACATAACCCGAATACAACGAGTAGTTCAGAAACGCCAGTATCATAATTTAAATCTGGGATTCATGTTCAAGGTTTTCCAATAAGATGTCGCTTCTTATATACAAAAGCACCATAAGTCAAAATTAGCAAATTATACAGGAGCGTCATTTTTAAAAATAATTTTAATTATTTTATGATTTTTGTAAAAACTATGTGTTTTCGTTTCGGGTGTTTTCGATCATAAAATAACGGCTGTTCTAGCGAAACATGAAAGTTTCATCGTTTAAGAAGCATTTTATGCAAACAAATTATTGTTGATATTTTTTGAAATGTGTGACTTTTGTATTTAAAGAGCGATGTGTTATTTAGGTATTCAAAGAAAAATTGGAATTTTTTGAGATAAATGATCGGATGTTTATTTCATAATAGTAAGTTGTAATGCGCCTATGGCGCCCGTTGAAATATGGAAAAAAATTTTGTTGAAAAACAATTTTTTCTTGAAAAAAACAATTTTTTGTTGAAAAAAAAAAATGTGGAAAAAAAAATTTTGTAAAAAAAAAATTTTTGTAAAAAAAAAAATTTTGTAAAAAAAAAAAAAAATTTGTAAAAAAAAAAAAAATTTTAAAAAAAAATTTGGGGAAAACACAATTTCTGCATTTTGTAAAATTTTTGTAAAAAAAAAAATTTTGGAAAAAAAAAATTTGGGGAAAACACAATGTATTAAAATATTATTTTTTTTATTATTATTATTTATAGAAAATTTATTTCTATAAATTTAAATTCCTACGTACTGCGTGACAGAGTCAGTGAATCAGTGTATCAGTGAATCAGTGTCGAGGGTAAATATATATTAAGATAAAGATGAAGGTATGCCGTTAATAATAAAAAACAGCATCAGCCAAATGGCCACGCTAACAGGTCCATATCCTATTTCATTTACCATAACCAAATCGCAAAGTGGCTTCCCTATGTCCTCGATGGTCTCACGAATTCTATCTTTGAGTCTTGAATCGACGCTGGGCTGTTAGCTTGTACCTTATCTTTCACGTGGCCCCAAGGGAAGAGCTCGCAACGGGTTAAATCACAAGATCTCGATGGCCAACTGTGATCACCATTTGAACTAATGGCATAGTTTCTACTTGTCAAATGCCAATGAATGACAGCTACCGAAATACCGTGTTCAAAATAACACCTGTTGTTGGGAAAGTCTTAATTTAAAACAGGCTTCAGTTTTGGATTTTCGACAAAGTATTCAAATTTGTATTTTGTGCCATCGCTTACGCCTCATAAATCGTAAGCTTTTCAAAACATTTAAAACAATATTTGTATTTGTATTTATCGCCTCGAAAGCCACAGGTGTATGATGATCTCTGGGAGTGAATTTATTGCCAAAAAGAAATTGTTAGAACTTTGCGAAAATTTTGCGAAAATTTTCAATTGTGATTAGCCTGCCGAAAATCGTCTTCCTTATGCCAAATGTAGGGCACGCAATACAGACAATTCCCCAATGAAATGAACAGCCACAGCGTATTGTTGCCATTAAAGCAAAAAGTTATACACTTAACAATAGAACGAAAATGCCCAAACCAACATTACTACAGCGTCCACCACCACGACAGGCAGCGAAACAACCACAGATGCGCTTACTAAGTGTCAGTGGTACTTGTGCTAACAATGGCACAACCACTACAATTTACTGCCAGCGCCACTAACAATCGCCTGCAAGTGAATGTCGGTCTACTGGCGTGTATACATGTATGAACTTGTCAATGTAAACTCTCCATTTATTGTGCAAAAGTATGTTGTTTTATTGTGAACGTGTGCCTGTGTGCGTGTGTGTGTGTGCTTCTTTGTAGTGTCTCATAAAGCTAGTGGTTGTTGTAGGTTTTGTTTTTGTTTTAACAACAACAAAACGCCAAAACAGTCTCTGGTACATGTAATAAACAATATGCAAAATGAATGTCTGATTGTTTGAGTGAACACATACACACCATTTCAATATCCACATGTTTGTATGAGTCCGTGTGTGTGTGTGTGTCTGAGTGCGCGCTCGAGTAGTAGCATCCTCTTAAGGGAACACTCGTAGCTGTGGCCTGGTGCAGAGAGGCCAGCCACAACAATATAAATGACACAACGATGCACTCGTATGTATGTCTTTGCAAGTGTGTGTGTGGCGTATGTTTGGCAATTCTCCACAAAAGGAGCGTTTTAACATTTCAAATGTAATCAATGAACATGTAATTTATGAAAAACACAAATTGCACAGATTTGCCCATCAAAATAAAAAGTATTGTTGCAGCAAACAAAAAGAAATCATATAAAAAAAAAAATATTCTACATCACACTGCGGTGTAGGATTTAAACAATATGAAATAATTTTGAAGTGACATTCAAATATAGTTATTTGTTCATTTTTATACGGGTACGGATTTTTGGCCCAAAATGTGGTAAACTCTTAAAAGTATGCGCTGTTTTGGATACGTAAAGAAATATCCATAGAAATGTATTCTATAAAGCATTAAGGCGTGAGGTTACTAGAGACGCCCTGCAGGCGGGTGTTGTATCTCCGATTCTGTGGAATTTAATTATAAATCAAATACTAACGAATCTCAACGCGTATGGCACCACTCTTAACTTCCCTGGCAACGGAATACGAAGGAAAGAATGAAGAAAGCCCTGTGCACCTCTTATACCGGCAGAAAAACGTTCGAATGAAAATGGGGCCTGCATCGGAAAATAATAATTTGGATGTATATCGTCACATAGTCACAGTCACATCTGTCGCCCCAGTATGGTGGAGTGCAGTGAATACAAAATGGCATTTCTCCAACCCAACCAAAGTCCACAGGCATGCCTGCTTGGGAATTACGGGAGCATTGCGATCAGTTTTCCCAAGCAGATCTGGAAACAATACTCGTTATCCCGCCCACAGATGTCCAGACTGGAGTTATGCAGCGAAAAATGTTCTCCGTCGAAGAGAAATCAAAACGCTGAAACAAAAGTCCTATGGACACAGCTATTTTCTAGAATCAGGATGGGCTGGTAAAACAAAATAGACGACTGATTATATGACACCGAAATCGTCCATCAAAGTCTCTATCCCATCTACAGATGAAAAAACGGAGTTAGTGAAGAGAATCACATCGCAATCTATAGAGACGTTTCAAAAATGCAGAAACTCTGGGAACTTTTGTGGTATATTCCAGGCGGAGATAGTAGCAATCGACATGACAGCCACACAGATTTTCGAGAGGAATACAGCCCGCCTCGCAGACTAACACCCTATGCGGACAGACTTGAGCTTTTATTGCCTTAGGCGCAAACGTGATAGAATTAAGAATAAATATTAAATCCCTCATCTAAATGCAACAGCATCGCTGGTCTTAGCAACTGAACGGGCTATGAGATAATCGAAATCTGATAAAAGGGCTCTGAAGAGGTAAGTGTTGGATTTTGTTGAATTACTATGCTGTATTGACCAAAAGATAAATATGACAACGAGACAAGGATGGAAACAAACCTGTGAGATAAGCTGCTCTTTACGGCCAAACATAAACCATAAAGAGACTAAGTTTCCTATGGATTTCGACAAAAAGAGTCTCAGAGACTTATCAAATATCGGCTCTATGAAAAATGCCTCAAAAAAAAAATGTATAAACGCCCTAAAATGATGAATACCACAAAATAAATGAAAAATCCCCCCAAAAGCCCAATCTGAAAATCCCCCAAACAATTCATGAAAAATTACCCAATGTAAAATCCGCCAAAAATAAAAATTGATGAAATTTTCTTTGTTTTTTGATATGAAAAATGCCCCAAACATAAAAATAAAAACTGCTACCTAAAAATTATGAAAAACTCCCCAATTTCTGAAAAATTCACCAGTTTTGTATGAGATTTTTTTTGGGGAATTCTTCGTTTTTTTGTTGGATTTTTTATTTGGCACATTTTTCATGGGGCTTATATCGCGGGATGACTACTGTTGAGCTCGAGGAGGATGAATCAGTAGACACACACCTAATAACTTTACCCACATCTGGAGGAACCTTGACTTACTCTATTGGGTGCAGGTCCCTTGACCAACATGAACAGCTGGCAACTAGATAAATTCATTGGAAATATTGTACAGCATCATACTCCACCTCTACATTAAGTGCCTATCTTTCCTCTCCCTCTTCCCACCCTCATCAACTACGGCTATCACAGTGGGCCAACTGAACTCGCTTCCACGAGCAGGCTAATCTTTCAACCTAACCTAAGCATGACATTATTTGTTAGGATCCTTGTTTTTTTTTTGTCTGTATGCTGCCCTCCTAAGAAAGAAAGTCACAAGCGTTTAGCTTTTAAAATTGATCTAAGGTAAAATTCGGAACGTTGAATAAGATCCTTATTTTTGTGATAAGCTTATAAGACTCATTTTCATCGTAAAATCAATTTTAAAATTTCTGAAAAATACTTAATTTTAAGGCGCGAAAGATATTAAATCTGAAAGCTAAATATATCAAACTACCGAAATGGAGATGAGACTTTTTTTCTTAGAATACATGTCGACTACAATCAGTTTATAGACTACGGAAAAGTTTTAAAGGAATTGCGTAATTAAGATTTGTTCCGCAGGCATTGGATGCAGGCAGCTTTGGGAGTTTCGACAGAAAAAAATGACTATTTTGACAAATACAGTTTTTGTCTCTGCAAACTGTCTCTAATTTAAGTGTTCTTGTGAAGAATGTTGTAAGAGATATTTTTGGGTCACTGTTCATTTTTTTTTAGCGGATTCCTGTTAGAAACTATAATTCTAAGAAGAAACATTCAAATCAGTTGTCAAAAAAAAAATACATATATTCAATTGGATTTGGTAGGCTGTTTTTTTCTACGATTCGTTGTAGCAGTACATTGAACAGTGTAGGCCAAATTCCAGGAAAAATGCGTATTCACATTCAGTTAACCGCAGCCACACAGAGAAGACTTTCCCAGGGTCAGCTATGAATGCAAACAATCCCACGCAGCTTGGTTATTTTTAGACAACCACATCCCATGAACTGGACCTGTGCTGCCACAGTTACCTAAACTTGGAATATTTACCAGAGAATCAACAACAAGAACCATTTTGCCATCTGCAACAATTTGTCATGAGAACGGGGGTATTTTCTTACATTTTGTATCTTTAGGGCAAAACCAAACCACTTTATATTCAGCAACAATATCGTTTACATTATGTTGTTGTTGTTGTTGATGTTTTTCCTTTATCCCACTTGTTATACTACCTTTCTGTAGGCATTCTTTTTTGTCTTCTCCCTTTTGAAAATTGGGGTTTCTTATGGTGACCAAAAAAAAAAAAAAAAAGTCCACAACATAACATACGCCAGTGATTATGAGAGTGGGTTAAGTCTTAAACATTTCGAGATTTTTCAGCTGAAAAAATTGCACTTTTAGAGTTGAAAATTGTCTGCAAAAAAAGAAAAGAAACAAGTGGACAAATAGTAAGTTCGGCCGGGCCGAATCTTATATACCCTCCATCATGGATCCTTAAAAAGTCAATAAATAAGAAAACTAACTGAGTTTTTGGGCCGCTCGTGACCCGATAGTCCCAGGAACCCGATCACAAATTTTATCCAAATCATGAAAATAAATGCATATTTGGGTTCGCGAGAAAATTTCGTTGCATTTCGATACCCATATGTCCATGTTTGTCAAGGGACGGTTTTTGGGCCGCTGGTGACCCGATAGTCTCAGAAACCGGATCAAAAAATTTAGGAAAATCGTGAAAATAAAGGCATATTTGGGTTCGTGAGTAAATTTCGTTGCACTTCGATACCCAAATGCGCATGTTTATCATGGGCCCTTTTTTGGGCCCCAAGGGTCCACGGAACCCATGAGCACGCCCATTTTTGGGATTTTTTTCCCATCTATAAATTATATAAACTTAGAACTTAGATGTAGTGAAAAAAAATATTTGAAAAATTTGATTATGGCCGGAATATATTTAGTCCCGTAAAGGGGAACTTTTTCCCCTTTGGTCCGATATGGCCCATTCTCGAACTTAACCTGCTTATGGGCAAAAAACATCTTCCGACAAAATTTCAGCTTTTTAGCGTTGGTCGTTCGCACTCTATCGTGATTTCAACAGACAACAGACGGACGGACGGACGGACGGACAGACGGACAGACGGACATCGCTAGAATGTCTTAGAATGTTACACTGACCAATAATATATATACTTTATAGGGTCGCAGATCACTCTTTCGAGGTGTTGCAAACGGAATGACAAACTTAGTATATACTCCATCCTATGATGGAGTGTATAAAAATGAAAATTAAGAGCTTATTGTAAAAACAAAAAGTTGAAGTTTGAAATAAATGCCGAAAATAGGGATTTGATGAAATTGTGAAGTAGTTCCTTGTATTTAGTGATTAAGGAAGAAAATCGCTATTTAAAAAAAAGTTGTGGCCTATCCACTAATTGCACATTTTATTAAAATTTTTTTTGAATATATTATTTTGAATATCAATAGTTTTGTTATGCTGTTTTTTCAATATCCATTTAAAATTCAAATTGCATTTTACGGGTCAGCCAAATAACTTTTTTTTCTGTGAAAATTCTATAAAATAATCTACTGGATATTCTCAAATTTCTTTTTTTATTTGAAAGTACAATCCTTCCGATTAATAATGGAAAATAATTTCATTCAAATGGCTGCCTTGGCTGGCCATGCAGTAGCCTAACGACATCAGATCTGCGGCAGATAATACGATCTTCAAAAACAGGGCGCAAAACATCGAGTGTAGCTTCGGCTGCGTGGCACGTAGCGCCGTCCAGTTGAAACAAAATTTTGCCAATATCCTCCTCTTCAATTTTTGTAAACAAAAATTCGTTGAACATGGATAACGAAAATAACCAAAACGAAATAAGCACTAGTTTTTTTTTTTGCATTAAATGTGACTTAACCACAATCATATTTACTGGCTCATATGTTAGATATTTTTGTATAAATTTCTTAATATTTACACTTCGCTAAGGCCTCAAGTATTTGTTAGAATTTCCACTCAACGTTCGTCTAATCAGAGAAATGTTTTTTTCTCCCCTATTCATTCTGTTATCAAACGAAAGAAATACAAACACAATACATAGGAAACGGATGTCTTTCTGACACATGATATGTCGGTATTTCTCTGCAAGTTTTTTTTTTTGGCAAAATCAAATATGGAGCGAAAGCGTTTCAATTGTCTTTTCGACTTTCCCGGATCTTGGACAGCATTAATTTCAAAGTAAATTAAATACTGTTTTTGTGAGAGTTGCGTAAAGAGTATTTCTAATAACGTTTGTGTTTTCCTGGGAAATAGTACGAAGACGGAGCAAATAAAGTTTTAATATTAAATTTCATTGGAAATGTATTGTAACACGTGTGTTGTTTCGAAGAGATGGAAAACTTAAAATGATAATGAAAGACAGAAATATTGTTGGACTGACAATGGTGTTTATTTGAATCTGGTAGATAATTTCATGACAGGATCACTTTTGGCCATATACAGGGTTTTCAAACACGAGGTGTTATTTTGAATCACCCGCTATTTCGGTAGCTGTCACCTTTGAAGCTTTTATTCTTTGGAACTCCGCGAACGGATTTATTTTTTTCAACTTAAATTTCCACAATAGTGAATTCGTGTTCTGGCTTTAAACTTATCATGATGACTTGCCAAAACTTATTGAAACGAAATATGAACACAGTTTGCCATTATCAGCCGTCAAACCCTAGTTATCGATATCGATGATTCTTAGGCAGTTTTAAAAAACACCTGAAAACTAACGTTAGCTTAAAAACCCACCCTAAGGCGAAGGCCCTAGCAGCCAGTTGTTACATGACTATTTTTTTGCAAATTACATTTGCCTTAAATAAATAAATATAATAATAATAATAAAAAAAAACATCCTAAACAAGTATTCAGCATATAAACTAAATGTTTATCTCTCTCTATCGCTCTCTGTCCACTTCCCTTCAGCTTAACCAGTGTGCTGGTGACTGGTCTGTCGTTAGTTAACTGCAGTTCATAAATGTTCTGTTTTTTTTTTTCTTTCACCCATAAATTTATTCAATTTTCATTTTCCCATATTTATTTTCACACATACACCGATTTTGTGCATGTGTGTGTGCCTCATATAAAAGTTTTGTAAGAATATGCATACAATTTACTAAAAAATAAAAGTCCTCATAACACTCACTTTTACATGCTCCAACAAACATACACCCGTACATATTTACATGCACCCACACATACATGTATACATATGTGCATCTTCATAAATAAATCTGCATACGAGTATCGTAATGGGTGTGCAAGAAGTCACTGTGTGAATTTCAAATTGCAAATTGAGATTCGTTCCGTGAAGCCGAGACAAATTTCATTTTAATTCTTACTTGAGTTAAATTTTCTTCATTTGAAATTTATCTATGTAGCTCTTGCTCTGAAACGGAGATGGCGAAAATGTCCATAACAATTTAAAAAGTTATAGTGAAACATTTATTTTTCCACATAATTGTGCACTGATAAAATCCAGACAATTAGTGCTAATGTGAGCTAAACGGAAATACCACGAAATTTCTATTTGTTTCTAAACAAAATAAAATTGTTATTTTCCTGAACGTAAAAAAAGTTTACGATTTTCTGAAACATTACTAAACGTGGATACCTATTTATTTCCCTTAACATTCCGTGAAGCAACAGACGGGGAACTTCTCTCGAATCAGTGAGCTGTGTACGATATAATTTGTGTACTCACTGACCGGGACCTACTGTTTAAAGCCGGCTCCGAACGGCTAATGAGAAGTTTTACATGGCTCGGAGATTGCTCGCTTACTCGTAAAGTCGCTGAAAAATTTTTGATGGTCTTACCCAGTTTCGAACTCAGGTTCTTCTGTGTGATAGTCGCACACACTACCTACCATACCACAGCCGTCCAACTAAACGTGGATAAATCTAACAAATCCATGGCTGTCCCTATACTTGTTCTACCAGTCCCTCCAATTTTTTTAAGCGAATTACCAATTTGGTCCGCAATTTCTCGAATCGCAAAGCAAAACTTTTCAAAGTGTGACGTGATTGTTTTGTATCTATGTCTTCTTAGCAATTCTCGCTTATCAGTTCAGTTGCCCTACTAAATTGTGAAAACCATAACAAATTTATAAAAAAAACTCCCAAATTTGGGGATTTCCCCCCCCCCCCCCCCCCTATTTTTAGGAAATATGGGAACTGTTACGACTGAAATCCCACATTATGTGTTGATTTTTCGATTTCTAATATCAAGCTCAACATTTCATGGAATAAAGCGAATTAGCAAAGATTCCCTTAAATATTCAGTTTTCAAATTTTCACGAAAACACAGAATGTCATACAATGGCGTCAAAAACTTATCAAAATTTGTGAAAACTCCGTGGAAGTGTACTGAGCTAATGATGCAGTTTCAAAGACCGTAAAAATTCGAAATAGTTTGAAAACAAAATGAAAATATTAATTTTACTCTTGGCATTTTACAGTTTTGGTCGTTGTAACAACTGATTGAATTACATTTTTTTAATTTTATTTTGGCGACTAGTTGTAGTCTGTTGTCATAAATGTATATGGATTAGGTTCGAGTGGTAGTCTTAATAAACAGGCTCTTGTAGCGATATTAACAGCCTAAGTCACAATGTCGAAGTTCGCATTGCGTTCTAAGCGACAACCAGCTGATTTGTGGCTTTCTAACCCACAAACAGCTGATTGGTGGCTTCGAAATCAGCTGTTTGTCGGTTAGAAAGCATGCGGACGTTGTCGTTCGCCATCGTGTCTTAGGCTGTAAATCACCAAACGCTGGAATTATTTATAAATTGTGTATATAGTATGTATATTTTTATGTGTTTTCGCACGCCCTAGTGACTTTGTGTGCACCCTGTATTGTAACAAGTATGCATGCATGTACCATACACCACTGTATGTTTTTATATGGGTAGTTTAACGTTCATGTGTATGTTTTTGTATGCCAAGTATGTCATTTATGCACTTATAAGCGGCACTCTCAAACAAACACATACACACATTTACACGCACGCCAACATGTCGAGGAAAGCAAACTCCCGACAAGAATATTTGCAACAAAATTATGAAAACATCTTGCACAGTGCACAGTGTAGAGAAACTGTCACTGAGGGTTATGTTTCGATGGTGATCATCGAGTATCACACTAGGGTATTCAAACAGAGATTTTTTTTTTGTGGCTCATGGTGTAAATTATAAGGTTAGCTTTTATGGTGTAAAGTAGTTTTGAGAATTTTTTCAGATTTTTTGGGAAATTCTTAGAGCAGCCACAAACCGACTTTTTTTTCGAAAAATTCGGGTTTTCTGTTACAATGCTTTAACAGCCATAACTCAAAAACGGCAAGAGTAAAATTAACTAGTTATTTTTATATGTGGCTACAAAGGTTTGAAGACCATAAATCGGAAAAGCCATCAGCAAAATAATTTTTTTTTTAAATTACTTAGAATTTTTGTTGTTTTTGTGAATTCTTACTATTTTTCCGGTAATTTTGCATTTGGGGTATTTTTTTTATGGAACAACATAGGGGTGTTATTTTAATTGTCGATGATTGGATTTATCATTTGGATGTTACTTTTAATTGTTTGTTATTTCATGGGACCGCTCCAATATTGATCTCGTCGCCAGAGGCTCGATGATCACCCTGTAAACCATGATTTTAGCTTTTGTTGGTGCTATACTTTCCTCATCGTAACATTGTTCGCTTTCTTGCTACTTTGGGAAATCAAAGACCAAGAAATCGCCAGCTTTTGTCATGGAGTTGTGTATGTGTTGCCATTGTTTGCAGATATCATTGCGAGGGTTGTGTTGGCAAGAAGCGAATATTTCCGTGGATTAGGCATGAGATATCCATATTGTCTGTTTAGTTTTCACTTTGAGGTAGTGTGGCATATATGATTTGTGGCACTCAGTCCAGTGAGGGCATAATACGATTTGGTTCTACGTTTTTGAAATTTCCTTTTTTTATTTTTATACCTTTGTTTGATTTTTTTTAATTAAATTTTGTGACTTCTTGTCCCATTTTGTTAAAATAAATTTAAAAAATATTTTCAATAAATTATATTTTTTTTTTGCTTTCGCAAGTCGTGACTTGACTTCAGCACTGTGCAGTCTTTAGTTCACTGTCATTCTTGGTTGCATGTGTGTACTTGTTTTTATCAACATTTACTTTATTTAACAAGGTCCTTTACTGCCTCTGCGTGTATATGTGTGTGTGTATAGGTTGTTATGTTATTGTTGTCATTGTCTTCATCATGTCATATTTCCGCCCCCCCATGCAGCATCTCCTATAAGTCAGCTAGTATCTGTGTGTGTGTGAGGAAGTGTGTGTTAAACTATTATAATTTTAAATTGAGCAATTTATCTTACGTTTTATGTCCTGGCATAGTGCTTTGCCCTCGTCCCAGCACCCCCTCCCTAACAATGCCAATGCCATTGTTCATGAAGTATTATATTTTTTTGTAGTTATTTGTTTACTATGCAATGTTGCTGTTATTCTTGCATTTGTAATAACACTCTCTCACATTTACTCTACAAGGTGAGGAGAATATCCTAAATTAGTAAGCGACTTTGTAACATGGCGGTTATAGAGAACCCAGTTTAACTGTGAACATTGAAAATTCAATGAATAACCATCGATTGAAGATTGGCGTTGTGTGGGCGGTGCCGCTGACCATTTTTCGATCGCCTGAAGTAAGGAGATTGTGGAAGCCAAATAAAAAATAGCACCAGAGTGGAACATCGCGAAACCCTTAAAAACCAAATCGAGTTATGCACTCACTGGACTAAGTACCACAAATCATGTACGCAGTATCACCTTGAAATTAAAACTAGACGTTCAAAACGAATATCTCCAGACTACTCCTCGGAAATATTTTCTCCTTGGACCGACAACCCTCCCAATGATTTTTGCAACCAATCCCAACACATACACAACTACATGATAAAAACTTCGGAATTTTTTGTCCTTGGTTGCCCAAAGTAGCAAGAAAGCGATCAATGTTACGATGAGGAGAGTAAAGCGCCACCAAAAGCTAAAATCATGGTTTTACAAAAAAAAATTTTTTACAAAATTTTTTTTCAACAAAATTTTTTTTTCCAAATTTTTTTTTTCAACAAATTTTTTTTTTTCGACAAAATTTTTTTTTCAACAAATTTTTTTTTTCCACAAAATTTTTTTTTTCAACAAAATTTTTTATTTTCCACAAAAATTTTTTTTTCAACAAAAATTTTTTTTTTCAAGAAACAATTTTTTTTTCATCATCATTTTTTTCAAACTAAAATTTTTTTTTTTAAGAAAAATTTTTTTTTTCAACGAAATTTTTTTTTCAACAAATTTTTTTTTTCCACAAATTTTTTTTTTTTTCAACAAAATTTTTATACCCTCACCCTACGGGTAGGAGGGTATATATCATTTGATACGGCTCAAAAGTGTAACACATAGAAATATTCAGATTAGAACCCAGGTGTCTTTGAACCAAATTCGATTCATGACTTTCTGAATCGTTTGAGCCATGTCCGTCTGTCCGTCTGTCCGTCCGTCCGTCTGTCCTGCTGGTACGCACGATAACTTTCGAAAGAGTTAAGCAATCACTATGAAATTTGGCAAGGCTTAATATTTTCGCAAACCTGCTTATGGGATTGCATATGGGCTATATGGCCACACCCCTTCGGGTACCTCCCATACAAATCTGCTATTTCGCCCACTTTAGTAATCGTGTAATAATATCAATACGCCCACTCCGATCTTGGCCAAATTCCGTATTTGGTAAAAGTACAACTGCACAAAGGGCAAAAACTTGGAAGTCTGGCAACTCCCCTTCTGGTACCTCCCATACAAATGTACCATCCCGCCCATTATAAACCGTGTAGTATTATAAATATGACCAATTAGATCTTGCCCAAATTCTGTATTTAGTAAAGCTATGGCTAGACAAAGTTTCGGACAAAAACTTGGAAGTCTGGCAACTCCCCTTCTGGTACCTCCCATACAAATGTACCATCCCGCCCATTATAAACCGTGTAGTATTATAAATATGACCAATTAGATCTTGCCCAAATTCTGTATTTAGTAAAGCTATGGCTAGACAAAGTTTCGGACAAAAACTTGGAAGTCTGGCAACTCCCCTTCTGGTACCTCCCATACAAATGTACCATCCCGCCAATTATAAACCGTGTAGTATTATAAATATGACCAATTAGATCTTGCCCAAATTCTGTATTTAGTAAAGCTATGGCTAGACAAAGTTTCGGACAAAAACTTGGAAGTCTGGCAACTCCCCTTCTGGTACCTCCCATACAAATGTACCATCCCGCCCATTATAAACCGTGTAGTATTATAAATATGACCAATTAGATCTTGCCCAAATTCTGTATTTAGTAAAGCTATGGCTAGACAAAGTTTCGGACAAAAACTTGGAAGTCTGGCAACTCTCCTTCTGGTACCTCCCATACAAATGTACCATATCGCCTACATTAGAAATCGTGTATTAATATCAATATGCCAACGCGACCCTGCCCAAATTTTGTATTTAGTAAAGCTATGGCTAGACAAAGTTTCGGACAAAAACTTGGAAGTCTGGCAACTCCCCTTCTGGTACCTCCCATACAAATGTACCATCCCGCCCATTATAAACCGTGTAGTATTATAAATATGACCAATTAGATCTTGCCCAAATTCTGTATTTAGTAAAGCTATGGCTAGACAAAGTTTCGGACAAAAACTTGGAAGTCTGGCAACTCCCCTTCTGGTACCTCCCATACAAATGTACCATCCCGCCCATTATAAACCGTGTAGTATTATAAATATGACCAATTAGATCTTGCCCAAATTCTGTATTTAGTAAAGCTATGGCTAGACAAAGTTTCGGACAAAAACTTGGAAGTCTGGCAACTCCCCTTCTGGTACCTCCCATACAAATGTACCATCCCGCCAATTATAAACCGTGTAGTATTATAAATATGACCAATTAGATCTTGCCCAAATTCTGTATTTACTAAAGCTATGGCTAGACAAAGTTTCGGACAAAAACTTGGAAGTCTGGCAACTCCCCTTCTGGTACCTCCCATACAAATGTACCATCCCGCCCATTATAAACCGTGTAGTATTATAAATATGACCAATTAGATCTTGCCCAAATTCTGTATTTAGTAAAGCTATGGCTAGACAAAGTTTCGGACAAAAACTTGGAAGTCTGGCAACTCCCCTTCTGGTACCTCCCATACAAATGTACCATATCGCCTACATAGAAATCGTGTATTAATATCAATATGCCAACGCGATCCTGCCCAAATTTTGTATTTAGTAAAGCTATATCTAGACAAAGTTTTGGACAAAAACTTGGAAGTCTGGTAACTTCCCTTCTGGTACCTCCCATATAAATGTACCATCCAGCCTACCTTAGAAATCGTCTAATAATATCAATATGCCCAACGCGATCTTGCCCAAATTCTGTATTTAATAAATATATGGATGGAAAAAAATGTGGACAAAAACTTGGAAGTCTGGCAACTCCCCTTCTAGTACCTCCCATACAAATGTACCATCCAATATTTTTTTCTATAGCATTTCTATAGTATTTTAGGTTGCTATTATGACATTCCATGAGATGTTACATCAAATGATGGTAGCCACGGTCACATTTGACTTTCCGATACTTATGAGTATGAGACTTGTATGTTTTTACTGAGGGTGAGGGTATATCTAAGTCGGTTTACCCGACTGCAACTTTTTCACTGGTTTTTCCATATTTCAACGGGCGCCATTGGCGCATTACAACTTACTAGTATCTAATAACCAGCAATTAAAAATAGCATCCAAATGAAAAATCCAATCATCCACAATTAAAATAAGAAATGCCAAATGACCAAAACAAACGTAAAGTGCCACAAATGGAGAATTCCCTACAATTGATGATAAAATCATCAAAAATCAAATCACAATTTGAAAATTTCACCAAAAATTCCACAATTTTTTTAATTCATGGAAAAATAAGCATAGATGTGAGAAAAGTCGAAAAAGATAGAGACCCGTGTCTCCCAGTTTTGCCCACAGACATGCACTTTTTTTCTGGCCCCTTAGTGTCATTATTGCAAACAAGTGATCATTGTCTGAGGCTCATAAAGGGTTTTACAACATGAAGTGTTATTTTGAATCACCCGGTATTTCGGTAGCTGTCACTTTTGAAGTTTTTACTCTTTGACATTGGACAATTGGAAACTATGCCATTACTAAAAGAAGCCTTCTTAAATACCAAAATAAAACCTGTTGTTGGAAAAGCCTGTACATTGCAAAACGGTTTGAATTTTGATTTACTCTCTGAGGCAAAGCTGTAGCTGTTGTTATAATAAAATTCCAATTCGTTTTTAAATTGTTCGAGCTAAACAAAATTACATCAATTCAATTACGTGCTAGGCTTTCAAATAAATATTACTCATACGCTGCAAAAGTTGCCTAATGCTATTCTAGAAAGCAAATGTGAATTGATACACTTTTAAGAATCATTCGCAGGAACTTAAAGAGTTCTAGAAAGTTGTTTTTATGGAGATCTTAGGTACAATTTTGTAGTGGATGGTTTGCTTGAATTTTTGAATGGTTTGCTACCTATGGAGGTGACGAGAGAAAATGTGAAAATATTTTTTTTTTTAGTTTTTTTGCGAGATTTACCCTGGAGATAAGGTTTTTTTGATTTTAAATGTTCAAAATTTGTGTTCTTTATGACAAGAGCTCAGAGAGTATAAAAACTCCAAACGGTTCGCAAGATATGAAACTGAGAAAATGTTATTTTTTTTGGCAAAAATGACACCGATGCCCATAAAAAGAATGCCTGACTTTGGGCAAATCTGGGAGACACAGGTCTTTTATCAAGTAATGTTGGCCGTTTATGGTTATGTTTTTTTTATTGAAACTTCCTTAATAAAAAAAATGGCGCTACGACGAAGGTGGCGTCGCGGCCTTGTAGTGGGCCGGTCACGTCTTTATCTTTTTGGGATAGTTATCATAAAGAGCAATGGCAGAGTCCACCTAATTTTCGCATATGCAAACGATGTAATGGGACTATTTTCAAGAATCGATAAGGAATCGACAAAGATGGCGAACGATAAGTGGCCATGTTAAACAACTGTCCCAGAGACGTCGCGATGAAAGAGGCCGCCAGTGGCAAGTGAAAGTGAAAAATGATGTCAGCGTCGTAGGCCATTAAAGTATCGCATATCCGTGTTACTTTATGCTCAGCAAACACATAATGAACGGAGTCAGGACTAAGATTTTGTTTTGAATGTATCTCATTTTCCGGAGTACATAGAATATCATAGAATATAGATAGAGATTTTACCAATAGTTGAGAACGGATTTGTCTTTTCCTTGATTCTCAGTAGTTTACTTATAGTTCTTCATCTAGACTACGGAAGAGCTGCAGAAATGCATGTATTTCCATAAAAAGTGTATTGAAAATATTTCCAATCAAACATATGATTCTCAATGTCGTTTTCTATCCTTTACGGGCATTACCTTACCAGGCGTACACTCCAGCAAAACAGCTGCAATTTATTGTCCAATGCATTTTTATGTTGAAATTTGTGTGTAGTATGTTTGTATGTGTATGTGCATGTGCATGTGTCTCTGGAAAACTTTAACAAGGAACACCACAATGTAGGGCAATACGATGTCGTTTGCCAATGTAATTTTTTCTAACTCTGCTCTGAAAATCTAAGTTTTTCGTTTGTGTTTTTGTTTTTTTCCTAAAAATCTTGTTAGAATTTTCAATTTGATAATTTTCCTTTGTTTTTCAGTCTCCAAATATATGAAATGAAATCTTACAAGTTTTGCAATATTATAAGGAATTTACACACCCACAAACTGACATCTTTGTGCTTATGTTTTATTCAGATGTGTGAGCGTTTTTTTTTGTGTGTGTGTTGCGTGCGAGTTTGGGTGTGAGGGTGTTTGAGCGTGTGTGTGTGCGAGATAGAGTTTTAGGTTTTGCCTTGACGGAAAGTGCTCCGGGTGCACTTGTATGGGTGTGTGTGCGTGTGTTTCGTTCTACGCAATTGTTCCGACATGCCATTGAGTTGAGCTTTTGACAAACATTTATTTGCATTTTCTTTTTAATTAAAAACATTTCCATATTTCACATCTGCTGAATGATGATAAAATGAATGATTTGAAGTTGAAAAATAATAACTTTTTGAAACTCAAAATAAATTATTGTTGAAAACTAGAACTGCACTTTGACTCTGGGTTGAGAAATGACATAATATTCGGGTATGGATTTATAATTCGTTTTTACCTAAGGCACAATCAAGACTTTGACTCTGGGTGAGAAATGGCATAATATTCGAGTATGGATTTATAATTCGTATTTACCTTAAGCATAATCAAGACATTGGGTCCTGCTAAATGTTATTTACTGCGCAGATAAAAGAAGACAATTTGTAAACACTTATGTGAGTATTTCCCTCAACATTCCACAAAAGGAATAGTTGGAGAAATGTAATTGCCGCTTCAGGAGATAGTGACAAGTTTTTTTTTAAAATTATTCACATTTGGCTCTATGGAAATGCCCCAAATGAAAAATGTAAAAAAAAAAAGAATTCTCCTAATAAAAAATTCCCAAAAACAAATTTCTTTTTATTAATTTTTGAAAAACGATTTGCAAGATATGAGACTGAGAAAATGTTATTTTTTTTTTGGCAAAAATGACACCGATACCCATAAAAAGAATGCCTGACTTTGGCAAAACTGATTTTGTTTTTTTTTTATCAAGTAGTGTTGGTCGTTTATGGTTATGTTTTATTGTATTGAAACTTGCTTAATAAAAAAATGGCGCTACGACGAAGGTGGTGTCGCGGGCTTGTAGTGGGCCGGTCACGTCTTTATCTTTTTGGGATAGTTTTCATAAATAATAGTTTTTCATTCCACAAAGGAATAGTTGGAGAAATTAAATTGCCGCTTCAAGAGATAGTGAAAAGTTTTTTTTTTTAATTATTCACATTTGGCTCTATGACAATGACCCAAATGAAAAATGTCAAAAATTCTCCTAATAAAAAATTCCCAAAAACAAATTTCTTTGCATACATTTTTTTGAAAAATATGAATATTAATAGCTACAGAGAGTAGGTTGGGTTAGCTTAGGTTGAAACGGAGGATCGGTCATGTACGAATGACCGTCTCATACACCTCGGCCAGAAATTCGGCCTGTAGCGCGCTCCTGATTTCTTCATCAGATTCCCTGCCCCTTTTTGACGTTAGCAATTCGGTCCCCTCTGTAAAGTTCCTTAAATTCCTTATGTCCATTGCTTTGACGACCGACAGGTATCCTCTCTTAATTGGATGTTCCTAATCTGCGAGATAGCGTGCACTGGCACAGGAAGTGTCTCGGCGTCCTCTACGCATGACCTACATTCATCGTTCTCGGAATATCCTAACATAAATAGGTGTGCCCTGTGATTACCCCAACTAGCTTACCCGAGTATTCTCTTTGTTTTCTTGTAATCGAGATTTCCCCAGGTTTACTTTGTGGTTCTTCTTATCTGCTCCTCTTGCCATCTGATATTGGTCGCCCTCATCCATTCCCTCAACTCCTTTTTTATCTCCAGAAAAGTTTTAAACAATTGTAGAATATTTTGGTCGAATTCTCTTTTAGCCAGTTCGTCGGCCCTAACATTGCCTGGAAACCCTTAGTGGATTGTTATCTCTCGATACGTCATTTATCGCTTCCTTACAGTACACGAGAGTCCTTGACTTGGCACTATCAACTCTGAAGGATCTAGTTGCGTTTTGACTGAGGTCCCCTAGGCTTCGCCCAATTCTATGATGAAAAGTAATCCAAATGAAAAATGCCCAAACAAAAATGAAATCCAAATGAAAAATTCCCCGGAACAAATCAGAAAGCGCCCCAAAATTCCCCAAACAATTTATGAAAAATTACCCAATAAAAAAATCCCCCAAATATTAAGAAAAATAACCCAAAAAAAAACATTACATTGTATAAAAAATGCCCAAAAAAATATGAAAAATTTCCCTATTTTTTTTGGGAATTCTTCATTTTCATTTTGGGCATTTTTCATAATAAATTTTTCTTATAGACGTTTTTCACTATGTAAAATGCTCCCAAACCAAAATGGAAAAAAAACTTCAAAGTTATGAAAAATTTGTGGTAATTTGTATTAATTTGGGATACGAAGTGTAAAATGCTGGGACCATTTATTAAATTTTCTCTAAAAAAAAAGTCTATAAAAAGTGTTCAGACAGTTTGTCAAATTGATTTATTGCACATAGTTTTTCATTAGAAACAACCTTTTGTCCTCTAATAGCGTAGACAGACTATTGCGTTAATTTTTTTGAAGTATTAGTATATAAAGTTCAGTCTGGAAATTCAAATTGAGTTATTGGACATAGCTTTACATTAGAAGTAACTTATTGTCCTCCTCTTCATCTTATAGCGTAAACAGACGACAACGTTAATGTGCATTAGCAGACTTAATTGCAAGTAACTTGTGCATTAGCCCATGTTAATGCGCATTAATGTTGAAGTAAATGCTCAAAATGCTCAGTTAGGTATTTCAATATGGCAACACCGTCACAATCAACCGCTGTATTCACAATCAACTATTGTTGTCAAATCAGCTGTTGTCAAATAGTTTGCTAATGTATCGAAATACAATGAATTTTTTTTTTTTTTTTTTTTTTTTAAGCGCCCCGTAGGCGAGTTGGTAGCGTGCTTGCCTATCAGCGTGGGGGTTGTGGGTTCGATTCCCACCAGAGGCTTTGGTCTGTCGCTGCAAAAATCAAGCCAAATAGTCTTTGTCACTCGGTTTATCCTTGGACCCAAAATTAGAATATAAAATTTACTTTGTATTGTAATTAATAAATAAATAAATAAATAAATACAATGAATTTAAAGTCAACAAAGATGAGTTATTTCGTATCTTATTTCTTTTAGTAATTTTACTTTTCTTTCAAATAAATAGTGATATTTCACCAACATCGCACTTTCTTCCTTCTATCCAAAATAGTTCACCAAACAACAATTGGTTAGTAAATGCAGAAACGGTCTTCTGTTCTTGTAAAATTTGAATTTGCATTAGTGAGCTTTGCAAATTAGCGCTGTTGTCTGTCTACCCTATTACTTATTTATTTTCCTTAACATTCCATGAAGGAACAGACGGGGGACAGCTTCTCTGAAATCAGTAAGCTGTTTACGACATAATTTGTATGCTCACCGGTAACTATAGCTTAAAGCCGTCATCTTGTAGACCTACAGGTTACTCTCTTACTCGTAAAGTCTCCGAAATTTCTAAGCTGTAAACGGTCACTGCAACGTGTTGTTGATGGTCGTACCAGGATGCGATGCTGAGTTTGCTGGCTCCTTCCAATGGTTTTTTTATTTTCAAAGTTTTGATTCTGACCATATTTCTGATCACACTTCTTAAACGACTTTAATGTATGGCTAACAGTGTGTGAGGTGGCTTTTCGGTTTTAACCTGCATCATGATGTTTCTTATCACAGCATGTCACACACACTCGATGACACAGAGTTTAATCAATTATCATATTTTTAATTAATGACCGGCAATTTATCGCAGTACATACGATCTCGGTGTGCCCTCAGTCAACCAGTGCGTTAAGTGTAATGTTGCCCTGGTAATTGACACATGTTTAATTGATTTCAACGGAAAATACTTTCTCGCAGAGTACGCAGTAGACAAATATAGTATTTCATTCATTTGGCATGGGGTGCGTGAGAGTTGTACGAAAGTATTATAACTGTAATGCCAACTCCTCTGCTACCGAGAATACTTATTCTGCAGAGCGTACAGAATGAAATACGGATAAAGAAATACACCTAATTAAAACAATCCAATTAATTAAAATGTATTATTTGTGTCGGCGAAGTTCTGCGACATCTATACGGTATAAACTGTACTGGTATTAGCCAGAAATTAATTGGATAAATCATTTGTTCAGATTTGCGTTACTTGCGCATCACAAAGGCCTATTAAAGTAAATAATCAAATAATACAAGAGAATCGGCAGAATCGGAGAAAAACATTTATAAATGGAATTCCGGAGAACAGGTGATTTCACAAACATAACATGATTCAGGAATCAATCAGTCATACATACTCTCTAATCCGTTCATTGTGAAATGGCCTGTTGACCGGACGACGCACTATAGAGAAAATTCGTTCTTTAGCCGAACCGTTCGTATGTGGAATAATCTTCCAGCAAATGTATTTCCTGCCAGTTGTGACATTCAGAAATTCTAAACAAACAAATGTCAACAAACACTACTCCCTCTTTCCTCCTTCCGATACCCTAATTTCCTTCCGCTAACACAATGCATTGCATTTATAGGGGTCATCTAAGCCCTGAGTGTTGGCCTTCAAAAAAAAAAAACTAGTGTGGTTGTTATTTGTTTTGGCAAAAACTTCATTATGTTTCTCAACCAAATGTTTGTGAATAGTTTCTACTTGTCAAATGTCAAGGAATAGAAACTTGAAAAGTGACAGCTACCAAAATACCTGGTGATTCAAAATAACACCTCTTGTTGGAAAACACTTTATATCGATTTTTTTTTTCAATATAATTTAGGATATGTGGTAATAAGCATATCTCTCTTGCTCAAGTGGTTAAGTGAGTGTGAAGCTTGATATGTTCCTAGAGAAATACACGCTCAATTTCCTGTGATTAGATTACCATATTGTCCAAAAAAAAGTAGGCCGTTGCTTTGTAAACTCGCCAGGACATTAACTTCCGTTAGAGTTCCATATTGTCAAAAAAAAGTGGGCGGGTCCCTGCAGGGATCATTTCGAAGAAAACATTGTATTTTTTTTATTTTATTTTGGAGGTGGGTTACATACACCGTGTTACACACATTCTGTCCTATGAACCAAATTTACTTTTTCGGAAAGGGGATAAAAAATAAAAATACACGTGTATCGGCGATTTTCATGTACACGTCAGAAATGTCTGTATCACGTCAAATTTTTTAAAAACAATTTTTATCAATTCTCACATTTTCCCCAATTTTTATTATTTTTGAAAAAAAAAATACTTTTTTCACTTTTCTTAGCATAACTTGAAGAGACTCCAAATTTTTATATTACTTAAGCGTTACGAAAAAAAAATGTTTTTTGAATTGAAACCTTAAGAAAAAAAAACGATAACCATTTAAAAAAAAAAAAATTCGGAAAATCTGAGAATTGATAAAAATCTATTTTTTAAAAAATTTGACGTGATAGAAACATTTCCACGAGTCTGCCTGCAAAAAATCAGCTCGATTGGATCACTGAAAAAGGGTTAAAAATCGGTCCAAAGGCTTTCACACAGGCCACTACGAGCTTTATACTTCAAACTTAAAAAAAAAAAATTCTCACGTGTACATGAAAATCGCCGATACACGTGTATTTTTATTTTTTCCCCTCTTTCCGAATATGTGCATTTGGTTCATAGGACAGAAAAAAAATCTATTTTTTGTAACACGGTGATATAAGTCAATTTTTAATTTTTTTTCTACAATTTTTGTTGTTGCCCACATCGGCAGAAATTTATTCCCGCCTTTTCATGGACTGTTGACAGCTTTGATATTTTACACACCCCGAACAAGACCGACAGGTCTCTGCAAAATGTATTGCATTTTGTTATATTGGATCCAGCTGAAAGACAGCGTCATTTTCTGTTTGAGGCAAAAACTGAAAAATATCAGATATTCAATGATTTTCCTCTTCCACCATGACCTTTTACTGTTAAATCCTTAAGTAGGGCCGATAAATCAGACAACTGTGTTCTATTAGAGACCGGTGTAATGCATATAAGAATTTCATTCGGTCTAAGTTAACTACCAAACATATAAATTGTATTTTTGGTTAAAATCAGCTTCAATGGAAAATTTAAGATGACTTCGAAACCCGTAATTTCCTTTAGAAGAACATAATGTTTCGGTTGCGTTGCAGGGGAAAATCAACAATCATTTTGTATTGCTTCATTAGTACAAAATGGCAAATATGATAAGAAAATTAAATCGTAGCGTATGAGCAACACAAAATTCAGCCACTAATTAAAATCAATCATACGCTTCTTGTGCCATTTTAATGAAATTCCAATTGTAATTCAAAATCATACATCCATCTCCACCCATCCATTTTTACGGTTTTATTAATCTCAGATTTGTAATTACTTTGTTTGGAAATAATCATATACGTGTGTAGGCTAAACTCCTGTTGACTGTCTACCAAAGGAAACTTAATTCGAAATCAATTAAAGTTTTTAAATTAAAACGCATTTATTTCGTTCTCTCTGATTTTTCTTTTCATTTCCCAGAATTCTTGAATTTCCATTAGCATAAGTTTTTGACAGCCATGTACTCGTGTCTAAAAAAATATAAAGAAAAGTAAATTGAGTAAAAAAAAAAACACAAACCGAGAGCAAAGTCAGAACATGAAACCATGAAATGAAAAATCAATTGGCTAAAAGGTGGATGGAATTGGAAATCAATGGGAGCATGATGAATAAGGTGTAAGGTAATGGCAATGAATTAAGAAGCCCCACTCCAAAGGACTGAGTACTAAGTCCGTGGGATAACCTGGTGGATCTACAAGGACGGACAACTACAATAGAGTGTGTAAATGGATTAAGCACAGGCTATATATGGTGAAGAATAATAGTATCCTCTAGAAAAGCCATTAGCCATTCGGAGTCCTTCAGTGAGTCCCTCACTTATATCCCCTACAGCTCATAAGTTCCACAAAGAACTCTTCGCGAAATGTTCCGATAAATACGTACGCGCACAGTCTACGCAAATTATTTTTGGATTGTACAATTTATTATCCCAATGACTAGTGTAGGGTACAATTAATCCTGCTTACCGAATATTTTCTGTATCGTTGAAATAAAGGCTAAGGCCTTACTTTAAAGCAATTCCATACCACTCAATGCCACTGAAATAAACTCCCAGAAAATGAAAGCAAAACATATAACAGAGAAACTATCGACATCAACTCAATTCAGTAGCTCTCAGAACATGGTTTTGTTGTTCTAGCAGAAAAAGCAATGTGTCCTTTGTCGTCAAAGTTTTTTAAATTATTCGTTGCCCTGACATCCTTGCATTTTATTAATTTTCTTAGAATTTCATGGCGGCACTTTAATGAATGTGACAATAACAACAGCAGCCAAAGTCAATGAATGCAATGGCGGGCGAAATAGTTTATGCTCACAGACGCACGGGGATACTTCAACAACTTTATGTCAAGAGCAATCTGCATGTAAAAAGAAAAGAAAACAACATCTGATTTTTTTTCAAATTAAAAACTTGTCTTTGTGTGTGGAAAATCTTTCCTGATAAGTTCAGCATCATGGGATATCATGTATGGATATCTACACATTAACTGGGCCTAAGGCGTCCATTAAGTCCGAGGAGAATTCAATAACTGCTCGAGAATGTCGGCTGTCTCTGACGGAGTTAGTGAGATATTTGTCAGTTACCCTTATATGGGTTTGACTTCCGAGATCTGAAGCTACTCTCAACTCAAATGAGTGTAGTAATGAGGTTAGCATTCCTCACACGGAGAACAAAAAGCATATATCACGGATACTTCATCACATTGCAGAAGATCACCGGTCACTGGCCTCACACACTAGGATACTGCAGAACCGGTAACGATAAAGATGAGGAGGACACAACCGAATACCGGTAACGATAAAGAGCAGAAGGGGAAAACCAAATTCCGGTAACGGTAACGAGGAGCAGGAGACAACGAAACACCGGTAACGATAAAGAGAGGGAGGAGAAAGCCGAATACCGGTAACGACAAAGAGAAGGAGAAGAAACCCGAATAATTGTGACGATAATGAGGGGGGCGATGAGACAATTGAATACTGGTAACAATAAAGAGGAAGAGGAGTCAAGCGAATACCGGTAACAATAAAGAGCAGGGGGAGAAAGCAGAATACCGGTTACGACAAAGAGCAGGAGGAGACAAACGAATACCTTGTCTGTGATTGCCCGGCTTTTGTGGACTTAAGAATGAAATGTGTGGTCTTCCAAATCTAGTAGACAAAAACTGTGACCCTTTGGATGAAAAAAGGAAACATAAAAAAAAAAATTGGACAACGTATCACAACCGTATCACAATGGACTCTGCCGCTGAACCCAAGTGATTAATTATCCTAACCTAAACTAATCTACTTTTAATATGAAAATGAGTACATTTTGTAAAATGAGCGTTATGAACAATTGTGTCACATTTAAAATGCCTAAAACTAAAAAAATTTTTTGTTTCCCTAAAATCGAAAAACACGAAAAGTATTCAAGTTTGGAAATATTTCTAAAATACATATATCCAGTCATCTGATTACACCGTGTTACACTCATTCTGTCCTATGAACCAAATTTACTTTTTCGGAAAGGGGATAAAAAATAAAAATACACGTGTATCGGCGATTTTCATGTACACGTAAGATTTTTTTTTTAAGTTTGAAGTATGAAGCTCGTTGTGGCCTGTGTGAAAGATTTTGGACCGATTTTTAACCCTTTTTCAGTGATCCAATCGAGCTGATTTTTTTCAGGCAGACTCGTGGAAATGTCTGTATCACGTCAAATTTTTTAAAAAATAGATTTTTATCAATTCTCATATTTTCCTAAATTTTTTTTTTTTTTTTAAATGGTTGTCGTTTATTAAGGTTTAAGTCAAAAAAGCGTTTTTTTCGTAACGCTTAAGTAGTTTACAAATTTGGAGTCTCTTCAAGTTATGCTAAGAAAAATATTTTTTTTTTAAATAATAAAAATTGGGGAAAATCTGAGAATTGATAAAAATTGTTTTGACGTGATGCAGACATTTCCACAAGTCTGCCTGCAAAAAATCAGTTCGATTGGATCACTGAAAAAGGGTTAAAAATCGGTCCAAAGGCTTTCACACAGGCCACTAAGAGCTTTATACTTCAAAGCTAAAAAAAAAATTGTGACGTGTACATGAAAATTGCCGGTACACGTGTATTTTTATTTTTTTCCCCTCTTTCCGAATATGTGCATTTGGTTCATAGGACAGAAAAAAATCTATTTTTTGTAACACGGTGTTATGAGTGCATATGCCTTAAAGTGATACTTAAATCGTTGTCTGCAATATTTTTTTTTACAGAACTCAACATGTTTGTTTAGATCAATAGTTAAAGTCTTTGAGACAATGGAATTGGATTCTGGACCAAAGTGCACTAGAGTGTCCAAGCAAACCATTTTTTTTTTGTTCAAAGGGATTTTTTAAATAATTTCCTTGTTTTTTTTGGAAAATGTTTACAGGTGGAAAATGTTGCAATAGGATTTTCCCGAAAAATTTGGTTTTTCAAATTACATCACATGTTGGCCAACAAAGAACATTTTCTAAGTCTAGTTTGGATTGTCTGCGAAGATTTCTAGTCTAAGCAGGGCCACAGCTGTCTAGATTGAATGCAGCCTTCGAATGAGACCCATCGATATCCTGTTTCTCTGTATAGTCTGTCATGTATATACATATATATATTAGTTTATTTTACTCCAAGGAGCAAAGGGCAAAAAGACATAAGTGGAAAAAAGGAATTCTATTGAGATTGTAATCATCAATAAATATCAATACTGCCTGACCAATGGAAATTGAAATTAACAAAAATAAATCAAGCTTTGAATTCCTTCCACAATCAAAATATTCTTTAGATGTTCTCCAGTTAGAAAAACAGAATGTCATCAATCTGGAAACTGAACGATACAGATTTATAAAAAAAGCGACTGCATATTTTGGAGAACATGAGACGGATGTCACCATGAAATATGAAATTCACTGCACAGATGAAGACTAGTCTGCGATACCGAATTACATTTTGTACAAAAGATTATGTCCAGAGCGGCAACTTAACTAACTGCCCTCGAATTTTGGCGGTCAGTATGATTCCTTCTATTCATCCGGCTTGACATATTCGGTTAGTTGGACACTTATTGCTGGTTACTGGATTTTGTCGGATTTTGTTCGTTGTGTGCGTTAACAAAAGTTGATGTCGTTGACATCACCCCACGAGTCATACATGTATTCCATGGTATCTCCGAAAAGTCCTAACAATAACATTACACTTATGATTGATGACCGCAAGTGGTAGCGACGAGTGGTTCCTGACTTATTTAACACAAGTACGAGAACAAAGACAAGGACTAAAACTGTAACAAATGAACACAAGAAAGAGAAAAAAATAAGTGGAAAATCTCAAGTCACCAAGAGTGTGACGACAACAGCGTAGAGCAAACATCTGTTCAACGTGATCAAGTGTTGAGATGACTGTATTGTCATTGACAGCAGTTGCGAGGGGCGCAGTTTTGTTCCACAGTTATTTGGGAAAAGAACTTGTATGAAAGAAATGTAATACAGGGACATTTGGCCATAGTCAATTTCAATTTCTTTTCCCAAACTACTGTGGATCAAATATCCGCCCCTTGCAACATGATGCAATTTATTTTCTCAATCTACTGTGGAACAAATCTGCGCCTGTTTGAGTTTCTCCTTCTATTGACATGTTTCCAATAGAAGTTGTACAATTTACTCAAATGGATTCGTTTTAAATCAAGAACCGTATACAAATAATTGAAATTGATGTGCATTCTAGACCAGGGCTCTGGTATTTTTAAATACCTCGACTCTGATCTGAGCAAAATTTCGAAAATTGTATTTCCGTCCACTTTTTCAATACTCTATATCACACTGAGGTGAGTTTGTATCTTAACCCATTCATGACCAAAACATTTTGTTACAAAAGTTTTATATTTTATTAAAAAGTGGTCCTAAACCCGAATCCGTTGAGATTTTTAACTTTACGAAATGGTTTTGTCGGTGCCATATGGCATCGCTGGTAATGAATGGGTTAAAGTCAAAAAAATTTTAAGAAATATTAACAGATTAACTTGTTTCAAATTTATTTAATTTGGTTTATGAACATTTTGAGTAAATTAAACTCAGAGTCGGAGTCGAGCAAATTCTTCTTCGACTCCTGACTCAGACTCCGACTCCACAGCCAGTCTGATGTAAGAAAGTTAATCGAAATACGTGAGTCCACCCTTCACAAGAACCCTAGTGCATATTCGTGCCAGTAGTTCAATTAAAAATGTCTCCGCTAGATGGGAAACGTTTGAAGGTGATCAAAAGTTGTTAAGTTCAGAGTCACAACTAGCTTTTTTTAACCAAAACAAACTTTGGACGATATCCTTCATAAAATGTAGAATCTCTACAATAAAGAGATGATAAATTCCAACTCAAAATCCGAGTTTAATTTTAAAATAAAACATGAACTTGAAAACCCCTGTAGTTTTGCCTTGACTCTCGATTGCCTTTGTTGGTTGCCCACTGGACAATTGGAGTCGCCCTGGACCCATTAGGTGGAGTTCTAAAAAGCGTTTCTTCCTAACTAACTTATTTTCAACCACATCTGTTTGTCAGGTTCCATTAGGGAAAAACTATCAGAGATACTTTGACACCCCCTTCACTAGACAAGTTTTGCTTAAGTGACCAAAAACTCTCTGGAGTCATAAATCAAAACGATATGATGAAACAGAAAGAACTGGTAGATTCTGCTTTGTTCACATCTTCCGGTGTAATTCATTTAATCATTTCCAAACACGACTGCAACAATTTCCTGCATCAAACCATGGTCAACAACTATTCAACAGAAAAAAAAAGAAAACCGCCATCCAATCATTAAACTCCCATCATCCATTGACTTGTACGACATTGCAATGGTCTTGTCCTTCCCCACCACCACTACCACTTCACCAGCACCATCCAATTCTACTTTCCGGCACATCTGTCGCTATCTGTGTTCTGTCATCTACAGCAACGAAACGCCTGTTGCCAATGATAAACGATGACACCAACAGTCAAAGCTGAAACCAGGGCAGCTGCCACCTACTGGCGAGCATGATGAGAAAACATGATTTCTTTTTTTTTGTCGCCAATGCTTTCGTATTTGGTGGTTCTTTTGTTCAAAGTTTTCTACACATTCTATGAGCTTTTAAGTGAATCTTAGTGTTATTGACACACACACTCACACACACACACACACAAAGTGTACGTGTCATTAAACGAAAAACGTAAAAAAGAAACCAACAGAAAAAGAAGCCAAACCTACTGCAAGGAAAATTCGACAGCTCACTCTCCCTCCTGTATGAGATTTACAAAGGACGCAGCAGAAACAGAGACAGAAAAAATCATTTCTTCTGGACCACAGCAAACTAAGGAGGACGATATTCTTGTTTCAGTTCAAGAATAATGTAAAAATAGTTAAAAGTACTACAGCAACAACGAAAAAATAACGGCGAAGAAAGAGAAAAGAGAATAAGAAACTAATTTCAAGTGTACAACAACAACCAACTGCGATGGTGGGTCAGAAAAAAACACGTAGGCACAGAGGAAGAGCGGGCGGACGAGATAAGACTTCTAATTACGCTTAATTAATAAAAAACTGCACTTGGAGCTGATGCAAATGGAAACAGTGAAAGTTAATTTCATCTCAAAATATGGTCCCATTGTCCGTATATATCGCCGGGCTGAGGCTGATTAAAAATGGTTTGAAACGATAATTGAGGGATTTAATATTTAACGGCCACAGTTGATTTACCTTCGTATTCATAAAAATGTATAACAGCTTTACAAATCGTTTTTAAGAATAAATGTATGAAAATACAAACATATAATTTCACACGATCTGTGTCCTAGCCTAACCAACTGGGAATGGCCCTTCGTGGAGTTTTGCGGTGCCTGTCGCATACCATCTAAATCGCTTGGAGAATTAGTCTCGTCTTCAGGTTGATATCTCAACGGGATGCTACGAACGACAGAGTATCAGATGTGTTAGGTCAGCCTGAACCACCCCTCCCATGCCAACAAAGAGGATACATTCGCCCACAAAGCGAAGCACGTTTCCCAGTCGGTGGGTATGTTAATAAACAAAATTGTCATATTTGTGGTTCAGAGAATCCTCAAGTAATTGAAGATGGGCCATTACATCCACAAAAAGTCACTGTTTGGTGCGCTCTTCGGTCCGAAGGTGTGATTGGACCTTACTTCATCGAAAACGACGAGGGATCGACTGTCACCGTCAATTCGGAGCGTTATGGTCGTATGATAAACGACTTTTTGAAGAATACGACTTGGAGAATATGTGGTTTCAACAAGACGGTGTCACATGCGACACAACTCGAGCGAATCTGGCTTTACTGCAAGAGACATTTCCTGGCCATGTAATTTCTCGTCGTGGCGACATCAACTGGCCACCAAGATTATGCGATTTGACACCATTAGACTTTTTTTGTGGTTCTACGCTAAAGACTCTGTTTATGCAGATAAACCTTTAACTCTTGAGCACTTAAGAACCAACATTCGTCAAGTTATGACTGATATACCGACCAATATGTGCCAAAAAGTGGTCGAAAATTACCTGAAAAGAATCAATGCTTGGAACACTTCGCTTGGTGTTTCACACATAATGTCAACGTTTAAACTTTATAATAAAAAAGAAATATCATGAAAACAAGAATTTTATATGTGTTTTATTTACGTTTACTTTTAAGAAGCAAAATGGATAACCCTTTACAAAAGATAGGTTAGGTTAGGTTGAATAAAGGATCGGTGACCGTCTCATGTCACTGACATACACCTAGGCCAGCAATTCGGCCTGTTGTGCGCTCCTGATTTCGTCTACGAATTCCCTACAAAAGAAAAAAATTTATATTTTTTTTAGGCCATTTTTTTTATATCCCATTTAAAAAATGCTACGACGGCTCCATGAAAACTGACCCACATGCACAATGCCCCAAAGAATCTATACAAAATTGGGACATGGATTTTTTTTGTATGAATTGATCAAAATGCGGCCAAAGTGACCTAACAATAAAATTAAAAACCGACAAATGAAGAAATCCCAAAAATAAGTGCAGAATTACCCAAAAATTACCAACATAAATAGTTCCCAAAAATTCAGAAAAATGGCCAAAATTCGGACATTATTCATACTCAAAAATTACCTAAAAATACATTTTTTTAATGGATAATGACAAAAAAAGACAAAGTGTCCTAACAATAAAATAATTTTTATTTATTTGTTATTAATTACAATGCAAAGTAAATGTATGTTCTAATTTTGGGTTCAAATTAAACAGTTTCCTCAATGAAGAATTTCCAAAATAAATGAAACATTGTCCAAAAAGAACAAAAAATTAAAATGTCCCCAAAAATGAAGATAATGAAGATAAGAAATAATATATGAAAAATTCGCCAATTTAAAGTGGCGGAGCATGCCGGTGGCGACTGTCATCTCTTAAACCCTCTCAACTCATTGCAACGTTTAAAAATATTAGGGCAGATTTTTTTATTGGGAAATTTGCCATAAATTATTTGGGGTTTTTTCAGAATTTTTGGGAGTTTTTTTTCAATTTTTTTGGGGAATTCCTATAGCCATATTAATAGAGCCTGTCGGATAATTCTGGAGAATTTTCAGGGAAATTTTCAGTTGGCCTTTCTGGGGATTTTTTCAGCTATTTTTGGGAATTCGTTATTTGAGACATTCTTTATTTGTTTAGGGGACATTCTAGAAACTGCTGCGACGACGTCGTCGGCTAGGAATTCTTCGGAATTTTCATATTGGCCCTTAAGGGTAAATTTTTCATATATTTCTGGTAATTCGTCATTTGAGGAATTCTAAATTTTTTTCGGGGGACATTTTTCACAAAGCTGCGGGCCGGGTGATTCTTCAGAATTTTTGTGGACCTTTTCATGTTGGCCGTTTTGGTAAATTTTTCATATATTTTTGGGAATTCCTCATTTTTTTTGTGGCATGTTAGATTTTGTTAATTTTTCAGCGAGTCCCTCCGGTGGTGAGCAGAAGTAAGGGAATTCCTTTATACAATGAGAGATTTTGCCATGTGGCATTGTCAAGTTATTAGTTTAGGTAGACGTGGAAGTCCTATTTAGGCAAATATGGTGATGCAAATCTACGGTAGATCCCAAATGGGACCTTCTTTATCAGTGACTTTCGTTTGTAAATCTTTTAAAATACCTTGTAGCTGATTGGTTTGTGAGAAATTCTCTGTTTTCATCTTAATGCTTAAAAATATCTGAACATAAATGAATTTACAGAAAAAAATCCAGGTTACACAAATACCTCATGGCCCAGTCCTGTTTCACTTTGGCCATTGTCCAAACTAAATTCCCAATTATTTAATATTTAATCATTCGGCTTCTATAATTTCGTTAAAGCATTCTAATTTTGGCGGCAATAATTTAGGTTCCGAAATTTATGGGAAAATATCAATTTCAGAGGTTTTTACCCGAATTTTAGGATTTCTGTGAGTCGTGTCATAAAATTATCATAAACAAACATATAAAGTTTCTCATTTTTTCAATATTCAAAATTTCATCCCACCTATGATGTTCCTTTTAAATCCTCTATTGGTGTGAATAAATTGTGTAAACTGATAAACGGTCGTTAAGGAGAAAATTAAATTTGCCCGATTGTCGGGATTTCTGAAATAGTAAATGAAATCACAAGGCAGAATAATCTATAGCCTTGAACTCTTTTGCAAAACTCTTATCTGTCTACTGAGAATTAAATTCCATGGTGAATTAAAACCCCGTGTGGTTTTTCGTATGAACATTTAAACATCTGTTTAAGTTTGATTAAATATTCGTACAATACGAAAAACGTTTTTTTTTGTTGTTTCAATATTTCCATTCTTTTTTTTACTCATTGAAAATCTAAAGGGGATTTCACAGCAAAAGTTGCATATATTTATTTAAATAAAAATCGTGAATAATTGAATTAAATTGCCTTTTGTCGACTCTGTGGTTTTTAATCAATATCCAGCTGGGCGTTTGTTTTTGTGAATTTCTCTTTCTTTTTTTTTTGTTTTGTTCCGTGAAAATTAATTTAATAATAAACCAAACATATGCGTGAGAATCAGAGAATTTGCATTAAGAGAAGGCAAACCAAAAAAAAAAAAAAAGAAACGTGAGAGATAAAATACCGCCACATGCCGTGCAGCACTTTCTAATAAAGAACAAAACTACATAACCGCCCAGTGAGGATTACGATTTTTTGCCATTCCATTAAAAGCCTTTATCTCATGCGAGCAAGAACAGCGCATCGGCCTGAAAAAATCGTACTTTGTGTTCATATTCCGCCCGTTGCCTTGCTTGCTCTTTTTGTGTGTGTGTGTGTTCTGATATCTTCTTTTTTTCTTGTTGTTTCTTTGCAGAATTTTTAAAATGACTTCACCAGCCGCTCAGGCCGATATCAATCTGTTGCATGCGTCGGTTTTGTCCATGGTTGAATTCGACGATGATATTTTTGCTGCCGGCAACTGTTTTGATTGGAATGAGCATCCGTCGCAAGCCGGTCTATTTTGCCCGTTTGCCTATCGTTTGCCACCACCCGATTTGGGCGCAATACTGGCCAAAGACCTCTCCATGGAGTATCATTATTTGGGCAATACATCCGAGTGGTTTTTTCAGGCGCGCAAAAATGCTGAAAAAGTGATTGCACGAAACGAACAGTATTTAAAAGGTAAGTTCATCGCATATACTCGTACAAGAATGGATGGTCAGCCACGTACAATGTTCGTTTTTTAATTATTTCCTGATATACCGTTGAATGTATTTTCACTCAAGCAAATTAAACAGTTTGTGTTTTTATACGTTCTGCATAAAATATTCTCCATTCATACACATAAGTAGATTTTTTTTTTTTGTGACTAACACTCAGGAATGCCCCCTATAAATGCAATGCACTGTGTTATATTTTATTCCCAGAGTCAGCGTCCGTCTATTTTTTCACAGCAAACATAAATGTGATGAATCAGCGAAGGGGTTGTGGGTTCGATTCCCACCAGATGCATCGGTCTGTCGGAGCAAAAATTTAGCCATATGGTATGTGTTACCCGATTGACCTTTGGACCCATAATTAGAATATAAATTTACTTTGTATTGTAATTAAATAAAATAAAATAAAATAAAATAAAATAAAATAAAATAAAATAAAATAAAATAAAATAAAATAAAATAAAATAAAATAAAATAAAATAAAATAAAATAAAATAAAATAAAATAAAATAAAATAAAATAAAATAAAATAAAATAAAATAAAATAAAATAAAATAAAATAAAATAAAATAAAATAAAATAAAATAAAATAAAATAAAATAAAATAAAATAAAATAAAATAAAATAAAATAAAATAAAATAAAATAAAATAAAATAAAATAAAATAAAATAAAATAATTAATAACAATTGCTATAGCAGTTACCAAAGTACTCAACGATTCTACAAGCAGAGATCATGGCCAGAACAGAATGCCTAAACTGACTGCGGAATAGGGTCACACCGACAAAATTATCTGAATTTTCACAGACAGACAAAACGCAACTACATCCTTCAGAGATGATAGTGTCAAGTGAAGGACACTCATTAACTATAAGGAAGCGATAAATGACGTATCGAGAGATAGCCACATATTTATAAACTGGATGCCGGGCCACCAAGGGTTTCCAGGCAATGTTAGGGCCGACGAACTGGCTAAAAGGGAATCCGACAAAAATACTCTCCAATTGTCTACAAGTTTTCTGGAGATAAAAAAGGAGTTAAGGGATTGGATAAAGACGAACTATGTCTCCAGATGGCAAGAGCAATAGGTGGGAAGAACCACAAAGGAAACCAGGGGAAATCTCGATTACAAGAAAACAAGGAGAATATTCGGGTTTAACAAAAATGAGCTGACTAAGCTAGTTGAGGTCATCGCAGGACACACTAGCCTAAGGGCACACTTATTTAGGATAGGATATTTCGAGAACGACGAATGTAGGGCATGCGGAGAGGACGCCGAGACGGCGGAACACTTCCTGTGCCAGTGCCCCGCTATCTCGCAGATTAGAAATATCCAATTAGGAGAGGACACCTTAGATGACCTGTCGGTCGTCAAAGCAATAGACATAAGGAATTTAAGGAACTTTACAGAGGGGACCGACGTCAAAAAAGGGCAGGGAATCTGTAGAAGAAATCAGGAACGCTCAACAGGCCGAATTGCTGGCCTAGGTGTATGTCAAAGACATTTTAACCTAACCTATTGTGCGAAATGGATATCACTTCTGGCTTCTGTTTCAAATTGTCTGTTCCAAACTTTTTGTTATTGGACAATTTTGCAAATATAAAATAACCCAAAATTTATACAATAAAAAATTATCCAATTCTTTAAATAGAGAACCTTTTAACAATTTAAACATTTGGAAGCGTTTTGCATTCACTAAAAATACATCACATCAGATTTGCATTTGGGAATTTTTAAAAGATTATTTGAAATAATTTTTCAGATTTTTTGTGGATTTTTAATTGTTTCCACTTCGACAATGCCGACGTTTTCGAGAGTAAAAGAATAGATTTCCCATAAATATTTCTCCAACATGTCGTGTTGAAACCAAAAGAGCTGGTTAGGAAATGGAATTTATAGTGAAAGTGTTTTACATGAATGGCAGATGAAAGGGCATTGACACGGCTCAATCCTAAACAAAAACTCCCCTAGTGATATAAAGTCGAATGACATAATAAAGGGTGGGACTAAATACAATTTCACTGGGTTGTAGACATGAGACACGGCTGGTGTACTAAATTGTTTGAAATTGACTCTGACTGCTTGCCCTCGTGATCATAGAAATTTTCAAACAGCTTTACAAATCGTTGTTAAGAAAAATGTATGAAAATACAAAAACAATTCACACACATTTTCCTTAACAAAGGTTTATAAAGCTGTTTACAAATTGACCCTGAATACAGGGTGAATCCTTTATTCTGTGACACCTTAGCCGCTTAGACTTAATATTATACATATAAAACTTCAACCTTCAAGTTTATTTTGCCAAATTTTAAATCTATTTTAGTTTCTCTCATTCAATGTGAGTCTATCGAAAAGATTACCTTTCCTAAGGCACTCTGGTTCATCGTGACAAAAAAAAAAAAACATACCTGACGTAGAAATGCTGCCAACGGTCAGTGTAAATTGGTTTTATTTTTCCGATAAAGAAATACTGCAAATACTTTGTTATTTTTCAATATACATTACAAAAATGGAGTGAAAGAAAAAGAGTGACTGAGGGGGGAGAGAAGTAAAAAAAAAGTTAATGCAACTTTATTGATTCTATCAAAGATGAAATCCTCGTTTTATTTCTGTGGGATTTGCCACGGATTTTATAACAATAAAGAAATATTTGTTGTTATTATTTTATTTTTAAGCCCAAGGATTTAAAGGATCTCTGGTGTATGTGTGTCGGTGTCCGTAAGCGTAGTCACCGCAGGGTGGATGGTATCCACAGAATTGTACATTTTTGTTGTTGTCTGTATGTAAATTTGGTCAGAGCAGGAGCGTTCTAGTATTTTGCTTCACGGAAGGCAAAAGAAATACAATTTAAATAAATCCACGATGGGTGGAAATTAAGGAATATGGTGAACACTGTTTAAAATGGCAGAGACCTATCGACAACGTGTGAGTAGGGAATCTATGTCTGAAATTGGTAAAACTTGGCCGTTGATGAAGATGAAAAATACACCAAATGAAAAATGCCCCGAAAAAAAATGAAGAATGCCCCAAATGAAAATAAATCTAATAAATAAATAAATAAATCTCCCCATCAATTTATGAAAAATTACCCAATGCAAAATCCCTCTTATATTATGAAAAATATCCCAAAAAATACAACAAGAAATTTTCGTAATTTGGAAAACGTGTGTTTTTTAATAAAACAAAAAATCAAAAGTATGAAGATTCGCTCCAAATTTGGAGTGATTTTTCATTGTGCAATATCGCCCCCACCTAAAAAGTTGAAAAAAAACCAAAATTAAAAATTTGGGAATTTTTCATTGTTTCATTGGAATTTGTACTGTTTGGCCAAATATTCGCGCACAGGCAACGATGTGTGTGTAGGGGCGTTATCATGGTGCAAAAGAAAGTTTTTGTTCTTCCACAAATTCCCTGTGGCAAGAACTCATAATGCACCACGCCCCTGCCGAACTTGGCGCGCTTTTTTCGTTCTTGGTTCATGCGTCAGCTTCCATTGGGATGATTGAGCTTTAGTTTCCACGTCGTAACCATAAACCCATGATTCGTCACCAGTTATGAAACTCTGGAGCCAATTTTGGACGTCACTAGTTCAACAATTTTAATGCTTTGCTGTTTTTGGTCCAAATTGAAAATTTAGAGGCGATCTGACTCATGCCCAAATCATTGGTAAAAATCGAATGGCACTAGCCAATCGATATGTTTAGATCCTCCGCAACTTCTCTAATGGTAATTCGTCGATTGGCCAATATTATTTTATTTATTTTTTTAACATACCTCATATGGGCAGGGACTGCAAGGCAGTGGTGATGATTAGCGATAGTAGAATATCCAACTCTATTATCTCTCTTCAGCATCGCCGGTATGTGGGTTGAGTATAAATATTCTGCTGATATTTTAACAGCTATCCAGGGACTCTCATTCGTTTATTGTCAAATAGCCATTTAACTGTAATTCTTCAGCCGAACTCTACGTTGCAACAAGTATTTTTCCTGGCTGCGACGACATTCTCAAATTCAAGTCAAACATCAACAAACACCACTCCATCTTTCCTCCCTCCAAAACCCGTACTTTCTATCGCTAACAAAGTGCATTCCATTAAATGGGGGAAATCACCTTAGAGTTACTAAAAAAAGGAGCATGAATGTTAACCAAATGGAATTATCTTTTCCATTTTATAAATTTACCATAACCAGTTCCTGCCCCAAGCTGTTGCATTTAATAATTTCCAATCGGTTAAGTTTATTTAGTTTACCTTTCGACAAAACAAGGACAACAAAACATACCCCAAAGTTATGCCTTTAATTGATCTCTTCTTTCACGGTTAACCATTGACAAAAACCATAACTTTGGCTCAACTCATTTGGGTCAACTGCTCACTTTTCATCTACAAGTTTTATGTGTTCTTCATCAGCCTCATCATATCGTCGTTCACTTTGTGTTGTGCCGCCCTCAGGTAATTTATTATGACAATAAAAAAAAGGAGCAGAATTGGGCAACCCTACTAAAACAAAAACAAAAACAACACCACATTCTGTTTGCCTGGCCATCGTAAGTTTGTAGTAGAGGTTTTGTTGAAAATTGGTCTATCCATTAGTATTCATGAGCTCACCTAGCAAGCAAATAAATTGTGAAGTATATAAAATCGATTTGGTGAAGTCCTTGGTCGTTTCCATTCAATCGTGAACGTTCAGAGAGAATAAAAAATAATAAACTTCAAACGAAAAACAGCGATACAAACAAATAAGTTTTTTTTTTTTTTTTTTTTGTAAATTAATCGAATTGCATTAATTTGTGGTCGGTCACTAAAGCCAGTGCTTGGGAAAGGGGGGAGGCATATTTTAGTGGAATTATTACCGATTCGTTTGTAAGGCAGAGCTATAGTTCAATGGAACATTACCATTGACTGTGAAAACATTTGAAGGACGTTTGTAACGGAAACTGGTCGTTTGTTATAAATAATAAGCAACTGTGCCATTAGTTCTTGGCTAGCAAAATATTTTGTATATTAGTCGGGGTATAACCGTTTCACTTAGTTTGAGATTTGTTTAACTGTAATTGAGGTGTTTTGCAAATCAGTGTTACCCCTCTTTCAGAAATTGTGTATCACATACCTATTTTAATACAAAAATGCCATCAAGAACAAATGTTTAAAATATTTCGGTTTATTTCCACATTTAAATTCAATCCGTTAGGTGTCTCTGAACCAAGCGGCGCGAAGAAAGAAAGATGCCAGAGTTGAGACAGGCAGATGTTGCTGTATTGAAAGAAATGGTCTACCAGTGGACTGGCATAAATTCGAATCATCAAGATAAGAAAGTGAGATCCCGTGTTCCTGACAGCTACAACGGAAAACTCTTGTGGAAGAATTAGTATCACGAGCTGGAGAGAGATCACACAAAACTAATGGCTTGGAAGATTTTTGTTTAATCGAAAACCTCAAATTTATATATATACTTTTTAAGTTTCGAATAAAATTGAGGCTTGTACGCATACAGCAAATTTCATCAGGATTCCAAATAGAAAATACCAGTTTGTTGTTTGTTCGCATAATCAAATGCTTTTGCATAGAGTTCCGACCTAATCCTTTTCTTCCATATTTCCCTTAACATTCCATGAAGGAACAGAAGGGGAACTTCTCTCGAATCAGTGAGCTATGAACGACATAATTTGTATACTCGGCCTACTGTTTCAAGACGGGCTCGGAACGGTTAATGTTATTCTAGAGAAGTTTTTATATGGTTTTGAGATTTTGAGATCGTAAAATCGCCAGCATTTACGAGGTGGAAAGCAGCGGCAGAAAAATGTTTGATGGTCTTACCCGGTTTTGAAACTGGGTTACCCTGTGTGTGGGTTACTACACCACAGCCATCCAATAATCCGATTCTTTTACTAACAACCACATATCAAATTAATCCCAGCTCTACTTTACCCCATTTTCGTGTGTGGACAGGGTTATCCGAAACTAATTCTGTATTGAGTAGTTGGTGAGGTCACTGGGCCCCTTCCTATGAGGGAGGTTATCTATATGTATAGAAAACTCTTGCGCGACTGATTTATCACTGTCCAAACGGAATAATGAAATTGGGATTTTTGGAAATTGGGGAAAAACGGGAAAAACACTTCGAAATACGAAAAATACAAAATAATCAACTATTATGATTTTTGTTGGAAAATTGTAATTGTTGGCAACAACAGTTGGAAATGAGTTAGAGATGGGACGAAAAAGGGTCCAAAGATGGGAAAAAAGTAAAAGGCAAAGTTAGTTTTTTGTCAAAAACATGTGGATAATAGTTCGATAAGGGACGAAAAAGTGGCCAAAACCTAAAATACAAAAGGGGGAAAAAATGTTACTCGGTAGGATTTACCCAAAATTTAGCGGGATTTGCTAGTCCATATATTAAATGCTTTGAATTGGCATTGTCAGGTTAATCTTAACACTCTGCTTGGCTAAATATATGAATTTATTAAATATATAAAAGCAAAATGTGTGAAAACAAAAAGAAATTTAAAAAATAAACTCAAATTTGTGAATTTTTTTCTACCCCGCAATCTACACCTTTCATCTACAAACTGGAAAATCAAGCAAAAAGTCACTGTGTAAATCGGGTCTAACGAAATTTGATCCGAGATAAATTTTCAGTTTAAATCAAAAACAAAAAAAAAATGGGAAGAATTGTTTCTGATGTGTTGCATTTCTGATGACTTCAAAGTGCTTCCAAAGCTATAGCTTACATACTTACATACACTTTTGCTCCACTGTTTCTCCTCTACGTATTGAATCGCGAATGTTTGGACAACTAATGAGAAAAATGTTTTAATGATCGCACATTCCTGATTCTGTATGACACACCGACAAGAATACATTATGTGCAAACATAATATGTTTACACACATTCATATATATAATTTGGCCCGTCTCTAAATATATATATGATTGCATGCAATCATATTTTTTAACAGCTTTTTTTCTCCGTGTAATTGTGAAGATTTCTCTTTTAAGAAAATTGGGGAATTTTTCACATGAATAATTAAATATTATCTAAAAATTATGATAAGAATCATCATTTTTGATTGAGATTTTTTTTTTACCGGTCTTTGGTTTTTATTTTTGGGCCATTTTTCACCAAAAAAATAAATCTGTTCGCGAAGTGTATAAAACTTTGTAATTTTTAAGGCCAACATAATCGGCCTAGTGAGCAATCTACGGCAATAGGCAAAATCGCCCTATTTGGAGCAAATTAAAATTCGCTGTTTGGTGCGCTTTGCATGATGGCGACATAATCGGTCACATTTAACACCATACTGCCAGATTTATAGCAAAAAATAGTCAACAATTTGTCTGATCGAACGGACTATGTAAATCTTAGCCACGGTGGACAATTTTAAAATATCTATATATATACTATTAGATATCATAGTACATCATAATTGTATAGTGGTTATTTATTACAACTAGTTTTTGCCCTGTCATCATCATAAGCTACTCAGTCTACTATTTCCAAAGTACAGGGTTCTCCAACAAGAGGTGTTATTCTGAATCACTTTTTAAGCTTTTATTCTTTGACATTTGATAAGTAGAAACTACGCCATTACTAAAAATGCAACGATGTACGTATTGAAATTATTTAATATTCTCCACCAAGATCTTGTGATTTGACACCTTGAGACTTCTTCCTTTGGGGCCACCTGAAAGATAAGGTCTACGCCAACAGTGTCGATCCAAGAAATCAAAGATAGGATTCGTGAGGTTATCGGGCACAGTAGGGCAGGCACTTTACGATTTGGTTATAGAAAATTTCATGGAAAGGTTATGGTCCTGTATGCGTGGTCGTGGTGGCCATTTAGTTGATATTGTTTTTCATTATTAACGGCATAACTTCCTCTTTATTATGAACTAAACATCCGATCATTTATCACAAAAAACCTGCCTTTGCGAAGATTTTTGTTATTTAAATAATTTTAAAGAGTTCCTTGGAATCATTCAAATGAAACACTTTCCCAGGTCAAGTGTACAGCCAATGAGTGGCATCAACATTGCGCTCCGAGGTGACCGTACCCTTGCCGACAGACGCACTTCAATTCGACGATGTTAAGTGGTGGGGGGGGAGGGATGCCTATATTTCTCCCTCAGTTGTCTTTTAATTTCAGGTAATAAATACAACGCCACATGCCAGCGAATTGAAGGTTGCTGGAGAAAGCATTGAAAAAAAAAAACAAAAGAATGTTGTGATAAAAAAAAACTTGCGGGTCTTTAATGAGATTTTTATGTAATTTGTATTTTTAATGAAAGTGTTTCATATACTTTGTGAACCGGCTTTTGTTTGTGGCGTTTTTTTTTTTTTTTTTTTGGTCTTTTTTGGTTGTTTGCCAACGACTCAAAGCGGATTATGACCTCAAACTTATTTGTAACAATGAATGAATGAATTAATGTGTACCAATGTGTGCGAAATGAAATCATTATTTGAGTGAAAAGTTTTCATTTTTTTTCACGGGCCTTCAGATTTCAAATTATAAGTGGAAAAAAAGTGGTTATATGGTTTCTGAGTATAATTTTTCTGATCGCAATATTATCCGTTTAATATTTGCAGAAATGTTCGCTAGTGTTTTAAAGATCCCAAGTGGACAGTTCAATTGATTGATGGCTGGGGCCTACGATGAGTGACACATTTTCATAAAAAAAACGAAAACCGATCTTCAATTAAGAAAATTAATTAAATCCCAGCCACTAAATACCTGCTTCCAATTAATTTTCCAATTGAATTAAACAACAACAAAATTACTGGCTTACTCCTTCTTTCTGTAGGCCAAGAATCATTACACTGACTTAATTCCATTCATACAATTCATCGTGGTGCAGCTTCTCTCAAACGCATCTAATTGATGGAAGTTAAACTCAAATACTCTCAGTTAGCATCCATTCATTAATATATAGACTCCACTAATAGGAACACATGCTGTCGTTTAAGGTCAACATATTTTAGTTGGAAATAATTTATAGTCTTTCGTCTTGTTCGGTTTTAACGAACTAGCATCCTTTGGATTTGTCACGGTAGAATGTCCTTGTTTTCTTTCGTTTATTGTCTGTTTTCATTGTTTCTATTACATTGTTTGTTTTCATTTCGCATAGCGTTCATGTGCCTGGCACATTGTCCACTTCAATACACACAACCATCGAATGGATGGCATAATCAGTGTGAGATAGGATGTGTAACCTATTTACTCAAAAACGGAGATCTGGGATTTTGGCATCCTCTTCTTCATCACCATCCTCATTTGCCTCCACTTTAAAGGATACCACAATGGGCCTCACGGCCTCCGAGTGAATGGGGCAATCCGTTCAATCTAACCCGTTCAATCCTTTAAGACAAGTCCCTTAGTGGCCACCCTGATCCTTGTCAGATACAGGGTGTCTAAAATGACAAATGCTGTCCGACAAAATAAAATCCCTACATCGGATTCTATCCGAATTTACGAACCCTGTTCTTCCACCACCGATTATATCGTATGAGTTCACTCCATTTCTATGAGTACTGCTGAGGTTAAAGAGTGAATTCCAGAAATTATTCTCATTCAAGAATTATTTTCAATATTCAAGAGGGAACTTTTTTTACACGAACAAAATAAATCCTGCTTAATTATCTTGCTGAAAACGTCAAGCTCTTTCAGTAGTTATCCGGATAAGGTAATTAAACAAACCAGCTTAGTTACCTAATTTGTAGTAATTATTGGAGAGTTTCTCTCAAATCATCAATTGTAGGTTGGGTTAGTTGGCTGGCAACACGCAATAAAAACTCCCCATGAAATAAGTCCCACAAAATAATGAAATAACTCCCAATTCACACTGAGAAATTTTAATTGCCGCAATTCTTAGTTTGTAGGAAAGAGATGTAAAGAGAATGGTAATGGAAAAAATTTGCTCGTACTGGCAATTTGTTTTTGTATTTTTCGTATTTTGACATTTTAAAAATCATTTCTATTTGAAAAAGCAATAATGAAAACAAAAATTTGAACACAAGAGGCAAGTTCACAAGGGACTCATAAAAATTGCCGCAAGTAACATTGCCTAGTGTGAATCGGGACTAAGTCTGAATTAAAAAACTAAATAAGTTCCACAGAAAACGAACTAACTACCAACTACGACATTAAATAAGTCCATTAAAGGAAATAGTAGTTATGTTTCTTTGCGAGATATTTTGTAATGGGCTAAATGAAATAACTCCCAAAATAAATGAAAAAGTCCCAAAAAATAATGGGATTTATTTCATATAGAAATTAGGGAATTATTTCAGTTTTATTATGGGAGTTATTTCGTGTCGCCTAGTTGGCTGTCTAATTAGACTCACAGAGTCCATTAAAGACCGTTGCTGAGTTGTAACCCTGCTGTAGATCCTATGATGTTCCGGGCAGGTTATACGACAATGAGCCTAATTAATTCTCTGAAGTCTTGCAGAGAATCGAAAGGGTTTTGGTATATATGACTAGCATCACCAGACGCTGAAGCCCTTTCAGTTTCTTCAACTTTTTAACCTACCACTTGTCATTTTTGTTGTTGTCATTTTTATTGGCGGCGATGCTGGATCGGTGGAACATTTGTGTGACAACAAACAGCACTGGGTCTTTTGTGCATTAAAATCTACTCTATTCACAAATCGTCGCCAAAATCGCGATTAAGTGAGTCATTCATCATTGGCCTTTTTGACCTCGACCTCCAGAGGACCTGGCCGATGATCAAATGACTATGAATGACATAGGTTACTGTCATCCGCAAAGGAGTAGATCGGGTTCACAGTTTGACCCAACAGGTCGTCAATGAAAATAAGAAATAGACAGGGAGAGAGGACAGAGCCACTTGTGTGCTAATGGAGCGGTGTGCGGCCTTATGATTAAAACTAGCTGGCTGGCATTTACGAAGTGAAAATTGTCTGAATTTGATACTGTGTGTTGTGGACTCCACCGACGGCCACGGCAACTTTTAAACGAAGAAGAACTTCAATTTTATTTATATCGAATAGAACAGTAAAATTTGTGGGCATGGTCATGGATCCATATGATGCGGGAATTGAAAAGTAACTCCACGATGAAGGGTTCATACCGGCTTTTACAGCCAGTTTTTATTCAATCAGCAGTTGTTTTAGCCATTCAAAGCCATACAGCCAATCTTTTGATTGTGTTTACTTCATTTACATATATGAAAATATAAATGTGTCTACACACACACACACACGTACGTAGTGTATGTGATTTTTGTGATATAAGAAGCTTAGTTGACATAAATTTTAAAACTATTCCGATGTTATTATACAAAACGGAATACATGCCACACACACACACACACAGAGACACTCAGAGCCAAGCACAGCCATTGTCACATACACGGACAATTGTCAGAAACACACATATCACGAAAACACACTCTCTTACATGTCCTTAAACACAGACACAGGCACACACACCGAGAGACGTGCCAGTTATTTAGTACATTTGCATACTGTAAACGCAGACAACAAAGATACCGACACAGACAGCGCCAGAGACAGTAGTAGTGGCATTATTAAGTGAATGTGTGTACAAATATTTTCATTTAATTTCATTTTGCTTAATTTGCATAATACAAATACACACACAGACACTATTACACATATGTATGTGTGTCTCTGCGTGTGTGTGTGTGTTGTTATATGTTAATAATATAAACTGTAAGTTTAGTCATTCATGATACCGTCCTAGAATAGGGACCGGCACCGGCACCGACACCGTGCCAGAGCGAGATAGAGAGTATATTAGCACAGGACACTGTACCACCCACGCCCCAACCTCTAGGTCGGATACCAAATAAGGACACATTATGTTATTTTTTTCTTCTCGATTTTCCACTTTTCCCCCACAACTACTTTTCACATCAGCATAGAATTGTTGTAAATATTGAAGAAGAGAAGTTGAAAAAAAGCAAGCAGAAAGCATGATTGTTTAAAAAAAAAATGTTTAATGTATGAAGACGGGTAATGAGGAAATGCGATGGGACTGAAAGCACAGATATGCAAACAGACAAAACAAGAAACACAGGCGAATGTTGTGTTCTTACATATGTGGTCGTGTTATTTTTTGTAATTTTACAAGCGGTTCTCACTTCTCTCCCTTAGGGCAGGCACAAAAACTGATACGAGATGGGAAAAAAACACCGAAAAAGACATGAAGCAAGGTATACTTACATAATGTAGTGGACTGGTAGACGACGGTTATAGCTGGCATGTATTGAACATGGACAATATTTGGTCACAGGGAGAAAGAGTTGCATTTTGATTCAAATTTAAAATTTCGGCTCTAAGAAAGCACCAAATGAAAAATGCGAAAAAAATGAAGAATGCCCCAAATGAAGAATTTCCTAAAATAAATAAAAATAAAAGCCCAATATGAAAATTTCTCCGCCAAACAATTTTTGAAAAATTACCCAGTGCAAAATTCCCAAAATATTGTGAAAAATAACCCAAACAACATCAGTATAAAAAAAAAATATGAAAAAAATTCAACAAAAATAAAAAATTGGGGAATTTTTCATTGCACAATTTTTGAAAAATTAACCAAAAACAAAAAATGAAATGTTACCTATAAATTATGAAAAACTTCAAAATTTGTTTTGGGAAATTTTTAAAAACTCCCCATTTTTATTAAAAATTGAAAATTTCCTAAGTTTTGTAGGAGATTTTTATGGGGAATTCTTCCGTTTTTTGGGCATTTTTCATAGAGCCACCATTTTGACAATAAAACTTTACAACTTTTTGAAGAAAATTAGCATTGTTAGTGTGTGCGCCTAGGTTTCCATCTTGGTAAGGCCTTTAAACATGTTCCCTTTTATGAGAAAGAGAGAAATCTCTAAGCCTTCTCTAGAAAAAGTATTCGCCTTTCGGCGATAGATTTTAGCGGGTCCAGAGATGTTCCCTCTCCTTTTCTTCATGGAATTTTAAGTTAATTTTAGTTAAGTTAGTGATTAGGTCATAACTGGTGACGATGAATGCCATAATAGTAAGCAGAAAATACAATCCGATTTTTCTAAATTTGTTTTACAGAAAACACTGGAATATTCAGACAATTCGATTATGTTCTAGTGACTGTCTCTATAAGCAGACTCGCCAAGACTCTGTAGTCCATTGTTTTTCCCCCCACACGACCAAAAAAGCGCCATGAACCCAGATCTCAGTAGTCAGTAACCTACCAAATATCTGAGGATCCTCAAACAGCACGATAGTTAAATCAGTGGTGTGTGGTGCTCAGAGTGTAAAGTGCTTGTCGATTTACTGAATCAGCACATTAAGAAGCTTTAGAGGTTATCCGACTATATTATAGTAGGCAGTTGAATGAGTCGCCTAGCTAATACCCTTAGACCTCTTGGCCAGGATATATAACAGGAAATCGAACAATACAGTCCAAAGATCCCGAATTCTCAGAGAATAGCGCATCACTGCAGTCGCCAACTGGCACTCACAAGATACACATGAAAAGAAGATTGACCTTACGTTTCCTACCAGACTTTGCAGCCTGGTTGCAGATAGCACAGTGTGTCATTTCTTAAGTCATGGATATACAAGGTGGCGCAAAAGTAATCCTCCTATCAGAAAATGCTATAAATTTTGCGATTAGCCCCTAACGTGACAATCAACTGTGGCGGCGGCCATTTACATGACATCATATTCTCTACTTGATGTAAAAAAAATTAAAAGACCAAATAAAAATAATCCACAAGAAGAATCAAAGTTTTTAATTTTTTTTTTAATTACAAAAAAAACATCGGAAGTTTACTTTTGCGCCACCTTGTATATCCAAAAATTGGCAGTTGCTATTCTACAGGGTTCTCCAACAAGAGGTATTATTTTGAATCACACGGTATTTCGGTAGCTGTTTCCAAACGGTTTGCAAAATATGAGTCTGAGAAAATCATCAAATTTGTCTGCAAAAACGACACCGAGGCCCCAAAACTGTGGGGGCCCATAAACAAGTGCATGCCTTTGGGCAAAATTGGGAGACAAGGGATTTTTTTTGTCTTTTATCACGTACATTTCTCTGTATATGGTTATATTTTTTCGTGTTCTATATTTTACCCGTCTAGGACCATTTTTGTCGTCTTTGCGTCCGTTTTCTTAAACTTTTTGATTTGCCCCACCTTTGTTGTTCCTCTTTATACCGGTACTCTTCGAAACTTTCTATAACTTTTTACATTTTACCTGTATTGGCTCCATCTTTATCCCTTCTTCCAGTTTATCCGCCCCATGTGTTAATTTGAAATAGTTTTTCGCACTTTTTTAATTTGATCTATTTGTCCTTATTCTGTACTTTTTTTACCCATTACAACCCAATTATAACTACAGTTGCCATGCATATTTCTACTTGTCGTCGTTTTCTGATTATTTTTGTCATTGTTCATTTATATATCACCAGTTTTCCACCCTTCATATTCCTTTTCCATTTCTTCCATAACTGTAAACATTTCTCTCGTTTACAATTTTGTTTCACTTATTTTTCTTTTCTCCCTTTTTGCCTTTTTATATTCCGTTTCGGTACCATTTGGCCAATTTTCTTCACATATCTAACTCATTTACACCTGTTATTGCCAACAACATGTTTCACATTTCTTATTTACGTTCTTAGCGGATGTCTAGGCTGCAAGGACTACATGCTCCCCAAATTTCATGATTTTCACTTTAGCGGTCAGTCGCGCGAGTTTTGGATATATATGAATATATAGATTTTGACAGTTTTGGACTTTTTTCCAATACTTCAGATTTTTGGCTCATTCTGGCGATTGAATTTTTTTACACAGTTTTGTTTTTCCACGTGTGTACCTTTTTTATCCCGTTTTTGGTACGTTTTGCCCGCTTTTTCGTCCCTTCTCTAACTATTCCACATGTTGTTGCCAAACATTTGTTTCACCCTTTTTATTTTCTCTCCCTTTTGTCCTCTTTTTTTATACCGACTTGGTCCATTTTTCGTCCCATCTCAAACGCATTTCCACCTGTTCTTGCCAATCGTAGGTGTCGACCAATTTTCCAACAAAAATCACTACAATTGATTATTTTGTATTTCGAAAGGTTTTGGGGACACATTTTTTCCGTTTTTCCCCGTTTTCTCAAAATGTCCATTCAGATTCCTAAAGCTGTTACACATACATACATATTTATGTATACGGGGGTTAATACGACAATCGTTAACACTTGCGTATGCCGACCCACTCTACTGTATACACACTACAGTCTTCGTCTTAGCTAAAGATTTGACAGATAAAGGGGAGGGGAAAATAATCATAGTGAATATTGCTCATAACTGACAGTTATATTTGACCTTGGTATATATTGAAGTTGATTCTAATTTTTTTTTCTTCTATTTTCCATATTTTTTGTTTTCTTGCTCCTTCTTCAAATCGTCACATGTGTCTTGTCCCTATATTTACATAATATCCTGATTTGTCTCAAATTTGTTGTGAGAATTCGTTAGATGTGTGGCAGGCACGAGGGAGTTGGGGGCAAGGCGTGTACTCGAGATGAGGGTCTCCTAATGATGTTGCGGAAGGAAATCTTTGATGTTTTCTATTTATTCACATAAATGTATATGTCTGTGTCTATAAATATTCTTATAATCACCATGGGGCATAAACACACACATTCGAGTACAAAGCAAACACACATGTGACTTTTATTTTGAATCGCAAAAGAAAGATTTTTATGAGATTTTCCCAGAAACGATTGGAGCAATGCTAACATTAAATTTTGCTAAACGATTTTTAACCATTCTTCGGAGGAATTTAAATTGTGTGGTAATTTGAAAATCTTCTCCAAGGATTTGAAATTGTTTGTCTGTTTGCTGTTCTTCTTACCTTTGTTCATTTAGTATTCTTGAAAACATGCAATTCAGTTAATATGGACACTTTTTCAAAGATATTTACTTTAATGTATCTCTGTCTGTTATCACTTTAAGTCGAGTGACGCCTTACAAGTTTTTCTTTCTACAGTGTGAAAACATTAGAGCTCATGTACTTTATTTCTACACTTAAATGGCGGATAAAAAAATTCCTACCCATTAGTCCGTCTGTTGGCACTAGAAGTTTGTCTCATCTTAAAGTTTTCGTTCTGTGTGAAAATACCGAATAACAAAAGTTTTAAGTAGACAAAGACCAAAAAAAAAAAACAACGACAGACAGCCACTAAGAAAAATCTAAGACAAAGTGATGAATTCAGCAAAAAAAAAAAAAAAAATTAAAACAAACATCATTATCGTCACGTTTAACGCGTAATTGTACAGTGCCTGGTCTCAGGCAATAGAACAGCTCAGTGCGGAAGAGAAGTGATAAACGAAACTGCTGTGGGCGAAGTAAGTCTCCACGATAATAAAATAATAAAATGTCAGCTTTTCTACGTCTATGAGCTTTTCTACCTGTATGGGCAGAGGGAATCATTGGTCCATATTAATTTAAAAAATAAGCCGACCATAATGTTGCAGTCAATGAGGAACGCTATAGAGCCCTGATTAATGACATTTTCGTGCCTGAATTGGAGGATGTTGATAGGGACTACCTTTAGGTCCAACAATACAGCCAACGAAACAATCAATTTATTGAAGAAAATTTTGAGCGCATTATCTAGCGTCGTGGGCCTGTGGCATGGACTTCGAGATCATGCGATTAAACACCGCTAAAATATTTTTTATGGGGTTATGTGAAGTCGCTTGTCCACGCAAATAAGCCCGACTAAATTGGAAGCTTGGAAGAGAATATACATCGCGATGTTGGTGTCAGGATGCATATGCCAGGTCCCAAATGCCGGTCGAAGGTTAAGCCTCTCGGCGGGAAATTATTCGAGACAGCCGCGTCGGCCACTGGCCCGGAATTAGTTCTAAAATGTAAATGCAAAGCCTTATCCTTGCAGTAAAGATAAATTCTTGGTCAGAACAGTAAATTGTATGCGTTTTATTTCTTCCTGAGAATCACGCATCTAAAAAAAACACCAATTATCTGACATGGCACAATAATATAAGGTAGTGGCAATTGCCCAACAACAAAAACATAGATACAACTGTGGACATTTTGATTTTGAAATTCTTGCAGACAGTTACAACTCAACACATTTTTAAGAGAACTACAGTATTTTCCAATAATAGGTGTTGTTCTGGTATTCAAAGAAAAATGGATTTTTTTGCGATAAAATGTTTATTTCAGAATAAAGAGCCGCTAATAATGAAAAACAACATCAGTCAAATGGTCACCACGACCACGCTTACAGGACCATATTCTTTTCATGAAATTTTCCATAACGAAGTAGCAAAGTGGCTGCTCTATGTCCCCGATAGCCTCACGAATTCTATCGTTGAGGTCTTGAATCGATGCTGGGCTGTCCGTGTAGATCTTATCTTTCAGGTGGCCCCAAAGTAAGAAGTCTCAAGGTGTCAAATCACAAGATCTCGGTGGCCACTTGTGATCACCTCTTCGAGATATAACACGGCCCGGAGACTTTTCCCGTAAAAGAGCAATGGTTTCGTTGCTTGTGTGGCACGTAGCGTCGTCTTGTCCAAACATTTCTTGTTTGGTTTTTTGTATTTTAATTATTTAATTTAAATGTATAACAAGAAAATCTTCTGGACAGTTGAGAAAACAAGTAAACAAACAATTGGAATGTAAAGAGTTAGACTGACAATCAGAATAATTTCGAAATCAGCTCTTTGCATTGCTTTACCTTCTCCTGTAATCTATTAGAAAAGACTTTAATTATAAGAAGTACAAAATCTGCGAACCTCTCACTACTACAAGAGGTCCTCGACAAGGTGACAGCAAATAAAATTCAAATTCGTTGTTCATGATTACATCAATTCAATTGGATTAACCACCTGTACGTATGAGTGATAGGCTTTCAAATTAATATTAGTCATACGCTACATAAATTTGCTAATGCTATTCTAGCAAGCCAATGTGAATTGATAAAGTTTAAAGAATTATTCCCAGGAAGTTCATGTGTTCTAGAAAGTTGTTCTTAGGTACATGTATGTAGTTGATTGTTTCCTTGAATTTTGAAATTTGAATTTTTTTTGAAAATTTGGCCTTGAAGATGAGTTTTTTTGATATTGTTATATGGCAAGAGCTATAACTTTGCCTCAGAGAGTATATCAAAATTCCAAATGGTTTGCAAGATATGAGCCTGAGAAAATGATCACTTCTTTGCAAAAATGAGACACTGGTCTTTTTTTTGGTCATTTATCACGCAGTGTTCTCCGTATATGGTTATATTTTTTCGTGTTATTGTGCCATGATTATTTGAACGAAAACCACAAAATATTTATTTGACAAGGGCACTATTTTAGACCAATAGGTGTTGTGACTCAATTCTGAGACGTACTCAATACCGGTGCAGCACTAAGATTTGGTTTATATCAATATGATTATTATCCACTGATTTGAAAATCTTCTTGCTTAGCGACTGTCATAACATTACGGCTGCACACTGTACCGTGTACACAAAGTTTGCTGTTGACATCAGTGTTAATTTTGATTCCAATAACACGCTACGCTTTACGTAACAGTGTCTGTTTGTAGTCTGCAAATATTGTTAAGCTGTGTAAAAGTTGTGTTTATTGCAAACTTTTCTATTTTACCGCCACAATATACAGCATGTTTATTTATTCAACCAGAAGTCAAAAAAAAAAAACAACAACTATCTGTTGTGTGTCGCTTAAATAAAATTGCAATATACTATAATAATAAATGGCGCTGTTGTTGGTTACATACGCGATTAAATAAATAAATGTTGTGAGATCAACATGAAGGGGAAAGAATGTCTAAATTCTGTCAAGGCAGAGTATGTACAGTCGAATTCGTTTAATTGAAAACAGAAGAAAAATGGTGCATTTGTTCAATTATGTTTTGCAAAAAGTACAAACTAGTAACATTTGTCGGATGGACACGTTGTCCGTATATCTAACTCTGTGTTAACACAGGGTGGCTGACCTTCTTTTTTCCTGAAAGCTTGTTTCCTTCTCAACAAACCCCTGACGACTTTTCAATATTTAATTATTCGATAAGATGTCTCCTCCAGAAGCCGGATTTCCCCTCCAACATTTCATGAAGGAGCGGACGGAGATCTTCTTCCGAATCAGTAAGCTGTGATGTATGTATATAATTTATAATTTGTGTAATTTGGACTCCGAACGTCTACTATTGCTATTAGCTTATGAGCCTCTTCCGGCAAACGCCCACTTTTAAAAACGTGTAATTTTTCTGTAAAATTTGTTTCTTCGGGGTTTCTGTTATGACAAACCAAAGGTTACTAAAGGTGGTTACCACGTCCACTTTTGGATTTCGGACACTTTAGAATATGAAACTTGTATAACTTTTGCGTGAAATAAAATGAACATTCCATCAAACGAAAATGTACCCTTTTTTATGTACCGAAAGTACACACAATATTAATATATTCCGATGACTTAGTATATTTACATATTTGAATAAACAAACAAACACACACATAAAAAAAAAACAATGACAAATTGCACTATTAAACTTTATTTATGTTGATTTTGTCAAATGCAACATTTATTGAATTTAACAAACACAAATTATTCACAACAAATTTAAATATAAACATTTATGAGAAAATAAACAAAAAAAAAAAGAATCGACATAAAAATGACAGAGAACAAATGTCAAATAACGTTTATGATAGCCATGGCCTGCAATTATTCATGATAGTGCTACAAAATAAAAGTCGAAAGGAGATCTTGATACGAATAATAGTATGCAACAAAACAAATTTTGGTAATGAATAACCACAATACTATTCGAATGCACTGTGGCCCTCTGAGCATAAAAATGGCAGAATTAATTTGTTTTTGTGGAAAATTAAATTTTTCTAGATATAAATTGATGTATTTCGAAAATGACTTGTCCTATTTGGTTGAAATACATACAGGGTTTTCCAACAAGCGATGTTATTTTGGTATTCAAAGAAAAATTAAATTTGTTGAGATCAAAATTTGAGCAAAGTGGCTGCCGCATGTTCTCGATAGCCTCACGAATTCCATCGTTGAGCTCTTGAATCGATGCTGGGCTGTTGGCGTAGACATTGGCTTTCACGTAGCCCCAAAGAAAAAAGTCGCACGGTGTTAAATCACAAGATCTCGGTGGCCAATTGTGTTCACTTCTTCGAGAGATAACAAGGTCCGGAAACTTTTCCCGTAAAAGAGCAATGGTTTCGTTGCTTGTGTTGCATGTAGCGCCGTCTTGTTGAAACTAAACGTAGTCCAGATCAATATCATCAAACTCCGACCACCCAAAATCCTCAATCATCTCTCGATAGCGCAATCTATTCATGGAAAAAGTAACGTCCAATGACCCCGCAGGACCATAAATCACACCAAAAGTCACACGCTGGAGGATGGAGAGGCTTCTCAACAATAACTCTGGGGTTATCCGAGCACCAGATGCGACAACTTTGCTTGTTGATGTAGCTACCGAAGTGGAAATGGGCCTCATCAGTCAAGACGACTTTTCGATGGAATTCCGCATTATTTTCATGCATTTCAAGGACCCAATCAGCAAAGACATGACGATGTTGATGTTCCTGTGTTAACTGAACCTTAAAAGCCTTCAGTCACAAGTCTTTATGCAAAATACGGTGTAATGTCGTTTGTGGACTGACCAATTCCATAAAATGACGAGGAATGGAGAAAATGTGCCCCACTCATATGTAAAAATAATGTACATGCCACCTAAACAAAGTTTAGTGCTGTTGCCCATAAAGGCTTTAAAAAAAAAACTCCATTTGGTCATCGTGTAAAGCTGAGTTACCTGAATTATTTAAATAAGCTGTTTGTTTTCCTTTTAAGCTAACTTTGCTTCAAATAAGTTTTGAAAATATATTTTTTTTCTATAAATAAAAACAAACGCAATATTTTTAGTAATAAAAAATGCCTTAATTTGTTATGGAATTTTTCTTGGACCGACTTTCCTTTTTTTTTTGGCATATCCTAAAAACATTTGGGATTTTTTTTCATATTTTTTAGAAAATATTTCATTTATGCGATACCGGCACGCGTCTTTCCATTGGGGAGCTTTGCATAAATTGTTAAGGGACTTTTTCAGAATTTTTGCGTGGCATTTTTGGGGAATTTTTCTTACCGATTATAACAGAATCTAGATCTAGAAGGCTTTAAAAATAAAAACTCCATATCAAATGGGTGCTGGAACATAATTTGGTCATCTGAGCTGAAGCTGAGTTACCTGAATTATTGAAATAAGTTGTTTGTTTTCCTTTTAACTTAACTTTGCTTCAGATAACTTTTTTAAAAGATTTTTTTTTTTCAATAAATAAAAACAAACGCAATAATTTTGGGATGTTTTTAGTAATAAAAAATTACTTAATTTGTTATGGAATTTTTCTTGGGCCAACCTTCTTTTTTTTGCCATATCCTAAAAATATTTGGAATTTTTTTTCATATTTTTTAGGAAATATTTTATTTATGCGATACCGGTATGCATCGCCTTCACCATAGCGCCGTTTCATTTGGGAGCTTTTCATAAATTGTTTAGGGACTTTTTCAAAATTTTTGCGTGGCCTTTTTGGGGAATTTTTCTTACCTATTTATGGGAACTGTTTAATTGCGGTATTCTTTATTTTGTTTTTTTTTCTGGTGGGGGGTTGTTAATTTTTCATAGAGCCGTATAAAAGTGGGCTCCCAGGGAATAATGGTTCTTCTACAGAGAAGTTTTATATGGCTAAGAGATACTCTCGTACTCGTAAGGATCCAGGCATTTATGAGGTGGTGAAAAGCCGCTGAATAATTCCTGATATTCTTACTTGGCGGCAAATCTGGATGTGATGGTTGATAGTCACACTCACTACTCAATAACACGATTACAAATATGTGTGGCAACAAATACGTTTCTTTTCAACATTTTGCGAAATTTAATGTAATGCTTTTTCAAGACCACTCCATCATAGAGGATAAATACAATTTGGACTGACCCTATCGAAAAACCCTATTACTCATGCTTTGCGTAGATTTTGATGAAAAGAAGTTTTCCCTGGGTTAACCACGTAAAAGTCCGTAGCGATTGGCATACGATTTCAACGAGCCCATGAGAAGTCACAGCTGGCATTTTGACCGAATTTTGAGAAGAAAAAGGACAACATTTTGTAAGGCACTCTTCAAATGATTTGATCTTAAAATCGTTACTGAACACATTTTTTGCCACAGATATAGCTTAGAGTACTTCAGCCATTTTCATTAACTACTTGGTAATTTCGGTATTCGAAGTATTTTTGTCGCTCACTCCAATACAAGTGCATCCACTGTGGCCTGTGCCGCTATTTCGAAACTAAACTCTTAATCCAAATTTCGAAACAAAGCTCTTAATCCAAAAATATTAAAAAATTAAATTTAAAAAGATATAACAAATTAAATTGTATTAAAAGTGTCGCGTGCCTTTTTGCTTGACCACAAAAAAGAAAACCTAACCTGTAAAATTTACAGTCTGGCGCTTACATCGATTTTGATGTTAGGGCTTGATATGCACAAATCTACAAGCTTTTAAAATTTTTTTTTTTTGATATTCAATGGAAACAATTAATGTAGCCCCACTTTCCCCCGAGCTGTTCTTTCCGTCAAAATGACAGGCGGGAATTTCTTCTTCCGATTAAAAAAGGGATATTTTCGGAACAAGAACAGGCATATATATTTTTGTCCAGATATTTATTGAATATGAAATATAACAACAATTTATTGATGTGAATTGAGAACGTAAGAGTCGATTGAATCCGAAAACGAACAGGATTATCTGTTTTCGGCCGACAACAGCTACGCCCAAGAAACCTATACAGTACATCCGTTCTATAGATAAGCCTGAGGATTTTCTCCTCTTTCTGTGTAGAAGGCCTTTTGTTGGCTTAAAACCTCAAAAATTCCCTACGTTCAGTGTCAACCATTTGCAGTCTTAGAGAATATATATTTATTATACACATTTATCGCTACTCCCTTGTAGTGTAGACACAAGCACACGAAAACTTCCGTCATCCCTTAAAATAATATAAAACTCAACTCTGACCATAATCATGAAACAACCATATTTTGCGGCATTTTATGTAAAATTAAAATTACACGTGTCCGTCCTCATTCACCTGCAAAACCAACTCATACGTGTCCACATAAAAATGATTAATAATACAGTCATGTGTTAACATTCTACCTACAGTCCGTTTGGCCACGTTTAATTAAAAATATGTGGTAAACAATCAAATGCGAAAGCACATAAATACATTCGCCAGTTCCCCAGTCCTCCGTATGATGTCGTATTGTTTGTGCCATTATTTCAATTATTGTAATTACTGCAAAAACACTTGTGTTGCACAATCGACCACAACAAATTACCGACTTTATTACAATATCAGTTGCAACACACACATTCGTTTGTGCCTTACGTGTCCCGTCCGCCTTCTAAAACATTTACTGGTATTGTGGAAATAACAATTTCGCATACACTAAGTCATAGCTGAAATGTGGTGCATTTGAGAATGTAACAACTGGCAACAATTCTACATTGAAAAAAAATACTATTTTTGGCTTTGTTGTGTTGATGGGAGTCCTGTAATTGGAAGAGGAAACGGAAATGGAAAAGAAAAAGAAAACCACGAAATGCGCCCCAAAAATTTATTTCCAAAATGGTGGTCATCTTTTCACATTTTGGGGAATAATTTCATTTCAAACATATTCGCTTGGATAGATGATCCTGGGGTCCAGTTTCATAAATCTTTTTCCTTTTTTTAATGAAAATACTCTGAAACGAATTTGTGACCAAATGCTGGCAACAATAAAGAAAAGCAAAAGGAATTACAAATTCTATCGTACACAGCTCACTGATTGGAGAGATGTTCCCCGTCTGTTCCTTCAAGGAATATTAAGGGAAATAAGTAAGTAAAAGGAAAAATATTTTGCCATTTTATGTAACTTGCGGGCTTGCAAATAAAAAAAGAAAATGTAAAAAACCACAATGAATAAGGGCTACGGCTTGTAAAACTGGTATCGGCGAACTCTGCCATGTGGTTGGTTGTTAACCCAAAAATTCTTCGTCGGATAAGCATAAATAAAACACAACCACAAATAGAGAAAAATTAATAATGCCTGATGGAACAAAGAACAGAAGGGGAAATCCTAAAAAAAAAAAAACGAATCACTGTTTCATTGCCAACTAACCTGCGGCTCTCACCCTGTTTTACCATGAATGCAGTCCTCATTCTAACATCCCTTTTGGAATAACTACAGAAAAGCAAAATTAAATTGTGAACTAAAATGTTTCACCTGCGAAGCTTTTTATGTTCTTCGATAAATACACTTCTCATTACAATCAGAAAAGTAAGCAAATGCTAATTGAACGCTCCAGCCAGAAAGGCGTGGGACAACAACTACCACGGAAAGAGAAGACAGTGAAGACCGAGGCTCAGGTGGAAGGATCATGTGGAAGGATCATGTGGAAGAAGACATGCAAATCCTCGGTATCACAAACTGGCAAAGCCAATCACAAGACAGAAGTGCTTGAAAATTATTTAGTAAGTAGCTCAGGCCCACAACAGGTTGTAGAGCCAACCAAAGTAAGTATGTGAATCTGCTGCCTCCCCTAAAAATTATTAAGAGACGATACAAATTAATGTGCCTTAAATGGTTGCTGTTCATCTAAGATTCCAGCCAAAAAACAATAGTCAAGAAACTTTTCTGACTTCTCTACTGTACACAAGTGCTGTTATTTCCAATCTCGTCATAACATTTATTAATTTCTAATTACAATACAAAGTAAATTTATATTCCAATGTTCGGTGCAAGCGTAAACCGAGTGACACGGACCACTTGGCAAGAGACCAAAGCCTCGAATCGTTGATAGGCCAACATGCAACCAACTCGCCTACCGGGGCGATTGAATAATATTTCTGATTTTGCATTCGTCTTTCAGGAATTCTTGCATTTAACTTTACATTTTCTATTGCCTAAGAATATCATTTTTGGACGGTTTTCCATTTATTTGTACTCTAAATATCTAAGCTACATATGAACCAGCATAATCTCGTTCTGGCAGGGCCAACTAGAACAACAATTGAATTTAGAATTTGCCACCCTCTTCAGAGATTTTAAACTCATACATTCATGTGGAGATTAATTTCTTCCAATTTAAAATGTCATCCTATGTGAGGGACATTTGCCAAAATCTGCGGTTTAAATCACTTTTGCCTTTTGTTCTCGTCCAGTTGTCAGCCTTTGCCAGAGATTGAAAAGTTGTGGTGTGGAAAACACCGAATGCTCGCTTCTCTGCATCGTTTTTCTTTTTTTTTTAGTTAATGGAGTGCAACACACATCTGGTTGGCGAAGAGACCTTCTCAGCCACATGTTGTGCCTTGGGAAAGCGATTGTGTTGGAAATGTGTTTTCAATTTCCGTTTCCGTTTCCTAGTCTCAATAACGCATGCATTTTGGCCGTAGGCCAACATTGAATGTTATGCAATTTAAGTTTTAAGAATTATTTAAAGTTCAATATTAAACTAGTGTGGCTGAATGTGTTCTTCGTTGCAATTAAAATAAAATAATTAAACTGAAATGATTCGTTTTTCTGAGAAAATATTCAAATAAATAACCATAAATGTACATGTTCTTCTTCTCATTAAAGCCTTTCATTTGTATTCGAACAAAACCGATGAACGCATCGAGGACGACACACTGGCCGTAAAGTATGAGGATGGCCGTTGGTCCAAACCCTACTATGACTGTGGCGGCGGCAATATCTGGATGTTGACCTACACGGTGCCTTTTTTTGGTTATGAAAATGGCACATATCATTTCAAGTAAGTAACTGAACAAAAACCATTTCCATACATATTATCAATGGATGTTTTTCCTTTCCCCTGCATGAGGGGGGGAAATGGTTAATGGAAATACGAACCGTTGTTTTGATTTCTTGTTTTTTTTTTTTTTTTGGTTTGTCCTCTTAATTGTATAAATGTTGTTATTTAATCTGCGTTCAAAAACAAATTATTCAATTTGAATGTTTCCCTTTTTTAACGGTTGTAGTTGGGGATGGCGACGTGAGTTTAAAGTAAATATTGCTCTGGTTTATCCTACATAAAAAAAAAAGATGGTCCACCATCTGTATACATCATAATGGATTCTGCAGTCCATTATGATGGTGTTGGTGCGTTGTAATTCAATGTTGAATGGACGAACCATCGCAAAAGGGGCAATTACTCAGCTTTTATTTGAAGCAAATAACGACACAGCACTCGAGTGACGCTTTTTTTTAATTCGACTCTCTAAAGGGCAGTGCGTCGATAATTTAAATTACAACACGAGTGGCAGTGTGACCCGGACTGATGTACGCAGTTGGTGTAACTGGAGAGACCTTCAGTTTGTGAAAACCAAATGCTGTATTTCATTTCTGAAGGCAATAACAAATTTTGTTTAGAAAACTAACAACGTTCGAGTCCTGGACACGCTCCAGTTTGGTATGACATTTTATTGACAGCTGTCATTTTATTGACAGCTGTCATTTTATTGATTCATTTTCATGACAGCTGTCATTTTATTGACAGCTGTCATTTTATTGGCAGATGTAATTTTATTGACAGCTGTCATTTTATTGATTGGCAGATGTCATTTTATTGACAGATGTCATTTTATTGACAGCTGTCATTTTATTTGCAGTTGTCATTTTATTGACAGCTGTCATTTTATTGACAGCTGTCATTTTATTGACAGCTGTCATTTTATTGACAGCTGTCATTTTATTGACAGCTGTCATTTTATTGACAGCTGTCATTTTATTGACAGCTGTCATTTTATTGACAGCTGTCATTTTATTGACAGCTGTCATTTTATTGACAGCTGTCATTTTATTGACAGCTGTCATTTTATTGACAGCTGTCATTTTATTGACAGCTGTCATTTTATTGACAGCTGTCATTTTATTGACAGCTGTCATTTTATTGACAGCTGTCATTTTATTGACAGCTGTCATTTTATTGACAGCTGTCATTTTATTGACAGCTGTCATTTTATTGACAGTTGTCATTTGATTGACAGCTGTCATTTTAAGTTCCTCACGAATCCAAATACATATGTATGTATTGTTTTGTTCGAATCTCTATCGGACTAGGAGCACGCAACTACCGAGCACCTGTTGTGTGTGAATATCTTCGTGATTTTAAATTTACAACACGCTGTGCAAACTTCTTCCCAATTTTCTTTCTAAAACACCAACACCACCTCTAACAACCACATCCCAATGAATTGACAGAGAGTCCATGGAATGCACTCCATGATGAAAGGTAAAATGCTGCCAAACCTGACTGCACTACACCACAACCCACCGTGAAGGATATCATCAATCATTTCAAAGAATGGAAATTACAAAAACTGTTAAGTTTCTCCTTAATTGTGTTCACTAGTCCTGTGATGGACAATGTGCATTTATGTATGTGAGAGTGTTCGCTTATAAGCAATCCTTTTTCTGTGGGCAAAAACGATTTTGCTGCTTTAAGTTCACATTTCTTACAGCCGCATCCATTTTTCGTGTTTATGGCGCGTACACGTTTGTGTCTGACGTTCAAAGGCATTTTTCTGAATGTGAACCTTCACGTGTTTATGGCGCGTACACGTTTGTGTCTGACGTTCAAACGCATTTTTCTGAATGCGAACCTTCACGTGTTCTGTAGGTCTGTGGTCTGGTTTTCCCAGCCCATATTACATTTCATTTCGCTGTGACTTTAAATTTTCTTCTTCGGTTTTGCATACAAATGAGTTCACATGAATTATCAGATTTCACACGATAAGAATTCGTATTCACTGTCTCGGCTGTCTTCCTTTCTCCATCTGATTATTTACAGCACGCATGTGCTTAAAAGAAAACGGCTGATAAAAGGAAACAGAAGCAAATTAAGCAAATGCAATGAATCCGACGAATTGTCCGTAAAACATACGCTTCGATGCCATAGCACATTATACGAATCGACAGAATTCGATTCAGTTTTAAATACATCTACAATAAGTTTACGCTCTTTAATAAACAGACGCTTTATGTAATACCCCTTAAAATTGGAAATTCTTCATGGAAGCGTTGGAGTCGTCATTATTTTCAATATTTCGAAAAGGGACTTGTGCGAACTCATAAAATAAACCCGTAGACACTGGAAGTGCATATTAAATAGCTTGAGCAGATTTCCACATACTGCTACTGTCATAAGTTTTCCAGAAACAACATTTTCCTTTTCCATGCAATCTACAACGTACATGATATAGATAACCAACATTGTTTAATGTGTTCCCTCCGAAGTGTTCTGGGCTTACTTATCACGGCATCCTCGATTTTAATTTAGTCTATTTAAAGCGTGCGTACGTTTTAAATTCACGTTGAGCTACTTTATCCTTTGTATAGATTATAAGTTTCGAACACTTTTCCACGAAAGGAAATGGAAATATAATCTCAACCATAACCGTTGTTTGCTGTACTTAAATTTAATTAAAAAGAAGAGCAGTAGCGTGAAAAAATCCACCCACATTGGTATTCCATATTGGTAAAAGAATGGAAACAAATAACTTTTTAAATCGAAACTGTGTGATTTTCATTATAAATGCAACTTCAGGCGAACAGACAGACAATAGGAAGCGCAGACAGATGAATTGAGGGACGAACATCAAAATAGGATGGGAGGACCACAAGAAGAGACTGAACAGGATGATCGAATGATGAAGTCAAATAGAAGGATGAACCGATTGCGAAAAGATCTGATCAAATGACGGACCGAGGGCTATAAAGGTCTATTGAGAAATGGATGAGTAACAGAACGCACAGCATAAAAAATGGACAAATAAAATGATGGTGGACGAATGCTGCTTCCAGCTACTAGATTAGCTCGCTACGCTGCTCATATTCTGCTATTGCATTCGGCGATACTCAGGATGATTTATGTGAGTCCAGCTGTTGCTGCATGACTTGGAATAAAAGCTTGGATCAGCTGATAGATTCGATGTTTCGAAGATTGAGTTAGCTCAGGTATTCGGTGATAACTACGACTGGTTTTTCGGAATACATGAGTCGCGAATGAGAATGAGTCTCGAATGAGATTGAGTCTCGAATGAGAATAAGTCTCGAATGAGAATGAGTCTCGAATGAGAATGAGTCTCGAATGAGAATGAGTCTCGAATGAGAATGAGTCTCGAATGAGTCTCGAATGAGAATGAGTCTCGAATGAGAATGAGTCTCGAATGAGAATGAGTCTCGAATGAGAATGAGCCTCGAATGAGAATGAGCCTCGAATGAGAATGAGTCTCGAATGAGAATGAGTCTCGAATGAGAATGAGTCTCGAATGAGAATGAGTCTCGAATGAGAATGAGTCTCGAATGAGAATGAGTCTCGAATGAGAATGGGTCTCGAATGGGAATGAGTCTCGAATGAGAATGAGTCTCGAATGAGAATATGTGGCGAATAAGAATCTTTCGCGTATGGCAATGAGCCGCGAATGAGAATAAGTCACGAATGGAAATAATTTGCCAATGAGCATGAGTCGCGAACTAAAATGAATCGCTAATGAGAATGAGCGGCGAATGAGATTAAGTCGCAAATGAGAATGTGTAGCGAATTAGAATAATCCGCGAATGGGAATGAGTCGCCAATGAGAATGAATCTGGAATGATAATGTGTCGCGAATGAGTAGAAAATGAGAATGGGTCGCAAATTAGAATTAGTCGTGAATGAAAAACACAAAATGTAATTCCCATTTACGTTTATGAAATTGCTGTAAAACCAAACTAACAAAATTCCTACTTTCATAAAACGTACCTTCATCCGTTTTATATTTTCCTCATGAAAATGAAATTTGTCAGAATAAGCACATTTCAGATGCGCGCGGTGGCGCTATCCCAGATTATGGTACCGGGAACTTATGTTGTTTCATAAATGTATAGAAAGCTTTTCACATTTATTTCCCTGCAATCCGGCTTCATTCGTCGGAATTGATATTTGATAGTCATCAGCATCTGTTTGCTGTTTCAGTACAACTAAATCACATTTTTGGGTTTTTTTCAAATTTTGTTATTTTGTTGCAAGAAAATGTTATACGCACACATCGTTAAATTCATGCAATTTCCAAGAAGAACAACACAGATACTATTTGGATTATAAAACAAGTCGAAGATATTAAATGGAAGTTTATTTATCAAAATTCCAACTAAGCACACAAAACACGAATTCGTTTTCTTACAATTTGATTTCTTATGAAAAGTTCAATTTAACTTTATGTACGTTCTCCCAGAAAGAAGTGTGTACAAATGAATCCATCGGGAATGGAGTTTTCTGCATTTTTTGTTTTGGAAATTTTCACATCGACTCTGCATGTGCCATTTGCTAGATCCTGGCCCATTCGTTACGACTCACATGCCCCTTAATCATTTGCTACTGCACTCACTCACTCACATAGGATTGGAGCAAAAACAAACTATGAAATATTCAGCATCTCCCCGATGCCACATCATTTATTTTCGCATCATGAAGATGCATTGTTGTTACCCGCATAAACCATTTCCGGGAAAACTCATATTACTGACATTACAGATGGCACTAAGATGTTCTACCACATGATGAACAGTAGAACAAAGAAGTCAAAAGAAATTATAGAATTCTGCCAATGGCGATACCAATTTTTCCGGCGACCCAATTCAAGGCAATCGAATTGAAGCTGCTTAGTTCATACATTCCAATTCATGGCAAATAAGAATGAGTAGCGAATGAGTATGAGTCGCGAATGGGAATGAGTAGTCAATGAGAATGGGTCGCGAATGACAATAAGTCGTGAATGCAAATAAGTCATGAATGAGAATGTGTCGATAATGAATCTCGAGTGATAATAAGTCGCTAATGAGAATAAATCGCAAATGATAATGAGTTGCGAATGAGAATAAGTCGCGAATGAGTCACGAATGATAATGAGTCACAAATGATAATGACTCACGAATGATAATGAGTCACGAATGATAATGAGTCACGAATGATAATGAGTCACGAATGATAATGAGTCACGAATGAGAATGAGTCACGAATGAGAATAAGTCGCGAATGAAAAGGAGTCTCAAATGAGAATCAGTCGCGCATAGGAATGTGTTGCCAACAAGAATGAGTGTCGAATGATAATGATACTCGAAAGTTGCGGATAAGAATGAGTTGCGTTTCTGCCCATGTTAACTATCGAATAAACACAAAATGTAATTCTCATTCACGTATATGAGATTAAATATATTTGAATTTGCATTTATTTATAGACTGATGGTGTGTCATGCAGATGAACGCAGGAGCGGACAGATAAATGAACTGAGGGTTTGAGGAGAAGTAGACAAACGGACGGACAGAGTGATGGACGGATGGAGTCATGGACTGAGCGAACACAGGCTCGGATAGAAACGCACACAGACCAACTGTGGGGTGAAGGGCGAAGGAATGCAGGGAAACCGACCTCTGCCCAGTTCATTGAAACTGAGTATTTTCAATGATTTTGCTAATTTCATACATTCTAATTCATATATTTTTTTTTTTTTTTTTAATATTATTGTTAAGTATGTCCATGCATTATCTTTATTTTCCACCAGTCGTAGTCCAGTTCGAGCATACTGTGCCTGTCGTGGTATGGTTTTTGTGAGATTACTGCCGTTGCAATAAGTAATGGTCGCAACTGCTAAAAATGGGAGGTGGAGGAAATAAATAAAAAAGCAGAGCCATATGTTGGACACGAGTATTAAGAGAAAATGGCATTATACAGTGTGAGCATTTTTGGCATGTAGACTTTTCGGGCTTTGAGTTGTCCAGTTGTTCTTGGTCTTGGTTCATACCACCGATGTCTCGATGTGGCCTGACTGTGCCTTCCTTGGTGGTTGTCTTCCAAAGCCTTTCTGGCCATTATGTTTGGCTTCATTCGACCAACATGACCCAGGCATCGTAAGAACAGATACCATTAAAATTACTTAAGAACAGCGGAGTACAACCCACATTTCGACAATTGAATTGTATAAATGTATTTTGCTTTAGAGAACACTATCTTACTGCTAAAGTCGCCAGATGGAAGTAACCGCCGAAAAATGTTTGATGGTCTTCCCAGGTTTCGAACGAAAGTTCTGCAGTGTGATAGTCGCCTACACTATCTATTACACCACTGGTCTGTCACCGTATTCTATTATACCACTATCCACGAAGATATTGCAAGTGCCGACTTTTTAGATTGATGCTTTACTCGCTGTTAGAATTTCCTATTCAAATCCTAAATCACCGTCATGCAATTATTCCGATACTTCTCTGCGTCTGAACAGATAATACTTCCCTTTTGAGTTTTGTAATCATTGCCCACACCCAATTTCCATCATCCCTAATCAGATTTCCCCCCACTCTTTTTTTTCTTAGAGTATCCATTCAATTCTCATCGTTACTAGAAAGCAAAAAAGGAAGAGAAAAAAAACAGAATTGCTTTTCGTTCAGCATCAAATAACTGGAACGCTGTGTGTCATCCATATGTGACTTTCTAGCAAATGAGCAGCATGTTCTCCTCCTTCCTCATCTCAACAAAAACAACAACAAAAAAGTTTTAAAAAAAAAAAAGAATTCTCAATGGAACAATGTTTGTCGGTTGGTTTTGTGCTGATTTTAATTAATTAATTGTAACTTTAGATTGTTACATTAACATTAGCGTATCATCAACCCGTAACAAAATGAAAAACTTTTGTGAAATATTTTGTTTATGTTTTCATTTCAAAACATATTAGACATACACAAACACACACACATTATAGCTGTATGTGGTATTAAAACTTTGTCTTCAAATGAATATTACATTTTATGTTAATGCAACAGACCATTGGAAACAGTCAGCGACAAGTGAAATCGCTCATACCCTACATTTATTACAAACATCATAGGTTTGCCACTCCAAAATGTCAGTTTCCGCATTGGCCGTATCGATTTTGAAAGTCACCATAAAATCGTCTTATGCGAATTGCTTAAAAAATCACTGGGGCTTGTAACGAAAAGTATTGGCAGAATATGAAGCTAGTTGAAGATGAGTTTGCAGGCAACGTTTCTATCACTAATATGCCTTCCAAGTTATAGTTTCGACAGACGACAGCTTTAATTTAGCAGACTTGATTCAAAATAACTTGTGCATTATCCCATGTAGCTCTATGCAAAATGCCTCAAAATCTCATAATGACAAATTCCCCCCAAAAAAATAGGGAGTTTTTCATAATTTTTGGTTAAAAATTTCCCAATTTTTTTTATTTTTGGGGAATTTTGGGTATTTTCAGTAGAAGTAAATCACAGAAAGGGTTTTGAATCACAATTGAATTGACAAGTAGAAACTACGACATTACTAAACGAACGAAAAACTCTTCAACAACGCATTGAAATTATTAAAATTCACTACAAAAATGGTGAAAATCTTGCAGTCACAGTTCGCAAAACTAAAGCATTTTTGGGTCGTCGTGAATAACCTGTTCGGATCGCAATACAGAAATTGGCTGTTGGGACAAGTTAGTGATGTGAAGAATAAAACCTGTGCCCGTCGCTCAAGAACAACTGAGAATATTGCTGCTGTATCCCAAAGTGTTAAAGAAAACCCAGGTTGGTCCATTCCTCGTCGTTCTTTGGAAGAGGACATTTCACAAACGTCTTTACACCGTATTTTGCATAAAGACTTGGGTCTTAAGGCTTATAAAGTTCAGTTAACACAAGAACTCCGGACGGCCGATCATCAACAACATCGTGTCTTTGCTGATTGGATCCTTGAAAAGCATGAAAATGATCCGGAATTCCATCGAAAAATCATCTTGACCGATGAGGCCCATTTCCACCTCGGTGGCAACGCCAACAAGCGAAATCGTCTCATCTGGGGCTAGGGAAAACCAAGAATTACTGTTGAGAAACCTCTCCATTCTCAACGTATGACTGTTTGGTGCGGTTTATGGTCCGGCGCTACGTGCCACACAAGCAACGAAACCATTGCTCTTTTGCGGGAAACGTTTCCGGCCGTGTTATCTCTCGAAGAGGTGATCACAATTGGCCACCGAGATCTTGTGATTTAACACCTTACGAGTCCTTCTTTTGCGAGTTCTTCGACGTGAAAGATAAGGTGTACGCCAACAGCCCAGCATCGATTCCAGACCCCAAAGATAGAATTCATGAGGCTATCGAGGACATAGGGCAGCCACTTTGCGATTTGGTTATGGAAAATTTCATGAAAAGGATATGGTCCTGTAATCGTGGTCGTGGTGGCCATTTGTCTGATGTTGTTTTTCATTATTAACGGCATACCTTCCTTTTTATTATGAAATAAACATCCGATCAATTATCTCAACAAATTCCATTTTCTTTGAACTCCAAAATAACACCTCTTGTTGAAAAACCATGTATTAATCGCGCTATTTTTTTTGGATAATGTTGTTCTTTATCCGAATAGTAACTCCTCCAGAGATAAATATCCAGTCCATCTCTGACAGTCCATCTCGAGAAAGCAGCTTTGAATTCCAACACATAGTAAGACGTTGTGTTATTCACACAAAGCTTAATAAAACCTCCATTCATCCTCTACACATCGACCTCACTAGAATCCAAACTACCATTTAATCCCTTCTAAAGTCTATGTAGCAGAATCCAGACATTGTACCGGTTGATGTCTGAATAATACACCGACAAAGACAAAGAACTGACAGTAGGTCGAAAAGATAGAATAGACTATTTTTTTGATTGACCTACAGTTTAATTTGAATAATACAAGTTAAACAAGTTATCAATGTCAAAAGCATAAGCCATAACACCAACATGCCATAGCCAATTCCCCAGGTGAAAATAAAGCCAATGTATCGTTCAATTTATGCTCATTTCGAGTCAGAGATGAAAAATTAGACGGCTAATGTTAATAGGCTAAAACCCACCACCCCCCCCCCCCCAAGAAACACATATAGTGTAATATGACAATTTCTTCTATGTAGCAAATGTATCACTTACTAAATGTGGGGGGGGGGCACGTTTTTTTGGAACGTTTTCTTTATTTTAAGAGCTTATAAACTTTGTGATACGGGTTTTAAAACCTTTTCATAACACCGTGTTACACACATTCTGTCCTATGAAACAAATTTACTTTTTCGGAAAGGGGATAAAAAATAAAAATACAAGTGTATCGGCGATTTTCATGTACACGTCAGAATTTTTTTTTAAGTTTGAAGTATAAAGCTCGTAGTGGCATGTGTGAAAGCCTTTGGACCGATTTTTATCCCTTTTTCAGTGATCCAATCGAGCTGATTTTTTGCAGGCAGACTCGTGGAAATGTCTGTATCACGTCAAATTTTTTAAAAACAATTTTTATCAATTCTCAGATTTTCCCCAATTTTTATTATTTTTGAAAAAAAAAATATTTTTTTCACTTTTCTTAGCATAACTTGAAGAGACTCCAAATTTTTAAACTACTTAAGAGTTACGAAAAAAAATGTTTTTTGAACTGAAACACGATAACCATTTAAAGAAAAAAAAAATTTAGGAAAATCTGAGAATTGATAAAAATCTATTTTTTAAAAAATTTGACATGATACAGACATTTCCACGAGTCTGCCTGACGTGTACATAAAAATCGCCGATACACGTGTATTTTTATATTTTCCCCTATTTCCGAATATGTGCATTTGGTTCATAGGACAGAAAAAAATCTATTTTTTGTAACACGGTGTAATTTTATATCCCTTGAGCACTCGTGGTATCACATAATTGAGTGGCCATATCGGAGACTAGCAAAGTTATTCGAAATTAAACTCGGCGATGTATGATATTGTGAATTCCTTTACAAATATCTCTTATATCACAGGTGTGTGTGTGCCAAGGATTTGCTCATCCATGTTGATGCTCAGTCACTTTATATGGTGGAATAGCCGTACGCCAGAATGTTAGATTATGGGTAATGGGCTTTGGCATAGATGTGGCAAGGGACAAGTCTATGACCGTATGCCTAAAAGACTCAATGTAACTGAATTTTATTGTACAGTAAACGAATGTCCTTTAAGTCGAAGCCCTTCTAGTGGCTGTTAGGTAGACAAATTCCCTTAAACATTTTTATAAGTAATTCCATAACTCAAAGTCTCCGTCGAACTTTTCAACTAGATAATGGTGGTTTGACTGTAAGGTTCTAGTTTGTCAGGTAGTTCCACTAAAGGAACCTTTTTGCACTTGGTCAAATTTTGCTCATTTACAGGCCGCCATAACAAATCTTTAAATTTTTTTCTCCAAAATATCCTTTCTACAGAGGTACCAGCCAACAAGGATATTTTATTTTAGAATTAAATCACAACCTACACATAAGAATTCGACAGTCGTCGAAAAAAAAAATGCTTATCCCTTGACAAGTTTTCGAATTACCCCGTCTCTCTTCTTTAAGGACTAATTCCTATAACAATTTCCATATTTAATTTCCTCTAAATACATGTCAAACCCAATGACAAACGGAGTAGTCTTGCCGCTTTCCAAGAAGGGACATTTAAAAGCGGTAACAAAACACTTTGAAACGCACTCAGAGAGAAAGCTGAACTATGGCAACACAAACAAAAGAACAATTACAAAGTATGTTTTAAGTGGGTTCTACTTACTCTTCATGTGTGTTCCTCTCAGCGTGTGAGTGTGTGTACATCGGTTTGTTGTTAGAATTTCCCAAGCCAGTATGTACACACATATACATATATGTACATACACACATCCTTACATTGTGTGTGTGTGCGTTTATGTACAAGTGTGTCTACGTGTGTGGAAACAAAAAAAAAAACATGTTTGTTTTTCAAATTAAATTAAGCGTTAAAAAACAAAAGTTAGCGCAACAAGAGGCATCTTGTATTCCCCTCTAACCGCCCCACAAAGGACTAGTAAACAGCATATATGCCCTGGCTTTTGGGGGGTGGGGGTTCACTTCAAATGCTATTTGAAATATTTCCCCCAAAAAAGGGTACAAGAGGTTGATTTGACTTTTCCGTTTGAGGCACTCGAAGTAAAACAAATTGCCTGATTTGTGTTTTTATTACGAAATCGCCACTTTTGCCAGTCGGGAAGGTAAACTAAAACACTTAAATCTTTTTCATGGTTTCGTGTTTCTGTTGTTGTTGTTCTTCTTCTTTTTCTGCTTTCTTGTAACATTCATCCAAGTGCAGTTTTAGCATTTTAGTTTGGTTTCATTGTTAATTACAAAATAGTTTAAAGTTTGAAGCAGCACATCTGGAAAGTTTGACCGGAGAGTTTACGTTTCATTTAGTCGTCACTTAAGTCCATTAGAGTCTATTAAATTTGATGCGGGCTGTTGCATGTGCAGTTGTATTCTCTATTGAAGCCGTATCTTTTGTTAAATTTGATTGTAAATGAATGCACGGCATGAGGTCGACTATGGAGTGCTAAGTTGGAGGAGGGTGGGGGGTGGTAACAACAGTTTAAAGCTCTTGAATTAAATAACACCAAAACAATAAATCCATTTTTTGATAGTTGATAGTAATAATTAGGCCAATAAAAAGTTTATTTAAAATTTCACCCAACGTTTTGTGAAATATTTTTTGACTTCTTCAGGGTTTTCGTTTATTTTCAAACTGGAACTGACTTCAGTTTTTGCGGAAATTACATAAAAACATTTTTGTTGCAAATTGTGACACACTAACAGTTAGCAAAGCGACAAATCGAAGAAAACCTATACAATTTATTTTTGGCTGAACTTTTTTCTTAATTCTGTTTTGGATTTGCTTCCAGAAGTCATATGAACGTATACGTTGACTTTTCCGACGTCGTTTGATTTCTTTTTTTATGTTTTTACTTCAATCTTGTTGATTTGTAACAATGTCAAAAAGTAAAATGTGTAAAATCAAAATGAAATTAAAAAAAAATAATCATATATTTGCGACTTTTTTTCTACTTTGCGATCATCATCTACAAACTTTATAATCATGGTTTTAACATCAATCAAAAAGTCATTGTGTACCTCGGGTCTAACAACAGAAGACGTAAGCATTTCAGTACAAATAGTAGGCCCACACACTATTTTTCTGGGAAATGTCAAAAGTAACTTACTTATTTCGCTTAATATTCCATGGAGAAACAGTCGGGGAACTTGTTGTTTGTACCCATGTCTGGGCTTGATATCCAAATGCAACAAATTCCATCCACATGGCCGGTAGTGGTAGCTCCCTGTGACCAGTAGTGATTGATCCTATCCGAAATTTATAGTCCAAAAATATTTCAATACCTAAATGAGGCGCTTCAAGTAGAAATGGACCAGTCGAGAAAATTGCGATTTCGAGATTATTGGCTTAGAGCATCTTAATATATATTTACCCTCGACACTGATTCACTGACTCTGTCACGCAGTACGTAGGAATTTAAATAGGCATTCTATAATTTTCTATAAATAATAATAAAAAAAATGATATTTTTTTTTTGTACAGAAATTGTGTTTTCCCCAAATTTTTTTTTTCCAAAATTTTTTTTTTCCAATTTTTTTTTTTTTTCCAAATTTTTTTTTTTTCAACAAAATTTTTTTTTTTCAACAAAATTTTTTTTTTCAACAAAATTTTTTTTTCCGCAAAATTTTTTTTTTTCAACAAAATTTTTTTTTTCAAGAAAATTTTTTTTTCAACAAAATTAATTTTTTGAACAAAATTTTTTTTTTTTTCAAGAAAAAATATTTTTTCAACAAACATTTTTTTCCACAAAAATTTTTTTTTTTCAACAAAATTGTTCTTCCATATTTCAACGGGCGCCATAGGCGCATTACAACTTACTAGTTCCATAATATTTACATACCACCACAAAAGCTTGCGCACCCTGTATAATACAGAGTTTTCCAACAAGAGGAGTTATTTTGGTATTCAAAGAAAAATTTAATTTTTTGAGATAAATAATGATGGATGTTTATTTCATAATAAAGAAGAAGGTATGCCGTTAATAATGAAATAGAACATCAGCCAAATGTCTGCCACGACCACGATTACAGGACCATATCCTATTCTCAGTTGTTCTTGAGCGACGTGCATGGGTTTTATTCTTCACATCACTAACTTTTCCCAACAGCTCGAATTTTTCCAGCAATTTCTGTATTGCGGTCCGACAAGGTGCTTGACGACGACCGAAAAATGCTTTAGTTTTGCGAACTGTAACTTCAAGATTTCGATCATTTTAATTTTAATAATTCCAATGCGTTTTTGAAGAGTGTGTCGTTCCATTTTTAGTAATGGCGTAGTTTCTACTTGTCAAATGTCAATGAATAAAAGCTTCCAAAGTGACAGCTACCGAAATATCGTGTGATTCATAATAACACCTCTCGTTGGTAAAACCTTATTTGAGGTACCCTGAGTTCACATATCAGGCATTTTTTTAAGAGCTTGTGCACTTAAAACGATTCGACAAGACAGAAATATAGTTAGAATGTATTGTTGTTATGGAATTTATTTTTTACCTCGAGATCAAATCATTTTCACTCGTTAACCGATACGTAGTTTTTTCAGCTTGGCCCTAGCACTTCTATATGCAAACATATTGGTCAATATGTTAAATTAAATCACTTAGATGACTATTAAACTCTTTTATTTCATAAGCTGCATGTTTGTTTTTGTTTCTAAAAACGAGTTGGTCCTTTATATCGTTCGCCGCTGGAAACTCCAGCAACGGGCAGGTGCCATTGAACGGAGATTTTCATCGAAGTTAGCTAATCCTTCGACATAATGAAATTATTATGAGCTTATGCAAATGTAAGATTTGATAAACATTTTGAGACCTTCCCAGGCGCCAGCCGTACTAAGCCCCTCATTTGTGTACTGGAGGGTGAAAACTTTTCGCAACGTAATCCGTTTTCTATAATTCTTAATGATTTTCGTCGTGTTTGTTTGCATAATCGTTTTTGTTTTCTGCTTCTACAGTTTTTGTTCGCCTTTTCTGGCAAATGTTTGTAAAGAATAAAAAAAAAATCAAAGTTTTCAATGTTCGTTTTAGTCCTTCTCATTCTCAGCCTCGGCTCATTCATGTTTTTTTTTTAGTTTGGCTGCGTGCGTTTGTTGGTGTTAGTATTACTTATGATAATATGCTTAAAATGTGTCAGTGTTTATGTTGCTTTTTCTCTTGTTGTTTACGGATTTTCTTCGTCTGTGTGCGTGTGTATGCAAAAGTTAATAGAGCTTTCTTGTAAAAGTTGAAAAGAAAATTGTCAATTTGTAGAGACACAAAAATAGTGTGTGAGTGCATTAGTGTACATGCATGTGCCTATGACTGTGTGTGTGTGTGTTTGTGTGAGGATAAAATTGTTAACGTATAATACCATTTGCTTAAGTGCTGACAAGGTTTATTACACCCGCACCAATATACACGTACGTACACTGAGTGTTAGAGATAATCAAACTTATTAGGCAACGCACACATATCCAGTGCGGCGGCAGTCACTGAAACTGATGCAAACATTTGAAAATGAATACGATTACTTAAGCGAAATGTACAAGTAGTTGTCGTAGTACAGCGTAGTACTGTTAAGGTGTATTTCTACAGTAGGCGACTTTGGTTGGGATAGTTTAATCGAAAGCGAACCCGAGTGCTTTTCATGAAGAAATACAATGCATATAATTTAATGTTATGGCCAAGAATGTATCTTTATTATAAAGATAAGGGTTTGCAATTATGTTTTAAAAATCAAAAACGTCGCGGCTAGCTCAAATAAATTCCATCCGAGAGGATCAATTTTCGACCACTTTTTGCACCGTTTGGGGCCGTATGTCAACAATAATGCGCCGAATATTCACTTCCCAGGCGTCAATGGCGTCAGACTTATTTGCTTAGACAAGCGACTTCACATGACCCTTCAAAAATAGTCCAGCGGTGTTAAAACGCACGATATTGGAGGCCACGAGATAATGTGCTCACCAAAAGTTTCGTTTAATAAATTAAATTAGTTTAAATTAAATTAAACTAGTTGCAACCAAAGGTCTTCCACATCAACATCCTCCGATTCAGTGACGAAAAAGTCATTAATCACGGCACTATGGCGTTCCCCACTAACTGTAACGTTATGGCCGGCTTAATTTTTGAAGAAATATGGACCAATGTTTCCCTCTGCCCATAGCGCACACCAATCAGTGACCTTTTTAATATTTAACGTCGTCTCAACAATGTCTTGTGAATTTTCATTACTCCACATGCGACAATTTTGTTTATTACCACACCCATTCAACCAAAATGGGATCGGTGGCCATTATTTTGGTAATAAAGGGTTTTCTAATAAGAGGTGTTATTTTGATCGGATTGATAAATGATCGGATGTTTATTTCATAATAAAGAGGAAAGTATGCCGTTAATAATAAAAAACAACATCAGCCAAATAGCCACCACGACCAGGCTTACAGGACCATATCCTTTTCAGGCAATTTTCCATAACCAAATCGCAAAGTATCTGTCCTATGTCCTCGATACTGCCTGTTTCCATAAAACGAATTTGTTCGTTCGTTACAAATCCTAAATATTGTAAGCGTTATAAAATGGGTTTCAGACATTTTTCAATTCTGGTTTTCAAATATATGTTTGATATCGACAAATGGAACACTAGTCCTAAAGAATAAGCTCGGATTATTGGCAAGAATACATTTTATTGCGCCTTAAATTTTGACAATTCGTAACGAACGAACAAAATCGTTGTATGGAAACAGGCAGTTAGTTTTAGGTGAAAACAATTCAAATTCGTATTTATTTTAATATGGCAACAACTTTTGTTTTAAAATTTGTCATTGACAATTGAAATCCAAAAACCAATTTGATATACTCACACGTTTGGTTTGAATTGTATATGTATATTGTACGTATGTTTCTGATTCATACATCCATAAAGTGGCTTCCTGAAAAATTACCCCCAATACACAATGGCCCCAACACAATAAATGGCAAATTTCTGTCGTTGTTCTCTTTTTGGCTCTAGGGTAAGTTTTCAGCGTTTGAATACAAAATGGCCATTACATGGTTTATAAGCATTAATGTTTATAAATATAAACCATATCCATGTCCACAATTTGCAATCTATTTCCATAAAATTGTTTTGAAATTGAACACAACAACTATCATTGCCCGACACAACTAAAAGAGCTTTTATTTCAAACCCCGAATAGCTAATTGTTGTTATTGCCATGAACGTTGGTACTATAACAAAAAAATAGCACGGTTATCATGTTCACGTTCCTTGAAAGGTGTTAACTTGGCAACGGAATGCTGTATTAAGACATCGATGGCAGACCAATGATATCGAGCCTTATCCGCAAAAAAAAAACATTTTAGAGGAGAGTATTCTTTTCTGGTCAAGCAGAAGACCCTGTGACGCATAAATGAATTTGCTATAAATTTGTAAACAAATATTTTTAATTTTTTTCTTCTTTTCCCCCCTATTTATAGTTTATTCATTATCGACTTGATATATGTTGTCTATAGGAGATCCCGGTGTATGGGGATTCTAATCCACAGGGTTTTCACACTCCTGGCTATCACACTCTCTCATATACCATTTCCCATGGGCCTTGTGGTTCGTATAATTACTCATGTTGTCTTCCAGAGCCAACAACATTTGATTTGAGCAATTCACCGCCTTGGTGAAACTAAGATCGCGACTCTGGATATTTTCAAGGCATTCGAAAGGGTCTGGCACCGTGCAATCATATCGAAACTTATGGCATTTGTTGGCGATAATACTTTGTGTCAATTTGTATTGAGTTTTCTCAGAGCTGTTGTAGGTGGGGTCACATCGAACTAGGATAAGTTGACCGCTGTACTGTCGCCAAGTTATCTTTTTTCCCTTCTCCATTTCTTCTTTGGAATTAACGATCTGTTGGCTCAGACTGTGAATCCAATCTATTCACTTGCGTTTGACAGACACCTCATGTGATTGTCGGCCAAGTCGTCTGTAAATCGTGGACAAAAGGCGAACGATGACTGATTGAAAGAGGCCTTCAAGTGTATAGACTTTCTGAAGCGGTTCCTAATCTTAGGTCGTGCTTGAAATGGAAGTTAATACCCAAAATCATTTCAATTAAACTGAAACAATTTTTCTAACTTTACTTCAACTGACGTTGAATATGTTCCTCCATTGGATCGAGTTTATGATTTCATGAAATTACAATCTGATTCTATCATTTGATTGATTTTACTTTGCCGATTCAAACAAATTTGGCCAAAATGACATTAGATTAATTATTCCCCAAATAAAGTCAGCACTATTTTATCATTTTCTTTGATGAGAAAGAGATCTCACATTTGGAATTATATTCATTTATACCGTACAAACGATTGCCTGACTATGCTGTTAGTTTTATACAAAAAAAAACCGGATATGAAAAGGACATCCAGCAACTGCCATCAGCTGGTTGTGTGGCAATAGAAACCAAAATTCTCCAGCAAATAAATCCGAATAATTTGTACATCATTTCCTAATTATTCTATGGCAAGCGTTGCTATCAGTTGCAACTGCTTAAGCCGTTAAGGTAATGTTCAACTCATGCCGCATCGTAACACAGGGCCATACACTGTACGGCGGTGTGAAGTGTGGGCGGTGTCGAAGTAAAGTGGGGCGATGGAATAGTAAATTAGAAACGTTTGTTATTCTCTACAGCACTAAGTAAGTGTACATCTCTATCACCGCCAGCAGGGCTGTCTCATCTAACACCACCACCAGCATCATCCTCATCCTAATCGTCATCTCTTCACTACAAATAAGACTGACGGCAGCAGGAATAAGTAATTTGTTGTCATTTTCAAAGGAAACGAACTTAAGACACCAACTGAACGAAAGCCAAACATAATGTTCTGTGTACTCGTAATGAAACCAAAAACAACACCAGCTAAGAAAGACAATAACAAAAGCTGAGGAATATCATAATGTATCTGTAAGATGGAAATAAAATGCTGAGCTCAGGTGTGCTTATGTACGTACGATAATCAACATAATAATCGTAATAGCTAAACAAATACCAGTACACGGCTCCACGGCTGCTCACACATAGACAGCACAACAGCTTCTTACCAAAAACAAACCAGCAGCTCACTTATACGTGTATCCGTTCCATATCTCTTACGTTTACTCCTTCCATAGTGCCCGATTCACAGTGGTTGCAAACAAATTACAAAAATGCTGAATAAGCTTTATTTGAGAAATGATATCCTAAGACTTTAGAAGTATGCTCTGTTAATTTGTGTGTCGTGGTATTTATCGTCAAAAGCCTTTTGTCGAAATGTTCGATTCATCTCGACCCGACTTCACCCCATTCGGATATCGTAAAAATCTACATCACCTACAACCTGACAAAAAAAACTGCAATATATGGGCAAAGGCGGCTCTATGAAAAATGACAAACAGTTAAAAACGAAAGATTGTCCCAAAAAACTCATACAAAAATTGTGGCATTTTTCATTATGGGTTCTATTCATAATGTTTTCGATAACATTTTATTTCTTGTTTTTGAAAAAAATTTCATAAGAAAAAATCGCCAATCTCGTATCAGATTTTTTTTGGGAATACTTCCTCTTTTTTTTTGCATTTTGCATTTGGGGAATTTTTTTTATAGTGGTTGAAAGTTTCCACAATTCCCAGTTAACTTTTGGTGATTTCTCGATTTAAAGACTTCATGTTGGCCTTTTTGGGGAATTTTGATATATTTTGCTGAATTCTTCATTTGGGGAATTTTGTATTTGGCACATTTATCATAGAGCCGGCAAGGGCTTCAAAGATGTCTTTGCCGATCCTGGACCTGGTGCTCATGATAGGGGATAGTATGCTATCGCACTCTATTGTCTCCCTTCAGCATCCTCGGATAGGGGGGTTTGTATCGCTAATCAATAAACATTTCAATGTTATCGGATCTTCGGATATCCCTCGTCTATTCCCTGATGTTAGGACTTTCAGCAGTGATACGCTGCTATCCAGGGACTCTCATCCGTCCATGGTCAAATGGCCAGTTGAACGGACAAAACACTATAGAGAAAATTCTTTCTTCAATCGAACTATTCGCATGCGAAGTTTACTCCCTGCAAGTGTTATTCCTGTCAGCTGTGACATTCTCAAATTTAAGACAAATGTCAACAAACACTACAACCTCTTTCGTCCTTCCAATATCGTCCTTCCAATTAAAAACAAAAATTATATCAACCTACAAATCTGCTAAATATTATTAAACTCTAACCCGAAAAAAATCTAACAAAAACAATTTCCACATATTTTTCTTAACAAAGCTGTTTTAATTTTTTATGAATACAGGGGCGAATGTTTCAAATTTTTGTTAATTTGCCTTTGAACAACGAATTATGAATTTTAACAAAATTACAAACCGGTAGCAATGTTTTTTTTGTTTATTTTGGGTACGCCAATTTCTCAGTGTTGATTGATTTCAATCAAAGCTATTGGATTAGTCCAGTTTGAAAGCACTGTGCCTTCATTCCTCCATCCATAAGTTACTGAATAGAATCTCCTGAAAACTACCAGCAATCAGCAAAAACAACTGCACAGCTGCCGGGATGGCATTAAGCCCTCAAATTGTATACACGCTCTGAATGTAATAATTCCACAAAATAAATATATGTGTGTGTGTGTGTGTACAATATTCATATCGACATATTATGTTACTTTCACCAACTTAAAGTGGCTTAGAAAAGTTTTACGATAGTACTCTTAGTTGGAACGCCATCAGGTTTTCCGATACCACCACAACTCTCTACATCTCTCTCGCTCTCTCTAGTACATGTTCGCACAACAACGTAAAGAAAACATATTCCTTTCAGCCGCGGGCATGTGTTTCTACTCCGAGCATATGTTACCGACGAGTCAGGGAGTCGGGGACCGACTTGGATACGTCCTCTCTCATATTTGTCAGCTTATGCCAAGTTAATAAAAAACAAACAGAACGTACAACATAATTTTCGGTTTAATACTCCTCTATACGTAAATAGTGCAGAGAATAAATGTTGCTGGTTGATTAGTTTAATGACCATAATGGGGAGGGGGTGAGGTGATGTTGTGGTATGTGGGTTATGGTTAAAAGCGTCAGCTTAACTCTGCCGCTACTCACAAGTTGAAGGACGCCATTTATTTTGCAAAAAAAAAAACAACACAGCGTCTTTGTTTTGATAAACATTTTTTTTTATGGTGCAAAGAAATTGTTTGCTCTTCTATAAATAAATGGCTGTTGACAAGGCAGTCACAGAGGCACCGGCCCGGCACCAGTTACCATTCCTGTGCGGTTGAATCTTCCAGACTAGGCCATCGAATATTGCGTCGCAAATATGTCACTATGTTTAAGTGGTTGGCAATAAGGTCAGAGGGAGGATGATATTGTGGTTGGATGTTTAATGTCGGCAATATAAACAACAGATTCCGGATTAGGAGGCCGACTGTCACCGACACTGGAAAGGTAATGTAGGGGCGATTGTCCTCATAACACATATGTTTGCTCGCCTATGGATAATCTGAAGGTCATCTTAATGTCTTCTCAATCCTGAAGAACTGACAATCTAATCAAAGGACGATAGTTCTATATTTATTTGTTGAAAACGACACAATGTCCGAACATTTGATGGACGGATATTCAATATTTATAGGCTGTTTTATTGGAGAAAAATGATTGATCGGTTTGGCAAAGAAATGCCTAGCTTCTGTTCTTGCGATTTTAATTTTAGTTTTCAATTCAATTCTTTCAGTCCGGCTGAAGAACGAATTTTCTCTATAGTGCGTCGTCCGGTCAACCGGCCATTTGACAATGAACGGATGAGAGACCCTGGATAGCCGGGTATTCCGGCTAAATGTTCTAACGTCAGGGACCAGACGACGGATATCTTCTGAACAGATACCATTAAAATATCTATAGAACAGCGATATACAACCCACATTTCGGCGATGCTGTAGGGAGACAATAGAGCTGGATACCCTACCATTCCCTATCATCACCACCGCTCTCCTCTGTACACGGTCCAGAAGCTTCAAAGATGTTAATGGAGCCCCTGCCCATATATGCGAGTTGTATTCCATTTTAGGCCAGATGTATGTGGTGTAAATATTTACGAGGTCAGATGGGGTGAAGTATTTCTTGCACCGCTTTAAAAAGCCTAAACACTTGAATGCTTCTTTCGACACTTCGAATATATGGCTAGCCCAGCGAGCATCACCCTGTATTTTCATGCCCAGAACATCAAGACTATCTGATACGTCGATATCCACACCACCCATAGATATTGACTACGATGCTGAATCGGTGGAACGTTTTTGTGGCAACAAACAGCAGGAGTTCTTTTCCTGTTGCTATGGCCAAAATATTTCCGTATCAGCTAATTTGAGGGGGAATAAACCCTATCAATTGCCTTAAAAAGTTAGTAATAAATTGTATTTAAGCAATAATGGTAAAAAAAATTTGCTTCTTAAAAATATGAGAAAATTACCAATCCTTTTTTTTGTGTTTTAATGTCAATTTGCAGAAAAAACGTATGAAACAAAAAAAAAAATTTCCAACGAAATATACAAACAAAATTGTCAACTTTGCAAATATTTGGAAAATATATCCAATTGACCGACTACTAATATTAATATCTTAAAATAATTTCTTACTCCTTGCCTAAAACCATTTTTTTACAGAACTCAAAAATGTTTAGTAGATCAATAGTTACAGACGTTTGGCCGATGGAGTAGGATTCTGGCCAGAATTTACAGAAGATGATGAGCGCAACATAACAGTCAATGTCGCAAGGTATCGTTCAATCGAAGAATTGGACTTGGTTGACATACGTTTTCACCCCATAGTGTCAGATGTCACACGGCACGCGATAGCGGTTAGTTTGGTTAGCAATCATTCTGACGAAAATACTTTGGATGGGCTGACCATACACTGATGTATCGCATTAATTTTGGTCGACATGAAGTGCTAAAGGCGTTATCCTGAATCAGTTTCACATGAAAATTCACTTCTGTAAAAAAATGGCGTTTTAATTTGAAAATCTCAATAATGGAACGATAAATGCATATATGTATGTATGCATGTATGGGTATTTTTTTTTTTTTAATTTTAAAATGTGTCCATGGCCAATGCTGAAATGTTTTAACAGAAATACATTTTTAATAATGTCATTATTTGGCCTATGGAGTGCCATTTCGCGCTCGGATACTTTATGTAAATTCATGCCTCGGATTTTTTTGGGTATAAAATTTAATTTGTATGGAAAATTTGCTCTCTCCGTCTGTATTTATAAATATGTATTAAGGCATTAATATTAAATAACAAAAAAAAAAATAAATAAAACGCTTGGTAACTCAAACTGTCAACGGGATTCTTCGTTAACCGCTTTATGTATTTGTTTTTTGCGCGCAGCCATTTCCATTACCCCACGGTTTGGACGATTCATTCATTTTTTTTGTTTTTGGTGAAAATTATTTCATTTGCAAAATAACAAACCGTGAAAGTTTAACAACAACAACAAACAAATCCGAAGAAGAAAAACCATGTAAATAAATGTATTACAGAGGCGGGAAGAAAACACCAAATGTTGTTGTGATGGTGGTGCCGGTGGTACTGTCTACGAGTATCAGATGTGAAAAGGAAACGCTGAAACCACATCAAGATGGGGACGCCACAACAAAACGCTCAAAACATCAGTGGTGCCAGCAACGTTGTGCGGACGTACGAATGTGTGAGTGCCTGTCGGTAGTTCTGTATGGCAAATACTCATAAATAATTCAGCATCACATTATTTGGTACAGGGAAACGGAAACAGAGACGAAAAGATAATGATGCTACTAATACATGAAGAATCGCTAATATTTGTTATACAAACACACACACACACAGACATAGACATACATTTTCACTCGTATATTTGGCAGTGTGATCAGTGAAATATGCCATTGTTCAAAAGTCAGACGGACACAGAGGCCTAGATTCCGATTGCTGAATTGTCTGCCAAACGTTAGCACCATCTGTTCGGTGTACACTGAGCGAAAGTTTTCGGATATTGTGTCGTTCTTAAAATTAGAAATGGCATGAGGCAGGGAGGAGGATAATATTGATTGCACCATCTCGGTTATACTTTTCGTCCAAACAGATGAAGCTACTGTATTTCTCCAAATACCTCAGAGGTAAATGTGGAACAGATATAGACATTGGTAGATATCAAGAAATGAGACCCAAGGGTGCTAAGGCGCTAAATCGCACATGACAGATAAATATTCTTCTTCTTATGCATAGTGTCTCACTGAGGAGTATGGGGCCTCAATAAAATTCGCCATTTATTTCGATCCTTCGATCATTTTTGTAACCTCGTTGAAAGTTTATCGTACGCCATATGTGTTTGGGTCTTCCTCTTGCTGCTTCCTTTTTCAATTCCACCTCCTCCTTTTGATCTCTTTTGATCGCTGATAATCCTATACAACTCAACAGACTCTGTATTTCTCTAAGTGTAAAAAGTCGACTTGTCTGTGGAAATTTAAAATGAAAACTATCCGAAAGATATATTTGCCAATTGGCCAGTAAAAATATAAAAACAAACAAAGCTAAATTTGTCGACTCTGGCATACCCTACATATGCATGAATGTCAACGTTGCTCTGTTCAATCTTTGGAATTTTGGAAGTAAATGTGATCAAATTCTATAGAGAAGAATAAATAATCGACACTCAAAGTGTAATAGAGAACTGGTAACGCAAACACCTGGACCGGGTTTACATCATTCACGATTATCGAAAATCATTTCTTAAACGATTTTTTTTTACTGTAGCTCAGAGAATTTCCAAAAGTCTTGCAAACGATATGACAAACACATACACAATAGCACATGTGTGTGTGTGTTTACCTTCCTCTTAAGTTGTTAGAGTGCCAAAACGTACGTTGTGAAAGTGGAATGTTTGAATTTTCGCAATTAGCGTCATCCAGTCAGCCAGCAACAACAACGGAATGTACACTATTGAAATAAATATTATCACAGGCAACTTTGTAAAATATCGCACAATGAGAACCTGCTTCAACGTATGTACGTGAGTGTGTAAGTAATTTTTGGAAATTAAATATTCTCAAGACAATAAGCACCAACACCGTTCTGGGAGCAGGCGAAGTGTTCACGTATGTAAGAGTCTGTACGTTCGGAGAAGAACAACAGCCGGTACAGAAAATGTACTCGAAAGTCATTATATTTAATTTATGATGTTGTTGGAAGTTTCAAAGAGTGGGAGGGGGGCATAATTACCTAATTATTGTTTGAGTGTGCCGGATGTTTTGGAAGTCAAGGGAATGTTGATTGAGGATAACAGTGATGATGACGATGGTGATGATTAACTATGATGTGCATAATTTTGAAGATGGCCATTCTAAGGTGGGGATAATACTGTGACTGGGAATAGGTTGCGAAGTTTGATTTCAGCTATAATATCGGCAATGAAAGGAAGTAGCTATGTGTAATCTTTGATGAGTTATTGACAACAAAGCGATATTTGTTTTATATTTTCCTATTTGCATAAGTTTAACTGGTAAAGCACTTTTGATGTTGGACGCTAGCGTCCTCTCGTTGAACCATCCTGAGCACCATATTTGACAGCTGATATTTCAATTGGCAGCTGTCATTTTTTTGTCAAATAAAATTTTATTTGACAACTGTCATTTTATTTGACAGCTGTCATTTTATTTGACAGCTGATATTTTATTTGACAGCTGATATTTTATTTGACAGCTGTCATTTTATTTGACAGCTGATATTTTATTTGACAGCTGATATTTTATTTGACAGCTGTCATTTTATTTGACAGCTGATATTTTATTTGACAGCTGATATTTTATTTGACAGCTGTCATTTTATTTGACAGCTGATATTTTATTTGACAGCTGATATTTTATTTGACAGCTGTCATTTTATTTGACAACTGTCATTTTATTTGACAGCTGTCATTTTATTTGACAGCTGTCATTTTATTTGACAGCTGTCATTTTATTTGACAGCTGTCATTTTATTTGGCAGCTGATATTTTATTTGGCAGCTGTCATTTTATTTGACAGCTGTCATTTTATTTGACAGCTGTCATTTTATTTGACAACTGTCATTTTATTTGACAACTGTCATTTTATTTGACAGCTGTCATTTTATTTGACAGCTGATATTTTATTTGACAGCTGATATTTTATTTGACAGCTGTCATTTTATTTGACAGCTGTCATTTTATTTGACAGCTGATATTTTATTTGACAGCTGATATTTTATTTGACAGCTGATATTTTATTTGACAGCTGTCATTTTATTTGACAACTGTCATTTTATTTGACAGCTGTCATTTTATTTGACAGCTGTCATTTTATTTGACAGCTGTCATTTTATTTGACAGCTGTCATTTTATTTGACAGCTGTCATTTTATTTGACAGCTGTCATTTTATTTGACAGCTGTCATTTTATTTGACAGCTGTCATTTTATTTGACAGCTGTCATTTTATTTGACAGCTGTCATTTTATTGACAGCTGTCATTTTATTTGACAGCTGTCATTTTATTTGTCAGCTGTCATTTTATTTGACAGCTGTCATTTTATTTGACAGCTGTCATTTTATTTGCCAGCTGTCATTTTATTTGACAGCTGTCATTTTATTTGACAGCTGATATTTTATTTGACAGCTGATATTTTATTTCACTGCTGATATTTTATTTGACAGCTGTCATTTTATTTGTCAGCTGTCATTTTATTTGACAGCTGTCATTTTATTTGTCAGCTGTCATTTTATTTGACAGCTGTCACTTTATTTGACAGCTGTAATTTTGTTTAACAGCTTTCACTTTTTTTGACAACTGTAATTTTGTTTAACAGCTTTCACTTTATTTGACAGCTGTTCAGTTGGTCCATCAACCACTTTGAAAATTCATTAATTTCAGTCTGCTTTTTGTTATACAAATAATTCAGCTTTGGAAAACATTTCAAGCCGGCAAGATTGAGTGTAACACAAAAGTAGATATTGAACTTTATCCGGAATTTATTGGTATTCTCTCTCTTTTTCTCGATTTTTATAAATTCCAACATTTATCACAAATAATCCTCAAGGGGGGAATGAAGGTGACGATTTATGTCCTTGTAGTCCTTGTAGTACGACATACAACATATGGAAAATGCGTAAGATTCCAACTATAAAGGTGGGCGATTCTGTATTCAGATGTCTTTCTATTCCAGTGCGTTACACTTTTCCACCTTTCCATCGCCCTAAAGGTTCAACGACATTTTTTTTTTTGTGTATACTGCAATGCTGTAGAAGTTTATGGAATGTTGACATGTACATATGGCTGTATGTGTGTGTGTATGAAATGTTGAACCTATTCTTGTATCAGTCGGTTGTTAGATAACATTTGAACTCTTCCAACTTTTTGCGTAAAACAAAAGTATCGTATTTTTGGTCAAATTATTTGCTAGCATTTCAACTTTGCACAGTTTCTGTCATTGTTGCTACTGTTTGCTGCTATGAAAGTTGTGGCAGCAACAATGTAATGTTGCCGACATTGTTGTTGCTGTTTGGCATACATGCGATGTTATGGTTGCTGCTGAGTATGTTTCGTTATACGAATTTTATTTCATACTTTGGTCCCTAACGTACATACAACTTTTGCAGCAGATAAAGTTTTCGACATTTATGTGTGTGTGTGTTTTTTTTTCTGAGTTTCTATGGCCGTTACAACTGAAGGAAATAGGAACTTTTAACGTTCACTCTGGAAATGGGATATGTTGAGTTGGAGTTTTTGTTTTGTTTTTGTGTCTATTTAAACTTATTATCCGTAATAAAAAGTTTCCCATTTTTCTCCCTACAATGTATAATGACTACAGAAATTTGACATGTGATAAGGAACTATTTAATTTTAGTTGTTAAGTGTAATCAGCAGAACGGATGAGGAGAGAGCGAAAAACCATCAACCCTGTGTTGTTTAATCGTGGGGACGGAGGTCGGGATGAGTGGCTAAAAGAATTTTCACAACAACAAAAAAACTATGATAAATTTTCCTTCATTGGTTTTGATTTTTAGTTTTAAACCCAATTAGAGTCGATAGTAGGGGGAGATAGGATCAGATTTCTTTCAAGACTTTTGGCAATCTGCTCTTTGACTAAACGGACAGAGGGCCTACTAATGGTGGTATCTAGGTCAACTCACTGAAGTGATTTTAAGTTCTCCCTCTTTAAAAGTAGTAGAAATTTTAGTTAAAAAATGTGGTGTTTAAATAATCCTGGAATATTTGGCACCGTTCTTCTGGTACAAAATTCGCACCCCATTTGTTTATGGACATGATCTTTTACCTTTTCCAATAGTGATTTATTTTGGAGCATAGAGGGCGGAACATTTTTTCCCATCATCACATGACAGACTTTCAGACAAAGTTCAGTTGGTCCAGGCACTGAAATTAAACAAAAATTAAAACAAAATTAAAACAAAAAGTTTTTTAGCTAGTTTTTAGGGCATCCACTGAGTCGCTTTGTAGAGCTCACCGGTAAGCGCATTTTCAAAGGAAAAGTGTGCGCTCTGGGGATTTCTTGGCTATTCTGTGCCGTTTTTCCATATGCAGCAGTTTTGCCAGTGAATATGTGCTTCGCCAGAAAAGCAAAATGTTATTATGTGCTCCAACGCCCAAGCAGAGAAGCGATAACAAAGCAGGTTGTCGTGTGTCTTTCATTGACCAGTTAATTGGGCCACCTAAACGAGTAATGTGCAGAATTTTTTCAGAACTCCCATCAGGCTGGAGCTTTAAATGTTGAGTAGTTAATATTGATGGTGTGTCGGCAGAGCTTTAAACGACATTCATTTTTTAATTAATTCGAGAATCATTTATGCAAAGAATTAGTAAAATTCTGAATTAATTCTTTTCAACAACAAAAAAAAAGAAATGAGATTTGCATCGATTCAAATGGAATTTTTAGAAATTAGTTGTAATTCCATTTCAATTTAAATTAGATTGACATTTATTTTTACAATTCGAATGAACTGAAATTAATTTTCAATTCTAAAGAATTAGAATTCATTTTCAATTCGAAAGAATTAGAATTCATTTTCAGTTCTAAAGACTTAGAATTCTTTTTCAATTCTAAACAATTAGAATTCATTTTCAATTCTAAACAATTAGAATTCATTTTCAATTCGAAAGAATAAGAATTCATTTTCAATTCTAAAGAATTAGAATTCATTTTCAATTCTAAAAAATTAGAATTAGAAGCAACGAAACCTTTTCTCTTTTAAGCGAAAAGTTTCCCAACTGTGTTATCTCTCGAAGAGGAGCTGGCAGTTGGCCACCGAGTTCTTGCGATTTAACACCTTGCGACTTCTTTCTTTGCGGCCACGTCAAAGACAAGATCTACGCCAACAGCCCAGCGTCGTTTTAAGATCTTATAGATAGAATTCGAGAGGCTTTGAAGGACATTTAGCAGCCACTTTGCGATTTGGTTGTGGAAAATTTCATGAAAATGATATGGTCCTGTGGTCGTGGAGGCCATTTGGCTGATGTTGTTTTTCATTATTAACGGCAAACCTTCCTCTTTATTATGAATTAAACATCCGATCATTTAACTCAAAAAATTAAATTTTATTTTAAATAACACCTCTTGTTGGAAAACCCTGTACAATTCCTCTTAAAATGTGAGATGCAATTTGATAACGTAAAAATATGAAATTAAATTTTTTCAAAATCAGAAAAACATTTTTAATATGAAAAAAAAATATTTTTTAAAAATGAAAAACACATACGTCATATTGTGAAAAATAACATAACCCAAGAAAATACAAAAAATTATTTCGCTCTTAAAATCGAAAAATACGAAAATTTGACAACTTTGGAAATATTTCTAAAATGTAATAGATATTAAATGTAATAAATAAATGTAACTCCTGGCCTATAATCAAGTTTTAACAGACTCGATCGAACGTCGCAAACATTTAACCTATAAAATTAAATACTGAAACACTGCGTGACGGCTAAGTGGAACCCCATGGGTACCTAAAACACCGCTTCTCCCATGTGACTTTTAAGGTTACTTAGGTGAGGTCTCCGCCTCATGTCCTAGGACATACACATAAGCCAGTATTCGGCTTGTTGTGCGCTCAAAGTGTTCCATGGTTTGGTCCCGAGAACTTATTTTACGAACTCTTTACTGTTGACATAATCCTTAATTGTTTTTCAGTCTGCGGGCCTGATTTGGGTCAAGTCTCTTAAAGAGTCATTTCCCAAGAAACGGGATCTAAGGAAAGACTCTAATGTTTCGTCATCCTCTCCACTGTTGTCTACTACTGCTATTTTGTGAAGATGCGCCTGTAAGCCTATGTGCCTTGTAAGAATACCTATGATCTTTCTAGTTTCTGTTATGCTCAGTTTCAGCAAGGTTTTGGATAAACCTCGTTTGTTTCACCTCGAACTTTTAAAGACCATAATATTTTCTAAAGCTGAAAATCCCCTACAAATTTAGGACTTTTCAATGTTTAGGATAAATCGTCTTATTCCAATTCCTTTCATAACGGAAATAAGATTTATCCCCTGTGGTTTCAATCATAAAAGTGCCAAAATTATTACTACTTACATCAGAATTCAATTGTTTTATTTCCCTCCTAAAGTGCCATAAAGTTTTAATACATTTGCTCCGTATGACATTAGAGAAAGAAAAATAAAACGACAGCTAGAAATTTGTGCTCATTAGTGATTATGATAATTCAGTCATTCGTTTGGAACATATGCTCCACGTCGTAACGTTAAACTACTATTATCATGGCGCAAAAAGCAAAATTGTTCTCTTCCCATTCTACATACACACATGCATACATATGTGTAATATCATCTGATTCGCTTTTTTTTATTATTATTATTATTTAACAAAAGTTTATTACAACTCAGCAATCAAAAGTTTTCTCTTTTTGTAAGCTGACACAAATGAACGAACACTCGTCAGTCACAGGCATAATTTTGTTGTTTCTTAAGGAAATGCTGAAAAATAGAAAACACACACACACACGTGCACTTATCGTACTGTAACCAAGCAGCAAATTCGTCAAAAGAAGTACCAAATATAAAATAAAGATAAAGCCGTACATAGGAACATACAAGTAGACCTACGTATACATATGTATATGTATGTGTGTATGGAAATATATGTAAATGTAGATAATTACATACACCCACAGTCATAAGTGCGCGTATGAAATGAATATAAATAATACAATTTAACTTCAATTATAATAATTTTAAAAGCAGTACGCACACACACACACACGCTCATGCATGTCTCATACCATCTTGGTATCACTGCCGAATGTTAAAGTGTGGCAGCGTCGGCTCGTCGCTGTGGAGCAAGGAAACGGAAGCGTTTGCACACAGTAGCACAATGTATATGTGGCATTTAACTCGCTTACATGAAAATGGAACAAGAAACAGCAAATGCGCGGAAAGATACTTAAGTTCACCCACTGATGATGTATTCAAGTCAGGGACTTCCGAGTAATGCAGTGATAAAATGTGTACTCTGTTTGCCCTACCCCTCCCCTCAGTAAAAAATGAAAATACAGCAAAAGATATGATGACTTACAAACATTACGGTGTGTGAGTATGTGATGGTGTGGGGCTGCACGTGTGTGCTGTGAACATAAAATGTTATAAGTGTTAAAAGCTGTCTTTAAATTTGTACATGCCCTCGTCAATAAATTACACATTACAGACAGACACGCATACAACAACACTGGTATCTATTTGCGTAAAGGTATGAACATATGTATTTTTGCCGAAAGATGTACACGTGTGGACAGAAAAATAGGTTTGCATTTGAACGGTTTTTTTAGTTTAAGGTGTGTATGAATTTCCTATTTTTCTTTTCTTATTCTAGTTGATATTTCATATTAGTTGTCAATGCATGAAATGCATCGATTTTTATGTGGACTGCAAAATGGGTGTAACTGGATATCAATTACAATACAATTTGTATGGCATGTGCTTTAGAATTATTAAATTGGAAATATTTAAAATTATTTTCTATCTTAGTTTTTGTTTTCGTACAATTACGATAGAGATAATATGTCATAATATATATAATATATTTACCGTCGACACTGATTCACTGATTCACTGATACACTGATACACTGACTCTGTCACGCAGTACGTAGGAATCTAAATACGCTTCTAAAATAAATAATAATAATAAAAAAAATAATATTTTTTTTTGTACAGAAATTGTGTTTCCCCAAATTTTTTTTTACAAAATTTTTTTTTTTACAAAATTTTTTTTTTTTTACAAAATTTTTTTTTACAAATTTTTTTTTTTTCAACAAAATTTTTTTTTTCCACAAAATTTTTTTTTTCCACAAAAATTTTTTTTTTCAACAAATTTTTTTTTTCCACAAAATTTTTTTTTTTCAACATAATTTTTTTTTTTCAACATTTTTTTTCAACAAACTTTTTTTTTTTCAACAAAAATTTTTTTTTGAACAAAATTTTTTTTTTCCAATTTTATTTTTTTTCGAAATTTTTTTTTACAAAATAGTTTTCTCAAAATATTTTTTACAAAATTTTTAAAATTAAGTAACAAATAGTTTCTCAAGCAAATTAACGGGCGCCATAGGCGCATTACAACTTACTAGTTCATAAATATTCGCCAATTAGCTGTTGAGTGAGTCATTCCTCGATTGCCCTTTGTCCCCGACCTCCAGAGGATTTGGCCGATGATCAAATGTTTATGATTGACAGAGTTTACTCAAAATAGTAGACTGGATTCAGAGTCTAGCCCGAGAGGTCGTCAATGTAAATAGGAAATAGAGAAGGAGCGAGAACAGAACTCTGTGACTCTACAGCTGTCAATATACTCAGCTCATACCGTGAAAATGTCGTAAGCTCCATTTCTTTCGAAAGTCGCTTTTTAATGAAATTCGTTAGAAAAGAGACCAACGCTTTAATACCAAAATATTAACAACTAAAATTGTATATGTACAAAGTTATAGCTAATTCAACACGACTTATTGTCTGCCCACAAAAAAAAAACTCTTCTGTAAAGTTTCATTTTTGGAGCTAAGTCTTTTTCGAGGTTAGGGCTCGATATTTTTATTGGGGACCCCATCTAAAAAAACTCTCCTGTAGAGATTTGTTTTTGGAGCTTAAGTCTTTTTCGAGGTTAGGGTTCGATATGTTCATTGGAGACCCCACCTATAACAATTCGTATGGAGCGATCTCTGAGAAGACTCGATACCGAGAGAAATTTCCATATGAGAGCACCTTGTCAGCGTTTCGATTGTGGGCCCACCTTACACCTCTGCTACTCTTTAGGCAGTTACACCCAGTGGAGATCGCAACACCACGCCGATCCACATTCTTGCCGACTTAAGTTGGTAAATGCTCCGGAGAATGATCACTTATCCAACACCTCTGCTTTTCTTTGGGTAAAAGCAACCGATTGAGATCGCAACTCCACCATAACCGCAAAAGAAGGAATCAGGTGCAGTTGAGTCAGGAGATTTCGGTGACCAACTAACTGTGGAGTTTTTTGTTCTGAGAAATATTCACTGGAACTCGGTTATAAGTTGCACCATTCTATGGTCTTTCAGAGTATGTTGGTACTCCAATGTAAACAAATATGATCAAGCTTTTGTTATTGTCAAATGGATGGACTTTTAGTTTAATGCTTGGGCCATTCAGTTCTAACCAATCAGTTAAAGATATTCTAAGGTCACAATTGGGGGATGTTACTTCTGTATGGGATTGGACCTGCCAATTATTCGCATCACCCACACATACCAATCTGCAGTAACATTTTTTTATTTGCCTTTTGTTTTTGACCATGGTTTTAAAAAAAATTAAAATTTATGTTTATTTTCAATTATAAAACCCCACATTTCATAACTTTTAATAATAACACACCCATCACTCTCTGTCCATCTCGTTAAGTCAAGCAAAACAAAAAACTTTCCAACACATGCAAATACTTGTGAGGTTAACCTGGGTTAAATGCAGGACCAGTTATTGCCAGATGTTAAAGTTTATAATGTTTTTATAGGAGTTTTTGTTTTAAAATTTCAGTTTTTTTTAACTTTCTTTACCTTCAGCTATTTAGCTGTCCACAGGTAGTTCTAGTCCACAGGTAGTTCTGTGAGTAGCGTACAGTGATAAGGAAGTCAGAAGGCATGTCACACGTGGCAGACATGCCTTCCGTATGCAATGATGCACACAACATGCGCTACTAATTACCCTAAATGACCTAATTACGAAATGTTACAGATCACCAAAGTATTCTAGTTTTGATGTTCTTTGACAACAAGTATCAATTACAACAGTAATTGCAGTTGAATATTAAATTATATTACATTCGAAATGGAATCACCTTAATTGATAACTTTTATGAAAAATACTTTTAAAAAATACTTTGGGGATAATTTTTTCAAAATATTATGCATTAAATCACGCATAAGATAAAGAAAAAAACAAGTGAGAACATTTCTGTCGGCTAAACCGACTTTTTAGCCGTTCGAAGCCGACTTTAACCCGTAGGTCCCGGTCAGTGAGTATACAAATTATTTCGTACACAGCTCACTGATTCCCGTCTGTTCCTTTATGGAATCTTAAGGGAAATAAGTAAGTCACTGTCTTTCCAGTGTTGTCAGAAGACCAAATGCAGGCTTATATTTCGGTCCCGTATGGAAGGGTTCACCCGCTTTGAGAATAAATACTACCTCGATCTCCCTCAATATAGTACGGATGTGTGTTAGGTCTATATAAGGCTCCTTGAACCCTGGAATAAGTATTTCCTCTACCGCGTGTAATTCACCCAGTAAAACCTTGTCCGGTGCGGTTGACTTGAAAGGTTAGAAGCTTTCAACTGGTCTTTCTATTTTGGATTCCGTTATAATGTCTATGGCAACAGTCTAAGATTGACTTAAGGCAGCTCTGTCCGGGGAAGTTTCATTTTGATGGTTACCAGGAAAGTGAGTATCCAGCAGCAACTCTTACACCGTGTTACACACATTCTGTCCTATGAACCAAATTTACTTTTTCGGAAAGGGGATACAAAATAAAAATACACGTGTATCGGCGATTTTCATGTACACGTCAGAATTTTGGAAATGTCTGTATCACGTCAAATTTTTTCAAAACAATATTTATCAATTCTCAGATTTTCCCCAATTTTTATTATTTTTGAAAAAAAAAATTTTTTTTCACTTTTCTTAGCATAACTTGAAGAGACTCTAAATTTTTAAACTAAATATTTGAACTGAAACCTTAAAAAAAACGAAAAAAAAAAATTTAGGAAAATCTGAGAATTGATAAGAATCTATTTCTTAAAAAATGTTACGTGATACAGACATTTCCACGAGTCTGTCTGCAAAAAATCAGCTCGATTGGATCACTGAAAAAGGGTTAAAAATCGGTCCAAAGGCTTTCACACAGGCCACTATAAGTTTCATACTTCAAACTTAAAAAGAAAATTCTGACGTGTACATGAAAATCGCCGATATACGTGTATTTTTTTTCCCCTCTTTCCGAATATGTGCATTTGGTTCATAGGACAGAAAAAAAATCTATTTTTTGTAACACGGTGTTATGATTCCACACTCAATGTTAGCCAATCAGTGCTGCGAATACAGCCTTAGAGTGATCCGAATCATCATCTGTGTCCTCAAGAAATTCTTCCTGCCAAAACTCCTGATGATTAAGACTTTCTCCACACACCCGAGTGTGAGTTAGTCCTGCAACATTGACACGAATTTTGCACAATGAGACTGTTCCAAATGAATCTTCAATTGAAGGCGCTTGACCATCCCCGTTCGTTATCTCTTCTCAGTGTGAGCCTCAGAGCAGCTTGAAATGGATAACGATTTTTCAGTTTCTTAAACGAAGTTAATTTCTATCTCGATGGCTAGGTACAAAAGCATAACTGCCACATCAGTAATGTCAGTAATGTGATGATCAAGAAGCCAATGCATCCTTGGAGAGCAACAATTTGGTGCGTTGTTCCATTTTTCTTTGAAAATGATATTTGGGTTAACGGTAAGCTTTACTGAGGGTTGTTAAACCGTTTTTTTTTTATTTAACGGAGGATGATGACATTTACGTAGAAGATTTTTGGTTTCAGCTGTAGGGATCTCAGTATCACAGAATTGATCGTTTGCGCTTCCAGATCGGTATTCTTTGTTCAGCCATCTCTGCGGAATTAATTCGTCATACTGGGATGGGAATCAATTGGATGGTGTGGGTTGTACCGGGTCGGGGTTACATGGACAATATATTAACGTTACAAACCATTTAGGCAAATAGCGAGCAAGCCATTCGTGAGAAAACTTTATCAAAGTCTGGAAAAATTGGTTTGACCAGCCAATAAGGAGAATGTTTGCTCTTTGGAATAAACTAATAATATGCCAAAAAAAAAATTGATTTCTGTAAATTTTTTTAATTCAAAATTCTTCTTCTTTGTCTTTAGCAATACAGAGTTGCGATCAAGAGAGACAGAGAGAGAGAGAGTTTGTTATCAGTACCTTAAAATCACATGCATTGCTGCCCTGTCGCCTCCAATATCTAGTGCGTTATCCACCGAATGGATGTTCCATTGGAAAACTCTTTGGTAACATAAGGTGGAGATTTTTGATTACAATTAAAAATAATCCGCATTACTGGCGATTACTATAAATAATCAAAAAGAATCAAAAGTAATCCTTAAATAGTCCGACTACTTTCTGAGGTTACTTTTGATTCTTTCATATTATTTATAGTAATCGGAAGTAATCGTGATTAATGTCAAAAAAATATAATATAAGGTGGAGATTTTTTATTCATCAAGAATCGGTTTTATAAGGAGATTTTTTATTCATTAAGAATCGGTTTTTTTTATTCAACCAAAATCGCTTTTTGTGATGACACACATTCAGATCAAGGACTCTCCCCAATGCTATATTAAAAAAATAAAGGAAAATTCCGCATTCCTCTATGTATTTCTTCTCTCTAAGCCACATACCATTTTTCATTATATTTTTTTACGTGCCACTACATGTCAATCGATCGGCTGCAGCTACCTAGGACTGGCTATAAAACGCAAACCTCGTCGGTCCTCAAAAACCACTGTCACTGTAATAAATATTTTCAAACCCAAAAGAAAGAATACTCGAATCTCGTTCGCTTACACATATGAACAGTCGTAAAACTCACATAGTAAGAACAAACAAGCACAATAACACACTCGGACGATTTCACTAAAGACCCATTTTCCCGTAAAAAAAAAAAAAAGAAAAACGAAAATGCCAAGAAATGGCAAAATAGCAAGAGAAAGATAGCGACATATTTCACCACACACACACAAACACCGAACAAGATACACTCATCGTCAGATGTGAAATTTTGGTATGGAGCCTTGTTCAGTTGTTTTTTTCCTCTTCAGATTTTCAAAGGGCAAAAATAACAGTCAAAAGGAAAAGAACATAAATCAATGTTGTTTGTTTTTAACCGAACTACACAGTCTCACTCACTCACCCACAGACACTCACTGACGTGCTTCTGCGATTTCTTTTTCATTGCATACGTGGGATTTCTTTAAATTTCTCTCAATGTGTGTGGGTGTGTGTATGTGAGTTAATATAACATTTGTGTTGTCTCCGTTATATTCCCCAACAACCGCACATACGCAAACATCCCATGAATTCATACGTGATGTGATGGGAATCACACACACACACACACATTCACCGACAAATATCCATTCATCCTTATCGAGATGTGTTGAGTATGTCGCGTGTATCTGTGTGAGTTTGTAAAATACAATGCATGACAACATTAGGTTTGACAGTTGTGTTTGTGCCATTTTAAAGTACACATCACTCACCAAACCACAGTTTGAAGTTTGGTTGCTTTTGTGCACTGCAAGTGTATTAGAGGTATGATAAGATTGGGAAAGGTAGAAAAAATAAATAAATAAATAGGGTGAAGTGCGTACGTACTTCTCGTCTCAAAGACAGACGGGGAAGTTCTATTAAAATCAGTGAGCTGTTATAATTTGACTGGGACCGGAATTTTTCTGGAGAAGTTTGACATGGCTGAGAAATTACGCATTAACGTTTTCTTATAATAATATTCACCTAATCTGATCTAGTCACTTGGAGCTCCGCGGGTTCTTCCATAAAATTCAATATTTATTTGTCGACATATTTCAGCTAATTTGTCCTCTTAATGTTATTTCAAAGGTCTCTCCGGGTTTGACTGATAAAATAATAATTTTTCCAATATCTCTTCTCAGATTTGTGTACCGCAATTCCCTTTTTTTCCAACTACCCTGCACATTAGGACAATCAAAATCACACAGGAAAATATAACCTTCCTGTGTTCATATACACGTACTAAAAGAGAGAAATATATAGAGACTGAGAGAGAGAGAGAGGGATTGTCTAAGACTCTGTCAGTTTAAATAATGTTTGTATTTATTGTTAAAGCAGTAGTTGTGCCAACAGTGGCACAATCATACTCTTTGGCCACAATGGCGAGGAATCGACACGAGCACGAGCGGGTGTAGTACGAGCAACAAAACAACAACACAATCAGCTATGCAATGGTAAAGGGAAACATTTAATGAAACTCACGTAAACGATATCCTTAACGTGATGTTGTTGAGTTGGTAAGCCATGACGGCATTCATGCATGCCTCAGTTTGGCTGTCTGCACGAATCGCTGGAATATGTGGCATGGAGACCTTTGTAAGAGATTTTTTTGCTGAGCAGCACCCAGCACTATTTAGTTCTGAAGGACACCAATGCATTTGGATAATTTATGGGCGGGGTTGCGGGGACGGACTTGTATGGTTGTTTTGACGATAGGGTCAGTTGTGCTGGTAAGAAGCAGCAATGATGACACCACATACTTACTGCCAACATTGTAATAAGCTAAGGATATACTCGTAGTCGTGGAGGTGTGCACACACGCACATATCTACTCGCCCTCATTACATGTTATATAAACATTGACTTCTGCTCCCTGTTCCCCCATGGTATTGTCGATTTTTGTAAGTTTCTTATTGTTGCTGCTGTGGTCGATCATGATGGCGTTTTCCTTTGCATTTTTTTTTTGTTTGTTTGCTTTAAAATGCTTTTATCTCATGTGAAATGCACGATGATTTGTAATTTGTATTGTGCGCCACGTAGATGAACTGATGGGGACACGAAAGGATTTCTTTAAGAATTTTTGACGAATATCCTTGATGACTGTAACATTTTACGACACAATGGTAGAATGTTTTTCCGTATTTTTTTTTTTTGAAAAGACGATAATGATATGACTATTTAATCAGGTATAAGTGACAGGGTGATGGAGAAATTAAAGATAAGTAGAAGTCAGTTATTAAATTCATTTCAAAAGACAATTAAAGTCAGACCACAATTAAACTTAGACTTCTGGAGTCCTGTATAAGAAAAATGTACACTTTTTTTCTACCAAAAGTTTGAAAAGACGATAATGATGTGACTATTTAATCAGGTATAAGTGACAGGGTGATGGAGAAATTAAAGATAAGTAGAAGTCAGTTATTTAATTCATTTCAAAACACAATTAAAGTCAGATCTCACCACAATTAAACTTAGACTTGTGGAGTCTTGTATCAGAAAAAATTACACTAAAATGTCTTAATATTACCGTAAAGGAAAGTGCAAATACACGTTTATTTTTAAAAACCAAAAAATTAGCAAAAATCTGTTATACCATTAAAACAATTTTGTAATATTTTTTTTTTTAAATTGTAAATAATTCCGAAATTAAGTAAGATATGGAGCTTTATGATAAACTTCTGAAACTGGATTTTTTTTGCCATTTTCGATTTTGTATCAATTTTTTTTAACAACAAAAAATTATGAAAAAAAAGTTTTCCGGCTAAACTTTGTTAATAACTCTGAAACTGCACTTCGTCTTAAAACGCACTAAAGGCGAAGATTTTAAGTTATTTAGTGGAAATATTTCTAAAATGGCTATCCAAAGAAATCGTACAAATCATATTCAAATTATGACAATTGAAATCTGGAAAAATTTAATTTTTACAAACAATTTTTTTTAAAAAAACCTATCCATAGTATAAATTTTTTTTTGTCATTTTTGTAATCAGGTTACATCAGAATTAAAAATCATCAGATATAAAATTGGTTATACATTACAAGTTCTGTTTGTTCCATAGTTATTTATACAGGCTTCTCCAACAAGAGGTGTTATTTTTTCAGAAACAAATTTGGTCGCAAAATGTGTGCAAAAATAATGAAAAGCAAAATGAAAAATGTTATACAAATTTTAATGAGCAAATGATGGAAAGCTCTGCAGACGAAACATTTGAAACAAAAAAAAAATGTCAGGTTATTCTTATGTTTGAGACACAAAATAAAAAAAACACATGAAAAAACATGGCGACACATGAAAGCCTATTTTGGGGGTTATTTTCATACCGTCAATAAATATGGATGTATTTAGGTTCAACTGCAAATTTTTGCGGCTTATTTTCAATTAACGTTCTTAGCATCTTGGGCCTCACATTTCAGTTTAAAATTGGTCTAATTGCTTGGCGCCACATTCCTTGAGGCTACGAAATCGACTATCCCATTCCGTTATATTAACTGTCGTCAAGGAGTCATAACTTCAAACGTCGCTCGCACCAAAGATGTTCTCCCAGTCTATTTTGTACTTTAAATCTCCACGTACAATTTTAATGTCATGTCCGGGGCAGTGATCAAGGCTCTCTTAAAATGTACACAGAAAAAACATATTTTTGAAATCAATTACGAAGTTTGTATGGAATTCGTCAATTCAATTACTTCTTTAATTGGTTTTCTTCCAATTACAAAAGTTGTGAATTCAATTACTCAAATTTTAAATAAATAATTGAATTTTTTACTATTTTTTACATGGATTTCGCCAAGAATTTCTATGTTCAATTACAACATTAATTGATTTCCAAGCTTAATTTCAATTACGACAGTAATTGAACATTTTTGGCCCGTATTTTTTTCTGTGTAGGCTTTGTTTCTACGCGTTTCTCTTACGTCGTCGCATGAGCTCAAATTAGGCTGATCAACTGGTTTACAACCAGCGATCAGATGCCCTATTGGCTAGTCAGAAATGCGTTCGTGGTGTTAAAGAAAAAGCAAAGACATCACATATCCCTGTAGGGTAATCCAAAACCGTATGCTTGTTGTAGGAGTGTATGCAATTTTAATATAATTTATTTTCCTCTCCGAACGTACACAGTAACCTACTCACACATGGCTCTGTATATGTTGGAGTACACACACATCGACACATACATCTGGATGAACTAGTAATAAACCGGGGTATTGTAATTTAAAACTGAAAATCTACTGAAAATGCATTCAAATGTACGGACCTGAACGATGAGCATTTACACAGTTCATGGCTGTTTAATTGAGTGCAATGAATGCAAACAAAAAAAAAACTACACTTAGTTTCAACTTACTGACATTCTCGACTGTACGTATGCGGATACGGATGTTATTACCACATATGCATTTCCAATGCTAACAACGTTTCGGGCAACAGCTCGCGCTGCCATGGAATGTTTAACAATACACGTATCATTAGGCTGCATTATGTGCAAAATATGAAAATGAGCGGTTTTGTTGCAAAAACACTTTGTGAAAAATGCCATCATTTCATTTTTGTTTGTTTTCACATAATATTCTGATGCCGTGATTCTTAATTATATTTTGAAAATTAGATGAATTTAAAATCCAAACTGTTTCGCGGAGTTTTTATTTTACCAAATTAATTATGTTTGATTTGAGACTTTCTTTTTTTCCCAGAAATGTAAATTTCATATTAACATCAGATCGGGTGGTCTTTTCACAGACTTAAAATCGAATCGTATTAAATTTTTATGACCTCAATCAAACATAGATATAAAATACTTTTGGTTTTGCTGTGGAATAGTAAAAAACGTGGAGGCTGCCAATATTACTCTGCCGAAAGGAAGACAAATCTGAAATAATATTCTTTACAACGCCCAAAGGCGGCATTTGAGAAAATGAGTTAACTGTCGAAATCGAAAGTAAATCTCAATGCAGTGTTAGTCAAAGAATCGGAGGTCTTCTTCGTGTCAGTAGAATGAAAGTGGTAAAATTTAAAAAAAGGATACTTATTAGACTGAATTGAAGCCGAAAAACAGCTTTGTAAACCCTTGATAAGAAAAATGTGTGAACATTGTTTTTGTGAATATCCTTTTTGCCTATTTAATACCCGAAACATTTTGCACTACAACACTCAGCTCCTCAACATTTGGTTACAATGTTACAGCCATAAAAGATGCAACAACCACAATCATATTTTTCGTAATGGCACTGCTCACAGACACACACACTTTCCCATGGAGATAAGCATCATTTGCAGAAAGATTATGTGGCTGTAAAACAAATTAACACTATCACTTTCATATTTTTACAAGGAAATTTCATATTCCGACATAACAATAAAGTCAAGTTAAGTGTTCGCGTCGGCAACAACTGCCAACAATAGCAGGCTCAAACTCACATAGACAAGCCGCCACCCCAAACAGTCATTACAACTCCCGTTCCAAGAAAACCAAAGGGGGGAAAAACGAAAATGCGGAAATAACTGAAAACGGCATTTTAAGTACGACGGAGTCGAATCATTTGTACGCTTCATCCAACCCTTTTATACCCTTTATCATAAACAACCTGAGCTTTTTTTTTATTTAAGTCAACGATCCCAAACATCTATATAACCAAGAGATATGATAAGAATTAGTATAAAAACTGGAAGATTATCTTAGATTTTTAGTAAAACACAAAGAATGTTTAACAATTCGCGACCTTAGTTCCTATACTCGTATGTCATTAATTTTTGCCAACCATTATCATTTAATTTGTTTCAATTTAAACAGTTTAACAGTTTCAATTTTAACAGTAATCAAAAGAAAATTTTGGAAAAATTTCTCGAGAATTCCCGTCGGGAAATTCCCGAAGCCCAAATCTAGACCACATTGGTGCTAAAAAATCAATTGTGTCTTAACTCGAGTTGGCTCATTTCGGTTGAACCTACTTACTTAGGTTGGCTCTACAATCAGTTGTTGGTCTTGGCCTGATAAATAAATGATATCCAAGCACTTCGGTCTTCTGCTTGGCTTCTCCAGTTCCTGATAACAAGGGTTTTCATATCTTCTTCCACTTGGTCCATCCACCGGAGTATCGGTCTTCCCTGTCTGCGCCTTCAGTGGTAGTTGTCGTCCAACGCCCTTCTGGATGGAGAGTTTGGATTCATTCGGCCTACATGGCCGAAAGCTCGTTTCTCGGAAAAATGTAATCTTCCGCCAAATTCCTTTTAACGATTGCAAATTTAGTAAAACATTTCAAATTGGGAGAATTCTTTTCTAACTTTAGACAAATTATATTTTTCGAATTCTCCCATTGTGCAACAGTAGCAAAACTGCGTACTAGTTTTTTTTTAATTCGAGTTCCGAGGTTTCCATCTTTGGTCCCTCAACCCTCACGTTGGGTTAGAGCCACTTCCATCTTCCAGGCATAAGCTCGAAAACACATCAGCTAGGTCTGAATTTCCATTGAAATCTTTCTTAAATTTGCAAAGGACGAAGAATGCAAAAAAAATTCTGTTACAAAGAGTTTTCCAGCAAGAGGAGTTATTTTGAATCAGCCGGTATTTCGGTAGCTGAAGCTTTTATTCTTTGACTTTTCACAAGTAGAAACTACGCCATTACTAAATATGGAACGATACACGCTTCAACAACGCTTTGGAATTATTAAAATGGTCGGATTCTTGCATTTACAGTTTTTTTACAGCATTTTTCGGTCGTCGTCAAGCACCTGGTCGGACCGCAATACAGAAATTGGTGGACAACTTGGAGCTGTTGGGACAAGTTAGTGATGTGAAGAATAAAACCCGAGCACGTCGCTCAAGAACAACTGAGAATATTGCTGCCGTAGCCCAAAGAGTTGAAGAAACCCCAGATTTGTCCATTAGGGTGGAGTGAAATTCAAAAAAAAAAAGTTAACCTCGGAAAGGTTAAAATTTTTAACCCCTAAAATTTTTTTAAAATTTTTTTCTTTATTTTTCCCCTCATTAGGACCCCAGACTACATCTCTTTCCGAGGTTAACTTTTTCAAATTAAAAAAAAAAAAGGATGTTTTCACTCCACCCTATTGTCCATTCCTCGTCGTTCTTTGTAACGTCATTACACCGTATTTTGTAACAAAACATCCGATCATTTATCTCAAAAAATTCAATTTTTCTTTGAATACCAAAGTAACACCTCTTGTTAAAAAACCCTTTATACATGGTTTTAAATTCCTTTCTCTAAAAAACTAAAAAAAAATATTTTTTTAAAAAAAAATCAAAATTCTTCTTAACTCTAACAAATCCAAAACATTTATTTTCTTTTTGGGATCTCCAGAATTGATCAACTTGATCGGTAAACACAACTTGATCCCTAAAACTTTGCTACAAAAATTAATGCATGTGACATACATGGATCTTATTGAGTACAACAAAAATCCATCTGTGATGTTACCACACACCCACAAAATCTTGATATCCGTTTCAAAAACCAGCTTTCTGTGCCTTTTGTGACTTCAATGCCTGAAACATAGATGATAATTCGTTTCTTATTGGATAAAAGAAGAAGACAGGGATCTTCCAGCAAACACGATTTTGCAAAAAAAAAGAAATTGCACCATTTTTAAAATTTGGCAACGTTTTCTTACACACTAATGTGAGAGAACCGTACAAAGCACGTCCATAGAGGATTAAAATCATCTAGTAATTGCATGACATCTCTAAAATAACTACGCCATTTTATTGCATCTACCTAAATTCCTCTGATCTTTAGGTTTGAAATGATTTCTGAAAAGTGTTTACTTGTAGTCTTCTTTAAGCATTCCGTGAATATCAAAGGAGTTACAAACGTATGGAAATATATAATATGCCTTATGTTAATGAATAGAAAAGCCCACCAACAATTGTATATGTGTCATGGGGATTGATGGCGGGAGTGAGCAAGAGTTTGTATACATTTGGATGTTTTTGTTCATGTAACTTCAAGCTACAATGGAAACATGGAGTAATGACTTTAAGTGTACATGAAAATATCCGAAATGTACAGAAACAGCCATAGAGTATTAACAATTTCCGCTTTATGGAGATATGGAGAGATCTATGAAGAGGGAAGTATGATGATGTTTGATACAAAAGTAATGATTACAAACCTTATTAACTCAAAATGGAAATAATCTAAATAAGGACATCGTCTTGCCAAAATATTTATTGATTTATTTATTAATGACAATCCAAAGTAAATGTATACTCTAATTTTTCGGTCCCAGGGTAAACCGGGTGACATAGACCATTTGGCTACACTACCACGCTGATGGGCAAGCACGCAACCAACTCGCTTACCGGAGCGCTTATTTTTTCAATTATATAGGGTGTTTTTTATGATGCATGAGACGGATCGATAACTATGGCTTGACAGCTGATAATGTCGTTTAACGATTAAACGTCTAACGCCAGAACAACGCTTCCAAATTGTGGAAGTTTACTTTAAAAAAAAGTTCATAGAACATTTTACGGTAAACATAATCGGTGTAGTGAGCAAAATATGCCAATAAGCACAACTGCAGTATTTGGAGAGAAGACAATCCCCAAGCATTTATCGAATCACGGCAAGTTCTACTAAAATCTAATATTTAAATTTGCTATCTAGTCAACTTTGTTTGTACATTCTAACCGAAAGATACCAGACTCCTGCTCTCCATCTGTTTTAAAACACTTGTATAGTAAGAATTATATTTATTTTCGTTATTATTGTCTATAATCGATATCTTAATAGAATATGTATTAACTTAACATAATGACTGGTAGGCCGCTCAACGATACTCTTATCAATAAATTGTAATAACATTTAATGTGGATCATATCACCACGGCTGAGGTGTCGTCTGCCTTTGTCATCCCGCTCTTAAAATAGATACATGCGTGCGCTGTCATTTGTTATACATCCACTTAAATGTTTGCCACGGTAAGAGCATACATGAGAATTTATCTAATTAAATTGAAATGTTATACGTCAGAGCTGCGACGAATTTTTCATACGAATGGGGAATTCTTATCCGCCACGTTCGAGTTTAATAACTCATAGACGACCTGCGGGGGTGTGTGTTGAAACATGAAAACGGACGTTTTTTATGTGTTGCACGATGGAAAAAAACCTGGTAACAGCAATTAAAAGAAAACCTGCCAAGTTATGGCAACATCAGCTGCGGCGCACCGTGTTCTAGAATCCAATGCCAAAATGCTGTAACTTTTGATCCAATAAACATTTTAAGTCCTTTAAAAAAATTGGTTGTAGGCAAGGAGAGAGATTATTTCTGAGGTCTTAATAATCCAAATCCGAAAATTGAATATGTTCTCGAAATATTTCCACAGTTGACTTTTTCCATTTTTAGGGGAATTTTTTTTTCACATTTTGACGTAATTTTTCATATGGGGCCGAAGAACAATTTATGGCCACAGAACTGGCAATTGGCCTCAGTTTGCAAATTAAGAAATGTAGTTGGCTCATATAGGGTACCAAAAATAGGATACCCTTCAACCTTTACCTTTCTAATGAGATTTTTTTCAATAAATCCTCCTGAAACTAAAATGTTCGGTTGGTGCAATGTCTAATCAAAATAGTTGCTACAACCAAACTACATTTAGTACACACAAAATATTGACTTTATAATAAAGATGAACAAATACACTTTATAATAAAAAGACAGTTGAGTACAACAGCTCTTGAAATGAAATAGAGTTCGGCAATATCAAAAAATCAAATTAAATTTCTTCATATTTCAAAATCTGGAAAATGAAAAAAAGTAAACTTTTTTATGAACAATACGAACGAATTATGAAGCCTCGTTTAGTGCTACTAAAATTCAAGGAATCAAAGGTTGTCCAAATAGCAGTTTAGCCAATTTGGAGACGGACTATTTTATCAAAACATGATCAAAACTGTAAATGAAATATAGCGAATATAATGTAGATAGCAATTTATGTGTGGCTTCCTGGTGTACATTAGGGTGTACAAAAAAAAAAAGCCAAATTAGCGAATTTTTTAAAATTACTTATGGCCGTATTCTTAGAAATTGATAACAGCTTTTTAAATAAATTAATTGTTCTTAATAAATTAATTTTTATGAATACGGATTAGAATTGTATCACCCAGGTCAAAATTGTACTTTTTTTTTTTGCTGGAAAATGTATTAGTTTTGTACTTTTTTTTGTAGGTTTTACAAAATAGAAAATTTGCAAAAGCGCCGCGGTAGGCGAGTTGGTAGCGTGCTTGCAAAAATCAAGCCAAATGGTCTTTGTCACCCGGTTTACCCTTGGACCCAAAATTATAATATTAATTTACTTTGTATTGTAATTAATAAATAAATTTGCAAATCACATTTTGTGTTCTCAATAATTGCGAAAGTTACGAACGAAACACTGATGTTGATCGGTATCCACAGCATCATTTGCACTTTCATTTTTCATAACACAACCGATTACACTAGTAGCCATTTTGTCCAAGGGATGTTTTTAATATTTTCCAAAAAAAAAATATTCAAAAAAATTAATGGATACGTTTTTTTAAAAAAGAATTAAAGTTAGTTTTTTTTCGATATTTGTTTTCTATACATTTTTGGTTTCTGTGGTTCCAGTTCAATATCATTGATTTATTCTACTTTTTTTGGAAAAATTAATTTGACTATAATTATACTAGTAAGTTGTAATGCGCCTATGGCGCCCGTTGAAATAGGGAAAAAAAATTTTGTTGAAAAAAAAAACTTTGTGGAAAAAAAAAAATTTTGTTGAAAAAAAAAAAAAATTGTTGAAAAAAAAATTTTTGTTGAAAAAAAAATTTTGGAAAAAAAAAATTTGGGGAAAACACAATTTCTGTACAAAAAAAAATATTATTTTTTTTATTATTATTATCTTAATATATATTTACCCTCGACACTGATTCACTGATACACTGATACACTGATACACTGATTCACTGACTCTGTCACGCAGTACGTAGGAATTTAAATAGGCATTCTATAATTTTCTATAAATAATAATAATAAAAAAAATAATATTTTTTTTGTACAGAAATTGTGTTTTCCCCAAATTTTTTTTTTACCAAAATTTTTTTTTACAAATTTTTTTTTTCAACAAAAATTTTTTTTTACAAATTTTTTTTTTCAACAAATATTTTTTTTTAAAAATTTTTTTTTTCAACAAAATTTTTTTTTTTACAAATTTTTTTTTCCAAATTTTTTTTTTTCACAAAATTTTTTTTTTTCTACAAATTTTTTTTTTCAGCAAAATTTTTTTTTTTTTTTAATAAAAATTTTTTTTTTTCAACAAATTTTTTTTTTTTCAACAAAAAAATTTTTTTTTCCACAAAAATTTTTTTTTTTCAACACAATTTTTTTTCCATATTTCAACGGGCGCCATAGGCGCATTACAACTTACTAGTTTATTATAGAATGCCTATTTAAATTCCTACGTACTGCGTGACAGAGTCAGTGAATCAGTGTATCAGTGAATCAGTGTCGAGGGTAAATATATATTAAGATTATAAAAAAAAAATATTTTTTTTTGAAAAAAAATATATGTTTTTAACGATTTTTTAAGCAACCAGAAGAATTTTTTATTAAAAAAAAAACTACTTTTTTAACAACTTTTTTTATTTAAAAATCATATTTATAGCATTATACACATAAGAGGTGTTGTTTGTTCGGACGTCTCCGTTCAAAATAATACAGGTAAATCCGACGGAAATGGATTTGTTTTCTGTTGATCTGGATGCCTCAGGAAAAATAAATTTTCAATATTAGTTAGTTTTTTGGTTGCATAGTGTTATCGACCGATTTTCAGTTTCCCAGTTTCCAGTTGAGACTTAGGCCAGCCACTAACGAACAGATTTAATACTGTAGTTAAAACTGAGATGTGCTCATACGGGATGAAACCCTCTCTCGCACTACTATTGCGACAGTTTACATTTTTAAAATTTCAATTGTTTCAGTTGATCTGATACAAAAGGTCCATACGTTAAATTTTAACTGAAAGACCTTTCCAACAATATACACCTTGTTTCAGGAAATTGTTCCGCCATTTTTAAATTTAGCGACGTTTTTATGTAATAACGTAAAGTTACTGAACGTTTCAACTTGGCGAACCCAGTGCGATCCCTATCGACTACATCTCAAGTCGTCTTCACAGACCTCCAGGTGGTAACTCCTGGCCAACGGCGTTTTAATAACCGCCAAGATGACGGCTAACGTGTGAGAGTCGAACCTTCCCTCAGGTTAGGAGGTTGGAGTTGGGCTTGTAACCCGCTTCCCTCCCAAAAAAAAAACCACAATGAAAGCCAATATAAATGAAAAAATACGTACTCCCTCTAATGTTGACGACCATCGCAAACGTTTAAAGGAACACGATTTTCGGATATGCACTTGGAATGTACGAATACTCCTCAGACCAGCTGCCTTTATCCAACTGGCGGATGTCCTCAAATACGAAGCTGACATCATCGCCATCCAGGAAATAAGATGGAAGGGCACTGAGTAAATAAAATGAGAATGCTTATTACAGCTGTCATGAAAGCAAGCACCAGTTCGGATGCGGATTTGTTGTGAATAAAAGGGTACATCACCTTGTCACCGGTTTCACACCAGTGGACATTCCGCATCATTTTGGTTAAGTTCTTCTATATCAGCCTATTTTTTTGTTCTCACGCGCCGACGGAAGAGATAGACGAAGAGACCAAAGAAAAGTTTTACGAGCGCCTAGAACAAATATACGATCGCTGTCCCGGCCATGACATTACAATTTTTTTTTGGGCCATTTGACATTACTGTGGCTTTGTCGATTTATATCTTGAATCTCCATGCCTCTGTAGAGATCACCTTTAACCAAAATGGCGTTTACAGCACATCCCAGCAGAACTTTTTCCGATGTAGTCGGAATGTATACAGTGTTTGTATATGAGCCAAAAAATTGACTGCCTACACATCCATACACTTTCTCTATGCAAAAGTATGCACGCACGATTTTATTAATCGTTTAATAACTTCGTATTGTTGTGTTATCAACTGCCTACTTCTCCGTAAACCTACTATATACATTGTTTATAGAAATGTTAGCATAGTCGAAATTGATTACGATCATTATTTCGTGTACACTCTCTGAAGAGTGTTGCTGACAACCTCATAACTCATTGCATTCTGACCGATGAAAAACGTTTCTAAACCACTGTGCCACGTTCCGCCAGCAATAACAGGAAAGTATTCCATTTTATGCTGTAACATATTCACACATTTGAGCTCACACTCTTTGCCTTGGTATTGTCCATAGATATTTCAAATTTGTTCTTACGGGTTTTCGCGCCTTTTCTCCGGTGGATAATTCAAACACTGGCTGTGCAACAACAACACTAAAAAACCAGTGAAAAAGTTGCAGTCGGGTAAACCGACTTATATATACCCTCACCCTCAGTAAAAACATACAAGTCTCATACTCATAAGTATCGGAAAGTCAAAAGTGACCGTAGCTACCATCATTTGATGTAACATCTGATGAAAAGTCATAATAGCAACCTAAAATACCGAATGCTATAGAAACATATTGGATGGTACATTTGTATGGGAGGTACCAGAAGGGGAGTTGCCAGACTTCCAAGTTTTTGTCCAAAACTTTGTATAGCTATAACTGTACTAAATACAAAATGTGGGCAAGATAGCGTTGGTTATACTGATAGTATTAGACGGTTTATCAAGGGCGGGATGGTACATTTGTATGGGAGGTACCAGATGGGGAGTTGCCAGACTTCCAAGTTGTTGTCCAAAACTTTGTCTAGCTATAGATTTACTAAATACACAACTTGGGCAAGATCTTGTTGGTCATATTGACAACATTACACGGCTTACAAGGGGCGGAATGGTACATTTGTATGGGAGGTACCAGTTGGGGAGTTGCCAGACTTCCAAGTTTTTGTCCAAAACTTATACCAACTATAGCTTTTCTTAATACAAAATTTGGGCAAGATCGCGTTGGGCATATTGGTGATATTACACGATTTCTAAGGTAGGCGTGATGGTACATTTGTATGGGAGATGCCGGAAGGGGAGTTGCCAGACTTCCAAGATTTTGTCCAAAAGTTATACCAACTATAGCTTTTCTTAATACAAAATTTGGGCAAGATCGCGTTGGGCATATTGGTGTTATTACACGATTTCTAAGGTAGGCGGGATGGTACATTTGTATAGGAGGTACCAGAAGGGGAGTTGCCAGACTTCCAAGTTTTTGTCCGAACTTTGTCTAGCTATAACTTTACTAAATACGTAATTTGGGCAAGATCGCGTTGGGCATATTGGATATATTACACGATTTCTAAGGTAGGCGGAATGGTACTTTTGTATGGGCGGTACAGGAAGGGGAGTTGCCAGACTGACAAGTTTTTGTCCAAAACTTAGTCTAACTATACGTTTATTAAATACAAAATTTGGGCAAGATCGCATTGGGCGTATTGGTGTTATTACACGATTTCTAAGGTAGGCGGGATGGTACATTTGTATGGGAGGTGCCAGAAGGGGAGTTGCCAGACTGCCAAGTTTTTGTCCGAAACTTTGTCCAGTTATACCATTACTAAATACGGAATGTGGCCAAGATCGAACATGCGCGTGTTGATATTATTACACGATTTATAAAGTGGGCGAAATATCAGATTTGTATGGGAGGTACCCGAAGGGGTGTGGCCATATAGCCCATATGCAATCCCATAAGCAGTTTTGGGAAAATATTCAGCCATGCCAAATTTCAGAGTGATTGCTTAACTCTTTCGAAAGTTATCGTGCGTACCAGCAGGACAGACGGACGGACGGACAGACGGACAGACGGACATGGCTCAAACGATTCAGAAAGTCATAAATCGAATTTGTTTCAAAGACACCTGGGTTCTAATCTGAATATTTCCAGGTGTTACATTTTGGGTCGTATCAAATGATATATACCCTCCTACCCGTAGGGTGAGGGTATAAAAACAAAAGTTATTCACTTGAGCCAGTGTTCATGAACATGTGTTGCCACCCGTACACATGCATGCAAGTGTACATCAACTCTATGGTCTGTGGGTGTGAGACAGAGAGCGAAGCGAGAGAATGAGTGTTTATGGATAAGTATTTTTATTATCTTCACCTCATCACACAGTCATGCATTTGAGCGAACGAAAGAACACATGCAGTGTGTGTGTGTGTTTCTTAACTTTATGATGCTGTTAAATGTGTACTTTTAACAACATACCACTCCCACACACACACACACCCAAACACAAAGCATAGTCAAAAGAACAACCGCTTTCAGTAGAAAGAACTCATGCCGTGTTCAAAAATGACTCCAGCACAAAAATGTTATTCTCAAAAGTCATATCGTGTGAAATTATTCTGTTGCTCGCTCGTGCTGTTCAATTTTCATTTGCAGAATTATTCAGCGGCGACATGTGTTCAAATCCAGCCTGTCAGTGGCTGTTTTTGTAAAGTGTCATAGTCGCAACACGTCTGAACATATCAGTGGGTAGCATTTTTCATTAGTCAACCTGATGATTGCCATGTCACAGGACAGTTTTGCATTTACCGGAGAGTAGCAGTAATTAGTGTGTCATTGAGGAATTGAGCGGGCAAAAGGGTTATCACACCGTTGCCCATTTCTTCGAATATGTCATTGGTCACAAGGCATAACGGCCTAACTAGAGTTAGGACCACTTTGAGTTATTAGAATTCAATGTCTCTATAGAAACAATTCTTCTTTTTTGAAGAAGTGCGTAAAATAATATGTTTACTTAGAATTTGTAAACAATTTAAAACTCAAAAACAAGAAAACGATTAACTATGTTCACAAAAACAAAAATTGGAAACCGACTTAGGCTGTTTTCACTTGTGGTCACAAATATTTAGGTTATGTCGGTTGGTGCATGTCATAAGAATATTGTTTGTGGTAGCTGGTCCATTTAAGTTACATCAGTTTCATTTACAACAGATACCTGATGAGATGTGACTTTTGGCATCCGGACAAAAAGCGACTCCCGTGTGGGCGGCGTTTATAAACTTCTGCGAGAAGAACGCCAATGAGGAGAACAGCAAATAGGTTAAACGTGGAGTCCAATATTAGGAAATGCAAATAGATTTTGTGTCAACCCGTATGCAGTCTTTATCAATAACAGAAGAAACTGAAAGCCTTTAAAAATAAAGGATTATCCATTTTACGGTTTCAAAAGTAAACGTAAATAAAACACATATAAAATATTGTTTTTCATGATATTTCTTTTTTATTATAAAGTGTGAAGAAAGCGCACCAAACAGTGACTTTTTGTGGATGTAATGGCCTCTCTTCAATTACTTGAAGAATCTTCGAACCCAAATACGACAATTTTGTTTATTAACATACCCACCGAGTGAGAAATGTGCTTCATAACCATAAACCTAAATTTTTTGTTAAAGCACGATATGTGTCTGTGACAGAATCACCATTTTTGTAGTAGGTTTTAATAATTTTTACGCGTTGTGTGATAGTTAAGCGATAAATTTTCGTCAATGTCAGACTTCCAACTGAAAAGAAAACCAGTGAAAAAGTTGCAGTCGGGTAAACCGACTTATATATACCCTCACCCTCAGTAAAAACATATAACTCCCTGTTTCCATAAATCGAATTTGTTCGTTCGTTGCAAATTGTCAAAATGAAATGCCCAATAAAATGGATTTTTATCAGTGATAAGAGCATCTTCGTGTGGGATTGTGTTCCATATGTCGATATCTAAAATATATCTGGAAATCACAATTCAATAATGTCTCACATCCATTTTATAACGCTTTCAAAATTGACGATTTGTAACGAACGAACAAATTCGTTTTATGGAAACAGGCAATAAGTCTCATATACCATAATAGCAACCTCAAAATACCGAATGTTGTAGAAAAATATTGTATTACACGTTTTTACAAAACGGGCGGAATATAAAGCAGAGTTTTTACTAGAAAATTTTATATAGCTAAAGCTTTACTAAATATAGAATTTCGGAAAGATTCGTTGAGCGAAATTATATAATTACTAGATTTCTAAAGTGGGTGGAATGGTACATTTGTATGGGAGGTACCAGAAGGAGAGTGGCCAGACTTCCAAGTTTTTGTCCAAAACTTTGTCTTGCTATAGCTTTACTAAATACAGAATTTGGGCAAGATCACGTTGGGCATATTGGTATTATTACACGATTTCTAAGATAGGCGGGATGGCTCATTTGTACGGGAGGTACCAGAAGGGGAGTTGCCAGACTTCCAAGTTTTTGTCCAAAACTTTGTCTAGCAATAGATTTACTAAATACAGAATTTGGGCAAGATCGCGTTGGTCATATTGGTGTTACTACACGATTTCTAAGGTAGTCGGGACGGTACATTTGTATGGGAGGTACCAGAAGGGGAGTTGCCAGACTTCCAAGTTTTTGTCCAAAACTTTGTCTAGCTATAGATTTACTAAATACAAAATTTGGGCAAGATAGCGTTTTTCATACTGATAGTATTAGACGGTTTATCAGGGGCGGGATGGTACATTTGTATGGGAGGTACCAGAAGGGGAGTTGCCAGACTTCCAAGTTTTTGTCAAAAATTTTGTCTAGCTATAACTTTAGTAAATACAAAATTTGGGCAAGATAGCGATGGTCATACTGATAGTATTAGACGGTTTATCAAGGGCGGGATGGTACATTTGTATGGGAGGTACCAGAAGGGGAGTTGCCAGACTTCCGAGTTTTTGTCCAAAACTTTGTATAGCTATAGGTTTACTAAGTACAAAATTTGGGCAAGATAGCGTTGGTCATACTGATAGTATTAGACGGTTTATCAGGGGCGGGATGGTACATTTGTATGGGAGGTACCAGAAGGGGAGTTGCCAGACTTCCAAGTTTTTGTCCAAAACTTTGTCTAGCTATAGATTTACTAAATACAGAATTTGGGCAAGATCGCGTTGGTCATATTGGTGTTACTACACGATTTCTAATGTAGGCGGGATGGTACATTTGTATGGGAGGTACCAGAAGGGGAGTTGCCAGACTTCCAAGTTTTTGTCAGAAACTTTGTTCAGTTATACTTTTACTAAATACGGATTTTTGCCAAGATCGGAGTGGGCATATTGATATTATTACACGTTTAGTAAAGTGGGCGAAATAGCAGATTTGTATGGGAGGTACCCGAAGGGGTGTGGCCATATAGCCCATATGCAATCCCATAAGCAGTTTTGGGAAAATATTAAGCCATGCCAAATTTCAGAGTGATTGCTTAACTCTTTCGAAAGTTATCGTGCGTACCAGCAGGACAGACGGACAGACGGACAGACGGACAGACGGACAGACGGACGGACAGACGGACATGGCTCAAACGATTCAGAAAGTCATGAATCGAATTTGGTTCAAAGACACCTGGTGTCTAATGTGAATATTTCTAGGTGTTACACTTTTGGGTCGTATCAAATGATATATACCCTCCTACCCGTAGGGTGAGGGTATAAAAATCGAGATCGAAAGAATTCGAGCCCTATACTTTTAAAACCACGAAATGGATAACCATATATATATCATAGGATCTTCTTTCGAAGATCACCCAGATCACTTAAAGGTTTGAAACTTTCAATTTCCCATGATATTTTGGACTCGATTACAATTTATCTGACAACAGCTGTCCTCGGAATTCTAAGTTCAATGGTTTATGGGAGAGAGAGTATACGGGAGCCACTCCAATTATTCTTTGCTGGATTTTGTCCAATAGTTGTGCGATTTCTAGAGATAAACTACCACGCACTGTTTGGATGTATTTTCCTTAACATTCTTAAGTTTCTTTAACTGTACTACAGAATTTACTACCGGATTTAGGCTGAGCCTTGCTCAATACTCTCTTGTATCAATCAGGTTTACTTTTTGAAATTGTCCCAGTCTGGAAATCAATTGTGGACTACGTCCTATTGAAAAATTTCCTACAACATTTGCTGACAAATAGTAGCTCCAAAGCCGACTACGAACGGCTAATGCTTTCTTAGAGAAGTTTTACGTGGCTTAAAGTTTACTCTCTTACTGGTAAAGTCGCCAAAGTTTACTAGGTGGAAGCAGCCGCTGAAAAAATGTTTGATGATCTTATCCTGTTTCTTATCCTACCTACAACACCATGGCCGTCCTCATACTCGCTTAATACCACTTAATTTGTATTTGGTCGAAATAAACGCTTTTCCGGTTTCCTCAATTTTTGGTACTTTTTCTTCACAGTTGCCTTACGGAAATTGTTCAATCTGTAGCTTTTTTAAAGTTTGACGTTTAAAGTGATGACCTCAAAACAATTCTCCTTTCTGTCCTCTGGTTGCTGTTCTTCAGTGAACCTTAAAAGAAAAACCATTTCCGTTCAATTGCAATAATGGGTCAAAGTGATACCAGCTTAATGGGCTAAAAGAGCACGTACCTCGTTTGAAGTTATAAAGTGTGTGTACACCGATAATTGAATATCAAGGCCAAATTATAATTACTAATAAGCAGAATGAACGTCATTGGCCTCAGCATAAAATTGGCCCAACTACTGTAAACTCGTATCACGCAATAAACATAAAGAGACATATTTGCTTTTGATGCTGCGTCGTAAATGTCTGATTGAATTATCGATAATGGACATAACACTTTTACGCACCGAAGCACAATTTGACAACTTTAAGGAGTCCATAAAGAATTAAGCTGAATAAGGGCAAATTAAAATAACCAATCAATGGAGTGGTGCTTTAAAGGATATTCTTGGTCTCTCCATAAAATAGTCTCTTCTCTGAAGAAACATTTCGGATCTCACAAGAAACATTTTTGCCATTGACAGCTTTAAGTTCTTAAAGTATTTAGAATATTTTCATTCATCTTGTCCTTTTTTCGAATTGTCCTTCCTCGAAGCGAATGAGAAAGTTTATGTTTTTTTTTTTTGTTTGTCATAACAGGAGAAAAAAAAAACTTTTATTTCGTTAGGAAAATGTCCGAAAAACTGGATGGCAGTGTTAAATGATAATTTGAACTTATTTTTATGTATAATCATACTTGACTTTGGGCAGATTTACATATTTCCATATGATAAATTTACATATTCAATTTCAATGATAATTTTCTTTTCAAATAAACTTTGCTTACTTCAGCTTCGTCAGGCTGCCTCCTTCGGTGGCTGCTCATAAATAGTTTTGCTTCGGTTTGCCGCTGTTGGCTGTGTCAGCTTGCGTTGTCTCCGGACAATTTTTAATCTCAAATTCAATTTGATCCTAGGATTATTCACAACTTTGTAAATTGAATATATTTCTTTTGCTTTTTTTGGGTCCATATAGAATTTTGTATGAGGCTGTCAGTGTGTGTAAGTGCATTACCAGTAGACTTACACACACACACACCCACACATACATCTTAAATTCTTTAAATGAAATCAAACGAATAATGCCTTAATCCTTTTCTCATTTTGGTTTAGTTTTCTCTACTGATATGAGCGTGTGTTCGTTCAGACGGTGAGAGTTGTGTGCGCGCCTGTTTATGTGTGGTGTATTTTGGTCTAACTGACATTATTTTGTATACGTTGCCTACGACTTAGGCTAAATGTTCTTTTTCATTTCATTTATGAAACATGTACAAATAAACTTCAAAGAATATTGATGTTGTCCTGGAATTTCCATTTTATAGGCATTCTAGAGATGTGTGGGTTGAGGGTCAATAACTTTGTTTTGAACAAATAGTTTCTGGGAATTAACCCTTATCTATCAGTATCTACAACGTTTGCAATTATTATCCGCTTTGTATTTAATGTAAAAAATGTCCATCTCTGCACAGGGGTTGTGAATAACTGTTTATAGACCCAAGTGCAGCAATGAAAAAATGAATTTTAAGTTTTACTTCAGTTTAAAAGAAAAACTAAGATCAAGCTTAAGTCTTTAGTCAAGCTTAAGTCTGAGTGATAAATCGTATTGTCAGCCCTGTACGGATTTGTTAAGTTCTTGCTGGTTTTCATATATATTTCTGTTACTTGCACTGTCCGCAAGCTACCTTGTTATATTAGTAATGAAATTATAGAAAATCCCACAAATCCTTGAAAGAAACTCAATATCGACCAGATCGCCTCGTCCCTCCCGTTGAACCGCTGACAATACCAACATCAGCGATATCGTCTAGGCCCCTGAAAAAATAGCGCAAACTCTTCATTAATTTGTTAAAAAAAATTTCTTTAGTTTAATAATAATTGTTCATTAATTTGACGAAAATTGTTTATTGATTTGACAATATTTTTACATTATTTTAATGTAAATTGTACATCAATTTTAGGAAAACTGTATATAAACTTGATGAAACTTCTACATCAATTTAATGAAAATTGTTCACTAATATGATGAAAAGTGTTTGGTAATTTGGCGAAAACTCTTAATTTAATTGATGAAAATTTTACACATCCTTGATGGAATTTTTCCATTAATTTAATGAACATTTTTCATTAATTCAATAAAAATTTTACTTGTTTAAAATGTACATAAATTTAGTAAAATCATTCACAAATTTTATGATAATTTTACTGAAATTGACGTATATTGAACATCAACTTAATGAAACTTTTACATTAAAATGATGAAAATTGTACATTAATTTGATGGAAATTCTACATTTATTTGATGGAAATTATACATCAGTTTGATTAGAATTGTCCATTAATTTAATAAAAATATTACATTAAAATAATGAAAATTGTTCAATAATGGTACATTAATTTTATGTAAATTGTACATCAATTTAAGGAAAACTGTATATAATCTTGATGAACATTTTACATTAATTTAATGAAAATTGTTCAATAGTATGATGAAAACTGTTCGTTAATTTGGCGAACATTTTTAATTTAATTGATGAAAATATTACATTTCCTTGATGGAATTATTCCATTAATTTAATGAAAATTTTACATTAATTCAATGAAATTTTTTCATTAATTCAATGAAAATTGTACTTGTTTAAAATGTACATCAATTTGGTAAAATCATTCACACATTTTATGATAATTTTACTGAAATTGATGTAAATTGAACATCAACTTAATGATAAAGTTTCATTAAAGTTCACATTAAAATTATGAAAAATTTACATTTATTTGATGGAAATAAGTACATCAGTTTGATTAAAATTGTCCATGAATTCAATGAAAATTTTTCATTAATTTAATGAAAATTTTACATTAATTCAATGCAAATTGTTCTTGATTAAATTTGTTCATCAATTTAGTAAAATCTTTCACATATTTAATAAAAATTTGACATTAACTTTATGGAAATTGCACATCAATAAAAACTAAATTGAGGAATTTATTCATAAAATCAAGGAATTTTGTCGTCAATTTTACGTATAACTATTTAAGTGTATTTTTCATTGATTTGATTAACATTTTTTTCCACTGGAGGGGCTGGCAAGTGACTAGAAGCAGTCCTAGGTTTTCTACTTCGGCTGAAATTAGTAAAGTATTCCCGGGTGTTGCTAGCGCGTCTGTTTCCTGGTATTATCTTGTGGTCCGGCACCCACATAAGGTGAATGCTGAACTGCTGGAAATCTACCGTAATCCAGGGCTGTTGTTGATAACAGATAGACAAAATACAGAGATTTAGTGACAGCTTGACTGTCATAAAATATGTTAATGTTCACTGTGATGAGGATGTTATACTTCAGCTATTCTGTTACTTCTTTAATGGACAAAATTTCAACTTGATATGTTCATTGTGTTTTCATTCCATACTTTACCAAATCGGGTCGAGTGATATTTTCCAGCTGACCTTATTTCTACTACGTCTGTATTATTTCCAACATATAACACAAAACAATCTTTCATGAATTCAAACCAAAAAAATATATGTAATGGATTTTATTCATATTAAAAATCCCCTTCCACCATAAGCTTAAAATATATTTCAAGGAATTTTCGTAAAGAAAACAAGTATTGTCTTTAATTCCTGTCATCGTAGGGCACAGCGTCATACGATACATCTTTATGTACTTACACACACACATACGTATCTGTTTTTCTTTGGATATGTATTCGCGTATGTCCTCTAACCCTTAAACAACCAAAAATATATGTTATTGAGGCCTTTGGGTAAAAACAGCAGCATATGTGTGAAATTGTGTATGTGTTCGTCCAAGGACTTAACACACTTGCTGACATACATCTGTGCTCCTTTGTGTGTGTGGCGAACGTCATTTCTTATAATTCGTTTTGTGTTCCCATAGCTTCATAGACTTTATGAGTATTTGTGTCGGTGTCTTTATTTCTTTGACTCAAATGGTTTTGGGTCAAGACCCCATTTCGGTGTGATTGTAGCTTTTCACAACTAATTTCTTTTCCCTTCGTTTCAATATTAAACGAAATAAATTCGTGTTGATTTGCCGACATACAGTGCATTCGAAAGGAAATGTGCAGAATAAAAAAGAGGTCACATAGTTTTAAGGAGATATATGGGAGAAACGAAACCTAAAATCGATTAATTGGAAAATAAAGTGAAATTCGTGATATTTTATAAAAATATATTTGGGAACACCAATTTTATTTCACGTTTCAATTTTGAAAAATCGAAATCTTGGGATTTTTTGAACACCGAATAGGTTTCATATGAATTGATTGATTGAGAAAAAAATCAATCACATTCCCTGTAATCCTTGAAATCGGGTAACAAATTTTTAAAATAAAAAGACAATTTGGCTTGTCAGTATTTTTTATTTATATTGTTTTTAAAACTATCTCAATATCCATCCTCCTAGAATTTTATACAAGTATAATTTCACAGTGCTCGGCCTTTTGAAGACGTCTGTAACGAAACCCATAGAAACCACTAAAGCCATTCGTGTAATCCCTGAGACTGGGTTCGTTACCCCCTTAACAGTTGTCAGTTAATATTGGCACATCCATGAAATGTTCTTCGGCTCCGGTGTCCTTTTACACATATTAACGAAGCACGATGTGCATGTGGCCATTTCCAATCCAAACGTTACGGAAATTTTGATTGTTTTTGTCATTTTATTGATTACCTTAATTTGAGGCCGACCGATTCAAGCGAAACAGTTCACATCATATAAATTGAACGAATAATGAAGGCAAGGAAATGTGGAACATTAGAAAGGGGGAAATCATCAGTTCATATGAAGAGGTACGTCTGTGCACACACAGACAGAATTACTTCCATCGCCTTGTATACATTCATTGTCTATTTATTTATGTTTGCCTTGTCCGAGAGTTTCTTCTTCTTCTTGTTTTACTTCTTATTGTTATTTTTATGATTCTATTGTTTCCTATTCATATGAAAGGATAACAAACAGCATTTGTGGGGTATTGGGCATAATCGGAGTTACTATGGAATTAGGGAAAACTACAAGAACAGTCAGTAGGAAAAGGTTAAAGACGGGACGGGTTTGTGTGTGTGACAGCCAACACGAGCCTCTGCAGGAATAGTTTGTATTTAATTGCGGAATACTAAAGAGACTCACTGTTAACATATTAATGGCAGTTTGCTCCTCAGAAAAATGAACGTCTAAAGGTGTCATAAGTTAGAGGATTTAAAAAACAAATCGGTGGTTTCTGATTTACTTCCAATGTATGCTGTCGTCCTAAGAAATAATGTCACAGGCGCCATAATTTCTAAATTGAGATAAGGGCAGATTCGAAACCGATAATGAGATTCTGATTCATTGAATTAAGCTTATGAGGTCCGTTTTCAACTGTAATATATTTGAAAATTATTTATTAAATTGTTAAAAAAGCAAACACAACTTCTATGCGAGTATTCACAAACAAAGATTTTTACATTTTGTATCGTGAAACTTGTTTGCCTGATTTTCGAATCCACCTATCTTTAACATACGTCGCACCCTCACATGCGGACGGACATACTTTATACATTGTCGGATCAGTATTACAAGGTGTTACCAATGAAATGCCTAACCTTTTTGGACGAAGGAGATGGAGAAAAGAAAACACAAGAATACTAAATTTTCATAATATTCACTCATTGATAATGGGTATGATAATTTTATTTATGTTAATCCTTCTTCTTCTTCTTCTTGTATATTTTGCTTTTTTGGGGGGGGGGGTTTCTATCCTTTTTTTGCAACCAAGAAATCCTAAACAACCGCAAGAACACTCACTCTCAATGTGTGTGTGTGTGTTTTTAGTATGCATGGGACAGTTGACAACGTTATTGTTGTTGTTGTGTTTGACAAATATATACAATTTGATTTGGGCAAATGATGAATGATGATGACAACCTTGTTGCTGTATGTATATGTGTGTTTTTCTTTGGCTGGTGCCGATGACGACGGTGATGACGTTTCTGATTCTTGAACACAAAATTGAAACAAATAAAAATATACACATCTTGTTCTCCCTGTTTTACTAAACCGACACTTAAATTTATTGCGATACATTTGCCAACATTTCCGGATTGGGGTCTTATTACAATTCCTGTTGTGTGATGGATATTTGTTGGGAATTTGTAGGTTTTTTTGGAATATCCTTGAATGACGCAGTTACAAAGTGTTGACATCATTCGTTTTGTGTCCCTACCCCTACCAGAATGGGTAGGGTGCAATAGTCAGCACCTATCTTCGCCTATTAATAGAACAATAACTTTTGCCTCATCTGTTAATGCGGTTGTCTGTGGCATTCAATAGAAGTCACTTTGATTTACTGAAGTTTACCTGTGAAATTTCGTAAGATAAACTAATGGTTAGTTTAAGTTAAAATGACTATCATGTGGTGATACACTTGGCCCATTGAGATGAAGCCAAAAGTAGGAAAGTGTAACATTTTCGCTCCCTTTTTCCATTAGTTTTTCATGCACCTCGAGTGGTGCAGCGATGATCTACCGGGAACTCGCCAATGACCTGAGGGTTTACCAATAATTCCACAATGTAAAGACGTCCGGCGGGTAACTTCTGGATATCGGACGGAACCGGTCATTGGCGCCATAACACAGCTTATAATCAATAAATGTCAATTTTATGTCAATAAAATGACAGATGTCAATAAAATGACAGATGTCAATAAAATGACAGATGTCAATAAAATGACAGATGTCAATAAAATGACAGATGTCAATAAAATGACAGATGTCAATAAATTGGTCATACTGATAGTGTCAATAAAATGACAGCTGTCAATAAAATGACAGCTGTCAATAAAATGACAGCTGTCAATAAAATGACAGCTGTCAATAAAATGACAGCTGTCAATAAAATGACAGCTGTCAATAAAATGACAGCTGTCAATAAAATGACAGCTGTCAATAAAATGACAGCTGTCAATAAAATGACAGCTGTCAATAAAATGACAGCTGTCAATAAAATGACAGCTGTCAATAAAATGACAGCTGTCAATAAAATGACAGCTGTCAATAAAATGACAGCTGTCAATAAAATCACAGCTGTCAATAAAATGACTTACTTACTTATTACCCTTAACATTTCATAAAGGAACAGACGGGGAACTTCTCTCGAATCAGTGAGCTGTGAGCTTTCAATAAAATGGCAGCTGTCAATAAAATGACCGCTTTCAATAAAATGACAGCTGTCAATAAAATGACAACTGTCAATAAAACCAGTGAAAAAGTTGCAGTCGGGTAAACCGACTTATATATACCCTCACCCTCAGTAAAAACATACAAGTCTCATACTCATAAGTATCGGAAAGTCAAAAGTGACCGTAGCTACCATCATTTGATGTAACATCTGATGAAAAGTCATAATAGCAACCTAAAATACCGAATGCTATAGAAAAATATTAGATGGTACATTTGTATGATAGGTACCAGAAGGGGAGTTGCCAGACTTCCAAGTTTTTGTCCAAAATTTTGTCTAGCTATAACTTTACTAAATACAAAATTTGGGCAAGATCACGTTGGTCATATTGTTGTTATTACACGATTTCTAAGGTAGGCGGGATGGTACATTTGTATGGGAGGTACCAGAAGGGGAGTTGCCAGACTTCCAAGTTTTTGTCCAAAACTTAGTCTAGCTATAGATTTACTAACTACAGAATATGGGCAAGATCGCGTTGGTCATATTGGTGTTACTACACGATTTCTAAAGTAGGCGGGATGGTACATTTGTATGGGAGGTACCAGAAGGGGAGTTGCCAGACTTCCAAGTTTTTGTCAGAAACTTTGTTCAGTTATACCTTTACTAACTACGGAATTTGGCCAAGATCGAACTTGAGCGTGTTGATATTATTACACGATTTATAAAGTGGGCGAAATATCTGATTTGTATGGGAGGTACCCGAAGTGGTGTGGCCATATAGCCCATATGCAATCCCATAAGCACTTTTGGGAAAATATTAAGCCGTGCCAAATTTCAGAGTGATTGCTTAACTCTTTCGAAAGTTATCGTGCGTACCAGCAGGACAGACGGACAGACGGACAGACGGACAGACGGACGGACAGACGGACAGATGGACATGGCTCAAACGATTCAGAAAGTCATGAATCGAATTTGGTTCAAAGACACCTGGGGTCTAATGTGAATATTTCTAGGTGTTACACTTTTGGGTCGTATCAAATGATATATACCCTCCTACCCGTATGATAGGTACCAGAAGGGGAGTTGCCAGACTTCCAAGTTTTTGTCCAAAATGTTGTCTAGCTATAACTTTACTAAATACAAAATTTGGGCAAGATCACGTTGGTCATATTGGTGTTATTACACGATTTCTAAGGTAGGCGGGATGGTACATTTGTATGGGAGGTACCAGAAGAGGAGTTGCCAGACTTCCAAGTTTTTGTCCAAAACTTTGTCTTGCTATAGCTTCACTAAATACAAAATGTGGGCAAGATCTAATTGGTCATATTTTTAATACTACACGGTTTATAATGGGCGGGATGGTACATTTGTATGGGAGGTACCGGAAGGGGAGTTGCCAGACTTCCAAGTTTTTGTCCAAAACTTAGTCTAGCTATACCTTTACTAAATACGGAATTTGGGCAAGATCGCGTTGGTGATATTGATAGTATTACAGGGTTTTTAAGGGGTAGGATGGTACATTTGTATGGCAGGTACCAGAAGTGGAGTTGCCAGACTTACAAGTTTTTGTCCAAAACTTAGTCTAGCTATAGATTTACTAAATACAGAATATGGGCAAGATCGCGTTGTTCATATTGGTGTTACTTCACGATTTCTAAGGTAGGCGGGATGGTACATTTGTATGGGAGGTACCAGAAGGGGAGTTGCCAGACTTCCAAGTTTTTGTCCAAAACTTTGTCTAGCTATAGATTTACTAAATACAGAATTTGGGCAAGATCGCGTTGGTCATATTGGTGTTACTACACGATTTCTAAGGTAGGCGGGATGGTACATTTGTATGGGAGGTACCAGAAGGGGAGTTGCCAGACTTCCAAGTTTTTGTCCAAAACTTTGTCTAGCTATAGATTTACTAAATACAGAATTTGGGCAAGATCGCGTTGGTCATATTGGTGTTACTACACGATTTCTAAGGTAGGCGGGATGGTACATTTGTATGGGAGGTGCCAGAAGGGGAGTTGCCAGACTTCCAAGTTTTTCTCAGAAACTTTGATCAGTTATACCTTTACTAACTACGGAATTTGGCCAAGATCGAACTTGAGCGTGTTGATATTATTACACGATTTATAAAGTGGGCGAAATAGCAGATTTGTATGGGAGGTACCCGAAGGGGTGTGGCCATATAGCCCATATGCAATCCCATAAGCAGTTTTGGGAAAATATTAAGCCATGCCAAATTTCAGAGTGATTGCTTAACTATTTCGAAAGTTATCGTGCGTACCAGCAGGACAGACGGACAGACGGACAGACGGACGGACAGACGGACAGACGGACATGGCTCAAACGATTCAGAAAGTCATGAATCGAATTTGGTTCAAAGACACCTGGGGTCTAATGTGAATATTTCTAGGTGTTACACTTTTGGGTCGTATCAAATGATATATACCCTCCTACCCGTAGGGTGAGGGTATAATGACAGATGTCAATAAAATGACAGCTGTCAATAAAATGACAGCTGTCAATAAAACGACAGCTGTCAATAAAAGGACTCGTATCAATATATGATGACATTTTATAGACTGCTGTCATATTGTTGAATTACAAATGTAAGTTCTAAGGCCAACAAGGATACGGAATAATTTCTATGTAATATGTTTTATTTGTTAAGGTCCACAATTGGATATATACAATCTACTAAAAATAATAGTAATGAATAACTGATACCTGATACAAAAAAATATGCCCATCGCCTTACAGTTTATGGTTTGGTTGGTTCTCACTTAAGTTTTTTATTAATTAATTAATTTAACATTCTTAATCTGATATTCACTTACAATTGGTGTTGCCCCTAAACTGCAAAAGGTCAACATCTCTTCAGCTGCAAAAAAAAATAAATCCCTTGTCTTATTTCCACAAACATAAACAAAACTTGAAAACGTCTTTCGGTTTATTAAGTTAATTTTCTCAATTTTCTCCTTCCAGAGGCACATCGGGCATTGATATCGATTTACGACGCGTGGATATCGATCAGTGTCCGCAGCGCAATATACCCGGTTCAACGAAGCCACTTAACATCTTTGCCGGCACCGACAAATGTAAACAACGCACAACAATGGTATGTTTCGTAATAAACGAAGGAATAACATTCACAAACACTCTTACAAACAAAGCAAAGTAAAGTAGCGATGGGAAGGGAAGGAAGGAAAGGGAAGAAGCGACGAACGTTTGTTAACCAAATATTTGCTTAGAATTTGGCAACAATCCACAAACATCCGAAATGTGCACGAAATACTTCTTAACTTTTTGGGTGTTTGAATTTTTTTCCTTTTCCTTTCTCTGTTGGATCTAACCATCTCTTGTTTTTTTCTCTCTTTTATTTAATTTTCTTCCATTGTATTGTGTGGCCACTAGTGTGAGGCCATTCAGGGTTTGGGCTTTCGTCGGGGCTCCTATAAATGTGTTTGCCGCAAAGGTTATTATTTTCCGGATACAACAAGTCATCACAAATATTTCAATGGCAGCCTGCTGGAGGAGGAATATGAAAAGCTAATGTTGGTAAGTTGCAAGGAAGAATTTCCAGCCTTTTTCTTTCTTGGGTTTGATCTTTTTTTTCTTCTTAATTTCTTTTGTAGTGATTTTGTGTATGAACAGGCGACGGGTGGTACTCTGACCACGGGGGCGTATAAGTGTTATTTATATAACGAACAAATGACACGCATACGCCACCGTGGTAGGTCACTTAGCGTTGTATTCTTTAAATGTTTATTGTGATTGTTAAAGTGCGTTTAGCATATTCATAGAATATTAATATTCTTGCGAGAGTGTGCTTTGTGCCAGTAGAAAAATGAAAAATAACCACATTCGTACGTATGTCCCACAACATTCCATTAAGAGACAGACGGGGAATTACTCATGCCATTAAATATAACTGATGACTTGTGAGGGGAACGCTGAAACGTTTAAATTATCTGTAATATAGGCATGGCCATGACTATTTCAAATAGTTAACGTCAGAAGCAAGCCTTATGAAGGATCTTCAAAGAGAGGCGATTGCTGCCGGCGGCACTCTTTTAAAAAAAAAACCCTTTTGTCTTCAGGAGCAAAGCTGACAGTTTTCGCTTCCATGGTTACCATAACAAAACTTAAAAAAAAATTGAGAATCAGGGGAATAAAAAAACTAAAAAAAAATACTACAGAAAAGTCTATCTACGTGTAAAATCAAAAAAATCTGGCATATAATTGTGATGAAATAAAAATTCGAATAAAATTGGATTCCAAAGATTCAATTGAAGAAAACAGCCTGCAATCATTCACATGTGGTAGTGTTGAATGTTCAACATCCAATCCAAAACGAGGTCAAAACAGCAATAACCCGGCTTAAGAAAGTGAAGGACACAGGTTGCGACGGAAATTGACACGGCTGTATGAGAGTGAATGTGTTATTGTGTTCTCTCACAATTTGGAATGGGATACAAGACCGTTTTTATCAATTACTGTGAGTCTTCAGGCCAGTCAAATTAAATCCTTCACTGCTGGGTATCTCTGCGGGAGTTCGCGAGACATTTGTCGGTTACCTTCGTAGGCATAGGGATATAGATGGTAACTGCATGGCTGAGGCACTTGCGAGAACTGGCACTACCATTAAATCAATTGAGAGAAGTTATGATATTTTCAACCCTCGCACTGCTCCTCGCAATTAAACAGTTAATATCCCGGAAACTTCATATCATTGCAGAAGAAATGTGGATCAAGGAAACCAGAAAAATTTAACCTAATTTGAATGCGCAGAGGACGAGGCCGGCGATTAATCTGCCGGCTAAATGTTCTAAAGTCAGGGACCAGACTTCGGATATCTGACAGACAGATACCGTGAAAATATCAACAGACTAGCGATAGAAATACCACCCGTGCGTTTGGTTTACATTGAGATCTGCAAGAACCGTTGTAACTCCACATGTTCGAAAATATATCGTAGGCATCGAACTGAATACGTTATCGAATACCGGAAGTGGTTGACGGCAATCAAGCAAAAACGAATTATTTGTAAACTAGTAAGTTGTAATGCGCCTATGGCGCCCGTTGAAATATGAAAAAAAATTTTGTTGAAAAAAAAAAAAATTTTGTGGAAAAAAAAATTTTGTTGAAAAAAAAAAAAATTTTGTGGAAAAAAAAATTTTGTAAAAAAAAAAATTCTGTAAAAAAAAAATTTGCAAAAAAAAATTTTGGAAAAAAAAAATTTGGTAAAAAAAATTTGGGGAAAACACAATTTCTGTACAAAAAAAAATATTATTTTTTTTATTATTATTATTTATAGAAAATTATAGAATGCCTATTTAAATTCCTACGTACTGCGTGACAGAGTCAGTGAATCAGTGTATCAGTGAATCAATGTCGAGGATAAATATATATTAAGATACATGAGCCAAACGATTAGCTTAATCAACCCAGTAGTGAATATCTAGACGTCGTGAATGAGTATTGAGAAAGATGAGAAATTTGTCCTCATCTTTTTAGCAAACCATGTTATTGCCTCTCCTGTGAGAAGAAACCCTTGAAGCGCGAAGACGCTGTTTATGAAGAAGTTTTTCAAGACTAAGTACTCTGGCAGACTACGATATTGCCTGTTTGTGTGGCATTTGAAATATTTTACAAATACAAATGGAGCAACATTTCGAAATCCTTTTGAGTAGGTCCACCATTAATTTGCATTTTCCGGTGCACAATCTTTTCCAAAAAAAAAAAACAATGCCATAATCCCTTGAAGTACTCTAGGATATAAAAATCAATCACCGCCGAACATAATAATCTCTGGAATATTTCTTTCTACTAACAACGCAGCCAGAATGAACGCAATATTTAATAAACTGGATTCTCACATAATTTCATTAAGACAATAAACATTATCGAAAGTATTTACAATTAACCGCGACAGTACCTCAATTAATGCCAGCGTTGGCATTTATAATAAAAAGTCAACAAGGTTGGCCAGCCACCAGGTGAATTCCAGACAGCAGTATCGTACCGTCCTGCCACACCACATAGTCGTGGCATTTACATGGCAAAGAGGAAATTAAGACGCAAGCTGTGCCAGCCTTTAAACAACTTTTACGTTAATATCCGTAAATGCTACGATAACATTAACAACAACAGCTGGTTGTGCTCGACCAGAAGCCAGAGCAGTAGACACGAGATACGGTTTAATAACAACAACAAGCGCGTTTTAATTAACTTGCAACATAAACCATATAACTTGTGTTGCCATCATTTCCATTTCCATTTCCATTTCGATTTCGATTTCATTCCATTTGCCTGTCTGCCACTGCTGCATGGTGGTGGACCACAATCGGCCGAACAGCCGAACGAATATGCGAATATACCGTAATATATTAACATTTGCATTAAAAGGGCATGTTGTTAACTTATAGTTTTTAATAATAATATACTCAAATGACCATACATTTTTGGTCAGTCTGCCACACTCTGTTTCACTGGCTGGCAGATGTTTGTTCGGGTTGTACATTTGTGGATGTCATGGCGAATGCTGGAGGCACTGCAGCAATAGCCGCCGTCGCGGATATGACTACGCCGTCGCCTGTACACTTTATGTTGTGCATATATGTAAATGCATACACACATACTCGTACATACAATTAATAGCATATGTTTGTATTTATTTTCAGGGCAAAAACTCCACGTACAATATCATGAACGAATACGAATGTTTACCCTGTGCTGAGGGCTGTGATTCCTGTGAAGATAGCTCGCCGTGCATAGCAGCCCTCAACTGGCCAATGCGTACGAGCATTTTGGTGTTGGCCTGCATTGTGATTGGATTACTGCCACCGGCTGCTTGGTTCACATTCCGTTATCAACAAGTTAAGGTAAGCTAAAAGACAACAACAATAACAACCACACAGGCCGTATAAGCCGGGCCAAAGTTGCGATAGAGAGACAATTTCACTTAAAAAAAAAAAAAAAATGGTTGGCTGCTTGGGTTACTAAAGTGGCCTCCGGAGATGATGACATCGCTTGGTTATAACGGGATGGCAAGGCAAATCTGTGTACTCGAAACAATGTGTAGCACACATAAGAAAAACTGAATACAAATTTAAAGACTTTAAAAAATCTGTATTAAGGAAAATGTGTGAAAATTGTTTTTGTATTTTCATACATTTTTCTAACAAAGATTTTTTTTTTTTGAATTTTTATGAATACGGGGGTTGATCTCTATGAAAAATGCCCCAAAAACGAAATCGACTGATATTTTACTGGTTATTAGAATTTCCTGGCGCAGTTACTATATCCGTTGACCACAATCTCCGCACATTACCTTCTTTCAAAATTTACTTCATCGGAATAGAGGATTTTCCTCCCACCTTTTCGTTTGAACACAGCTCACGTCGGCATGGGCAACAGTTTGGAATTAATTTTTCCCGTGTATCGCTCTGTATGCCACATTCTAAGCTTCAGTGGCGGCTTTACGCTAATCATCGCACCCTTTTTTTCTTATCGTTCCGTTTTCTGTAACCCATTTCATCTTCGTCGTCATATATCGAGGAATTGTGTAAGTGTCTGCAGGAGAAGGACGGTTGCATAGCAGAAGATGAGATATCGTCATAGAGTAGGCTTGGACTGTCGGTTGCAATTTCTGAATTTCCGTCGTCTATTTTGGACTGTTCGTACATTCAACACACTGGATGCCTGCCTTTCGTCTGTAACAACAACAGCGATTTGGTTTTTCATTTTTCCATCAGGTGACAGGCATGTTGCCTTACGGATTTTGCTATGTGGAAACCTGCTGCTGCTAAGAAGGCTGCAGAGTTTTCACCATAAGGAGGAACTCCCACTCAAACTCCAATTTTTCAAAATTTTAAACTCCGTTTCCAACTCCTATTTTTCAAAATTTTAAACTCCGTTTCCAACTCCCATTTTTCAAAATTGTGAACCCCAACCCTGGCTGATAATAATCATATTCCTTGCGAAATCTATCAGCCTCATTCTGTTATCGGAGGTGTCAACGTGGAGGCTAAACTTCCCGGCGGTCTGACCAATAATGTTGCCCCTGCCCATTTTGCCATTAAAATCGCCCAAGAACGATTTCAATGTCTGGTCCTAGCCACGAGGAAAACTTATCGACTCTATAAAAATTTTCCCAAAAAACTGAAGAATGTCCAAAATGAAGAATTTCCCAAAATAAATGAAAAATCCCCCCAAAAGTCCAATATGAAAATTTATCCAAAATTCTGAAAAATCCCCCCAACCATTTATGAAAAATTAGCCAATGCAAAATCCTTTAAATATTATGAAAAATACCCCAAACAAACAACTTTATAAAAAAAATAGATATATGATTAACTTCTATTATTCACTTCTCTTATATCCCCAAAATTAAAAAAACAAGTGGACAAATAGTAAGTTCGGCCGGACCGAATCTTATATACCCTCCATCATGGATCCTTAAAAAGTCAATAAATAAGAAAACTAACTGAGTTTTTGGGCCGCTCGTGACCCGATAGTCCCAGGAACCCGATCACAAATTTTATCCAAATCATGAAAATAAATGCACATTTGGGTTCGCGAGAAAATTTCGTTGCATTTCGATACCCATATGTCCATGTTTGTCAAGGGACGGTTTTTGGGCCGCTGGTGACCCGATAGTCCCAGAAACCGGATCAAAAAATTTAGGCAAATCATGAAAATAAAGGTATATTGGGGTTCGTGAGTAAATTTCGTTGCACTTCGATACCCATATGCGCATGTTTCTCATGGGCCCTTTTTTGGGCCCCAAGGGTCCACGGAACCCATGAGCACGCCCATTTTTGGGATTTTTTCCCCATCTATAAATTATATAAACTTAGTGTAGATGTAGTGAAAAAAAATATTTGAAAAATTTGATTCTGGGCGGAATATATTTAGTCCCGTAAAGGGGAACTTTTTCCCCTTTGGTCCGATATTGCCCATTCTCGAACTTAACCTGCTTATGGGCAAAAAACATCTTCCTACAAATTTCAGCTTCTTAGCGTTGGTCGTTCGCACTCTATCGTGATTTCAACAGACAACAGACGGACAGACGGACGGACGGACGGACATCGCTAGAATGTCTTAGAATGTTACACTGACCGATAATATATAAACTTTATAGGGTCGCAGATCACTCTTTCGAGGTGTTGCAAACGGAATGACAAACTTAGTATATACTCCATCCTATGATGGAGTGTATAAAAATTCGGGAATTTTTCATTATTTTTTTTTTTGGGAATTCTAGATTTTTGAGAGGTGGGAAATTTTTCATAGAGCCAAACTTATCATTGTTCTCTTCGTCTTTCTCTTTCGCCGGCGCGTATGTCCACATCAGGCTTATAAAAACACAATTAAGCGCCCCGGTAGGCGAGTTGGTAGCGTGCTTGCCTATCAGCGTGGGGGTTGTGGGTTCGATTCCCACCAGAGGCATTGGTCTGTCGCTGCAAAAATCAAACCAAATGGTCTTTGTCACCCGGTGTACCCTTGGACCCAATATTATAATATAAATTTACTTTGTATTGTAATTAATAAATAAATAACACAATTGAGCCTGGATGCGAATTGTGGCCAGCCATCCGTCTGCCAAGTGAATTATTTTCTTTGCAGCATTAGTACACCTCGCAGTTCCTCAATACATTCGCGCGGTGACCTTTACATCGTATTTCTTGGATGGTGGTGATGTCAGCCTTGTATTCAGTTGGATAGAGGCACCAGGTCTGTGGAGTGTTCGTACATTTCAAGGGCATATCCTGAATGGCGGTGATGTCAGGCTTGTATTCTTCGAGGGCATCCGCCACTTGTGTAGATGTACCTTGTCTGAGGAGTGTCGTACGTGCATATCCGTAAATCGTGGTCCTTAAAACGTTGGCAGTGGTCGTCTTCGTTAGGGGGAGTCTGTTCATTAGAAACCTCTTAACCTGAGGGAAAATTTAACCGCTCACATCTGAGCCGCCGCATTACCAAAATGCAGTTGCCCAGGAGTTACTAAGCGGAGCCTGAGATGCAATCGAAAAAGATCGCACTGGGTTCGCCATGTGGAAATGATGAGGAAATGTAGGTTATGACATTCACCTCCATGAACTGCATAAATGAAACCTAGCCATAGGACAATTTTTCTACTCAGGGCACCAGAGTACATGTTGCTGCCTAGTGTAACTCTTTTCTTCAATTCATCTGCTTAACCCTTAGTGAAACCATTGATTTCAGACCATTTGGTATATCTCTCGCTTATAGTTTTATTCTTCTAAATTCTTGAAAGATAGTCGTCTTAGCCTTTCAAGCGCTAACTAACGATGTGTCCTGTGTTCCTTTTTTTTATTAATTTGAACTCTGATATTTAATACAAAATGCCAGATTCTTTTAAGCAAATTATACTATTTGCATTCATTCATAATTTCTCCTATTTCAGGGAATAAATTCTATTTTTTAAGAATTCCTTCTTTTTACCTTACAAATGCATATTTTAAAAGAAAACCACCACTCTTCTCTTCTCATTACAGGTTGTTCGCGCTGCCAGTCCTGCATTGCTGCGTGTTATTGCATTGGGTGCCTTTTTCATTTATTGTACGGTAAGTTTTCATTCCATCGCTTACGGCTGACAGGCGTTGTGGTTTCCCTGCCAAATGGTTTTATATTGGTATCCACCGGGGAGGAAAAAAAACAACGCAAAATGCAGAAAGAGGAAATACAACTCTTCTACATACTAATTATAAAAATAATGAATAGAAATTGTAGTACGCGGTGAGAGGGATGGGAAAATCTGCACAGAGTTTGAGTTAATGAAATAATTTGCATCTTAATTGTAAATCGTGTCACACTCCGCCAACCAGCTGCTCAACCGACTACACCTGTACAACTGACACAAACGAACATTACTAGCTGTGATTTTAAGTGATTCATAATTACGAAACCATCCACAATGGACTTTGTTTCAGCTGCAATTAGTTTATTAATGAAAAAGAAAGTATTTATTTTGATGAAAGTGCAAGACCAACAACAGGTGGTAGAGCCAACTTACGTAAAGTTAGTAAGATTTGGAGAGGGTGTCGTTGTTGAGTCTCATCCGGAAATTTCTCATAACCAACAGACATAAACCTTTTGCTTTGAAGTTTGTATAAGTATGATCCCGTTTTTTTTTTGAGGAAATTACCTTCAGTAATGGCGGCCAACGAACTTCTCTTAGGCACCATTTAGATCCCTTCTATAAGGCCATCCGTTTTGTTCATTAAACTGATTACGAATTTCCACCCACCCATCCTCCCGTTCATTCGCCAAATGATGCGAATAACAAATGAGGAAACCTTAAATTTTATGGGTACACGCTTCGTCCATAACATACAGCCGACCAACCATAAATACATCAGCCCCAACAAAAATGGTCCCTTAAAGACTAATGGTCGACATAAAAAAATCTAACATACCACACCTAACATTAAACGCACTAGGCCAAGGGAGAGTGAGGGGGAGTTAGAGAGACAGAGAAATAACCAGTAGTCCCGTAAGAAGATAACAAGATACGCCTTATATGGAACAAGAAAATCTACTAACAGCTCGTCGCTCGTATTGCACGAGCAGTATTACAATTGACCATTTAAATCAATTTCGAGTCAATTAAATTTGATTTATTCTCAAATGTTTACCACACAAACAGAAATAGTACAAACACGAAACCGAGAAGGCCCTCAGGATAGACCGACCGACAGACCCACAGACAACGACAGCTGCAGGAGCTCTAACACATGATGGTGTCTGTATTGCCGTCGCCGCCAAAGAAGCGTCAATAATAATCATCATTTGGCGAATAAATGACCCCAAAGACATTTATCTAACTCTCCTCCGGCCACTGTAAGTGCTGATATGTGGACACAACAGAGAACAGGCAAAAGAATGACGGCCAAAATGCCAAAATAACAAGGACGAAAGGCGAAAGTAAATATTTGAGGGAATAAAGGAAAATGTGGTGTCGTGACATGTTCTGGTATCTACCACAACAGAAGGATATAATATTTGATTTATCACTTTTTAGGTGTTTCTGTATTTTTTTTTTTTTGTAAGAGTCGAGTGTTGAAAATTTTTCACATTTTTGAAGGCCAAGGAGTGTAAATGTGTGTGCACGATTATTAGACTGAGTTTACTGTCATGAAAAACTTAAGAAATGCACTTACAGTAGGGGCGGAATGATTAAGGACCCCGGAAAAACCACCCTAAATCACAAATGAACATGGGCCCAGAAATTATTTGGCTTTTCTATATTTATTCCAAACAGACTTCTTATTTGAATTAAAATTTTGTTAGAAATAAGGAACAGCAAAATGAAATTCTAAACAAAACTTTTTTATCCCATGACCTCTCAATAGTTATGGGGCCCATTTTCATTTGCAATTTGAGGTTGTCTTTCCTGGGGCACTTTTTCACATTTTGATGGAGAATTTCATGTTACACATATTCGACATATTGTAGATATTTCTCGGGCCCTATTTATATTTTTTTTACAATTTTTTACTAAAAATACTCCCCAATTTTAGAAGGGAAATTGTGCCCTAAATGTTAGCAAAAATAAACAAAACTTACAACTACGACAAATGAAAAATTTTATGCGAACATCGCACGATTTTTCTTTAAACATTTCCCCTGCTGTTTTTTTTTGATTTGCCATCAATACACTCCTCCTTGTAATTTCCTTTTTGTGTAAAAATAAAGAAACATGAAATAAAATTGTTGAAATAAATAAAAGTATCACATTTTGAGTGCTCATTTTCATAAAACATTTCGATATGGAAATTGCAATACGAAAAATGGGCCCCAATTTCATTCAGAAAACAACGACTCGAAATTTTGCAACAAATTGTCATCTGTTTGGGGTGCATTTTCCTTTTGTGTTAAATATCGCCATTAAAATGGACCCCAACAAAAATGTTAAGACAACGATTTGGAGATCAGTTTAGTGGAGCTGATTTTCATTAGGCAATGGGTACCCAAATTTGGGGCCATTTGGGGTAAATTATCGGAATGCCTACATTAAGAAGTGATAAGTCTGTACTTTGTACAGAGTGATTTGCGTTTACAGAAACAATTTCTTTAGTCTCCCACCCTAATGTATTGAGAAGTTAATGTAGTTTTTAAAGCAGTGACCCACGGGCCAAAGTTAATGTAGTTTTTATTGCAATAAATTTAGGCTTCTTTATAAAACTATGTGCCTCATCATCAAGTTGTAGAAGATACGCGAAATACAAACAAATAATTGGCCCATAACTACGATTGACAGCAATAGGTGCAAATGAGTTAGAGATGGGACGAAAAATGTACAAAAATGGAAATTAATGGAAATGGGTCCAAAGCGAGCACAAAACTGGTAAAAAATGAGAAATTCTACATACGAGTATTTAAAATGCTTGCGTGACTGACAGAATGATTCGTCACTGTCCCGACCAAAACGCGGAATCTAGAATCATGAAATTTGGGGAGATTGTAGTACTTGGCGCCTAGATAAACAATAAGAAGGAGTTTTTTTAAAAAAAAAAATCGGTTAGAATGGATACAAAAGAACGGGAAATGTGTCCCCAAAAAGGGACAAATAGGGTAAAAAAAACAACAGGCGGATATAAATTAGAGAAGGGACGAAAAAGGTGCAAAAACTGAGAAAATGGACAAAAAGGAGATAAATAAAAAACGGTGAAACAGAATTGGGGCAACAAGAATATTTAGAAAAAGGACGAAAAACCGGACAAAACCTACCAAAACGGGATAAAAAAAAAGGTACAAAAAGGGAAAAAACAGAACTGTGTTAAAAAAAATTTAAATCGACAGGAATGAGCCAAAAATTATAAATAATAGAAAATGGTACTAAAAGGGCTCTCAAAGAGTCCAAAACTGGTGAAATATACAAATGAAAAATAATTTAGAAAATCATCACAAAAGGTCGAGAAACAGAAAAGGCATTTTTGGGAATTGTTCAGAGCTTAAAAAAACGCAGTTGCAAAAAATAAATGCAGTTGAGAGGACCGAACGCATAGCAATTAGGCGTGAGTTGGCCGGATTTGTAGCCTCATCTTTCTTGGGGATCGGCTGAACATTGGCCACCTTCCGACGTGAGCGGTAAATGCCAGCCCTGTATGACATGTTGAAAAGATTACGTAATGAACAATTCAGGCACTTCACTAGGCAATTTTACTTGCTGCAGTTTCTACGATTCCCTTTTGAACTTGCCTCTTGTGTTCACGCAAGGAAATTCTATTTCGACAATTTTGGTTTTCATTATTCCCTTTTTAAATAAAAATGTCTTTCAAAATACATAAAAACAAAAAATAAATTACTTTCAAAATGTGAAAATACGTAAAACACAAAGGGAATTGCCATTTTTCCATTTCCTTTCCCCTTACCTCTCTTTCCCACAAACATAGAATTGCGGCAATTAAAATTGCCTAGTGTGAACTGAGACTTGGGTTGAACCCTTTGTGACTCCTCGTGGTCGAAAAAACATCTTAGGCATCGAACCAGATACGGTTTTGATAACGGGGGCCGATGGACTACTTTCTGGCAAAGCTGAATTCTAAGTTAACTTTGTCGACCGGGTCAGTGAATGTCTGCTCATAGTCATTAACTGTTGGAATAGAGGAAGTACAATTCTCCCTTATGCTCCCCAATACAATAGTACAATACTTATCCTGGGAGAAGAAAGAGCTTTAGCACAATGACGCTGTTCGTGAAGATGTTTTTCGCGCCCAAGTACTCCGGCACACTTAGATCTTGTCTGTTTGAGTGGTAGCCAAGAGTTGACATTTTTATTTAAACAGCAATTTCTGAATGTTGTCTTCTTCGGAGCTGACCGCCTCTTTGCATGTCTGAATGAATCGGCAATTCATTGAAAATATAATCGAAGTAGTCTTTGGCGGAATAAATGTATTTTCTGTTAAGACGAATTATTTTCTCGACATTCCATTTCAGCAGCAGCATCGACTTTGTTGCCTAGGAAACCGAAATTCCATTTAAAATGCTGAGCGAAATTATTGAGCTCAGCCAAAAGTGCCTTTTCCGAAATGTACATTAACCGATTTGTGATTTTAGAAGTGGCCTGAAAACGAAAAGCATGCTGCAATGTTAGAATGATGCGAGTTAACAAGAGCTGCTAGAATGTTAAGTTTGTAATTTTGAGGGTGTGTGGTTACGAAATGGTCTAGAATATTATGTTGCTGCCCTTCAACACTCAGAAGGAGTGTTGCTTCATTCACTAGCTGCGTCAACTTGGAATGCGCGGCGAAAAGCTCAGCTTACTGAGCCTGCGGAGATATGTGGCGTGAATGAGAAATCCAAGAATGATTAGGGACATCGAAAACCCCAACGACTACAATTTCACTCTCCGGATATTATTCGAAGATTGTTGAAATCTAGTCAGAAAGGGTATCGAAGCAATTCGGGGTTGCCTGCTTTTCCAAACTTGGCATGGCTTAGAGATTGTACTGTTACACGTAGAATTGCCGGCATTTACGTCGTTGAAACCAAACTAATGTATTGAAGGTGGAATAATGCTTAATGATATTCAGGGGATACGAACCTGGGAATGCTGTATGATAGCCTCTCATACTAGTTTTCACTCTACTGCTGACAGCTTGTAATTGTACGTAGTTCAGAGAAATTCTAAAGTTATAACTCTGTCATTCCATGAAACTATACTGAGATAAGTGGAGATATTTCGTAATGGCTCCTGTTTACTTACTTATTTCCCTTAACATTCCATGAAACTTCTCTCGAATCAGTGAGCTGTGTGCGATATAATTGTGTATACTCACTGACCGGGAGGGACCTCTTGTTTAAAGCCGGCTCCGAACGGCTAATGCTTCGCTGGAGAAGTTTTACATGACTTAACAATTTTACTCTCTTACTAGTAAAGTCGCCAGCATTTATGATGGCTCATGTTTCAGTTCAATTAAAATCGAGGTCCCACACAGCAATTACCTCTACACTGGTTACATTTTAATATCACTCCATTACTTTGTTTTTTACATCCTTTTGCATCCTCTTTTCCTGTTAAAAGGGATAATGAAAAGGATTCATCCAATTAGCCCCGCCCCCCTTCACAAAAAAAAACAGACATTTCTGCGACATCACAACTATTAGTGTTCCAAGTTTTTATAATCTCCTGGAAAATATATTTTCAATTTTCCGTCATCCCTTCTATTAGTTTTACACATGAAACATTTAAAGGACATTTACCGGTATTGGGGGGGGAAATCTACTGACACATCTTGGCAACATTTGTAAATTGTAAACTGAGGCCACACACACACACGAACTCACACATGTCCATTTGGAATTATACGCTAAACGATAAATCGAATACGAAACCATATGACGTCGGTCGGTTGGCTGGGCTTTGGGTGAAATTGTGCAATAATATTAAATTTCATTGTTTTTATTTAATTTTCTAAGATTACTTTATTATTTGTTTGTTTTTGCCTCATACTCTGCTAATGCTTTGCCTCCCTTTTCCTTATGTTTCTTGTGTTGCTGCCGCTGCTGCTGTGCCACCTACACATGTTTGTCGTCATTTCCGTATCCCTATCCTGTACTCTGTGTGTATGTGTGTGTGTCTTTAAAACAGAACATTGTAATGTATCCCAATCCGAATTTATATACGTGCACGGCACGTATATGGCTGAGAGAAATTGGATTTTCCCTAACATATGGAGCACTAATGTTGAAAACATGGCGGTAAGTATAAATATATATATATATGTATGTGGAGACGAATGTATATAAATACATATAGTATATACACATACATACATACATATCAGTTGTATTGAGCCTATTGGATTTACTATTCCAACATCAATCCGAATGCCAACGCAAAACCAGAGCAATATGAAACAAACTCGTTTGAAATGGTTTCAGGGACCGCCGTATACTCTGCAGAATTTGAATAAGGAAACGTGTATGTTCTGTATGCACTTAAATCAGAAAGTTTGTACAGAAACCAATCAAACAATAGGTTGGTAATCTGACTTATGTATAGCCTCATCATGAATACGAGTACCACTACTTGTGAAGTTTGAGACGGCTAGCACTCGATGCGTCTATCAACACTCCTATAGATGAACGAGGAGACAGATGCGGGTACACTTGATTTCTTATATTTGTAAGCCAAATAAATATTTTTCATATTTTTAATGAAGAAAATTCATAAAATATATAAAACAATTTCAGATACATTTTTTGAAAAAGTAAGAAAAGCTTTCCAATTTCTGCGAGAATAATGTATTTGCTTTATCATATCACTTTGTCTGTCATTTCTTCACCAAACTGAAAAATATTCATTTAAAATTAAAAAAAAAACATCCTTTCCTTATGCAAGTTATTCACCGTGTAGAGGCGAGTATGTATGTATGTATGTGTTGGCAACCACATAGTAAATATATTGTGACCAAATGATGGTGAAAAGAAATTAAATTGTATTTTCTTGTTATGTTCTCTTTCTCCGATTTATATACACACACACACACATGCATACACATATATAAATCTATAGGATATCGGTGATATTCCGTGTACGTTCTGCAAAAGCTGTTAAAATAACGGATGCTGCTCTACTCAAACGCTTGGGCTGTATATGTGGCGCCATCGGGACATGTCTGCTCGTTCGTACCCTGGTCTCACCGCCCGATGTGGTCGTTGGCAGGACGGCTGATGATTTGAAGGCATTTTTATGTAAAACCGATTGGTGGGATTACACCTTCACATCAAGTAAGTATAACTACAACCACAATAAAGAAAAACCCCACACAAAAAGTGAAAACTTTAAATAGTTTTTTTTTTGTATTTTTCACAATATGCTTTAAGAAATTACCCCATATATTTTACACAATTTACAGCAAATAGCTGACAGGAATTCAGCATAAAATTGACCTTTTTGTCGAAGGGTCTTTTTTTTTGGGAGTTATGGGGTTTTTCTTTGTTGTTGTTCTTCCCTTGTTGGCCGATGTCATGTTTCGTACAAATAGTCGACATAAAAATAGTAACGTATCGTTGGATAATGTTTTAGTTTTATTAGCGAAATTACTTTAAATTCGTATGGGATTTGGTTACAAATCATGTGAGATTAAAACATAAATTGTTATACAACGAAAATGACCAACATTATCACAATACATATGTATAGGGTTAGACTAATGGTTGAGTGTTTGTATCGCTCACTGTTAACCGAAATGGTGTTTCAGGCAGTATTTTACTAGAAAAGTTAGCATTTTCCAAATCCTCACTAAAATTTCACTCACCTCACATAGGCTTCTCTACTGGTAGGGGACCTGAGGACTGGAGGCATGTACGAAAGGAATGTCTGTAATGCAATTACAGCAGGGTCTTAGCTAGTATGGTTACTAATCAGGGCGGCGGAATCGAGCCAAAATTACTCTACACCGACACCAGCATTGGCTCGAATCCATCTTCAGCTGTTCAATAACCAAATGTCGTAAATTGTTGTCTTCTTGTTAATACAAGCGAAAATACGCCATATATTTTCATTCTCTATACTTCAGTTTAATTGTAAGATATGGGACTTTTTGATAAGCTATTGCAAATATACACTTTTTGTCATTTTCGAATTTTTATGAATTTCTTATTTTTAAACAAAAAAATATTTTTTTTGGATAATTGTTTAATTTTTTCTCTACAAAATCAGAAATTGATTTTTTGAAAGAAAAAAAAACTACGATAAGCTATTGCAAATGGGCATTTTTTGTTATTTTCAAATTTTTATGAATTTTTTTTTTTTAACAAAAAAATATTTTTTTTTTGGACAATTGTTTAAATATATTGCAATGGGCGGGCTTTTTGTAATTTTCGAATTTCCATGATTTTTTTTTTGTAAAAAAAAAGTGTCCATTTTTGCCATTTTTGAATTTTTATTTTTTTTGTTTTGAAAAAAAAATTGTTTTTTTTTGGAAAATTAATTTTATTTATTGCAAGTGGGCACTTTTTGTCATTTTAAAATTTTTATGATTTTTTTTTTGAAACCAAAAAAATGTTTTTCTTTTTTTTTGGAAAATTGTTAAAATTTATTTCGACAAAATCGGACTAGTAAAATTTAAATTTAAAAAAAAATATGGTAAACTATTGGACACTTTTTGTCGATTTCGAAATTTTACAAAAATATATACATTTGTTTAAATTTATTGCAAATGGACACTTTTTGTCTATTTCGAAATTTTAAAATTTTTTTTATTTTCGAAAAAAAATTTTTTTTGTCGTTTTCGAATTTTTGGAAAATTGATTAAATTTATTTCGACAGAATAGGACTAATCTTAACTTGAATCGGACCTGTAAAATAGATTTTTTAAAAAATAAACTATGATAAGCTATTGTAAATGTACACTTTTTTTGTCATTTTAAATTTTTGATGATTTCTTTTTTTTAAACAAAAACATATTTTTTTTGGAAAATTGTTTAAATTTATTTCGACAAAATCGGACTAATAAAATTGCAAAAAAATTAAAAAAAAAAATATGATAAGCTATTGTAATTGGACCATTTTTGTAGATGTCATAATTTTAACTTTTGACATTTTTTTCGAATTTTTTTTTTTTTTGGATAAAAAATATTTTTTTTGAAAACATAAATAGATTTTTTAAAAAATAAACTATGTTAATCTATTGCAAATGGACTTTTTTTGTCATTTTCGAATTTTTATGATTTATTTTTTAAACAAAAAAATATTTTTTTTTGGAAAATTGTTTAAATTTATTTCAACAAAATCGGACTAATAAAATTTAAAAAAAATTAAAAAAAAAAATATGATAAGCAATTGTAATTGGACCATTCTTGTCGACGTCAAAATTTTATTTGTGAAATTTTTTTCGAATTTTTTTTTTTTGGAAAAAAATTTTTTTTTTTTGTAAATTGGTTAAATTTAATTCGGAGGAATAGGAATAAAATTAAATTTTTTTTATAAAAAAATTTAAGTTAAGCTATTGCAAATACAAACTTTTTGTCAGTTTCGAAAATAGGTTTTTGGAAAATTTAATAAATTTATTTCGACAGAGTCAAAGTATTGGACACATTTTGTCGATTTCGAAATTTTACAAAAATATTTTTGTTGGAAAATTGTTTTAATTTATTTCGGCAAAATCGGACTAGTAAAATTTAGATTTAAAAAAAAATATGATAAGCTATTGTAATTGATGTCGAAATTTTCAATTTTATTTTATTTTTGAATTTTTTTTTCGAATTTTTATGATTTTTTTTTTTTGGAAAAAAAAATATTTTTTTTGTAAAATTGATTAAATTTATTTCTATAGAAAGGACTTAATTTTTTTTTAAATATGTTAAGCTATTGCAAATGGAAACTTTTTGTCATTTTCGAAAATATGTTTTTGGAAAATTGAATAAATTTATTTCGACAGAATTGAAGTATTGGACACATTTTGTCGATTTCGAAATTTTACAAAAATATTTTTGTGGGACATTTTATTTTATTTCAAATTGACATTTTTTGTCATTTTTGAATTTTTATGATTTTTTTTTGAAACCAAAAAAAAAAAATTTTTTTTTGAAAATTGTTTAAATTTATTTTGACAAAACCGTACTAGTAAAATTGAAATTTAAAAAATATATATGATAAGCTATTGTAATTGGACACTATTTGTCGATGTCGAAATTTTATTATTTTTATTTTTAATTTTTTTTTTCGAATGTTTATGATTTTTTTTTTTTTGGAATAAAAATATTGTTTTGGAATATTGATTGAATTTATTTCGATGGAAAAGGAGTAAAGTGATTTTTTTTTTAAAAAAAAATTTGTTAAGCTATTGCCAATGGAAACATTTTGTGATTTACGAAAATATGTTTTTGGAAAATTGAATAAATTTATTTCGACAGAATCGAAGTATTGGACACTATTGTAAATGGACTCTTGTTTGTCATTTTCGAATTTTTATGATTCTTTTTTTTTTTTAAACAAAAAAATATTTTTTTTGGAATATTGATTAAATTTATTTCGACCGAATCGGACTAGTAAAATTTAATTTTTCAGAAAAAAAGCTATGATAAGGTAATAGCTTACAGTACATACATAGTACATCCGAATTGTTTGTGTGGTTATTCATAACAATTTTTGTTTACCCAGTGTTATTACATCCCTCATCGTCTATCAATCTCCTGCAAACTTTGCTTAGTTTTTAGTTTTCTCTTCAAAGGACATCTTTTAAATACCAGAGAGAAACTTTAGTTTCAGTTAATATCGCCAACGATGTAATTACAACCACTTACATCGTGTAGCCTGGCAAATATCATTCAAGGGACTGACAATTGTAAATTATAACACCAACACAATAACAGATGGCGCTGCCTCATTAACTTTGACATTTAATTACTGGTGATGAGATGGCCGGCAGCTTGACGCCAACAATCAGCCCGATAGGACGCAGCTGAACTTCAGGTTTTCATTTTCGATTTTTTCGACAGACCGCATTAACATTTCGCTACGTAAAATTGAAAGATTAGGACTTTGTGTCCGTACCACAAAATGCAAGGTATCTCTCACCGTTTCTTTCAGCGACTTTTTGTTAAAAAGTAGACGATTTTCTTTGTTTTGCAAATGAAATTCCAGCAAAGTTTATTCGTTGGCTGTTAGGTCAGTTACTCCGGCCACACGGAGCTCTTGCGCTGTGAGTGGGACAGACATCCTTTGAAGTTTTGTCATATTGTAAAGCAGATAGAGTTACAAATTCCCCGAAGCCCTTGTCAGTTTCATTTCTTTGGCATTCTGTTTAAGTTTCCTATTGACAACAAGTGTTTGCCGTCTTGTAATGTTTCAAGTGTAGTTACGGGTGGTCGGCTACTCGTTCACATTAAATGGCCCCACGCACCTGGAATTGTTGCAAGTACGGATGTGGGTGTAGTAAAAATGTTATGGCTGCAACATCTGTGTTTTCTTCCTCTGGCTAAGTGAATTACCGCCACGGATGGGAAGGGACGTTGCGCGAGGGGACGTGTGCACGAAGTAAATTGCGGAAAGGGACTGGTTCCAGTTGAACTCACCTTATGATGATGACACAACCATTACAAGTACAAAAAAGTGCGTACATTTTTTTTTCTCTTTTCTTGTAGATTTTTTGAAATTCATTTTGAAATTTCTGCTGCATTCGCTACTTACTCGCCTCCTTCAGTTGAAGGGCTGCTGATAATTATAATGAATAAAAACTTCAACAAGGACTTGTTAAAAGTTACAACGAAATGCAGAAGTTTGCTTAATGGGGGAGTTGAAAGGAAGGGAAGAAAGGTCTGCTTATGTGAAAGTTATGGGAGAAATAGCATGAAATATTTAGTATTTTAAGAAATGTAAATTTAATTTATTCATCGCTCATTGTTTACATTATTCGTAATTGGCTCAATTCAATGTTTTGTCATTTCAGTGGAGGTGGTCTTCCTGGCGTGGGGCGTGCGTCTGTGCATCATGGTTCGCAAAGCTCCGTCAGAATTCAACGAAAGTCGTTTCATATCTATGGCGATTTACAATGAATTCCTGTTGACGTGTTTCCTCAATGTATCGATGTAAGTATGACGGAAGGATAAAACTACGCTTATAACACAAGCTGAACAATTTTTCCGACCAAATACTCACTTCCAGTCATAATTTCCCAATAATTTTCTTAATATTCGTCTATATGTTAATATTCGGAAGAATATATATTAATATTCGAATGGCACCAATACTCGTAGAACCATGGGATCTCTGACATTAATCTGACCATGACACACGTGTAATCCCAGAGACCTGGCACAGACATACCAGAATTCTATATAAACCTTCATCACTTTGTTTTAGGTATTACATACACTGTAATCCTTAAGATATACAGTGTGAGTGAAAGGAAATATTGCTAAAACATCCTCTCACCTTGTGATTTTCATTTTCCTTCATCAATCATCGAATAATTTGTGTTAACTCTCAATTTTCTTGCTTTTTCTTCTGCTACCTTTATTGATTTCATCGTTACAGGCTCTTCCTGCAATCTCCTGCCAATCCGGATTTATTATATATAATATTTTTCTGTCATACTCAATTAACAATAACACTACTCCTGGCCCTGATATTTGGCAGTAAGGTAAGTTGACCACCACCAGATACCAATCCCCAAACCCAACCCCATTTTACAGCCTCCCTCCAGCGACCGTATAAATCATTATGATAAAAAAAAATAGAAAGCGAATATCGCCAATTGAATCCCTTTTATATTAATGAATGTATTCTTTGGTGTTGGCTGCTCATGGTGTTGTTTCGGCCCGGATAGAGCCAGCCGGAACAGCCATTACCTTTAACGTTTATGCCTTTTATTTGTTATGTTTTCTGTTTTGGCCTGTCTTGTTGCGATTTTTCATTGCGATTTATCTTCAATTTCAGGTTTATATTGTTTTGCGTAGTGGTAAATCACACCAAGAGAGCATTGGAATGGGTGCCAAATCTTCTGGTGCCAAATTTAATTTTCGCCCCCAAGTGCGCACTTTTGCTAATCCCAGTTCAGTAACAACATCGACCGTCCCGGTGGCGGCCACAAACTCAGCAGGTAAGGCAAAAAAAAAACACCTAACAGATACACACAAGAAAAAAAAACAGAAACGAGAAATAAAACAGAACAACAAAAAAGTGTAAGACAAAGGCAATAAACATAAAAATAAAAGCCAATAGTAATAAAAATGCGTCGGCAACACTGGAAATACGACAAGTATCCGTATCAGTTTCATCTCATGATTTCAATTGTTCAATATTTCTGGCACTCTACAACGGACACTCAAAACATTTGATACGGTTGATGGGAAAAATCACAAAAATCTAAGTGGGGGACAAGTAAAGTGGGTCTAAATATGAATAAATGGAATGATTTCAATGATTTGGGGTCTAACCGAAATGTTTCCGAATGTATTTTTTTTTTTAAATAAAAAACCCTCACCAAAAACATTCCTTGAGAAATAATACGAGGGCTGGAAACCATAAATGTGAATGGTTAAAAATAGATTTACGAAATTACATTGCTGTCAAAACAGCACAAGAGACACCGAACATTCAGATCACGCATAACTTGTTGTTTCTCCAGAAATCGTCGATAAAATCCATTTAACGATATTGGAAGATCGAATAACTAAAGAGTGTAATCTGGAGTGTTAAAGAGTGAATCACATTTGAGATGAGTATTTCGGCTATTTTCGCGGTGGTGTCAGCGGTTGCTCACACACGACCATAAGAGCAAACGGCGTGTGTTTTTGGGGATGATCAACTGTAATCCGAAGAAGTATTTCATAGAGATGTCACGTTGCCCATGTGTAAATTGATAAAGTAAAGTCTATTGTTGGGATCTAAGAGTTTTCCAACAAGAGGTGTTACTTTGAATCACCCGGTATTTCGGTAGCTGTCACTTTTGAAGCTTTTGTTCTTTGACATTTGAGAAGTAGAAACTACGCCATTACTAAAAATGGAACGATAGACGCTTCAACAAAGCATTGAAATTATTAAAATTCACTACAAAAATGGTGAAAATCTTGCAGTCAGAGTTCGCAAAACTAATGCAAAGCTGTTGGGACAAGATAGTGATGTGAAGAATGAAACCCATGCACGTCGCTCAGGAACAACTGAGAATATTGCTGCTGTAGCCCAAAGTGTTGAAGAAAACCCATTCCTCGTCGTTCTATGGAATTGGACATTTGACAAACTTCATTACACCATATTTTGCATAAAGACTTGGGTCTTAAGGCTTATAAAGTTAAGTTAATACAAGAACTCATGCCGGCCGATCAGTAACAACGCCGTGTCTTTTCTGATTGGGTCCTTGAAATGCATGAAAACGATCCGGAATTCCATCGAAAAATCATCTTGACTGATGAGGCCCATTTCCACCTCGGTGGCTACGTCAACAAGCAAAATTGTCTCATCAGGGTCTCGGAAAATCCAAGAGTTACGGTTGAGAAGCCTCTTAATCCTCAGCGTGTGACGGTTTGGTGCAGTTTATGGTCCGGCGGTGTCATTGGACCTTAATTTTCCGAAAATGAGGTTGGTTCAACGGTTAATGTATCAACGGTGAATGGATTACTCTATCGAGAGATGATTCATGATTTGTAATGGTCGGAGTTAAATGATATGGATCTGGACAACGTTTATTTTCAACAAGACGGTGCTACGTGCCACACAAGCAACGAAGCCATTGGTCTTTTACGGGAAAAGTTTCCGGACCGTGTTATCTCTCGAAGAGGTGATCACAATTGGCCACCGAGATCATGTGATTTAACACCTTGCGACTTCTTTCTTTGGGGCCAGGTCTACGCCAACAATCCAGCGTCAACCTCAAATATATAATTCGTGAGGCCACTTTGCGATTTGGTTGTGGAAAGTTTCATGAAAAGGATATGGTCCTGTAAGCGTGGTCATGGTGGCCATTTGGCTGATGTTGTTTTTCATTAGTATATCTTCCTCTTTTTAATATGAAATAAACATCCGATCATTTATCTCAAAAAATTAAATTTTTCTTTGAATACCAAAATAACACCACTTTTTGGAAAACCCTGTATAAGCAATGTGGCTTATAAACGAAATATACTGTATAAGCACATCATCCAACTTTTGAATTGCTCAAAACGATGTCATACATTGGCTCTCTGTTGAATTTTTCAAGCTGTTGCCAACGATAGCATAAACTTAATATACTCTTGATCGTATAGTTAAATAAATAATACACACATCAATGAATAAATACCTTTTGTGTGATATGACCAAAACCTATGAACGAAATTGTGCCTCATCGGCTATTACAGTTCACAATGTTCGCAAATGTAGGTGTTGACTTTAACGTGTTTTCCCATTGACCCCAAATGGAGATAAAAAGTCGCAAACAATGAAATGGGAATATAATAAAACTGCGACTTAACATTTTCTACTTTAGAGTCTTTGAGAAAATATGACATTATTAGTCGTTTTATTAGGACGTCGTGTTCAGTGTTACAGTGAATTTACGTGGATTCATTTTATTCGTTTCCGGTCATCCTTCGAATGCGCACAAAGCAGTAACCGATCTTAGTTGCGAAACAATGCGTGGCAGAAAATAGTCCTGTACACTCAGGCCAATACGTAGGCGTGACTGTGTGTGGGTGAGCTCTTGTTGACTTTCAATTTATTTACTTGTTTCTTTACTGGATAAATTCTCATGCCGTCTGTCCTCTCTTCGTTCCGAGTTAAGCTTATTTGCAGTAAATAATACAGTTATGTTCAGTCGCTTTGTGTTCTGAGCTGTGTGGGTTTACATTTTGCCGTCGACAATTGTTTTCATTTCATTTTGTATTAACAAACACCGAGTGTTGCCATGCGTATCTGTTTGCTTTGAGCCAACAATAACAACAACAAAAAGAAAGTCAAGTTATTGTTAAGAAATTTAAGTTAATGATTGCTCTGGACTCGCCCGGAAAATTTCTATGAGACGCAGACCATGACAACGGAATTCATCGCAAAGTCATACTGTTGACCTGTTTGAAAATTAGTGGCATTTAGAAAATAAGTCTCTTGTAATGCCAATGGCATGATGACACTTGTCCCCGGTGCCCGGATGAAGAGTTTCACAAGGGAGTTTAACAAAAAAGAATTGTTTTAATCCCCTATTGAGCGTAAAAAGGATTTGAAAGAGATACTAATTGTCTTCGTGAGGAAGTATTAGAACAAATTTGAAATTTTTATAGGGATATCAAATGGATCGGACTACCTGAATCCGCCCTTCTGAGGATGTCTTCAAAATATTCAATGAAGAATCAAATTCGCTCAGAGGAGTTGATTGTGGAATCAACTCAGATCAGTTGCATTTTAAACCGGACCACGGCAGTATAATACCGACCGAAATGATGGCAATATAAACTGGCGCACGACAAGTTCAGTACTTCGCTAAAAATTCTTAAAAATCCAACAAACCATTTATGTAAAATTACCCAATTCAAAATCACCCAAATATGGAAAATAGCCCAAAAAACGAAAAGATCCACAAAAATAAAAAATTAGGGAATTTTTCATTGTCCATTTTTCAGGGCATTTTTCATAAAATACAGACAAATTTTGGAATTTTTCCTAAAGAAAAATTGGGGAATTTTTCCTACAGAAAAATTGGGAAAATTTTCCTACAGAAAAATTGGGGAATTTTTTTCCTAAAAAAAAATTGGGGAATTTTTTCCTAAAGAAAAATTGGTGAATTTTTTCCTAAAGAAAAATTGGTGAATTTTTTCCTAAAGAAAAATTTGTGAATTTTTTCCTAAAGAAAAATTTGTGAATTTTTCCAACAGAAAAATTGGGGAATTTTTCCACAGAAAAATTGGGGAATTTTTTCCTACAGAAATGGACAATGAAGAATTTGCTCTATAAAAAATGTCGAAAACATAAAGAATTCCCCAAAAAGATTTCATACAAAGTTGGGGAAGTTTTCATAATTTGTTTGGGTTTTTTTTCAGAATTTTTGGGGAAATTTTCATATTGGGCTTTTGGTCGGATTTTTCAGAATTTTTAAAAAAAAATCATATTGGGCTTTTGGGGGGGATTTTTCAGAATTTTGGCATTTGGGGAGATTTTTCATTTACTTTGTGGAATTCTTCATTTGGTGCATTCTTAAATTTTTTTCATAATTTTTGGGTCATCTTTCATTTGCGTTATTTTCCATAGAGCCATATAAACTAATTGTATTTTACACTGGTATGGGGTTATTTGAACTCATTAAGATTTTTACAAAAAATTGAAAATGAAATGTCCCCAAAATAATTTTACCGGAACTGTATTTGTTGGGGAAGTAATGTGGTTTTTACTGATACTAGATATCATTTTGAAAAATGCTATATTCTTGGTGTCTTCTCGGAAGCTAAATCATTTCCATTTTTTTCGAATATGATTTTTTAACAAAATGACTAACGGCCAACAAATATTTTTGCCTTTATTTCATTTTTGAAATTTGTCTGATATTTTGCCTTAATTCCAGAAATGAAATAAACTCCCAAAAGATTAAATAACATCCCAATTATCTTTGTGGTTCTTTAGATAATTTTGGAGCTTTATTTCTTTTTTTTTTGTTAGGGACGTTTTTTCATAGAATCGTTGGTCACTGTTGGGCTGGAGCACTTCCGCGAGCTGGCGCTACCCTGAACTCAATATGGACGAGTTAAGGACATGGAATGTGATAAATCTACCAAGACTCCATCTCATTGGTAACAGACTTATGAGTTACCAATGTTATATCCCAAGCTTCTCCCAGTCTTGGAGATACGTATGTTGGACCAAGTAGAGTACGTCAAATGAGAAATCTTTCCTCTAGCCCCCTGGGTTTCTCCCCTTGTAATTTTCTGGACATATGGGTTGTTATAAGACACATCTTGTTTTCACTAATTTTTCTGAAAATTAAATGAGTTAATGTTTACATTTTGTGAGTACAAAAATCTGCTTAATTTGCAACTGAAAGAAATGTTATCGTTGTGACTGGCGCATCAAAAATGCACCATAAAAACTAAATTTTTAAAAATAGTTTTTCCTTCATCTACATATATTTATCCATTAGTAAGAAATTGCGTAATAAACAAATTTAATTTTTTTATTTTAACAAGAATTCAATATTAAAATATACAACACGTAGAGACGGGTTATATGAAAATGAAAAATGTCCATGCGTCCGGATGAGTGTTTCTGTTTCGTTGTGGATTATTTGAACAACACCATCCCACACTGAGTTGAATATCAAATACGGAATTCATTAAAATAAAAAAAAACACACATAGACACTCGCATATACACACAACAACTATCAGCAACTAAACATTTACATGGACATAAAGTAAGAGTAAATAAATCAACAAAACAGACACACGAGTGGACGGATGGACTGAACGAAGTTATCCAAATACAATCATTACAATAAAACGAAACACTAAGTTGGACCATATTTTTACCAGAGATAGCTTTTTTTTATTTCATTCCATGGCGAGAGTATGGAATTTTTTGTTTACTGTCCATTTATAAAAATTTACATTTCAATGTACTCACATCCTGTGTTGAGATCTATTTGAAATTCACTGGAAAATTTCTATATGCATTTTATATTTGAACAATTAAATTGCAATGAATATTAATATGAAAACCGAATGTGGTAGAGATTACAGCTGAAAGATGCGCAATCTCGGACTAGAACCAGAAAGGCCCATATATTCCTGAACGGCGATTAGTAAAATATCAATTTATTTAGATTAAACGATGAAAGATTTAAATTTGCTCAAAACATTGTAAAAGTTTGATCTATTGGGTTGGTGTATAATTTTATTGATTGTCAACAAAGAATCGGCAAAGACGAATCTGACGGTCAAAGAGGTCAAGATAAAACGAATGCTTGGCAAACATTGCGAAGACAGAAGGGCGATGTTGCCAGGAAAATACACGCCAAATTTAAAATAAAATAAAACGGACCCCAGGATGTTACACCCCAAAAATGCTAAGAACGCAAATTGAAAATAGTACAAATTGAAAAGAAACTGAAACAGACATTTTGAGAAAAAATTTAATTTTGCTTTTTTTTGAGTCGTTTTTCATATGACAAATATTCCAAAGGAGAAAATTTCCCCGCCGAAGTCGGCTCTATTAAAAACGCATCCAAAAAAAAATTTCGCAAAAAAATCTTATACAAAATTGGGGAATTTTTCATAATTTTTTTATTTCTATGAAAAATGTCCAAAAAAATGGACAGTGAAAAATTCCCCAATCTTTTATTTTTGGGGAATTTTTAGTTTTTTTTTTTGAGGATACTTTCATAACTGAAGTCAATTACAGAGTACGCTCTCCTTGCGGTTACATCTCATAAACGGACAATTTTTCCAGTAAAAATCCGCTTCAGTCCTCTTGTGTACTTCTCTCATAAGCGGACAAAATTCTCAGTTTCTTAGGTGTCCGCTTATGTATATATATCGATTTTTTTTATAATGTTGATTTTTGAGGTATTTTTCATAATATTTGGGCGATTTTGCATTGGGTAATTTTTCATAAATTTTTTGGGAGATTTTTCAGAATTTTTGGGGACATTTTCATATTGGGAATACTTATAGGGGGTATGCCCCCTATAAATGGAATGCACTGTGTTAGCGATGGGAAGGAAGGTTATTGGAGGGGGGAAAGAGGGAATAGTGTTTGTTGACGTTGGTCTTGAATTTGATAATGTCATAGCAGGCAGGAAAAACACTTGCAGGAAGATTATTCCACATACGAACAGTCCGGCTGAAGAACGAATTTTCTCTATAGTGCCTCGTCTGGTCAACCGGCCATTTGACAATGAACTGATGAGAGACCCTGGATAGCCGAGTATTCCGGCTAAATGTTCTAACGTCAGGGACCAGACGACGGATATCTTCAGAACAGATACCATTAAAACATCTATAGAACAGTGATATACAACTCACAGTCCGGCGATGCTGTAGGGAGACAATAGATTTGGATACCCTACTATCCCCAATCAACACCACCGCTCTCCTCTGTACACGGTCCAGAAGCTGAAAAGATATCATTCGAGCCCCTGCCAATATATGGGAGTTGCATTCCATTTTAGGCCGGATGTAGGTGGTTTAAGTATTTACGAGATCAGATGAAGTGAAGTATTTCTTGCACCGCTTTAAAAAGCCTAAACACTTGAATGCTTCTTTCGACACTTCGAATATAAGGCTAGCCCATCGAGCATCACTCTGTATCTTCATGCCCAGAACATCAAGAGTGTCTGATTCGTCGATATCCACACCACCCATAGAAATTGACGACGATGCTGGATCTGGTGAACGTTTGTGTGACAACAAACAGCACTGGGTCTTTTGCGGATTAAAATCTACTCTATTCATTTGGCCCCACTCAGAAATCGTCGCCACATCGCGGTTAGGTGAGTCATCCATCGTTCGCCTTTTGTCTTCTATCTCTGAGGGACTTGGCCGATGATCAAATCAGTACGAATGACAGAGATTGCTGTCATCCGCAAATGAGTAGGTTGGGTTCACAGTCTGCCCCAACAGGTCGTCAATGCAAATAAGAAATAGAGAAGGAGAGAGGGTAGTTCTCCTTAATACTAAAATTTGAAGCCAATTTTCTTGGTCGCTTTTGGACTCTTTTGCCCTTTTTAAGGGACCCAAAAAAATTGAGAAAAAAATTTAAAAAAATGTATTTTTTCTTTTTTTATGCCAAATATCCCGAAATTTTAATCATTTCCCCGGCGTTGTAGCGCCAATTTTTCATAAATTATGTGGATGATTTTTCAGAATTTTTGGGGAAATGTTCATGTTGCCATCTACTATTGGGGCTTTCTTTTTGTTTGGCATTCTGCATTTAGGGAATTTTCAATAAAGACAGGGAATGTTATGCTTTCCCCGAAAATGATTCATCCGCCTTGCAATCTCTAACATGGAATTGCGCATGGTTATACATACATGTATATGTGTGTATGTGGGCAGATGTTTCTATCATATGTTTTAATGGTTTTTTTTTATGAAATATTATGGTTTAGTACTTTTTGCAGTTGACCATAAATTATTGTACCACCAGAGGAGATTTCAATTGAAATCAAATCCAATGATAATTGCTGCTATAACAAGCGTATTAAATATCAATTTATAGAAATAAGCAAAATAAAAAAACTGCATATAGAAATAAAATAATTTATATCGATTAGAAAGCATTTGCCTACAAGCATATGGAAATATTCGCAGTTTTAAAGTGTTTGGTATTTAAAAAAAGTAGAGCTAAAAGCGAATTAGTGAATAGAAAATCGATTTTTGGGATTATTTTCTTTCAAGTCTATGATAATAAAGTAGTGAAGACAATTGAAATCTTTTTATGGACCAAAAAAATATATTACGGTCATTTGTGGATGTAACAACACAATATTTCTTAGAAGAAACGTAAAATAGAAATTAAAAACTCTTTAAATGTTAAGCGCCCCGTTAAGAAAGTTGCTAGCGTGCTTGCGTGGAGGTTGTGGGTCGCTGCAAAAATCTAGCCATATGGTCTGTGCCACCCGATTTAGCCTTAGACCCAAAATTAGAACGTAAATGTTAGCTAACACGACTGCAGACAATGACCTGCATTAAAGGATCACGAAATTCCTACTTCCCCTACTTAGCCAATTGTTACAAGGAAACTGTCTATCAATTCACATCCGGGTCCTTTAGTCCTCGAACTTTTGTTTGTTTTATTTTCTTTGAGACTTTTTTGTTTTGATTGTTTGTTTTTTTCTTCATTTAACTGACGTTCGATGAACTTTAAGCGAAAGTATTGAAGAGGCTCAACATTTGCCTTGGAGGGGCAACTTCAAGTAAAATAGCGCATATGAGCTTGCACTGTTATTAAAGGAAATTGTATACAATTTCTTCCAATGACCGTTTGACCCTCTTTGTGGTCATATAAATTGATGATGAGATGACCAGACCTAAAGTCATTGATGGATATTACAAATATGCAATAAAAAAAGTAATGGCCTATGAGCACATACGCTATTGTCCTACGTGGGGAGATGATTTGAATTCAATCCTTAATGTGCGACTAATTATGTGTCGTATTACAGTAAATGCGTGAGTCGTATGGCTATGTAGTGCAGTGTGTAAATTGTTTACAATTTGAGTGTTGTATTACTTTTAATATGTGAGTCATGTAATGTGTGATGCTGTACCTAATAGCAATCATGGATGGCCAATCTTCTGTCCCCCATTCCAGGCAGATGTCATGACACTAGGATTTAGTTATACATTGTTTTATTATTAGAAATTGACCTATGAAGTCTACTACAAAATTTAGCTCGTGATTTTTGACCCAAAAGGTTTTCAGACAATTTGATTTTATCAGTTTCTTTGTGATTTGTTTTTTTGAAACCATTTTTTGAATGGTGTGTCCAAGCGACCAAATCGCGTGAAATATAATCATATTTCAATAAAATTCGGCGTATGTAGTTTTTTCTTTTGCATATTGGATGAACCCTTAAGAGAAATGCATCTGATTGGCCATGGTTCGTTATGTCCTTCCAAATATCCCTTCCGATTTGGAATCTAACAGACCTAAGGAGGGCAGGCATTGAAATTCGTTTTGTGGACGTTTGTTCTCTAGATGGGGTTAAATTTATTTATGTTTTATTGCTGTCTCTATCTTATTGCACGACTTATTATATTATCAGAATTATTTAAACCCATTGGTGATATTAAATCAGATACGCATTACTTCAGTCTGCCTGCATTTTTCCGGCCCTGACTGGTTTTATTGTGCATTAAAATTCGTACATTCTTAAACGGAATTACTTGGGCAAACCGGTGAAGATGTCAGGAATGTTTAAAAGAAATCATTCAATTTAATTTTTATTTCATTTGTCTAACACTCAGGGTATGCCCCACATATAAACCCAAGACACTGTCTTAACGATAGGATCTAAGGGTATTGGAGAGAGAGAGAGAGAGAGAGAGATCAGAGGGTTTAGTATTCCCTGATGTTTGTCTTAAATGTGAGAATGTTACAGTTGACAGGAAAGACACTTTCTGAAAGATTATGTCACATATAAGTAGTTCGGCCGAAGAATGAATTTTCACCATAGTGTCTCAGTCGATAAACCGAATGAGAGTTCCTGAATAGTTTACTATTACTATTTAGGTAAAATATTTAACAAAAAATTACATTAACAGTCTGCTGTTATAAAACGAATTGGATTTTCGTTTCGTTAAAATAACAAACACATATTCTGTTTCATCAGTTTGGGATTTTGTAACACAAAAGTCTCATTTAAATTCTAAGTTACATTCTTTCTTATGGATTTTTGTGTGTATTGTCTAATTGGATTCGTTGAGTTATAGAAACACAATTCAGTTTCCTTTCGACTACAGACGTTTCTGTTCGTCTCAGACGTATACGTTTTATAAAAACAGGCTGTAATGCAATTTAATTAACCACCTGTACGTATGAGTGCTAGGCTTTCAAATTAGTATTACTCATACGCTCCAACAATTAGCAAATCCTATTGTACAGGGTTCTCTAAGAAGACGTGTTATTTTGAATCATCCAGTATTTCGGTAGCTGTCACTTTTGAAGCTTTTATTCATTGACATTTGACAAGTAGAAACAACGCCTAAAAATGGAACGATACACGTTTCAACATCGCATTGAAATTATTAAAAATCACTACAAAAATGGTGAAAATCTTGCAGTCACAGTTCGCAAAACTAAAAAGTTTCCGGGCCGTGTTATCTCTCGAAGAGGTGATCGCAATTGGCCACCGAGATCTTGTGATTTAACACCTTGCGACTTCTTTGTTTGGAGCCACATGAAAGATAAGGTGCCCAATAATCAGCCCAGCGTCGATTCAAGACTTCAAAGGTAGGATTCCTGCGGCTATCGAGGGGCTGCCCTTTGTGATTTTGTTAGGGAAAATATCATGAACAGTATATGGCCTTGTAAGCGTGGTCGTGGGGGCCATTTGGCTGATGTTGTTTTTCATTAGTATATCTTCCTCTTTAGTATGAAATAAACATCAGATCATTTATCTCAAAAATGTAATTTTTCTTTGAATACCAAAATAACACCTCTTGTTGGAGAGCCCTGTGAATTAATACACTTTTAAGAATAATTTCTAGAAAATTCTGGAATGTTCTAGAAAGTTGTTTATTCTGTAGTTGATTGTTTTCTTGAATTTTAAACGATTTGCTACCTATGGACCTGAACAAACCTTGAAGATGAAGTTTTTTTTGATTTTATATGACAAGTGCTACAACTTCAGCTCAGAGAGTAAATCAAAATTCCAAACGCTTGGCAAGATATGAGCCTGAGAAAATGATAACTTTTTTCAAAAATCAAACCGATGCGATTTTTGCGATGTTGAGCTTGAAGATTATGATTTTATGCGATTTTTGCGATGTTGAGCTTGAAGATAAGGATTTTATATGAGAAGAGCTACAACTTTGCCTCAGAAAGTAAATCAAAACTCCAAACGGTTGGCAAGGTTTGAGACTAGGAAAATTAACTTTTTATCAAAAACTAAATCTTTGATTTTTTAGGTAAAACTTGGAGACATGGGTCTTTTTGTGGTAGTTTATCACGGTGATGGTCGTGGTGTGGTCGGTAGTGTTTGCAACTATTACACAAGTAAACCCAGCTCTAAGACCGGGTAAAACCATCAACTCTATTCCAGCTCGTGAATGCTGGCGACTTTACGAGTAAGAGAGTAATCTCTAAGCCATGTAAAACTTCTCCAGAAAAGCATTGGCCATTTGGAGCCGGCTATAAACAGTGTGTGACTCCTGGTCAGTGAGTATACACAATTATATCTCGCACAGCTCACTGATTCGAAAGAATTTCCCCGTCTGTTCCTTCATAGAATGTTAAGGGAAATAAGTAAGTAAGTGACCGCATATGGTTATATTTCCATGACTTAAAAAATTTCACACATTGTAACATTTTTCAGCCTCCAGGCACCATCCCAAATATATTGATGCAGAGTCTAGTGAAAAGAAAGATCTAACGAAATCTTGGTGTGGTCAGCAGAATATCCTGAACTTAACAGCCTAAACCGCGATATCGAACGACAACGTTTGGATGATATCGAAGCGACAAACAGTTGATAAATGGCTATGAAATCAGCATTCGAACGTTGTCGTTCGACATCGTGGCTTAGGCTGTATGATCAATGAGAGACAAAGGTCCTATTAATGTTCCAACTGACCATTGGCCATTCCTGCTTGACTCTACCTAATTGAAAGCGAAAACTACCCCTCTCTCATTCCTTATTTTTGAAATGTGCAATTTCACATTTATTAAAAATTCCGTAACAAGCAATTTGTCAACAAATATTGTTTGTGCCTGCTACTGTGAACAATGGGAATTGGTAGTTTTGCTAAATATTTGAATATCGAGTATCAGCGGACAACCCAGTTGAGGCTGTTGCTGCCACAGATCCAACAACAGCTACTGCCATTGCTGTTAAAAGCCCAATAATGGCCCGACTAAAAGCCAAAAGTGTTATTGTTATGGATGTAGTCATGAGCGCCCGTGTCCCACTGCCATTGGCCTCACCTCCATCCTGGCACCGGTCGTAATGGCCAACAGCCGTAAACATGGCATTATTTGAACACACACAAATACTGTCAGTGTTCATATATCAGATGTTGGCCAAAAACCTAACATGGATTTTGCTGCCTATTCGCCCAAATCGTTAGGGGTTTTAGAATGCATGATGATGGCTGGCACTGTCACTGGCTGGCTGGCAGAATGGCCGCATTCATAAAATGATACCAAGTGATTTGTCAGACGACATTTTAAATTGTTTGCTAGAATTTATTTAGCACAGCGTGTAGGTGTATGTGTGTGTGTGTGTGTCGTTCAATTATTTGCCGAGATTGCCACTTTGTTGGCCATTAACAGATAGAAGTGTTGTTGCTACACAAATGAATAATAATGAAACTATTCGTTCGTTCTTTATTGCTCAGCTGGTACCTTATTCTGCCAACAATGTTTTATGTTCGTTGGCCAGCAATTTATGTTTGCAATATTTATTATTTGCCTTTAATATCGTCAGAGCATTGGATTTCTCTGTGTGCAATTGTGTGTAAATTGTTAACACATATTTCTATAAACTAATTGAATAAATGTAAATAATTAAAAGTTATTTTAACTATGGAGACTTTTTAAATGGCAAATATGTGTATTTTAATTGAAATTGCCATTAAAATATTAAAGTTCAAGGTATAGTGTAGTCATAATTCTCTATGGTTTAAACATTTCATATTGAGGCCTAATTCTAAGATGTACATTAGGGGAGGTGTCTTTTTTTCAATAAACCAATGATAACATTCAACTATTCACGCCCATAAAGAATTATTAAAAAAATTACGAATAAATTATGGTTTCTCAAAAGATCTCGTGCGGTTTTTTCTACTCCCAGTTGTTGAGATAAAAATGCGCTGCCGAATATAAGCCAAACTTTACAACAAAAACTGGAAGGTCCGACTAGACAGAGTGATCGTTGAGTTCCTACCAATATATTCGATAAAGAAAAAGAATACGAATTCCATCTTCTATGTAAAATTCTGCAAGAGATAGTGTTACAATATTACTCCGAGAAAGTGGCACCAGTTTGGGTCTTTCAGCTGGACAAAAATGGAGAGCACACCGGCAAATTAGCAAACATTTGGTTGAAGGACAATAAAACTGATTTGAACACCAATGAAAATCAATGGTGAGACATAAAAAAGGACTATCAAAGCCACAAGCAGGAGGGTCGTATAGCAGACATGGAACTCCCTGCCTGTGGAAAGATGTCAGCCTTCCATTAATTCAATGGGAAACCCTTGTGCGCCAGTACACGACGCCAAAGGACATAGAACAAAGTATTTAAAAATTGAATTAACTGTTCTTATAAAATTTAATGTTCAATATTTTGTATCGACCTTTTCCAATTATAACGTATTCAGAATTCTTTAATGAGCTAACGAGCTAGAACTCATTAAAAAAAATTCTAAATTCGATATGTTCTTATAAAATATTAGACTGATTTTCCTATGTTTTGCATTGATAACGAACTATTGGTGCTGTTCTTTTGACGACCTATTTTTATGATTTTTTTATTTAATAAAACTATTGAAAGAATTATTTTTTTATTCAGAGAAAATTGGAATTTTTTGAGATAAATGATCGGATGTTTATTTCGTTATTAAGAGGAAGGTATGCCGTTGATAATGAAAACCAACAACATCAGCCAAATGGCCACCACTACCACGCTTACAGGACCATATCCTTTTCATGAAATTTTCCATAACCAAATCGCAAAGTGGCTGCCCTATGTCCTCGATAGCCTCACGAATTCTATCTTTGAGTCGCAAGGTGTTAAATCACAAGATCTCGGTGGCCAATTGTGATCACCACTTGGAGAGAGATAACACGGTCCGGAATCGTTTGCCCGTAAAAGAGCAATGGGTTCGTTGCTTGTGTGGCACGTAGCGCCGTCTCGTTGAAAGTAAACATTGTCCAGATCAATATCATCCCACTCCGACAATAACAAAATCATTAATCATCTTTCGATAGCGCAGTCTAATGACCCCGCCGAACCATAAACCGCACCAAACAGTCACACGTTGGGGATGGAGAGGCCGCTCAACAATAACTCTTGAGTTTTCCGAGCCCCAGATGTGACAATTTTGGTTGTTGACGTAGCCATCGAGGTGGAAATGGGTCTCATCAGTCAAGATGATTTTTCAATGGAATTTCGGATAATATTCATGCATTTCTAGGACCCAATCAGCAACGACACGACGTTGTTGATGATCGGCCGGCTTGAGTTCTTGTGTTAACTGAACTTTATAAGCCTTAAGACCCAAGTCTTTATGCAAAATACCGTGTAATGAAGTTTGTGGAGTGCCAAATTCCAAAGAACGACGAGGAATAGACCAAACTGGGTTTTCTTCAACACTTTGGGCTACAGCAGCAATATTCTCAGTTGTTCTTGAGCGACGATTTTTTCCACCAATTTCTATATTGCGGTCCGGCAAGTTGCTACGCGAATACCCAAAAATGCTTTAGTTTTGCGAACTGTGACTGTACGAATTTCAAAATTTTTGTAGTGAATTTTATTTTATTTCAATGCGTTGTTGAAGCGTGTGTCGTTCCATTTTTAGTAATGGCGTAGTTTCGGATGATACAAAATAACACCTCTTGTTGGAGAACCCAGTACAAACAATTTATCATTTCGACAGAAGTCGAAGAAGTTTAACATTGTCTTTGCTGGCATGGCATGCAGGGGTTGAGGGATTGCATTATAAAGGGGTAGTGTGTCGGTGTAGAAAACTAACATGTATAAACAGAGCTTCAAAACTCGTACCACCATTTTACAAATAAAATTAATTCAAAAAAAACTTATGAATTGATTTTTAATATTTGTTCACCTTTCTTGGATCCTCTATAAATGTTATATGAGGATGCGAAACGATATTGGCAAAAAACCGCACAAAAAAGTCGTAAATTTGAAGAGAATTTTATTTTGAGCAAAAAAATAAAAATCATACAAAATTATTGAATTTTTTTCTTTTTCAAAAATAAAGATTATGGGGTGATTTTTTTTATTAATTAATCAAAATTGAAAAAATATTAAAATTCATATTCTAATCATTATTAGTAATTTTTAAAAAAAAAAAAAACTCATAATGATTTCGGTGCCTGTTGATAAGAACAAGTTCTGACAACAAAAACTTCCTGAATTCCGATTTTTTTTTTTACCTTTCACAATCACTCTGTGTTTGCGGAGGCTTTAAAACGTTTCAAGAGGTCATAAAAAATGCATGGCTTAGTTAGCTATTGAAGTTAAGTGAAATGAATTGAATAATCTCTCTCGCACTCTCTCATTCTGTCTGTTTTGCTATCGGTTATCTTGTGAACTGGAATTAATTTTCGCTTCTTTTGTCTTTGCAGAAAACAAATTATCCGATCAGGAGGCACTGGAGGAAATACGACAACTGAGCATGCAGCTGCAGCGTATACAGGAAATGGCTCCACCCAAGGGTGTGGCAGTGATGACGATATCCAGTCTCCTGGATGGCTTGAAAACGCCCGGCAGTATGGTAATGGTGGCAGCAGCAGCCGCCGCATCGCATGCTGGCAATCAATTAACGGTGCGGCCTAGCAAACCGGAAGCCTTGCCGTTGCTCTCATTGAACAGCGAAATGCAAAAGTACAATCAATTGCAGCCGAAAACAACGGCTACGAAATTGACATCCGCTACAACAGCCACAACAACGGCCACCAATAACACAGCCTCCACCGCCCACATACCGTCCACCAAGATAACAATGGCCACACCGTCGACGACCAGCACACCGAAAGATGCAACATCGCGACAGCACGACGAGAAAGCCATCAATACGGACTTGACCGGAAATTGTGTAGCCGAAGGCGAGCACCAGCACCAACATATCATCTGTGAACGTTGCTACAATAGATGTAGAGACGACCACCACCAACACCGCCATCACCATCCGCCGCTGAGTGCGCGCACCTCCCCGGTGCCGCTAACCCAATGTCAACTGTTGGGCTCGCCACCGCACGAGGGCAGTCTAACGTTTAAAAACATTAAACTGGAATGTATGTGTTCGCAATCGGATGACTTGGATCATCTGCCACAGAGACGGGTGACGAAGAGGACGGCGGCCACAAATACGCCGCCGCCGCCAAGTGTACGAGGAAGGAAGACAAGTGGTCGGCACTATCGACAGAAGGATGCCAAGGCAGTGAGTAGTGCCAGTTTGCCGTGTGATGATAACAGCAGCACAACAACGGCGGCGACAACAACACGGCAACCAATTAGTTATTTAAGCCAAAGACAACAGAAACAACAACAACAAATTTGTGATAATTGTAAAAATAAATTTAAAAATCAAAGTGCGAAAGCCGCTTCAAAACACAATAGAAAATTAAGTAGATTAAGCTCGAAATGTTCAAAACTCCTGACCGACATTGAGAATTCCAAGAAACTGAAGAGTGCCACAACAACGACGGCGACTTCACAGCTGCCTGCCACATGTTCCCTGATGCCGCCTGGCGAGAAATCCGAAAATAGTTCCATACAAAAACAATACTCCACCGATGATATAATTTTTTATACCACCACCGACACCAGTTCGGATGACGACGACGACGAAGAGGACGATGACGATGACGATGCCGACGACGACTATGATGATGATGAGGTCGATGACAATGCTGACGCAAATGGCCGGCAGAAGCATTTAGAAGATTCTTCCAGTTTGTCGCAAAGTAAAAGTGAATCCAAAGTACCCACAAAAGGCTTGGAGTGCCCGTTGCCCACAACAGATTTTAAAATCATATCACAATCGTTGGTCAACATCACGGCCGCGCCCCTACCGCCAGCTGCCACAGAAAATGCCAGTAATGCCTTATTAGACAACCCGAGCAGAGTGACGACAGCGACAACATCTGCCGCCCAGCCGTTGACAGTCGCGGCATCTTCCAACGCGCAACAGCAGCAAACAGCCAACGGCAACAACAAAACAAAGCGTCCCGACAAATTGGTCCTGAATTTAAATGACCGTTCCAAGTTCACCAAAGAAGTCTCGGTTTGAGAGAGTCAAGTGAATAATTTTTGGTTTCAATTGTTGTAGTGAATTTTTGCAATTGTATTTCATTAACTGTTTTTTTTTTCTTTTTGCAAAGTGGCTTAAATGTCCCCGCAGGAGGGCACATTTCGCAGGATTACCCTTGCAAGAGTTGCAATAATTGTAAAAAATAACATCGTAGCTGTTGTGGAATTTTCACAATCGAAATATGTTTTTGTTTTGTTATAAATCTTTTTTTTTTAACATAAACAGAGTTTTCCTTGCATTTGAATGGCCACACGTTGCTTGGAGTGTCCATGGTTTAAGTTTTGGCTCTATGAAAAATGCCCCAAAATAAATGGCAAATCCCTCCAAAAGCCCAATATAAAAATTTTCTCGAAAATTCTGAAACGACATTTATGAAAAAATTATTATAGAAAAAAATTGCGCTGGACGCGGGCTATATATGACTGACTTCTCTTATGAAAATAAAATGAAGTGTTACCTAAAAATGCAGTCAACTTGCGGAAACGTGATCTACGAGTAATTGAGGAGGTACTTTTCAAAACATGATTATTCCACTTTTTGTGTTTTTGCACAAATTGAGAAAATAGTTTCTTCGGTATGCCCCTATATATTTAACCCGAAATTTTGGTGCATTATTAAAGGCGTAAAGATTAGTCATTGTTTTGTGTAGGATTTAAAAAGTTGGCACTTCTATATTTGGAATAAATGCATGATTTAAAATGGAATAATCTTGTTTTGATGCGGCTGGTTGGAATAATCATGTTTTGATTCAAACCACTGTGGATTAATCTTGTTTTGCTGAAACTAATTAGGTATCAGATATATTAAGTTGAAATAAAACAACAATAGATTCATTTTAAGCTAAAGAAATTAAAAAAAAAAAATATTTTTTTTTTTAAATTTTTACATTGGGTTCATCCTTAAATAACTCAAACTAAAAAAAATAATTCATAGTATTTTTTATTATTAGTTATTAACTTCTGGATTAATCATATTTTGTTAGAAAAATTTATATTTGAAATGGATAATGTCATTCTGAAGTGGAATAATCTACTTTTGATGAAATCATGCATTTTTCAATTATTTTCCTGGTGTAATTATTGACATTTTGAAACATTTTATTTTCGCAGAGTATTCAATTCAATGCTACCATACAAAAAAAAAATAAAAAAAATTTTTTTTTCAAAAGTGGAATAATCATGTTTTGAAAAGTACCTCCTCAATTATTGTTGAAGGTGTTTACGTTTACGATTTCCTTCACGTTGACGTTGACGAATCCTAAAATTTTTAAATAAGACATGCTGTCACTGAAAGGAACTTCTATTAATAAATTCAATACACAGTGTAGAAAAATGTTTTATTGATAAAAAAAATAAATTCATTTTGTGTAAAGTTTGCCTTGAATTTGGTAATGTCATAGCAGATAGGAAAAACACTTCCTGGAAGAATATTCCACATACGAACGAATTTTCTCTATAGTGCCATTTTACAATGAACGAATGAGAGACCCTGGATAGCCGCGTATTCCGAATATATGTTCTAACTTCAGGCACCAGACGAAAAGATACCATTAAAATATCTATAGAACTGCGATATACAACCCACAGTCCGGCGATGCTGTAGGGAGACAATAGAGTTGGATACCCTACCATCCCCTATCATCACCACCGCTCTCCTCTATACACGGTCCAATAGCTGCAAAGATGTCTCTGGAGCTCCTGCCCATATATGGGAGTTATATTCCATTTAAGGCCGCATGTAGGTGGTGTAAATATTTACGAGATCAGATGTGAGTGAAGTATTTCTTGCACCGCTTTAAGAAGCCTAAACACTTGAATGCTTCTTTCGACACTTCGAATATATGGCTAGCCCAGCGAGCATCACCCTGTATCTTTATTCCCAGAACATCAAGAATGTCTGATTCGTCGATATCCACACCACTCATAGAAATTGACGACGATGCTGGAACTGGTGAACGTTTGTGTGACAACAAACAGCACTGGGTTTTTTGCGCATTAAAATCTACTCTATTCATTTGTCCCCACTCACAAATCGTCGTTAAATCGCGGTTAAGTGAGTCATTCATCATTGGCCTTTTGTCCTCGACCTCCAGAGGACCTGGCCGATGATCAAATGAGTACGAATGACAGAGGTTACTGTCATCGGCAAAGAAGTAGATCGGGTTCACAGTCTGACCCAACAGGTCGTAAATGAAAATAAGAAATAGAGAAGGAGAGAGGATAGAAGAGCGCTGTTTTCTTAACATCCAAATGAAAATGTAATAGAAATATTAAATTCTGATCTACAGGGTGGCGCAAAAGTAATCCTCCTATCAGAAAATGCTATAAATTTTGCGATTGGTCCCTAATGTCAGTGGCAACTCTGGCAAATAAAAATAATCCACAAGAAGAATCAAAGTTTTTAATTTTTTTTAATTACAGCCAAAAAACATCGGAATTTTACTTTTGCGCCACCTGTTAGTAAACATTTTAGTGTTCTGCAACAAATCGGTTATAAACGGGGTGTTTTAAGGTATCAACATTAAAAGTCGACAGTCTGATATATCGGCAATTCCACGGTGTCGAACGTGACCGTTGTACACATTCAAAGTGCAAAAAAGGTCAGAATAAAATATGTTTTAGATTCATCTTATACATATTCGTACAGGTCCATAGTAGTACTATCACCGGTGGTTTAGTTTTTTTCAGGCGAAATAGTGATAACAAAATAAGGACAAAACAGGGAGCGGGTCGAACGCGACAAAAACAGAAGTAGTTTCCGTGAACATCTTTAAAAACATGAGAATCAGCGAAATCAAACAGAATATGTTATCGATGAAAATTGTAAAATGTTAAAAAATGACAAAGCTTTCGTATCCTCTTTATTTCATAGAAATATCATGGATAGTTTTTTTACATTTAATTTTTAGGTTGGTTCGAACGTGACATGTCGAACGTGACATTTTTTCTATGACTATCATATAGACAAATTAGACCAAAAAGTACCGTTATTCTTCATTCCTTTTGATTCGTCTCTTCAATTTAAGATTTCTTATGCTCTTAGAAAGATTATTTATAATAAGCCTCTTTTTACATAAGCCTCTCTTTACGAAGGAAATTTTAAAAAAAATGTGCATTTAAAAATCTGAAAATGATCCAAAACTACAATTTTCCACTTAGCAATTGTTTTTCGTAAATTTTTGAGTAAATACACGTGAAATTCTTTAATTTCATTAAAATTTGAATATTTTTGTATAGTAATATATTACATTAATGTGATTTTAATAACTTTTAATTTTTTCATCACGGTAGACCTTTTGGTGGAATTACCCATAGGTTAGAAATATTGTCTAAGTCGAGTACTTTTCGTTTTTTTTTTTCAATTTGACAATGAATTCTGATTTATCCTATTGCCCAAACTCCCCTGCCCCACCTAATTGGAAACAACGATTTTGTGTTATCCATGTCCTGTTAACTGTCACTGCTACATTAGCAAAAGCTGGGTTATCCCACTCTCCCCACTCTCCCCCCCTGCCTAATTCGAATTTTCGATTTTGTTTTCTCCATGTTCTCCTAACCATCTGGCAAAGTCCGTAAGTTCACAAATGTTAACAGCAGCTGTAACATGTTTGAATTTTGAAGGTTTTCGCCCATCTTAAGATTTGTGGAATTCTTTAATTGTCTTTTAAAGTTTTCAATGTTTAATTTGAAAATCATATAAACAAATTTGTCTCTCCCGTCGCACAAGGCATTCAAATGAAAGTGGTGCATCTCAGCCGAACAAGGAAAACTCAGTTTCTAGTTATCGGCTGTCATTTCATATTTATATATTTTGTGTTCCCTTTTGATTTTGTTTAATTGTTGCTAGAATTAGCAATTAACTAAACATTGTTTTGCGTATTTTTCTTCACTTTTTACAAGAACCCAAACCATAAACACGTCTTTTTCAATGGAAACAGCCAACATACCAACACAAAAAACCTCCTGTTTGTTTATTTATGCAACTGAAAATGAGCCCCATCGTTGCATAAATTTCACAATAGCAAACAAAAAAGAGTAAATGGAATAATTAAAACAAAAAATAAGGATTAATAAAATTTGCGTTGAAATAACAGCGTCAACACAAACAATGTCATTGTTCAATAATTAATTTTAACATCACCAGCAAAACCGTTTCCATTGATCGACGCGTGTTTAAAACAAAACACAAAAAAAAAAAAAACGAACTGTAAATTATGTTTATGTTGTTATTCAAATAAATATTTATTTATACAATTTATTGTTGACAATTTCCGGCAAATAGCTGGTCGGATAAACATTTAATTTGACCAATAAAGCAAAATAATTGCCACATAATTTGCATAATCCTATTACGAACTGCAACCGTCGGCCGGGAGAGAAGGTGAAGTGTAAATATCGTTGTAAGCTATAAATAATTTATAAAATTGTTACATTTATGGTCATGCCACATGACACTTTAATTTGTTAACTAAATCTATCTCTTGCTCGAGTCGAACACACACAGGGAGACAGACAGAGAGAGAGAGAGAGAGGGATAGATAGAATGTCTGTAAGTATTTGTAATTAAGCTGTTATTAACATAAGTACAACCACTACAAAGTATTTAAACAAAAAATATAAAAAAGAAACATGAAAATGAAAATCCAAAAAACAAACTTTAATAAATTGACATATCTTCTTTTTGTTAAAAACACTCAAAACACACAAACTATAACAAACTCCACTGTAATGCCAACAAATTACTAACTTATAACTATATTTAAAACATAGATGTACAATTGTTAACGATTATTATATTGTTTAATCCTAGGCTAACTTTTGTAAACAAAAAAATTCACTTAAGTAGTTATTGTTTAAAAAAAAAACTCAACTTTGTACAAAATAGTTATTGCAATATTTATTTGTATATTTCCTTCCATTTCTTCCTAGCCTTCCACCTTACTTTCCCCCAGTTCATTCGAACTGTTTGAATAAAAACTATTCTGCGACTAAAAGAATGTTATATTTTTTTTTTTTTTTCAAAACAATTTGTAAGTAAATAAGTAATTAAAGAACATAATCTAATGGACACTTTAATATTTACTTCATAGAAGACTTAATTATTCTAAGAAAAAAAAAGAAAAACAACACAACAAAGAAAATCTCCCTATATACAGACAGACAGACACACATACTACTACTCATGGTACATACATTTAGATAACTATCTATACATATATTTTGTCTCGAATAAACTAAAAGGCCTGTAAATACGATAACAAAAATTAATACTCTACTTGATTTTAATGGTCTCCTCAAATGCGTAAGTATGAGCAGGTGAATTTAATTTGCCACCAACACCTGTTTCCGTCGCCCAGTGGTCCCGAATCGAATTTCATCGACCAAAAGTCTGTAACTTTTGTCGAGTAAACATTTTGGACTTCAGTAAGTAGAAAATTGGTTGTAGACAAGGAGTGAAGGAGTATTTGAAGGTACTTACTTACCTTTTTCCTCGTAAGGAAATGACGGGGAACTTCTCTCGAATAAGCCGGATTCGAATGCGTACCAGCAGGACAGACAGACTGACGTACATACCGACATGGCTCAAACGAAGTCATGAACCGAATTTGGTTCAATGACACCTGGGGTGTAATGTGAATATTTCAATGTGTTACACTTTTGGGTCGTATCAAATGATATATACCCTCCCACCCGTAGGGTGAGGGTATAAAAAAGGCTTCAAGTATTGTGTTTGCTTTGATTGCAGGCAAGGTATACGGATCCCTTTCGGAAGCTACCACACTTCTTCAACCAACGAGCATCGGTTGACCGCAGGAGTGCCACAAGGCTCTGTCCTCTCTCCTTCTCTATTTCTTATTTTCATTTACGACCTGTTGGGTCAGACGGTGAACCCAATCTACTCATTTGCGGATGACAGTAACGTCTGTCATTCATACTCATTTGATCATCGGCCAAGTCCTATGGAGGTCGAGAACAAAAGGCGAAAGATGAATGACTCACTTAACCGCGATTTGCCGACGATTTGTGACTGGAGTAGATTTTAATGCGTAAAAGACCTAAAATGGAATATAACTCCCATTCAAGGGCAGGAGCTCCAGGGACATCTTTGCAGCTTTTAGACCGTGTACAGAGGAGAGCGGTAGTGAGGATAATAGGGTATCCAACTCTATTGTTTTCCTTCAGCATCGCCGAAATGTGGGTTGTATATCGCGGTTCTATAGATATTTTAACGGTATCTGCTCCTTAGATATGCGTCGTCTTGTCGAGGTAGTTTTTTTTTGGCTGCTATTTTGTTGAGCTACTGATTTTTAGCTGCGTGTAATTAAACAGACGTCTTAAGCTATTAGCATATATACTTTTTTTGGCTGTTCGTAAATATTTATTTTTAAACTTTTCAACTCGGAAGCCTTCTTTAGATTTTGTGTTCGAAATGTATACGACTTTAAAGTATCAGCTGTGGTTAGCTTTTAAAATTGCGGTCTTTAGCTAGAATTGTGTTAGCTATACCCGTTATACCCGTCGTTCCAATTTGGAACAGAGGGTCATGAAATTCAGATTGTTTGTGATTCGTTAATTCATATTTTTTAAAATGGGTGGCTGCCGCGTCCGTTTCTGGTACCGGGAATGCCGATTACAGCCTCCAAACAGGCGTGTGCCAATAGTATTTCCACTGTTAGCAAAACAGGGAATACCATAAGAATGGTGGGTGGGGTTTCTATTTGGAGAGGATAGGCTATATTTTATCTCCCCATACTAAACTGTGTTGCTTCAAATTATTTTTTCTTTCTCGATTTATCGATTATATTGTTAAAATAGTTGCTACAACCAAACTGTATTTGGCGGAAACAAATTCTTGATGTCTAATAACGACAGGAAACCGCACTTCATAATACAAATATTAAGCTCTTCAAATGTATGAAATACAGTCCGACCAACTCGAAAAATCCAATAAAATTTTTTTTTAAATTTAAAAAATATCCAATGTGAGAAAATTACATTTTTTTACATGCAACATGAACAATTACGTCTAAATGCGAAAAACCGTAACAAATAAACTTTGCCCCCTAACATCGAAAAATACGAAAAGTAGCCAATTTTGAAAATAGTTCTAAAATATCGTCAATTGTGCGACTTTTAATGTTAGAAAATAAAATAATCATTTCCTTAGTTTTATGGGAAACTTAGTTTTATAAATCTGTGGTAAGACGACAATATCATTTCTGGACTGCATCTCGGGGCTATAATTTTCTGATATTTACTCCTGGGTGTTACACATACAGATTGATGTAATTCCCATTTTTCTATTCCCGTGTAAATTATATGTGTGTCGGACAATACCGACATACATTCGAATTGACGTTACGTATCTTTTGTTCCATTTCAAACCACCCGCCCACCTTGTTTTATGAGTGTGATTAAAAAAACAAAAACACACACGCACACTACCACAATAGAATTACTCCTACTCCCTAACAACACATCAACGTATGTATTTCTATTGTTCACATATGCAAATATAAATAATTTAATAAAGTAATTTACAAAACAATAGAGAAATTTAACTGATATGTACACATAATTACAACATACGCACATAAATTCTAGGGCTGTCAAACCCGAGTCCCATAACATTTGGAATTTGGGACTAATACGAAAAACATCAGTTCGAGATTCTGGAGTCATGATTTGTTTGTCTATTTCGTAGATAAAAATGGCTGAAAGCAGTGGAAGGCAAAGTTCTGAATCGTATATATTCACAGTGAGTAGGATTCAATTGGTGTATTGCTAGAATGACCCTGCTTCTGCTTCTTCTTCATTCTTATGAAATAAACATCCGATCATTTATCTCAAAAAATTCCATTTTTCTTTGAATACCAAAAGAAAACCCTGTACTTACTCGATTGAAATCGTTTATAATGCACATATCTTGCGTTCTAGGAGAGACAAGCACAGCGTAAAAGGCATTTTGGACTCTAAATTTGGAGGAAGTTAAAATTTTTTTGAGAACCGAGTATTCTAACGTTGAATCCTTGTAGCTCATCTCTGGGTGGACCCACTGCGTCCATCTTCCGGATTTAAGTTCGAACACACTTCTGTCTGTGTTAAGTTCGGATAAGCCAATTCCAAATGACAGATTTCATTTGAAAAAGTTTACGAAATCCCTTACTTCAAAAGAGGAACGGTATGGTACGGAACGGGGATAAGCCGTATTAAAAGCTGGAACGATACAGCACGGCTGAGCGTTGATGCGGAGACGGGTATGCTGTTTTTTGTCCAGTATGGTATGTAGCAACCGCCGAAGTAACTCTGTGAAAGCGAACACCTTAAGCCACGCTACAGAAGCGACCGCTGGGGAAGTGATCACCATAAGCCTCTCTCGGGAAATGACCACTGAAACATTACTGGGAAACCGACAGCCTAAGGCACGCGCCCTGAAAATTACTGATTTGTTCGTTGGCACCCAAGGTTCTGAAAAGAACTCAATTTTGCTCCAGACATTTTCGCAGCAGCTCGAAAAAAACCGGTTACTCGCATTGGTCTAGTTTCGCCCCGATGTATCATAGTGTAATGTCAGGATTCGCGAACTGCATTTCCTTAAAATGGGAAGGTCCTTTGCCGGTATATGAAGTGACCTTGTATGTGTATGCACTTATTTTAATATTATGTGGAACTAACAACAATAGACTGTTTGCATGTGGTATTTGGAAGTCGATATGATATTTAATTAATTAGTGCATTATTTATATTTTATGCTGTAGCAAGAGACAAGTCAAAAAGATAACAGCCATTCATGAACATTGAGATAGGAAGGGAATAATACCATAATACAATGGTCAGCAAGTAGCAAATTTAAGTACAGGCACACAGAAATCTTGCCCGATCGCAATGAATGGAAATTTAAGGATCTTTTTTCTATGAAAAATTTCGTAAGGCATTTAATTTATAGAGGGCATTTGAAATAAAACAAAAACAAAGTGTTGATAAGGAGTTCTGAAAACTGGAACTATAGATTGTGGTGAGGCATAGCCTATGAACTATGTAGTGATACAGACAAGGGAGACATCGATATTGCCAAAGTAGACATGTATCCATAATGGCTGTTAAACATCTTACTACATGTAGAACATTCTGTGTCAATACAGAATCAGTATTGGTATAGAAAGCTTCTTCTACTACACCTTCACTGCCAAAGATGTTCTGCATTTTCATTTTTGTCTGTTTCGTTTATGAATCCATTGCGTATACATTTCCATTTTCCATGCTCAAAACTTCTGTGGGCTGTGTACTATGTCAACACAGTGTCAAATATTTAAATTGAATTTCTGTTTAATATTAAGGTCATCGTATGCCAAACCCTAGTGACACTGAGTACAATTATTATGTGAGTAACCTGACACTCGTTAAATTCATTGAATGACGCCATTAGCATAAATTCATTAACACTCTATTTTCAATTTATGATAAACTAATTGGAAATTATTATTTAAGGTAACAACACAGCCACTGCACAGTGGCTCAAGCATTAGCTGAAATGTTAACGGATAGGGAAATTGCATGCATTACAGTTCTTGTATATCCTGTAATCGTAAACCTACACATATTTTTTTTTGGTTTGGCAAGGACATACAGTATTTCCCACAGAAACACATGCACCGCACGCTATGTGAACAAAGTTCATAGTCATAGTTCCAAGCAAAAGTTATTGAATTATGGATGAGTATCGATTGTGAACAAACGGCAATTTATGAGATTGAACTGGAGTCGCCAATGGCGGCTGTAATTATGTAGTTCCAGCGCCATATCGAAAAATGTCGCTGCGACTAAATAATTACCTTTTCTCCGTGATCCTTCGGCAGCTCTCTCTCTCTTATTTGAACACCTCGTTTTGCCCAATTGTTTCCCTATGAATTGCCAGTATTATATTCAAATATCTACCACTTTTTCGTTGGTTCGACTGCTTACGGTCATTAAATTCGTTAAATAATTAAAGCGACAACTTTTACTTTTCGTACATTTTCAACCTCTACCAAACAAATCGTTATCGCTCAGAGAAGGCCAAACATTTCTTGCATACGATTAAGACCGCCATTACAGACGAGATTAATTGTTTCGAGGGGGAGGGGCGGATATTTATAAAACGCCTGAACAATTAACATTAAATTTCATTTGTTTATAAATCCGCAAATGTTTTGGTCCATACCACACCCACCCAAACAAAATAGAGCACAGACAGGCCAAAAGTCATTCCCATTAATGATCCTGGGAAGCCACGATGATGGTGGCATCGATTACGTTCACCGTTGTACCACAGCAAATACTTAACGGTCGGGCGTACTTGAAACCACTTTGGTAATGCTGGCTAAATAAATATTGGCCATTACTTTAGACACTGATGACTGATGCCTACTGATGTCTGTTGTACACACTCGCTGCTGCCACGTCCTCATCCAATATCGGATGATTACACGATACAGTTTATGTTATGGAACGAGTTCTTTGCTGATGTACAGGTATGAGATTGTGATTTATTCCATGGATTTTGCATTTAACGCTCACGTTCACGAGATGAATTCCACTATAGTTTTGTTGCAAGATTTCACTTTACATGGGGCGAGAAGAGAACACATAGTTTGGTTGCTAAATCTGACGTTTTCACGGATAACATCATAAGTTACAATAGTAAAAAAAAAAGAAATAATTTTAAAAATTGCGGCTTCTCTAAAAAGAATAACTTCATTTGTTATTAACAATGGAAACAGCGTAACGACACAGTTTTATTAAAAAAGTTTCAAAGTCCTTTGAAAAATGTAGCACTTTGGCATCAGTAACTCAAAATTCCCTAAAATGTACTTATGCGATTATTTCGTAAAACCACAGAATTGTATGGAATGTCTTTAAGTACATTTTCAATCAGGTTTATAATTTAACTAGACGAAGTCTTTAAAGTCCGTTCACTGTAAATCAGACTTCATGGAATATGTGACCATGATAATGATATGTGTCTATCTGTCATATCGACTTCTCTCGCGATCGGGTAGTCATCAGGCAGCGATGCGAGGTCCAAAAACTGACCTCTCCTCCCCGAATTGTCAGCGCATGTTTCTCATAGTTTTGGTGACTGGCAGATTGTACCCCTGGCCCTCAGCTGCTCCGTCGGTATATGCAAATTCTCCCAGCGTCTGTCCTGAGAGGCTGCGACTGATTCGTGTGGAGCGTTCGTAGTATCAGAGCCTGGATCCATAACACTGAAAAACGGATTCATAAAATTAATGAATTCTTACATCAATTTGATGAATTTGGACATCATTTTCCAACTACTAAAATTTTCTTCAATTTTATGTAGAACTTTTCATTAATTTGTCTTCAATTCTGTACATCAATTTGATGAACATTGTACATCAATATGATGAACATTGTACATCAATTTGATGAACACTGTACATCAATTTAATGAACATTGTACATCAATTTGATGAACATTATACATCAATTTTAATGGACATTGTACATCAATTTGATGAACATTGTACATCAATTTTAATGAACATTGTACATAAATTTTAATGAACATTGTACTTCAATTGGATGAACATTGTACATCAATTTGATGAACATCGTGCATCAGTTTACTGAAAATTGTACATCAATTATAATTATAATTGTCATGATGTCTATGCGGGTATACCCTGGATCACTGTCCCAATGTGAAGATGCTGGCTTCTATCAAGGCCGTGTGCCGATGAGCGTTCGATGGTGCGGTACAAGACTGCGGACTGCAGGCGCGTCTATCTAAGCGATAGCTCTCGCTGATGTTCCGCAGCGGTCGTACCATCCATCTGTCCCGCCATACCACCTGGCCTGAAGGAAATACTTCAGTAAAGTAACTCACAACTAGCCACACAGTACTGGAAAGTAGTCAAGCGTAATGATGCTGAATAGGGATTCAGCACGGTCACTGTCGTTTTAAAAAAGTGACTTCCTGCCGAAGCTACATCTCTTTGCAGAAGATGGGTGGAGAAAAGAAGCAACCAGAAAAATCAGCTCTCTTATGGACGAGCAGGGAATGCTGACCGCAATTCATCAGCCAAGATTCCATATGGGGTCATCACTGTCCGCTGGGCTCTCATGATCGGAGACAGTGGTTTCCATGCAACGACTTCTGTAGAAGTTGCAACCATGAACTGGATGAGGTGACTACAGAACACACTTCCTGACATTTCCTGGCTTTTATTGACTTAAAACGAAAGATGTGGAGTTTACAGACTGTCTCTCCAAAGTTGACGTGGGCAGAAACCCCTAATTCATTTCGGCGATGGCTTGGCTAGAAAAAGGCAATCGGAACCTAGGAAACACAAAATGTAAAAATGGCTTTGAATGTTTCCTGTCAGAATTGTTTCAACATTGCAATAATTGCTTCTCACATAAAAAGTATGTACAGTAGGGTGGAGTGAAATTCAAAAAAAAAAAGTTAACCTCGGAAAGAGATGTAGTCTGGGGTCCTAATGAGGGGAAAAATAAAGAAAAAAAATTTAAAACATTTTTAGGGGTCGCGCCACTCCCTCGAAATTTAGAAATTATCGCTATTTTGGCGTTGATTTTAAAAAAATCCGGAAAAGTTTTATGTCAATAAATGTTTGCAATAGCGTAAACAATGAAATAAGGGCATGAAAAAATTTAAAAAAAATTTTCTCATTGTTCAAAAATTTCAAAAAGTAAAATAAGTCAAATCGTCCCTTCTTCAGAAAATTGACTGAACAATGAAATCGCCACCAAAGCTACAAATATTAGTCGATTATCCTCATATTTGCCTCAAATACTTTTGTTTGGGCACTGAACAAGCTCAAACTTTTAAATTTCGAATAAATTAAGTCGTTAATTTTTAGGATTTTTCTAAAATCAACGCCAAAATAGCAATAATTTCCAAATTTCGAGGGAGTGGCGCGACCCCTAAAATTTGTTTAAAATTTTTTTCTTGATTTTTCCCCTCATTAGGACCCCAGACTACATCTCTTTCCGAGGTTAACTTTTTCAAATTAAAAAAAAAGCATGTTTTCACTCCACCCTAATGTACAGGGTCCGCCAAATACCTTTTTTTTTGAAAATTCTATAAAAAAAACTTCCGGATATTTTCTCAAATTTCTTTTTTTATTTGAAAGTGCAATCCTTCCGGTTAATAATGGAAAATAATTTTATTCAAATGGCTGGCCTTGCAGTAGCCTAACGATATCAGCTCTGCGGCTGATAATGTGATCTAAAAAACAGGCCGAAAAACATCGAGTGTAGCTTTGACTGCGTGGCACGTAGCGCCATCCTGTTGAAACCAAATGTTGCCAATATCCTCCTCTTCAATTTTTGTAAACAAAAATTCGTTCAACATGACCCGATAACGAAAATAACAAAGACGAAATAAGTACTAGTTGAAAAAAAACTAGTATCCAGAAAACTTTTGTAAAATGACATTTACGTATCTTTAGCTGCCTCAAGCTCTCCACAATTTCAACCGTCTACTTGATTACGAAAAACCAACTATTGACTCACATATCATTTATCCCACTCAATTCGTATATGTACTGGAATCGCAATAAAGAACTGTACAATGAACAAATGTTTAAAATAATCACTTGTATCCCTGTTTTACATAACATGCACGCTCATGATTTCCTAATAAATGTATATTTAAATGTGCTCAGAAAAACATAGCGACAAAAAAAACGGGGGGGGGGGGGGGGGGAAACGTAATCGTACCTTACGTACACAGTAAATACACAAAACGTTTCCCACACTAATGTTGTAATATTTTAAAGGGAGTTGAGTACAAACGAATATAACACATGTTTATTTGTCGATTTAAGCCAGAGCAACCCAGCAAAAGTTTTTAGTTTAGTCCACAAAAGTGGAGCAATTGTTCATGATCTTCTAGAAATGATATTTTCCCTTGGAAAGTGGGTTGGCCGGGAGCCATGAATGGGCCAAATCTCATCTCTGAGAAAACTCGATATGAATCGAGAGAATTTATTACCGACACCAAATACAATAAGTTTTGATATGAGTGCTTCGCACCAGACCCTATCGAAGGCCTTGGACATATCTAGAGTAAGTGGTGAAATTGTTGCATTGTATAAAGTCTACGACTTCCACTATCCCCCAACTTGAGAGAATTCAGAGATTCATTCAAAAAAACATTTGTTGGGAAGTCTTTTGCAAAATGCTCGGGGGTGATGAAAAACAGCACATACTTGCATACGCCGATAAAATGTTTTTGACATCAATTTTGATATTGAAATTCCAGTACAGAGTTTTTTTGTTCCTTGATTTTCTTCACAATCAAACGTGAGTCTGTTCAATGAATAAAAAAAAAAAACACAAACACACACACAAGGATTCAGAAACCATTGTAACGATGACAGAGGTCGGAGGTGTACGCGAATTTTTTCAAGTGGATATTGAAAAATGATGATTGAGGCACAACGAGGGATGACATGACACAACGATGACGCCGATATTAAGGGATCTAAGGCTGGAAAAAACGGAGCAGAACAAAAAAACATCGAAAGAAGAGATTGATAACAGTAATACGCGAAATAAATGACAATTTATTTGTGCTATTTTTCGTCCTCAATGTTCGAAAGCGTTCGTTAGTTAATATGACATCAATCGGTTGTTTTTTATCACGCCAAAATTGATTCGAAGAGAACCCAACGATTGTATGCTTCGTTACAGGGTTTTGACGATTTAACTTTTTTTATTTCTGCCAAAATACGTGTGTTTTTTTTTAAGTTTTGCTCACTGATAGTTAAATATTGACCTTTTCGAGCGGTAGTGTTGGCTGTGAATGGATAAAAGTGATCCGGCACCGAGAACCTTCGACCAAACTGCAGAACTCTCCTCTTTTCTATGGGCCAATACATTTCTTTTGAAACTCTCTGAACATGTTCACTATTTTCATTGAGACTACAATTAATTTAGCAATTTTATTGCAGCTTTTCTTCTATGCCACTCTCTTGCATTGCACTTTTCCGTTGGATACCTTAGTACTACATTCCGAAATATTTTTCAGATAACATCCTTACATCTGACAATAGAAATTATGTCCTGATTGATATTGGTTCGAACAACAGTAAGACATGTCTTGGACAGGGAACCAAAAAACGCTCAAAATGTACATAAATACGATCAAAAGAGGAAAAACACTAAAGTTTGTTAAAGTGATTGTAATTAATCGAAACGAATTCAAAATTTTGAAAAGGCAAAGAAGAAAATTTAAAGTGGCAAATAAAAGAAAATACAAAAATTGAAACAATTATGGAAGTTGAAAAAGGGTACAAAGTGCAATTATACCTGACTTGGCAATAACAGGTGATAAAGGGTTCGTACTAAACAGTGAAAAGGGAATCAATTAGAAAAATTTTAAAATAGTCATATCAACAGGAATGAGTAAAAAAATAGGGAAACGGGACAAAAACATCCAAAATGCGCAGTAAGTGAAAACATAGATGCCAATTAGGAAAAAGTGACAATTGGCTAAACTAGAAATGTATTTAACACTGCACAAAAAGGAGTAAAATGAGGAGTATGCTGTCAATAAAATGAGAGATGTAAATAAAATTACAGGTGTCAATAAAATGGCAGGTGTCAATAAAATGACAGATGTCAATAAAATGACAGATGTCAGTAAAATTACAGCTGACAAATAAAATGACAGATGTCAATAAAATGATAGATCTCAATAAAATTACAGCTGACAAATAAAATGACAGCTGTCAATAAAATGACAGGTGTCAATAAAATGACAGGTGTCAATAAAATGACAGGTGTCAATAAAATGGCAGATGTCAATAAAATGATAGATGTCAATAAAATGGCAGCTGCCAATAAAATGATAGATGTCATTAAAATGACAGATGTCAATAAAATGACAGATGTCAATAAAATTACTGCGGCCAATAAAATGGCAGATGTCAATAAAATGACAGATGTCAGTAAAATGACAGATGTCAAATAAAATGACAGCTGTCAAATAAAATTACCGCTGTCAATAAAGTGACAGATGTCAATAAAAAAAAACCCATCACGGCCCAAAGAGTATGCGAAGTATTAGATAGGCGCAAACGCCTCAGTAATAGGGATGATGCGTCCACACAGGAAATACTCTAATTGGCTTGCTAGGTTTAATAAATGAGGCGATATTCAGATTTCGAACATAGAAACTTCGTGGACCATTCATTGAATACGGGAACTCATTACCTAAGTCTCGTCGGGGACTGTGTTGTACCCACAGAACGGGATACAAAAGTGGGTTGCGAATTCATAATGCTTTTCCACAATAGCTGCATCTCTAAATACTTTTATAGACGCAAAGTCGGCAGCATATCGCTCCTTATATTTAAAAGCACCACAAGTCAAAAGAAGCAAATTATACAGGAGCGTATTTTAATTTTAATTATTTTATGATTTTTGTAAAAACTATGTGTTTTCGTTTCGGGTGTTTTCGATCATAAAATGCCGGCTGTTTTAGCGAAACATGAAAGTTTCATCGTTTAAGAAGCATTTTATGCAAAAAAATTATTGTTGATATTTTTTTAAATGTGTGACTTTTGAATTTAAGGAGCGATATACGAGATGAAAAACGACCGCTGGAATATGTTTAATATTCTTACCAGGATATGAACCCGAGTTTGTCGTATGATAGTCGTCTACTCAACAGTAGGTACATACACGCCAATCCCATATTGCCATGGGATGTACATGTAGATAGTGGATCAAGGGATACCCATTCAACTGTCTTTAGGATGGTCGACTAAAATATTTTCTCTCGAAATGCCTGATGGAGGGTATCTACGAATTGGCGCCGTCGAACTTAACGACGCTTTTACATATTTTGTTTACATTATTTCATGAACTCTGTATCACGTGGCAACTTCAATTACTTCGTGATTTCATATTACATATTTCATTTGATTCATTCCTCTTCCGTCGACCAGAGCTAGCATTGCCGCCATTGTTCCCAACGAAATGTATGGGGTGTTTCTGGTTGGGCGTGTGTGTTTGTGCATAACTTTACTGACATTTTTTCACGTAATAAAGACTATGACGACTGCTAGCAAATAGCACCCAAGAACCACACAAAAACACACCTTCATATCACGCAATCAATGCTCATTTAAATTGACACGCACACACTCCCACAACATTCAGTGAGCCAACATGAAAATCCTTCATCCATTTCCATGAAATTGAAGTGGAATAATTGGCTGACTGGGGTATGACTTTAATTTGAAGTCAAGTGTTCGACGCCAAATGATACAGAGAGAAAGAAAGAAAAACACAAAAACAATTAACCAAACGAAAATGCGAAATGTGTAATAAACACGACACAGCAACAAAAGATCACAACTCTGTTCCGGCAACTCTGATGTAAGCGGCAGCAACAGAACAGCCAAGAGAATAATCCAAATCATTTAAATTGATGATGGTTTTGGATTTCTCTGATTTCTTCTGGATATGAACCATTGAGTATTGTGCGGAAATTGGCCACTTAATAAAATAAAAGCCATTCAGGATGCTCAGAAGCAATTCACGAAAAGGGATGATTGAAATTCAGCAATTCGTGAGTGGGATGAATGATTTTAAATAAGTGCTGCCAAACATTATCGAGATTAAGTTTTTGTTTCGGTTCTGTTCGGTTATGGTTTAAAATGCAGTGCTGACATGACAGTGTTTCCGGCTGATTACATCAATTATGCATGTGTGTGAGAATCTGTCAATGCGTATGTATATTAGAGTGGTATTTTTTTTGGGGGGGCTTTCGATTTCGATTACCCTACACGAAAAACTGGTATGCTGAAAATTGTGTTTAGTTCTTTTTCAGCGGATTGAAGCGAAACTTCAACGAATTTGTTACTATTGATCTAAACTGATTGGATATAGGAATGTACTGACCATATATTTGCAATTTGAATTTAGGAAGGGTTAATCTACGAGTGTTGAACATAAATCTCGGTCGCTGGACGGAGAAAAAACTATTGAACACGCATTTCATAACGGCCATTTATTTAAGCTGATTCAAATTGAGTTTGATGTCTTCAATAGCAGGATTTTTTGTGTACAAATTTACAATTCGTCAGGCGTCAGGCAAAGTTACCCGTCACCTTCAGAACATAAGATAGATAATAAATATTTCTGATTTTTTGATTTTGATTTATTGATTTTGATTTCCCATACCGCACCAACAGATTTTATACCTATCAGCCTGTCATCGTGTCTTCTGCAAACACTGGAGAGACTCATTGATTGTTACCTTAGGGTAACGTTGAAGGTCCTTGAAGAGGTTTTGCGCACAATATTCTTACAAAAATAAGTGTGAAATTCCATTTGCGGACTGTGAAAAAATGTATCGTAATATTGTTCAAGAAGCTGAGTTTCAAGGGCCACAAAAACGCCACAGCGGCACAATATGCCTCCACGAGGGTAATATCGGGAATCAATGGGCCAAACAGACCGATGAAGCTAAATGAAGTGTGTTGGAAGTCCCTTCATAATTCCACATAATGTAATACTCCGCCCCACCTCACCTTTTTTTGGATAACAGTCAGGGCTCAAGGTTATTGACGAAAGGAAAAAGAAAATTGGTTGACTGTTGTCTAGAACTTGAGAATGCGCTTGCTGGAAGGAAAAACACTTGCACGAAGATTATGCCACATACGAACAGTCCGACTGAAGAATGAATTTTCTCCATAGTGGGTCGCATCGTTCGCCTTTTGTACCCGACCTCCAGAGGACTTGGGCGGTGGTCAAATGAATATGAATGACACAGATTGCTGTCATCCGCAAAAGAGTAGACTTGGTGTACAGGTCGTCAATGACAAGTAGAACTAGAGAAGGAGAGAGAACAGAACATTGTGACACTCCGGCGGACAAACTATGCTCGTTGGATGAGACTCCATCTATAACATTTGGTATAGAACGATCTCTGAGAAAACTTGATTTGAGTGGAGAATAGGTTTGCTACCCCTGCATGAACTCAACTAAACATTAGCCCTGGTATAATGCAGGTCTTCCAACAAGATGCCTCAGTAGTTCAGAATTCGCCATATGTGGGTACCGGGCCACAGGGACACAACAAGGGACCACAGTCGAGCTAGCCAAACTCGGATTCCTGTTGTACTGCATGCCACTTGCAGAACTCCAACTGTCTGACAAGCACCACTCAAAACATATTATTTCCAATACCTTTCTCTTTCGTTTTCTCCATGATTTCCGAATTTAGATTTTCAATCAATTAAAACATGTTGTGCTTCTCATCGGCAAAAAGCCGGAAATATGGATCTGTTGGTCTCCTTAATATTAAATAATCTCAAAGTATATATATACGAACTACAGTGAATATTTTCCAATTACATCCGTGCTATATTTCATACCTTTGGCTTCTCCATGTACACCAAAGCCGTTCCTTAATTCAATGCTTGGTTCATGTCATATTTGGTAATTGAATCCTTTTCGATCTGCACTCGTACATAATTTATGTGTCTGGCACATGCCGACATAAATCCGTACACTTGACATTTTCGACAGTAATGAAGGGTATTAGGGTATCGCATAGACCGCACACATTTACAATCTCATCGGTTTTGGATTATTTCTGCAAGCATCCACGGCTTGTGGTCTCTTTCCATACAAACGGCATTTTACGTAATGAACTTTTATGGCCGTACGTGTTCATATTCCATTGCCAGTGTAAAATTCTTCTCGGATTTTCCAAATACAGACGACGACTGTGTGTGTGTGTGTGGGTGCGAGAGAGAGTGCGTAAATGCCCAAGGCGATAATAGGATGCTGCTGTCACCAACAACATACAATCATTTTTTACTGTTGTCAACGTAATGTTGTTGACGATATTGTTATGTTGTAAAAAATGTGAATGAATGCCCCCACTCAGCCAACTGACAGCGTGAAATATTAAATCTCTGCATTTCATAAAAACAAACAAAAAAAAGAAATCCGTGATTATTTTTAATGGTCGATATGGGGAAAAATCACTTCAGAGCGGGGCTAACATTACATTACGTAAGTACTACTCGAGCGATTGATATTCAGGTCACGTTACATCGGTATGAGTGATATTTTTAGTAGATGCTCCTTTGTTACATGAGTATGCATGTTTTTGCAAGTTGTCCATCTGGGATTTCGGGGTTCAATGGACTCTAATTGAAGACAGATTGTTTAAATGAATTTAATTTCCAAAAAAATTATTGGAGGCAATCGAAATACCTGCCAGAAAACAGTTTGAAACAAACAAATTTCAATTAACGTATCAAATGACAATAGGCGAATGGACAATAACAATGCAAATAATAGCAGAAAATGATTCCATAGAGAGTCATGGGATTAATTTTATCCAAACATATTAAGGGTCTTAATGGGCTGATAGACCCTTCTAACCTGAACAGTCGGACATTTGAAATTTTTTTTCAAAATGTCCTGTATTTTCTATAGAGGCAGTCTGATTTTAAAGAGCTTTTTTACAGACTTGAAGTCTCAGCGATCTTAAGACTTCAAAGATAGAATTCGTGAGGCTATCGAGGACATAGGGCAGCCACTTTGTGATTTGGTTATGGACATTTTCATGAATAGGATATGGTCCTGTAAGCGTGGTCGTGGTGGCCTTTTGGCTGGTGTTGTTTTTCATTATTATCGGCATAAATTTCTCTTTATTATGAAATAACAATCAGATCATCTATCTCAAAAAATGCCAGTTTTCTTTGAATGCCAAAATGACACCTCTCGTTTGAGAACTCTATATGACTACAAAAGATTAGGCGTATATTCAGTTACGAAATCCAGGAAATGTATATAAACATTTTGTGAAATAATGAGCCAAGCTGAGTTTTAACGTCAACCGATCGTAATTCACAGTATTTTATATATGAATACCCTAACTTGTAGGTAGGGGTCCATGTAGGGTTCCGGGTAACTCTCTCCACACGTGATCTCCGGTATTCCATACGCTATAAAATGACTTGTAGTTTGTGTTTAATAAAAAAAAAAGTTTGGCGGTTTTTTTTAAACATTTCTTCTTGTTGGCATTTTTGTATAAAAATATGTATGTGATACGCAATTTGTGGTAGAATGGTAAAACTGATTTGCTAAACACCTCAATTACATGTAAACAAACCTCAAACTAACTGAAACGGATATACCCCGACTAATATACAAAATATTTTGCCAGCCAAGAACTAATGGTGCAATTGATTATTTTTACAACAAATGATCAGTTTCCGTTACAAATGTCCTTGAAATGTTTTAACAGTCAATGGCAATGTTCCCGTTCTGCCTTAGAAACGAAACACTACAATGTTTTGTCCCATATCCCCTTGCCAGCCGCTTTAGTCAGCGAAAAAAAATTAATACAATTCGTTTAATTTAAAAAAAAATACTTATTTGTTTATTATTTACTAGTAAGTTGTAAGCGCCTATGGCGCCCGTTAATTTGCTTGAGAAAGTATTTGTTACTTAATTTTAAAAATTTTGTACAAAATATTTTGAGAAAACTATTTTGTAAAAAAAAATTTCGGAAAAAAATAAAATTGGAAAAAAAAATTTGTGGAAAAAAAATTTTTGCTGAAAAAAAAATTTTTGTTGAAAAAAAAAAAATTTTGTTGAAAAAAAAAATTTTGTTGGAAAAAAAAATTTTTGTGGGAAAAAAATTATTTGTTGAAAAAAAAAATGTTTGTTGAAAAAAAAAAATGTTTGCTGAAAAAAAAATTTTTGTCGAAAAAAAAAATGTTTGCTGAAAAAAAAAATTTTTGTTGAAAAAAAAAATTTTTGTAAAAAAAAAAAAAATTGTAAAAAAAAAATTTTGGTAAAAAAAAAATTTGGGGAAAACACAATTTCTGTACAAAAAAAAAATATTATTTTTTTTATTATTATTATTTATAGAATTATTATAGAATGCCTATTTAAATTCCTACGTACTGCGTGACAGAGTCAGTGAATCAGGGAATCAGTGAATCAGTGTCGAGGGTAAATATTTTATTACTAGTAAGTTGTAATGCGCCTATGGCGCCCGTTAATTTGCTTGAGAAAGTATTTGTTACTTAATTTTAAAAATTTTGTAAAACATATTTTGAGAAAACTATTTTGTAAATAAAAATTTCGAAAAAAAATAAAATTTTTGGAAAAAAAATTTTTGTTGAAAAAAAAAAATTTTGTTGAAAAAAAAAATTTTTGTTGAAAAAAAAATTTTTGTTGAAAAAAAAAATTTGTTGAAAAAAAAAAAATTTTGTTGAAAAAAAAATTTTTGTTGAAAAAAAAATTTTTGCTGAAAAAAAAAATTTGTTGAAAAAAAAAATTTTGTTGAAAAAAAAAATTTTGTTGAAAAAAAAATTTTGTTGAAAAAAAAAATTTCTTAAAAAAAAAATTTCTTGAAAAAAAAAATTTGGAAAAAAAAATTTTTTTAAAAAAAAAAATTTGTAAGAAAAAAAAATTTTGGAAAAAAAAAATTTTGGTAAAAAAAAAATTTGGGGAAAACACAATTTCTGTACAAAAAAAATATTATTTTTTTATTATTATTATTTATAGAATTATTATAGAATGCCTATTTAAATTCCTACGTACTGCGTGACAGAGTCAGTGAATCAGGGAATCAGTGTATCAGTGAATCAGTGAATCAGTGTCGAGGGTAAATATATATTAAGATTTATTTATTTATTGTATACCATATAATAAATATTTTATGGAATATAAAATTTTTCGTTTATTCACTCCGTGAAGAGTAACTTTAAGAGAAACGAATCGACATTTCTGTCATATTATAAGCCTGCCGACTTCATAGTTAAACATATGTATGTCTTTAAATTATTGTCCACATTTCCATTGAAGATAATTCCAATAATGGAAGTTCTATTTGCGTGGAAATAAAAATGGCACAACATTTCGATTAACTCAACCTTGCAGCAGTATCAACGTGAACATTTGCAACAGGTCAGAGCTTCACAAGGAAAGGAGCAACACGTACACATTGCAGATGGCAATAAGAAATTGTGTCCACAATACGTTTTTATTACTTATTGATTTCACGGAAGTCGCCAGCTTTATTTTTATGCGATTTTCATTCAGCTTTACTCGTTGCGGCAAATACAGTGCAAGCTGGATGATCGCTGCGAACGGTGACAAATGACAGCTGAGATAGTTATGATAAGAGCAACACTTTATTTTTGACGGACATGTCATTTTGGGTTGCCCTGTTGTGGAGGTAGGCCTGCTTCTAGGTCTTATTTATAGTTCGCTCTTGGTTAGAGAAACTAAGCACTTTCAAGTCAATCGTTGTCTGCGTCTTCTTGGATCCTTGGATTCTTCTTGGAGCTCTTGAATTCCTTCCACCCACATGGTCCAGCCAGCGCAATTGCTGCTTTTGGATGAGCAGAACGTTCTTTTCGTTCCAGAGCTATACTGCTTGAGCTGTTGCCACAATCAATTGGAGCTTCTTTAGAGCTTGCACTGTACTTACTTACTTTTAACACTTGGATGATTTTCGTATTGAATTCTCAATTAAACTCCTACAGACCTTCACACCTCTGTGTTTGTGGGTGCGCGAGTGTAAATGAAGGTAGACATTGATTCGAATCCAGTTCAAGATGGAATCACGTTGACAACTCTTCAAGGTAGTTCAATTGAATGGTTATTGAAGCAACTTCTTATAAACCTAAACAATGAAGTCATTGGGTAAAAGGTCAATGTCCTGTAAATCAAATTGATTTCTGATGAATTGATTTTATATCTCGCAAAACACCCTGGCAATGTAAACGTTTTTATTTGTATGTATTTTATAGTTTCAGACAGAATGGGCGTTCTGCTTGAGATACTCATGTGTCTTGTAATATTAAGGCCGTATTTGCTGATAGTCTGGAATTCAAAGCAAATGATCATAAATTTCAGTTAATGTTACGCGTTTGTTATCTATTCTCTGAAATTTTATGTTTAATGTCTTCGTCTGTTCATTCGAAATGTTTCATGTTTCAATTTTAACGCATAGACATTGGAGGCGAAACATCGCATATATTCTGGCAACGCATACGCACGTACAGTAGGCCGCCATTGAATTATGACGTAGCCAATAAATGGACAGTCTCAACTGAGGGAGAAGTGATAACCAAATTTCATGTAATTTCAAAAGAATTGGATAAATATTTTCTAAAGTAATGAGTTTCAAGGAATACACAATACAGTGCGAACGATGTTTTGGATTTTATTACAAATTAAACGAAAATATAATAACCAGACAGACTTGAGCAGATAAAACCCTTTTTTTCAGAGGGCAGCAGCAAGACCTTCTGGGAAAGGACTATGCAGCATAACAGGAACTCATCACAGTTGTATCGGAAATAAATTGCAGTTTCTAAATATGGTTTTCGAATTAACTTCTCAGGGAGCTACAAGATGTCCTTGCTTTTTTAATGCAATGCACTGAGTTAGCGTTAGAAAATAAGGATATTTAAGGGAAGAAGAAGGGAGTAGTGGTGGTTGACCTTGGCCTTGAACTTGAGAATGCCGTAACGGGAAGGAAACACATTTGCAGAATTATACTTCCACATACGAACAATGAGAATGAACGGATTTGAGTCTCTGGCTACCCACGGTTTCCGCCTAAATGTTCTAAAAATAAAATAAAATAAAATAAAATAAAATAAAATAAAATAAAATAAAATAAAATAAAATAAAATATAATAAAATAAAATAAAATAAAATAAAATAAAATAAAATAAAAAAAAAACAAAATAAAATGACAATCGAAAAACTTTAGTTGACAAACAGTTGTAAACAAACACGCCTACTGTGAAAAACATGACAATGACAATCTCTCAAAAAGTACAAGATTTTCTCTTTTTTTCCTTTATTTAAACATTAATCTATAAATTATGCATCATAATTATTTCGTCGACTACTGTACCAACGAACAGGTATCGTCTGACAGACAGACTGAGTGGGAGCAACCAGACACTGAAATTCAATGCATCGGCCTACCATCATCTGCCAGCCAGACACACGGACAGGCCATATCAATTAGAGGAGCATAATTTATATGTCAGGCAATATTTCACACGTAAATAATCGTTTTTCACTTGCAAGCTTTTCAAACACTTTACATTAAAATTGCAAAAGTGATTGCCTCCATATCGCCTCCAAGAGCGCGCTACAAAAGATTACAAAATTTTCATTATTAAATGAAATGAATAAACAGTTTTAATGGGGCAGTACTAGAGGGGCAGATAGTGGCTGTTTCACTTGTACTAACTATGGCCCTTGTCTGAGCCATATATTGGATAGGATCGATTTGGGAAAAATCAACTATTAGATATTTCAAATAATGGACGTCTAAATCAGGACTCCATATTAGGATTCCATATTAAAGAAGTGGAGCCGTGTGTCAATAAAACAGTGGCTGAACACAGTAGGACTCCAAGGATACAACAAAGGCCAAATATTGAATATTCGAGTGGGTCGGCACGAAATAACTCCAAAGAGTGAGCTCAATTGTCCAGGGGTGACCATCGACGACAAAGTAACGGCTATATGGGCTAAATGAAAACATTTAAGGATATTATTTAAAATTTTCCGAGTATAATACTGATCCATTTTAAGATACCATGGCCCTGGAAAATCATATTGCAGGCGACTTCTAGAACGACGTTAATACATTTTCTGCTAGATCTTGGATATGGGATCAATAGGACTCATTGATCCAAATTAAAGCCGTGGTAAGTTTCAACAAAATCTTGTTTCATTTACGTTCTAGAATTTGATTACATGAAAGTCCTTGCTATTCAAAGAAATACCGTACCACAGTCTGGTCAATATAATTTGTCATCCGGTAGCACTTCTCAAATATCGGTTAGAAACAACCAATGTTGTTTATATTACAATTTTTTAAAAATTCTTACACAAGTTGCCGTCATTTACGTGGTTGCCAATGTCGCTAACCAATGTTTTGATGTTCTTATTAGGATACTTAAAGGCGAAGGGCCTGGCAGCCAGTTCCTTTTTTTACTATTTCTTGTAAATTATATTTGTAACAAATAAATATATAATAATAATAATAATAGGATACGAACCTAAATTGTCGGCTAAATTGACGTATTTGTGGACAGACTAATACAGTGAAGTGTTATGAAACTGTGTTTTTTATAGATTTCAGGTCGGGAGTTGTCCACATCCCCATTCAATAAGTCCCTTCTAAACATTCTTGATTCATATTCACGTCCTGCATATCAATGTAATTTAGTATATGCTGATGCCGAATATTCCCTGTGCCCTAGTACGACTCTCTGGTTGAGATCGGTATGCCGAATACTCACTGTGCCCTAGTACTACTCTCTGATTGTCTAAGAAAATCCCCTGAGAGTTCATTTTAAGAGTCCACGGTCCTTATTGCTTTATTATTATTTAATCTGATGATTTACGATTTTAATTTATTGAGCCTTTTCACATTATGTTTTTATCGAAATAAAGCTACATATTTTAAAAGAGAACTTAAGACTATAATGTAACATCTTAATTAGTTAAATAAAGGACCATACAACAACATAAAACATTTAACATAAAAAGTTTGAAAGAAATATGTGAAATTGAAAGATACAACGTCCTTGCTCCCGGGACAACAACTACATTCACCCGAATTTGAAGGAAGTTTCAGACTACTCATGTATTTCGTCTAAAATCGGATACTAGGAGTGAGAAATTCGACCCTGATTTGGTTATAGTTCGCATACATACTATTTCTTTGAATAGAAAACTAAGATTCACTCCCAGCTAATACACAATACCTCTGAAAAATTAATGTGAGGTTGCATACATTTCAATCTACCTGCGTTCGTGCTGTTATTGCATTAATTGGGAGTAATTGATGACAATTATCATTTTGGTTTAATAAACAGTTAATAAAATCATTACAATTATAAAAAAAGTAGATATACATACTTTCGTTGAAGTATTCTAGGCACTTTGGTGAACAGATTTTTATAGGCTGTCAGCAGCGTTGCCGTAAATATTTTTCAAAAATATGTCAATTTCCAAAATATAATGTTTGAGCAAAATTGTTTCTCTAAAGATCATTAACAGTGTGGAAGGTGTGGAAGCTGTTCGACAGGTTTGTTTGAATTTCAACACCTGCAATGTTTAGCACTGTTATTTTTCTGGTTGATAATACCAGACACTACCAGACTGCTCTTAGGATGCATTGTTTTCTCAACGACCACCTGCGGGTTTTCCTTGAGCTTAATCATTGTCTATTTCGAGCTGTCCAAGCGGTGAAGAGATAACGAAGTCGATATTCATGTGTCTTTAATTGCTGAGTCAATTGGACCTTTTAAGCGAATAATATTGAATTCTTGAGATATATGGCGAGTCGATGTTTCACGACTGAGTCACAAACTCTTGGCTACGGCGGTTGAACCATTCTCACGAAGAATTTTCACAAACTTGTGTATAGCAGGCACAGTGGCTGCCTCATTTCACCAGTGTCAAACGCTCTGTTTGAGCTACACAACATTGACTTTGGAAAGAAGTTTAACACTTCATTTCTTTCCACGGAAATATGATATTGATGTTCTGTCAAATTCCAGGGGTAAATGCACCCACCCATCCACCCACACACGGTACACATACTTCATGGCCCGCTATGACGGAGAGCACAGTCTAAAATTTGACCGCATTAGAACGAGGTGCCGATCGAATAAGTTTTCACCCAAATGCATATGTCGACAAATAAATTGGCTGGGGTTTAGTAGCAGAGTGAAGAAGGTATCACACGCAATAAATCGATGTTGTCTTTATAATTTCTTAAACAATTGCTTTTCAAAAAAAAAAACATGAGAATTACACTCTATACACGAAGTTATTAAATATATTTTAATAAGGCCGTAGTTTATATGAGACTTTCAATTACAGTCTATAGAAAATATTTTTTGGAAGAATATCATGTAGAGAAATCTTTACAATATATTGAGTACTGTTGAGCATTTGTATATCGGTCTAAAGATTCGTATAGAAAAATATATTTATGTCAATTTCGTTTACTTGCCTTTTTAATAAAAAACAAATAAGCAAATCGGATTTTTTTTATTTGAACTAATTTTTTTCTATCCCGCTTCGACACGGAAGTACTCACTTTGTATATCTAGGATGTTTGCTTTTATTGCAAATATGAATATTTTTTTAATCTAAGGCCATAGAATGAAATTTTCTAAATAATAGGATACATTTCGATTGAGTTTTAAGACCACACAATGTGATACCATCTGAGGCCATTGACTAGATGTCTCAGAATTTTACAACGGTCTAGACTATTCCTAACACTTCAATATAAATATGTTGCGATGTAACAACTGTAGTATGCTCTCCATTAACATACCGTCTTTATATGGAAGACATTTCAATTTTAAAACTTTACAGTTCACATGTCATAGTTCAGACGAACCTATAGCACCCGCTGACATTATTGTTCTTTCACAATATTACGATTACGCAGTGCATTTCCAGTGTGAAGTCTTTCCTAAACCCCATTCCCCCCTCTGCCAAACCATTATGTGTTTATTACAATATCGGTCATAATCCTGTAGCGGGATTCTACATATGAAATCATATGCATTGTCTACATGCACACATACAGACATTTGATGAAAACCTACTAATTGAGAATAATTGAGAATAATTGTCATTGTGGTGTGGCGCGGTTAACGTTTAATAAAGTTATTATAATTAACCAATGACATACCAGAAATTTATAATGGGAATAGCTTCGTGGAGATGGGCTATTCCATGGTGGCAGACAGGAATTTAAAATGGTTAGTGTCTGCCACACAAAACCACTGGGAATCCCCGTTGAACAATAAACAGAAAATCAAAATGCTTGGAAAATATATCTCGGCTGCCGTAGCCGAGGGACATCGAGTAAGTCCTGGGACGTCGATCTTACTATCTCAACATTTCACGCTTTAGCCTAATGCGTATTTTGCCCAAAGTCCTAGCTGTATTTTCTTACAAGGTCCAGTTTACTCAATAATTGAAAGCAAACGACCATTAGCATCGATATCGTTTCTCAGTTTTGGCCGTAGATCAGCTTGAAATGACAAAGATTTTGCCCGACACGTCATATTGTCTCACAAAGTGCTTTTGCATTTCCGTGGGCCCTGCTACAAACTGGAATGCCGTTGAAAAACATATGTTGATCGTAGAATACGAGACCTGGATTCGTGATAGACTCAGACACCAACTATAACGTTACCGACATTATCTGACAGTAGGCATTCAAAAGCTTCCCTGTCTCACTGATCTTAGAGAAGTTCTTGGGGCGTTCCTTTCAAAAAATTGGTACAAATGTCGAAAAAAATAAAACAAGGAATATTTAATATATTCTCCATACGGAGTGTCCCATACACACACAATTGGCCGCATTCCCCACAGGAGCACAACTATAAAACCTTAGAGTGCCGGTGTAGAAACTGATAGTATCTTAAAGGAGCTGTGTGAAATCAGAATCTAAACTGTTTAGTGACATTTCCGAAACGAAACAAAGCGGAAACAATCACTTTAAACCCAACTCATAAGTATGACGACCAACAGCATCTCTAGCTTGGATTTTTTCGGCATTAGTTGGACTTGCTGGAAACTGTTGGGATTAACCGTCCCCCCCGAAGACTCAACCGATCCGCGAGGGCAGCTTAAACGTTTCCGCTATATTCTCTGGGCAATTCTGGTCAATGCAGTGGCAACACTTTCATTCCCCATCCATCTTGCCCTGGGCATATTGCAGAGTGAATCCAAGACGATGCTCATCGATAGCATTGCCATTACCATCACCAGCATCGGTGCCATCACCAAATTCCTGATTGTGGCCCGTAAACAAAAACGAATAGAAGAAATGAAGGCTGTCATTCGAGTGTTGGATGCACGCGTTACTCACGAAGAGGAACTGTCCTACTACCGTGGACGCATACGCCTCAATATTGTCCATATTAAGCAATTGTATTCGATTCTCTATCTCACCATCGGTCTGTCTGTCATTGGGGTATTTCTGTTTAGCAAACAACAAAGACTTTTCTATCAGGGATGGCTGCCATTCGACTGGCGGAAATCCTGGTGGCATTACATGGCGGCCATTTGCTATCAATCGTTCGGTATATTCTTTCAGTTCTTGCAGACATTCTCCAACGATAGCTTTGCACCGATAGCACTTTGCGTTCTATCGGCTCACATTAAATTGTTGTACAAGAGGGTGGCACGAATTGGACACGACCAGGAATCCAAAGTTGGACGACAATTGGAGGAACAGGAAAAAGAATTGAACTTGTGTGTGCTGGATCAGATAAATTTGTATGAGTGAGTATTTCTTTTATTCTTAGTTATAGTTTATTAAATATATCCTGAAATAGATAAAATTTAAATTTATTTGCATTAATAAAATTACAGCGGTCAAAAAAATAAAATGACAGTTGTCAAGAATATATAATAAAATGACAGCTGTCAATAAAATAAAATAAAACGGCAGCTTTCAATAAAATAAAACGACAGCTGTCAATAAAATAAAATAAAACCAGTGGAAAAGTTGCAGTCGGGTAAACCGACTTATATATACCCTCACCCTCAGTAAAAACATACAAGTCTCATATTCCAAAGCATCGGAAAGTCATAAGTGACCGTGGCTACCATCATTTGATGTAACATCTCATGGAATGTCATAATAGCAACCTAAAATACCGAATGCTATAGAAAAATATTGGATGGTACATTTGTATGGGAGGTACCAGAAGGGGAGTTGCCAGACTTCCAAGTTTTTGTCAAAAATTTTGTCTAGCTATAACTTTAGTAAATACACAATTTGGGCAAGATAGCGTTGGTCATACTGATAGTATTAGACGGTTTATCAGGGGCGGGATGGTACATTTGTATGGGAGGTACTAGAAGGGGAGTTGCCAGACTTCCAAGTTTTCGTCCACATTTTTTTCCAGCCATATATTTACTAAATACAGAATTTGGGCAAGATCGGGTTGGGCATATTGATATTATTAGACGATTTTTAAGGTGGGCGGGATGGTGCATTTGTATGATAGGTGCCAGAAGGGGAGTTACCAGACTTCCAAGTTTTTGTCCACATTTTTTTCCAGCCATATATTTACTAAATACAGAATTTGGGCAAGATCGCGTTGGGCATATTGATATTATTAGACGATTTTTAATGGGCGGGATGGTACATTTGTATGGGAGGTACCAGATGGGGAGTTGCCAGACTTCCAAGTTTTTTTTCCAAATTTTTTTCCATCCATATATTTACTAATTACAGAATTTGGGCAAGATCGCGTTGGGCATATTGATATTATTACACGATTTCTAAGGTAGGCGGGATGGTACATTTATATGGGAGGTACCAGAAGAGGAGTTGCCAGACTTCCAAGTTTTTGTCCACATTTTTTACCAGCCATATCTTTACTAAATACAGAATTTGGGCAAGATCGCGTTGGGCATATTGATATTATTAGACGATTTCTAAGGTAGGCGGGATGGTACATTTGTATGGGAGGTACCAGAAGGGGAGTTGCCAGACTTCCAAGTTTTTTTTCCAAATTTTTTTCCATCCATATATTTACTAATTACAGAATTTGGGCAAGATCGCGTTGGGCATATTGATATTATTACACGATTTCTAAGGTAGGCGGGATGGTACATTTATATGGGAGGTACCAGAAGAGGAGTTGCCAGACTTCCAAGTTTTTGTCCAAATTTTTTACCAGCCATATCTTTACTAAATACAAAATTTGGGCAAGATCCCGGGGGTCATATTGATATTATTACAGGATTTCTAAAGTGGGCGAAATAGACGATTTGTATGGGAGGTACCCGAAGGGGTGTGGCCATATAGCCCATATGCAATCCCATAAGAAAATATTAAGCCATGCCAAATTTCAGAGTGATTGCTTAACTCTTTCGAAAGTTATCGTGCGTACCAGCAGGACAGACGGACGGACAGACGGACAATAATATGAAAGCTGTCACTAAAATGACAGCTGTCAACAAAATGACGGCCGTCAACAAAATGACTGCCGTCAACAAAATGACGGCTGTCAACAAAATAAATTTACAGCTGTCAACAAAATGACCGCTGTCAATAAAATTATGCCTGTCAATAAAATGACGGCTGTCAACAAAATGACGGCTGTCAACAAAATGACAGCTTTCAATAAAATTACAGCAGTCAATAAAATTACAGCTGTCAACAAAATTACAGCGGTCAATAAAATGAAAACTGCCAATAAAATAACAAAATGTGTGCTTAAATTGCATTTGTTAAAGAACCCCGAACTTAAATTTAGTTGTATATTTTGTTAGTGGGTTCATGGCCCGATTTTTACTATTCTAACTCGAATATCCACAGAATCATTGTTAGCGAATGTCTACGTAGTATGGGCCATCTATTCGGAAATATCGCGATTCTAGCTGCAACCATTTGGTGGGGGCAAAATCGGATCCTATTTTTATTTAATTTGACAAATATTGAGTACAGGTTTTTTCGAGTGTGCGGCCTTGGCTTACCATCTTACCATCGACACTTAATAAATACATTTTCAATTCATAAATAAATGCCCCAATAAACCATCCTAATTATTTAAAATTGTCTTGTTCGGTTTCCAGACTCTACAGCATCATCCAGGACATAATATCATGGCCGACATTTGTTCAGATCTTCGTGTCGGTGGTCAATAATTGTGTGGCCATGTTGGCCCTGTTGTTTTTCGTTACCGATGTCATGGATCGCATTTATTACTTCACCTATATTATGGGAATGTGGATGCAACTGTTTCCCACCTGTTACTATGGCAGTGATTTTGCCCAACTCTTCGAGCAGCTACACTATGCGGTCTTCTCGTGCAACTGGGTCGGACAATCGAGGAGTTTCAAGCGTCACATGATGATATTTACGGAACGTTCATTGCGTAAAACGATTGCATTGGCCGGTGATATGTTTCCCATACACTTGGATACGTTCTTTGCCACCTGTAAGGGTGCCTACTCCCTATTTGCCGTCATCATGACCATTAAGTAAGGCTCATGTCGGATACGAACATAATGTGACTACTGTTCGGTGGTGTTAAATTCGAGCACTGGGAGTCAATTCTAGTTTGTAGTAAAAGCACTTAAACAAATAATTAATTAAAGCAAATACACGTTTATTCAGAGACAAGTTTTATTCATCGTGTTTTCTAAATACTTCGATAAGAAAAATTTGCCATCCAGTTTTTTTTGTTTTGATGCATTCCTACAAACATAATGTGACTACTGTTCGGAAAAAATGTCCCAAAGCTTATTGTTAAATTTTCCAACCAATGTGTGATATGTATGTATTGTTAAATTATAGACCGGCTTATCTATCAGGTTTATTTAGATATTGCTCCTGTTCCAGGACATTGTTATTCGCCACACGTGGGCTTAAGTGTATCTGAAATGCCATTAAGTGAATATTAACCACATTTATATCAATAATAACGGGGGCAGGAGTAAGTCGGCTATTTATATTTGTCCGAGTCCCTTCATGCTTCCGTATACGTTCACGTTAGCTAAAGACTTGAAATAAGTCTTTAGCTAACACACATGTGTACGTGTGTAGACCTTTGGTTCGTTTAACCTTTTATTGCCACAAAAACAACATGAAGGCCTTTCGAATTAAGCGGTAGGCACTGTTTGATAAAGATATTTTCATAAGAGAATTCCCATGAAATATATTTGCGTACACACCACACATTTATTTAGTTGTGTTTGTTTGTTTAAATGCCAAGCATTCATCTAATTGAGATTTTCCAGATATTCCGTAGGCACGCAATGAAAAAGGAGCAGCGGCATTAATAGGAATTTCAGTTCAATTAATATTAAGTGAATGCTCAATGTTGGCCAATCTATTTTGTGTTGAGGCAGGAAATAAAAACGGTTGACGAGGACGGTGTGGCTGTTCGACTATGCAAAATTAATTTAACATTTGTTGGTGGACGGCCGTGGTGTGGTAGGTAGTGTGTGCGAGTATCACACAAAAGAACCCGAGTTTGAAACCGGGTAAGACCATCAAACATTTTGCAGCGGCTGTTTCCACCTCGTAAATGTTGGCGACTTTACAAGAGAGTAATTTCTAAGCAATGTAAAACTTATCTAGAACAGCATAAGCCGTTCGGAGACAGCTTTAAACAGTAGGTTCCGGTCAGTGAGTATACAAATTATATCGTAAACAGCTCAATGATTCGAGAGAAGTTCTCCATCTGTTCCTTCATGGGATGTTAAGGGAAATAAGTAAGTTTGTTGGTTAGACCATTTTTTCGTAATGAATTCATAGGCAGTGAATAAAATTAAAGCTGTGAATAAAATGACAGCAGTGAATATAATGACAGTTGTCACTAAAATGACAGTTGTCACTAAAATGACAGTTGTCACTAAAATGACAGTTGTCACTAAAATGACAGTTGTCACTAAAATGACAGTTGTCACTAAAATGACAGTTGTCACTAAAATGACAGTTGTCACTAAAATGACAGTTGTCACTAAAATGACAGATGTCACTAAAATGACAGTTGTCACTAAAATGACAGTTGTCACTAAAATGACAGTTGTCACTAAAATGACAGTTGTCACTAAAATGACAGTTGTCACTAAAATGACAGTTGTCACTAAAATGACAGTTGTCACTAAAATGACAGATGTCACTAAAATGACAGTTGTCACTAAAATGACAGTTGTCACTAAAATGACAGTTGTCACTAAAATGACAGTTGTCACTAAAATGACAGTTGTCGCTAAAATGACAGTTGTCACTAAAATGACAGTTGTCACTAAAATGACAGTTGTCACTAAAATGACAGTTGTCACTAAAATGACAGTTGTCACTAAAATGACAGTTGTCACTAAAATGACAGTTGTCACTAAAATGACAGTTGTCACTAAAATGACAGTTGTCACTAAAATGACAGTTGTCACTAAAATGACAGTTGTCACTAAAATTACAGTTGTCACTAAAATGACAGTTGTCACTAAAATGGCAGTTGTCACTAAAATTACAGTTGTCACTAAAATGACAATACACAAATATCTGTTATTTATCGGAGTATTTTTGAACTATTAAAGAACATTCAAAAAAAGGTTTACCCTTGGAGCCATTGAACTTATTCAACCTCACAATAGTAAATGTTCCAAAATCACTTAGTTTAAGACATAACTCGGAAAACTGTACACTGCAGACTCTTTAAAGGTAGTCTATGTAAGACTCATTTACATATTGGAAAAATAGGGGAAATTTGAATTCTTGTGAAGTTTATTAAATGTATTACATTTCCATATGACTGATTTCTGTGTGCATAAGCTCACACTTGCAAGTGTGAGCTACAACTTTTGCTTGCAAGATCTCACTTTTCTTACGAAATTTCAATGCCATAACATAGAAGCGTTATTCCAAATGTTTGTATGGCGCACCATTATATTCGTTGCTACACTCGTACAGAAACGTGAAACTACTATGTAAAAAAAAACTTCTTCAAAACATTTGTGCACTTGAACGTATGAGTGATGTGGAATTCATTAAGAAACACATAATTCATACGTCAGTACGCATTCGCTTCACATTGGGGGAAATCAAAATAAATTTGTTTTAAGCCCTTGTGTAAGAAGTCGGAAGGGGTTGAAAAACTAGTTCTTCACGAAACCTGAATTGTAATAACATTTCAAAGATAAATTCAAAGTTAGAAATTTTTCAAAGATCTGCAAAGATGTTATTTATGACTGGAAAGTTGGGCGATGGTGAATCGAAAAGAATGAATGAAAAATTAATGTTTTTTTATATTTTATTTAAAATTTAAAAATTTCGGACTAACACCATTACCAATTAATTTATAATAATTTTTTTATGATTTATTTTAAATTAAAAAAAATCATAATAAGACAATTATCAATTAATTTATGTAATGATATTTCAAAAAACAGATTTTAGAATTTGATAAAACCAAAGACAACTTTTTTAAATAATCGAAATTAGTGCCACATTCAAAATTACAGTTATTCTGGGAAGACAGGGCAACCTACAATTGTTAAAAATAAAATTAGTAAAAACACTTTAGTGTACTTTAACGTACCTAGATGGAAAAGTATACAAATATTTTTCTTTTATGTATTTATGAACTGATAAGTGTAATGTTACTATTGAGTGCCATCCGTCGACAAAGGGTTCAATCTTATTTTATATATTTTTTTAATATGGAACTGACGTCATCTGAGCTATGAGAATCCAAATACGTAGACCTCGATTTTCAGAAAACGTTCATTCAAATTTAATATAAGTTTAAATGTTAGTGGTATTTTGTTAGTCATATCTTATTCAACTTGGTCCACCCATCGGAATCTCGATCTTCCCTGGCTGTCGTTTTCTAAGGCTGATTAAAGTGAACATTCCGGTCGAGCGAAGGTCATATATAATTGAAGGTACAAGTGAATATTTAGAATTTAGAATTTTAAGAGGATTTGATCTGATTTTGAGTGTCGATTTTAAATTGGAGAATTTTTCATATATTATTTGCGGAATTTTTCAGTATATTTGGGGAAATTTTCACGATGGTCTTTTTGGGTCATTATGAAAATAAAACCGGTTTCTAACACCCCTACCTCAACATGCATTTCTCACGTCGTGAATAAGTTTTAAATTGCCCTCATTCACCACGACATCCCCCTTTGCCGGTTCCTTCATGATTCTGGGAAAAACACGGGCTCTATACTTCCGACGTAGTTTCGTACTAGTCACTTCTTATTTACACTGCTATCCTCAGATTGATTCCAGATATTCCGCAATGACCGCAGACTTACCTACATACTTCCCTGGCTTACGTACTTAAAACCGATTTTCTCTTATCGTACTGTCGAACGAAGTTTTGTAATCGATAAAAGTAAGATTTTCCTTTCCACTCTGAAAGGGTTGGATATGTTAATCGACTGTCGGTTTTTACCTTTCGCATAATTATTTTAAGTCTTTTACCTCGGTAGTTGTTGCAAACTGTTCTGTTTCTTTATTGTGAGCGCACCTTATCAGGTTTTCTTCTCCGGCCTTAAGCCCCAAGTAGTCAACCAATAATGTAGGTAACGTAAAGTAGTGTTATCGTAATTGGTTTTGTGTTTTACATGTTTAACGGGGTGTATGACTCCCTACCGTATATCACAAAGTGGCCGAAATGCTTGATTGTTTTTCCATCAGGTGAGATTTTTGAGAATTTTATCCTCAGCCAGGTCTATATGAAAATCCATTTAAATAAGACCAGCCATCCAATAATATTAGATTTTGTATCGAAATACCTCAGTGTGTGCTGTAAAAAAAAAAACGAAAGAAAAATTAAATATTTATCATGTGCATCCACCCTTCTACTCACAACTGTAAAAAATTGTTACACATCATAGTTTTCAAAAATCCATTGAATAAAACATTACTAATATATACAGCGCTCGGCGCTCTACTACTGTAGAAAACAATGCACGGGCATTGTTTTAAGCAAATATTTGGTTAAGAGCTTTTGCTAGAAACGAACAAAAACTCGCGAGGGTGGGGCAACAGCCCCAATTCACTGTTCTGACAGACATTTCACTTCATTGCCATGATGGCAGCACATAGTGGGTGAGCACCCTTGCAGGTGAATAATAACGTATCCAAATGCATGGAATATAAACACCGGCCAACGTTATTATTTTTACGCAACGAACGTTCTATGATTATCATCACTGTATCATTTCAAACTCTTCGTTTGCAACATTCAATTGCAAGAATTGTCATTGTTGCAATAGAATGCCAGAATTGCTTCCATAGTAACAGACATGGGCAAGAGGTACATCAATTTTCCACCAAATCAAAGATTATTTGTATTCTTCAATAGCAGGTAAACAAAAGTCTGTCATAAGTATGTCTTTTTATCAGTCCTCATACCGGAATGATTCATTTTGACACCGACAGCTCCTTTCCGCTCGAAATCGTAAACGAAAGTCATATCGCATTTGAAAACTTATTACCAAAGCCAGTGGATTTATTAAAAAAAAGTTTTGGTGGTTTGCAAATATTTCACAAGGTTCACTATATCAAACGTGCCAGTGAATATTTGACCATTGTTAATAAGACTTGCAGTAGAAGATGACGTATTGTATCTTAACGTTTTTACAAATGACCAAAAGCTCTTACTTCTCCTGGGAGGAGAAAGAACATTAGACGGAAAACGCAGTTCGTAAAGAAGTTGTGTTCGCCAAAGAACTCTAGCAAACAGTGATCTACCCTGCTTGCATAGAAGCTCCACAGTAGCATTTTTGTTTAAATAGCAATATCAGAGTGTTGACCTCTTTGAATCTGACAGCAAGTCTGATTAAACCCACAATTTATTGAAGGTTTGATCGAAGTACTCTTCGGGTGTTTATTCCAAGAAAATGCTATCCATCTAATTTTCACGTCATCAAAATCTCTCACAACATATAGATCACATTCGGAGATAGTTGAAGATTCAAATATCCCTCTACGTCTTATTCACTATTTCCCCCGTCTACGTTTCTCTCTCTCACTAGTTCTCAGTCTCGATCTGTGTCTGTATGGAAAATGAACCAATTTAATACTCGCGGTTACCAGTTGTCAAGCAGACAACATTCTGTGTCCTTCAACTGTCCATATTATTTAAATTGTACTTTAATACCCCCCTAAAATCTTTTGATTTCTTAAGAATCACAAATAATATAAACGCGTAAAACTTTAAATGGATCACTAAAAATAAAGTAGTTTTGGAATGCGAAAACCACCCTATTGGAATGCATGTGTTGTCCTCCTCCCAGTTTCTGCGTTGTGAATATGCTAATGTCGAACATTTTATTGCCACTCCGTGACATTTTTGGAATGCACAAACAAAAGACAAATGCACAAACGGAACTGAAGAGACCGAAAAATATCAGCGACGTTTGTCGTTTAACACTGCACGGAAACATTTCGTTTCATAGTCAATAAGCAACCATTGGAACACCATCGTGTTGCATGCAGATTTCCCCAGTGTTGTCTAAGTTTGTTGTGAGCTTTTTTTTTTTTTTTGGTAGGGGTGTATCACTGAAAGACGTGGGGTAGTGATGTATTCAGTTCGTCATGTGATTGGTAACATTTTGAATGTAAATAACCTGAATTTTCTGTTCTGTCTGCCATGTTCTAGCGTTTTTCCAGTCACTTCCTGAAAATAATCGTTAGTTCATTTGCAAAAGATTTCAGTGGTGTCCCACATTGTAAGTGATGAGTGGTATTTTTAAAACATATCACAATCTTAATAGTGCCAACACTTCATAGTGTTTTTTCGCACCGAAATTCCTGGTCATACCGTGAAACTTCTGCCGTGATGGAGGGTATACGTCAGTCGTCTCGACTAAACATAATGCCTCCATAACATGTGTTTCTTTTTTTTTCATGGTCTCTACTCGATTCTGGCAATCGATGTGCCACTGCGTTAGACTCTATTCCTTTCTGGCAATGATTTCAATTTGCATTTAAAGTACACGCCAATTGAAAGGAACACAGCGGCAAAATGCAAGGCATTCGGAACACAGTGAAATTCTATTTATTGCAGAATATCCGTAATACAATGCAAATATTGTTTGTCTGTCCAGAGCTGGGGATGGTGGGTGAATTGTTGATGATGTTGTTGTCGTTGCAAGAATTATTGATGGCAAATAGCTGAACACATTTGGAGTGTTGGGAAAACAAAGATATTAAATTGAGTGGTTCGTGCTGAAGTGGCGTGGGGGAATAGTGAACTATTGATGGATATGCATTATGGTCGTAGCACGATGTCATTTCATTTATTTTACATCTGTAATTTTTTTTGACAAATGTCACTTACTTGATATAATTTTTTTGACAGATGTCATATATTTAATAGCTATCATTTTCTTGACAGATGTCAAGCTGTCATATTTTGACAGCTGTTAAGCTGTCATTTCATTGCAGCTGTTAAGCTGTAATTTCATTGCAGCTGTTAAGCTGTCATTTCATTGCAGCTGTTATTTTTGATAGCTGTCATTATTTTGACAGATGCTGTCATTTTTCTGACAGCTGCCATTTATTTGATATTTTTTTGTGCTGAAGTGACGTGTGGAAATATTGAACTATTGATGGATATGCATTATGGTCGTAGCAAGATGTCATTTCATTTAATTGACATCTGTAATTTTTTTGACAAATGTCATATATTTAATAGCTGTCATTTTCCTGACAGCTGTCATTTTTTTGACATCTGTCATTTTTTTGACAGCTGCCATTTCTTTTACAGCTGTCATATTTTGACAATGATTATTATTTAACAGCTGTCATTTTATTTAACAGCAGTAATTTTATTTAACAGCTGTCATTTTATTTAACAGCTGTCATTTTATGTAACAGCTGTCATTTTATTTAACAGCTGTCATTTTATTTAACAGCTGTCATTTTATTTAACAGCTGTCATTTCATTTAACAGCTGTCATTTTAACAGCTGTCATTTTATGTAACAGCTGTCATTTTATGTAACAGCTGTCATTTTATTTAACAGCTGTCATTTCATTTAACAGCTGTCATTTTAACAGCTGTCATTTTATGTAACAGCTGTCATTTTATGTAACAGCTGTCATTTTATTTAACAGCTGTCATTTTATTTAACAGCTGTCATTTCATTTAACAGCTGTCATTTTAACAGCTGTCATTTTATGTAACAGCTGTCATTTTATGTAACAGCTGTCATTTTATTTAACAGCTGTAATTTTATTTAACAGCTGTCATTTTATTTAACAGCTGTCATTTTATTTAACAGCTGTCATTTTATTTAACAGCTGTCATTTCATTTAACAGCTGTCATTTTAACAGCTGTCATTTTATTTAACAGCTGTCATTTTATGTAACAGCTGTCATTTTATTTAACAGCTGTAATTTTATTTAACAGCTGTCATTTTATTTAACAGCTGTCATTTTATTTAACAGCTGTCATTTTATTTAACAGCTGTCATTTTATTTAACAGCTGTCATTTCATTTAACAGCTGTCATTTTATTTAACAGCTGTCATTTCATTTAACAGCTGTCATTTTAACAGCTGTCATTTTATTTAACAGCTGTCATTTTAACAGCTGTCATTTTATTTAACAGCTGTCATTTTATGTAACAGCTGTCATTTTATTTAACAGCTGTCATTTTATTTAACAGCTGTCATTTTATTTAACAGCTGTCATTTCATTTAACAGCTGTCATTTTATTTAACAGCTGTCATTTTATGTAACAGCTGTCATTTTATTTAACAGCTGTAATTTTATTTAACAGCTGTCATTTTATTTAACAGCTGTCATTTTATTTAACAGCTGTCATTTTATTTAACAGCTGTCATTTTAACAGCTGTCATTTTATTTAACAGCTGTCATTTTATTTAACAGCTGTCATTTTAACAGCTGTCATTTTATTTAACAGCTGTCATTTTATTTAACACCTGTCAGTTTATTTAACAGCTGTCATTTTATTTAACACCTGTCAGTTTATTTAACAGCTGTAATTTTTTTTGACAGCTGTCATTTTATTTGACAGCTGTCATTTTATTTGATAGCTGTCATTTAAACCACAAAACTCAAAATGTTGTTGAATGATATGTTTATTAATTTATTTAATTAATTACAATTAATATATTTTTTTTATACATTTCTTCTCTGTAACGAACTGATGTCTATTGACTTAATAAATGACATACAATGAAATATTCTTTGTTTAATAAATTACATTGATTAATTTCCCTCAATGATACCATACAAATCTGGCTGGCCGGCCCTTTTATTGTAATGATCTTCTTAGACTTTTACTTATTGCACATTTTATTATTTGGTTCATGGTAATTGTCCAGTATTCTGGTACTATCAAGTTTTCACTCCAAACTATCATTAAAATTACTTTTAATATGAGCCATGACAACCCTCATTAAATACATCACAAAAAGTCATTTGTTATTACAAAATAAAAATATTTCACTTTGAAACAAAAAGAAACCAGCAGCATTAGCTTCTTTACGGGTCATTTGAACTATCGAAATAGTCGATAAATCTCTTTTTTTCTTTGTCTCAAGGCCACTGATGTCATTTGTGTTATGTTTGCAACAGAATACATATGCATATAGTTTCTTAAATGTATATAGAAGAGAAAAACAACAAATTGTTTATTTTATGGTACTGATTTCAGTCGTCACGAAAACAAACAAAAAACTTGAACGACGTTTTTTTCGATTTCGTGGTATGTCATGGAGAGATAGCTTAAGCATGATGTTATCACACAACAAACCCCTGTGGAACAGGACACCGCTGGGCTTTTATTTCTTTAGGGACTAGACGGTCTGGCTGATGGTGGTATTGGCCGACTCAGGTGCTTTAGTCACTCAGGTCTGTTACACACAGTGGACTACATGTCATAACCTTCCCTAACACAAGTTTGAACGAAAACCCTTGTACGATTTGCTCAGTCAACTTGTTTGGGATAGGTTGCATGTTAGCACCTATTTAAAATTGTCACCACATTAAAGCGCTTGGTTTCTGGCTCATTCCCACCTAGTGAATTATCTAAAGAGCAGAAATTGGCCAGTTAAATAACCACATTTGACAGGGGACCCTGCAAAACATAAATCCACAAGCAAGTCCATTACTTTTAAGAAGTAAATGTCTTTCATGATTTCTCATGGGTTTAACAAAGGATGACCTTTGGCAAAATTAAGTACGGTCATATTTGTCATGATTAAGTACGAATGATTAGCTAAACATTTTCAGAATATTAAATGAAACCCAGATTAACTATTTCAAAATCACGCTCAATGCCGGCAGAAAACATATGGCTTCCATTGCTTTAAATCGACGATTATAAAAGTTAGCTTAAGGTAAACAGCAAACCACCAACACAGTTCCATATGCATTATTGGCCCGGATATTTATAGCCATAGAAAGAAAGAACAAATTAAGCAAAATTAATTGGTCTGCCTGTTTTAGATAAGCCACACAAACACACACACACACCACTCCCTCGGACATCGGACAAAATACAACGACCGCTTCTTTGCTCGTGGCTCATTTCCTCAAATGGCAAAAGCAAAGCATAAATATTTCTAAACGAAAAATAATAATTATTTGTTTAGTATTAAACTGAAAAAGAGAGAAAAAAACTAGTATTAAACATTTCCTCCCCCCAATCGCACAATAGAAAATATAACCTTTTCGGCTTAAAAATCGTTTTTCTGTCAATGATTTATGAGTCAATTGTCCAAGTAAGGGCCATTGTGTGGTCGCTTGTCTATTCAAAGCCTCCGAGGCTGGCAGAATTGACCAGGTTGCTGTGAATTCAATTTGTTCGAAAGGGGTTTTTATAGTTGTTGTTGTTATTGCAGGGAAATGGAATAATAATGAATAATAAACAAAAAATAATTTAGCAAAAAGATTTTTCCCAAAAAAAGAAATATTTACTCAATTTAATCAAATAAATGGAAATTAGTCGGAACGCAGAACAATGGCAAATATTTTGGCAAAACAACAAAGCGAATTTTGTGTTGTTTTTAATTTGAAAACTTCAACATTCTATACACGTGTATAATGACAGACAGAGAGGGAGGGGCGATGGAGAATTTGTAACTCATATGCGCTACATTGTATGTCCATCATGTCTGCCGGGTTAGCAGTTGGAATTGTGTAACTATTGGTTACAAATTTGATATGTCATGCATTTTTCAAATTTCGTGGTTTCCAAATAATAATGTAGAAAACTTTTCCGAGGAAAATATAATTTGAATGCTGGACAATTAGAGTCATTTAATGGTGTTAGCAAATTTACAAATGTTTTACTTAATCGAACGAAATATGTCGCCCAAAGCTGTAGCGAAAGGATTATTATCGGATTATCGGAATAAATGAAACGTCATACATCGAAATGTATTCAAATATGACCAATGAGTTCGTTCTTTATTCGTTAAGACCCGAATTTGTATGTCACCTATTCAAAAACGTTTCAGTCCATCTAATATGTCCGTCATGGATATCACAAAAAAAAAATAATGTAGCATCGAAGTAATACTGGCAAAAGATCTCGGGGGAGAAGTAGGCGTCATGACAAATGGCTCAAAATAAAAATCACCCAAAAATATGAATATTGAAAAAAAAGAAAGTTAACCTTAAAATACACAAAAAAAAAATCAACCAAAACAAAAAAGAAAATTAAAAAAAAAAATTATGAAAAAATTGAGTACAGGGTTTCCAGGGGGTGTTATTTTGGTATTCAAAGAAAAATGAAATTTTTTGACATAAATGATCGCATGTTTATTTCATAATAAAGAGGAATAATGAAAAACAACATCAAACAAAAGGCCACTCTTACAGGACTATATCCTTTTCATGAAATATTCCATAACCAAATCGTAAAGTGGGTGCCCTATGTCCCCACGATAGCCTCACGAATTATATCTTTAAAGTCTTGAATCAACGCTGGGCTGTTGGCGTAGACCTTAGGAAGAAGTCGCAAGATGTTATATCACAAGATCTCGGTGGCCACTTGTGATCACCTCTTCGAGACATAACACGGTCGGGAAACTTTTCCCGTAAAAGAGAAACGGTTTCGTTGCTTTTGTGGCACGTAGCGCCGTCTTGTTGAAAGTAAACGTTGTCCAGATCAATATCATCCAACTCCGACCATAAAAAATCATTAATCATCTCTCTGTAGCGCAATCAATTCTCGGTAACTGTTGATCCAACCTCATTTTCGAAAAAAGTAAGGTCCAATGACCCCGCCGGACCATAAACCCCACCAAACAGTCACACGTTGAGGATGGAGAGGCTTCCCAACAACATCTCTTGGGTTTTCCGAGCCCCTGATGTGAAAATTTTGGTTTTTGACATAGCCACCGAAGTGGAAATGGGCCTCATCAGTCAAGATGATTTTTCGATGGAATTCCGGATCATTTTCATGCTTTTCAAGGACCCAATCAGCAAAGACACTACGTTGTTACTGATCGACCGGCCTGAGTTCTTGTGTTAACTGAACTTTATAAGCCTTACAACCCAAGTTCTTATGCAACATACGGTGTAATGAAGTTTGTGGAATGCCCAATTCCAAAAACCGACGAGGAATGGGCAGACCTGGGCAACATTTTGGGCTACAGCAATATTTTCAGTTGTTCTTGAGCGATGTGCACAGGTTTTATTCTTTACATCACTAACTTGTCCCAACAGCTCGAATTTTTCCACCGATTTCTGTATTGCGGTCCGACAAGGTGCTGCAGGACGACCCAAAATTGCTTTTGTTTTGCGAGGTATTCACCATTTTTGTACTGAATTTAAATAAATTGCAATGCATTGTTGAAGCGTGTATCGTTCCATTTTTAGTAATGGCGTAGTTTCTACTTGTCAAATGTCAAAGAATAAAAACTTCACAAGTGACAGCTACCGAAATACCGGGATATTCAAGATAACACCTCATGTTGGAAAACCCTTTATTTATAACCAAAAAAGTAGTACGAGAAAATAGTTGACTGTAAGAATAAGAGAACAACCAAAAATCGAATTTTAATAAAAAAAAATTCGATAAACTTTAATAGCATTTCATTTATTGGACAGATCCCGATTTGTTGGTGCATTTTTTCCCTCTTTCAATCAACAGGCAAAAATATGTGGCCCCGTGGCCAGTGCACACAAAATTTCCCACCTTAATTTGTGGGTCTTATTTAAGGTTTTTAACTACGAATTACGATATAAATTTGGAAATTATTCCCCAAACTCTTAAATGAAACTAGGCCTTAATTTGCCTGTTATGACTTGCATCTGATAATTTTCCCTTATAGTCTTTTCGATTCTCGAAAAGACATCAGTTAGATCTTGCTTTATCTGTTAGATTATTTCAATGCCGGCAGCATGTGCGATAAGAATAGAGCGAAATCTTATTTCTGAAGTCTTCACTTGTAGTCTATACACAGGGCTTAGATATTAATCCTATATTCAAAAACTTGCCAGCTGTTACAAGATAGAAACGGCCGTTAAATAACGTTTGATATTTTTAACAGAATATAAACCTAGCTTTGTTATGTGATAGTTGCAAACGCAACCACCTATCACACCACAAAGATTGCTCTCCTTCTGGTAAAGATGCCGGTATTTAGGAGGAGGAAAACCGCCGCTGAAAAATGTTTGTAAATGTTCTTGCTAGGATACGAACCCAGATTCGTGTTGTGATAGGCGCATGTACCTTCTATCTCAACTGTCCGTAGAATATTTGCCAATACCCGTGCGGCCGAAATTAACAATTTGTGGGCAGCCCAGGTACATGGGACGGCCAACTCAAATCCTGACTCTCATCTCTTTTTATTGAAAATGTAATGAAAAAGAGGTGAGAAAACACTACACAAACATAATCTGTTTACTGTTCTCATTACATTTGCAATACGCCTTTGTTCATGCACTCCTTCGTACGTTCGCATTTGTCATGTGCTTGTTTACATTTCATGCTCATTCACTCATTCGAATATTTGTCGTACATGATCGTTACTACACCCACCCACTCACCCACTCACTCACTCACATTTACATGCATATCCATACAGAATATTTCATATGAATTATGTCACATTGTTATTGTATCGTTTTGTATGTATGTGTGTGAATGTGTACGTACAGATGTAAAACTCATTGTCACGAATGGTTGCATGAGAATGTAACATTCGTAGCAAGCGGTGAAGGAGAAGTACACAGCAAGATAGGGAGAACAAAAGGATTGCCATTGTTAAGGCGATAAAAATGAGAACATGTTGGTTCGATATGTGTTGGGGATGTGATGTGAAGTGTCCGTGTTGTTGTGATGTCTCCCCATCACCCCACATCCACCGACGATTTGATACGTGTATGATATTCCTTAGAAAAAAAATACCCGCCTGTGTACCACACATGTGGTGGTATGTGTGTGCACAGTACATTTATAACAATAAAGTAAATACAAAAAAAAAAAAAAAAAAAAGAGAAAAAAAGGAAAACTTGTGACGATGACACTGTTGATATGCACAAATGTGGGAAAATGATACAGTCGCTTGTTTCCCAATTCCTTTTCGGCTATGCTTTTGTTACTTTTATGAATAAATATATTTTTTGTCGGGGTAAATATAAATAAATGAAATTGCTACATTTGCGATTTTCTTTTCCAGAGACTGCTGGAGACACGTTTGTGCCTAAGTATGTGAAGGAGTGTTGAGTTTATCATCGAGTTTGTTCAAAATTCACAAACATTTTAAATGTATGTCAGTGTGACAATTTTATAACATAAAGGGTTTTCCAACAACAGGTGTTATCTTGAATTACCCGGCATATCGGTAGCTGCTGGCCACCGAAATCTTGTGATTTACCACCTTGCGACTTCTTTCTTTGGGGCCACGTGAAAGATAAGGTCTAGGCCAACAGTCCAGCGTCGATTCAAGACCTCAACGATAGAATTCGTGAGGCTATCGGGGACATAGAGCCGCCAATTTGCTACTTGGTTATATGAAAATTTCATGAAAAGGATATGGTCCTGTAAGCGTGGTCGTGGTGGCAATTTGGCTGATGTTCTATTTCATTATTAACGGCTTACCTTCCTCTTTATTATGAAATAAAAATCCGATCATTTATCTAAAAAAAATGTAATTTTTCTTTGAATACCAACCCTTCCTCTTTATTATGAAATAAAAATCCGATCATTTATCTAAAAAAATGGAATTTTTTCTTTGAATACCAAAATAACACCTCTTGTTGGAAAACCCTTCCTCTTTATTATGAAAAAAAAATCCGATCATTTATCTAAAAAAATTTAATTTTTCTTTGAATACCAAAATAACACCTCTTGTTGGAAAACCCAGTATGTTGTCCAATTCTAAGATTTTATTTTTATTCATTTATTTATTTATTATTAATTACAATACAAAGTAAATTTATATTCTAATTTTTGGGTCCAAGGGTAAACCGGGTGACACAGACCATATGTTTTAGATTTTTGCAGCGACAGACCAAAGCCTCTGGTGGGAATCGAACCCACAACCCCCACGCTGATAGGCAAGCACGCTACCAACTCGCCTACCGGGGCGCTTAATTCTAAGATAAATTATTCCGTTGCCTTGTGAAGTGTGTGTCAAAAGAAGGTTTAATGTGTTTAGATATCTACTAATTAACCCGTTTCGTTTTGAATTAAACGTCATTTTGTCAGTGGCTGCTCTTTTCCCAATCTTGGCGGTATGCTGGCATCATATCTCTGTGGAACGTAATGAATCGATTTACACTGGAACATCATTGGGAAAATATTTCCATAGTCAATGCTGTGTAGGCCAAACAGTGTGTTTATTATGTTTGTGCAAAAAGTTCGTAAGACTGACATTCCTGCGTCGATGCGCACTGACAGGAATGTGGCTGCCATAGCCCAGAGGAACATCGACTCGCCATCGATCTCAACAACTCAACACTTGACGCACCAGCCTGTTGTGAATTTTGAGCAAAGATCACACAGTATTCGCTTACAAGATCTAATTGACTTACCAATTGAAGGCACGTTATTGCTTCTCAGATTTGACCTTGGGTTTTTGATCGAAAAATCATTTTCTCTGACAAAACCCATTTTCATATCGGCAGCTATGTTAACCAGCAACAGTGGCTTATGTGGAGTATCGGAAAATTAGAACGTGATCCCCAAGAAGCCAATGCTTCCTCAAAGAGTGAAATTTTTATGCGGATTTTTGGTGCGGTGGCACTTTTAATTGAAAATTCAACTGGAACCTTCATTTCGGTTAACGGTGCCCATTGAAGACAAGAACCTTGGATGATCTTTGGATCTTCATTCTAAATAATCTTCATTGGCGTCATCTAGATGGTCGTCAAATTCCCACAGGGAGTTCTCATCCACCAAAACTCAAAAAAAACAGCGCATCCTAGTCGACTTAAGCCAGCGAATTAAGTTCTCTCTTACCTTAAAGAACAAAAGTATTTCATTCGTACACCATGGCTGACGGATATGGAGAATTCTCAGCAAAAGGATTGTGTGTTATTCATATTTTGGGTAAATATATATGAGATTCGGTTATTATTTATTTTTCGGTTTGTTGACTTTGGGTGCTGACAACCATGGGAACGCACGACCACCGAACATGTGAATGGTGAAGTGGAAGATGTCATGTGTCAACCAACCGCGCAGCAATTTCTCCATAAACCATGAATTTTGATCCCAATCCAGCCGAAAAGGAACAACTGAATGAAAAACAAAGGCGCATGGTTTTTGTTTCGTATTTTACTTCTGACAGTAGCCCCAGTGAAAGGCGAACAATTAAACTCAATTTGTGAATGTTTTGTTTTGCAAACTGGACCTTTTCGGAAATGAAAGCAGTCTATTGTGAGGCAACAATGGATGATGGCGTGTATTAATAAATGATCAAATATCATATACAAGGGAATAAACAATTGAGTACAAGTGAAAAACACATTAACACCAAATAATTACTCAATATTAATGTTGCAAGTTAGTTGTGATGGCCTTAAGATGATGTGGGAATATTCATAATTATATTGTCACTATGACAGCCGAACAAACTCATTCGCCATATTGTGTTTATTTGATTAAATGAAATATCACATGACTATACTGGGAATAATTATGGGTTAAAAAAATATAATTACAAATTTAACTACCCACCGATTAGCATCGCTTCGATCTGCGTCGTTTCGAAGTGGCGTCTTTTTAAAATGTTCAGTGATTTCGAAGTTTCGTTACTTTTGTTTTGATTTTCATCGTTAATATGAAGCTGAATTTTCGCTCTCAGTTACGGCTACAAAACTTAAGTGGAATATATAGAGGAAAATCCTCTAGAGAATCGCCAGGCTCAACATTGTCTAAAGAGGAATTGTGAAGAAGAGAACAGCCTGTCCCACCTACAATACTGACACCAGCCATATACTAATCAACAGCCAAGAGCGGCCAAGAAACGCCAGAAACCTTTCGACCAGAACAACAACAACCAGGACAACAGGCACACACAACTCCACAGCAGTCAAATGTCACACAGCAACCACAACAACAGCAGCGCAGGCATTTCTATCCATTCGATTTCTGACCAAAAAAAAATGTACAAACTCATTTAAAGATAAAATATGTGTTCATCATATGTAAACACGATTTTTTTATTTCTTGCATTTTGGGTTAACAAATTTTAAATTTCTTTTCTTTTATTGGAATTTTCGATCTGGCAACTTTGTCATTTGACAAATGCTTAAATGGCATGGCGGGCAGACAGCACACAGCAGAACACAGGTTCAAAACCTGGTAAGACCATCAAACATTTTTCAGCGGCTGCTTCCACCTCGTAAATGCTGGCGATTTTACGAGTAAGAGAGTAATCTTCAAGCTTGTAAAAAACGTCTCTAGAAAAGCAATAGGTGTTCGGAGCCGGCTTTAAACAGTGAATATACAAATTGTATCGTGCACAGCTCACTGATTCTGTACATGTAAGGCAATGCGAACGACAAGTCGAAACGGCTAAAATTTCAGGCTTTCTATCGCTAAGGTTTTCATTCGACACAATGTCTTAGTCTATTAATATTGGGTAAATTTTATCTTCACATGGCAATCAGAGTAATTTAGAAATTACCTACATATTTTAAGAACGTAAAATTTCCAAGCATAATAAATTGAATACATTGAATACATTTTCCGGGTCGAATGCAATTTGAATGAAATTTAGTACGAAGTTTTTTGTTTTGTTTGTTTTCTTCAATCTTTCTATTCGCCAGTCCAGCCATTCGTCTCTCAGTCATTTAATCCATCTGGCCTCCATACTCTGATAGGTCATGCTTTAACACACGAATCCCCTGCAGACTTAATGATGATCGAACATGTGATAAACCTAGACCTTGAATATAGAAAAAAGTGTATGTTAGCAGGTCCTTGTTTGTGTGGTACCATTTTCTGTCTCAAAAGAGATCGTGGCTTACATCTTTGTATTAAGAATACCTTCGGAAAACACATATCCTTTAATTATTCTAGTGGTTTTGTCATAACTACTCTTTATCTCCAGATATGGAGCATTAGACATAGCAGACTTGGATTCGGAAAGGTTGACTGAGAGTAGCTTGAGCATTGCCAGATATTTCCCTTATCACCATTTACTTGTAGACCATATCGATGGCCTCAAAATTGATTTCGTCCTCGCATAATTGCTCCCATGAATCATCCGTGTATTCTCTATAGGAAGATCTCCGAAAAGCTTGACAATTTCTCTGGGATATTCAAAACCGGATGGTGGTATGATATCATCAAAGGTCGTATCGTCGTCCTGCTTACCGGTTACCTTCGGGGGCGTCTATCAAAACATTTCTGGCGTATCAAAACATTTCTGACCGAGCTCGGCTTTATTCCGAACTCATTTTGGAGAAACTTGATATTTCTCAGTGAGCTGAGTCGACTTGGAAGAGAGTTTTACAGAAGCTGATGTTATAAAAACTCTTAAGAACAATTTTGAAATTACTGACTTGGGTGATCTAAAATTATATTTGGGCATTGAAATTAATCGCAAAGAAGATGGCAAGTTCTATTTATCTCAAGAAAATTATATCGACAAACTGCTTAATGAATTTGGCCTTTCGGATGCAAAATGCTCATCAATTCCTATGGATCCCGGATACTTAAAGAATGTTGAAGACAATAAATTATTAAGTGATAATAATTTGTATAGAAAGGCAATTGGGTCATTGTTGTATCTCTCAAATAATACACGTCCAGATATATCTGTTGCTGTGTCAATTTTATCCCGGAAAGTAAAAGAACCAAATGAAAGGGATTGGGTGGAAGTTAAACGGATTTTTAGATATCTCAAAGGCTCAAAGGATCTGACACTATGCGTGGGATCTAAGATATCTTTAGAACTGAAAGGATACGCTGATGCTGACTGGGCTGGGGATACAAGTGATCGGAAATCTACAAGTGGCTTTGTTTTTAAGCTTGGAGATGCTACTATAAGTTTTGCAAGTAGAAAACAATCAAATGTAACATTATCATCCACAGAGGCAGAATTAGTTGCTTTATCGGCAGCATCTCAGGAAATGTTATGGATTGTGCAATTACTGAAGGATTTTGGTATCAAAATATCTGATCCTTTTTGTTTGAAGATAACCAAAGCTGTCTCAAGATTCTTCAAGAAGAGAAAATAAATCCACGGAGCAAGCACATTGACATAAAATTTTTCTTTGTGCGAGATTTATTGAAATCGAAACAAATTTGCTACGAATATTGTCAGACCGACAATATGTTAGCAGATATACTTACTAAACCATTACAAAAAATTAAAATTAATAATGTACAATATTAGTTATATTGAGAAGGGGTATTGATGTACAATTTATTATCGAATATTGTACTTTAATAATTACCACTTTGTTTTATGAAATTATAGAACGCTTTTGTAAAACTGTTTGTGAATGAAAAAATATTGAAAATATTTTTTTAGTACGATACACATTTTCCAACAAATAAAACCGTTTCTTTATAAAAGATATAAACCATTGCGCAAACATACACATATTTCCAATACCCTTGTCGTGGCGTCTTTAAACACTTTTCCCGTTTGGTATTCGTAAGTCTTTCACAAGTCTGAAGTTTCAAACAGTTTGGACTTTAATATTTTCCCAAAGTAGACCAAAACGAATTTAATCTGCAAAAAAAACAATAGCATACTTATTCTCCTTTCATGAGGACACTGTTTGCAGGTGTACATTTTCTCATGGCGAAAGTTGCAGGATCTAAGAACACACAGACCTTTAGTTAACTTGACATAGCTGCTAGAAACAGTGCAATTTTCATCCTAATACGAAGTTTTATTAGTATTAATCGGGTGTTGCACACTTATTTTGCTCAGTGTTGTACTCTTTTTATTATCATTCCCATTCACTTTCATTCTCTCCTACTGGCGTCTCATCATTTCGTTTTTTCTTTCTTCTGAGTATACGATTGACCCCCGCCATCAACCAAGACCATGTACCTCAGGCAGTTGCTGGTATTCTTTGCATTACAAATTATCCCATCCTGCCTGCATCCCACCCATCATTTTTCAATAAATTCCATGGCACCGAAGTGGCTACTGTGCTCATAACTCAATCGAATATTCATTTACTTTCCTGTATCAGCTACTACAATATTCAGACTTCTATGAATTTGTAATAAATTAAAGTCATGTTAGTTGAATAATTTTCAATTGAATGTCAAAATTTTACAACCGACATTAATATTTCATTATTCTTACAATTTGGCAAGCATTTGCTCACTACACCTCTGACTGACACTTATCGCATACGATTCAATTTACAAGAATAATGGAAGCGATGTGATCCATCCACCAAACTAACGGTAATTTATCACTATCATCATCATTCACAATCAGACGTATTTGCCCGGCTGATAGATAAGAAAGGCGTGGGGGGGAGATTACAATTAGAGTAACGAGAGTTCAGTAAAGAAACGGCCATTAAAGGGGGTTAACATTTCTGTCAATAACTAAAATATTTTTAAATTGTGTGTGTGCAGATGATAACACTGTACGACACGGGCACATTATGGTTATATTTCTTTCATAGTTATGAATATTTTTTTTATTATTTATTTATTATTAATTACAATACAAAGTAAATTTATATTGTAGTTGTTGGTTGCAGGGGTAAATCGAGTGACAAAGATCATATGGCAAGATTTTTGCAGCCACAGACCAAAGCCTCTGGTGGGAATCGAACCTACAACCCCCACGCCGATAGGCAACTACGCTACCAACTCGCCTACCGCGGCACTTTAGTTATGAATATTATGTTTTGTCTTGTCCTTTTCCACCATGTGACCCATCTTCACCAATTCCTTTTCGCATCTGGAAAAAACGCCAGTTACATGTTCGATAGTGTCCATGTCATCCTCGCATATGCGAGGAGGTACGACCTTTGGTGTTCACTGAACCTTTTATTATTAATTTCTGATTTTTCTAATATTTTCACCATCAGGATGTTGAATAAGTTACACGATGAGCTGTCGCCCTATCTGAGACCTCTTGTAGTAATGAATGGTTCGGGGAGGAAGCTTTCTATTTTACTGATGATAATCTAGTTTCAGTGAGAGTCGTTTTCCAAAGGCGCACAAGTTCTGCTGGAATTTTATACGCCGACTTGGTTTCAAATAGTTTTTTTCTTATCGGTGTATCAAAGGCGGCTTTATGTCAATGAAACGATGGTATTTCTCATAGATCTTTTCCAGGATTTGACGTAGTGAGACGATTTGATCGATTGTTGATTAATTCGACCTGTTGAATACGTTTGTCGAGTTTTGTCCCAAGTAATTCACACAAAAACTGAGAGTATCTTAGATGCCATGGACAAGAGACGTATGCTGTGATAGTTAGCGCAAGCGGTCTTGTCTCCTTTTTTTGGGAATCGGACATAGTAATCTTAGTTTCCAATCTTCAGGCATGCTTTCATTTGCCCAGATTATGCAAACTAGCCGATGCATGCAGCTCTTCTCCTCCGGACTTCTATAACTGTGCCATTATCCCTCCTACATATGCGGCTTTATTGAGCTTAAGTCCTCATTGGTCTTACACAGCTCTGCGTTATTCCGACGACACCTGTGACTTTATTATTAAGCCCTCATTGATTGGATATTCCACACAATCGTCTCTGATTGGACGTGGATTATTTTCGGCAGGATCTTCGGCCGCTAGTGGTCTGGTGATATGTTGTTACTCGGCGGATCAGTTACCAGATTTCCATCTCTACACGAAGTTATGCCAATACTCGAGTCTTTCGTTTGGTGTTTCACAAGCTGATACAATTTTCTGTTTTTAGTTTCATACACCTCAATCTACTCATGTCCTAAGGTCCCGGTATCACTACAATACAGCTCGCGTGGCCATAGGCTCAAGTATCGCGTTGCCATACGCTTGTATGCTGCGTTCTTGGCTTCGGTGGCAAATTTTGCTCGCGTTGCCATATACTCATGTGTCGCCTTATCTTCTACGTTCTTGGCATAGGTGGCAACTTTACTGGCGTTGCCATACGCTTGTATGCTGCGTTTTCGGCTTCGGTGGCAACTTTACTGGCGTTGCCATACGCTTGTATGCTGCGTTCTTGGCTTCGGTGGCAACTTTACTCACGTTGCCATTGACTCATGTGTCGCCTTGTATTCTACGTTCTTGGCATAGGTGGCAACTTTACTGGCGTTGCCATACGCTTGTATGCTGCGTTCTTGGCTTCGGTGGCAACTTTACTCACGTTGTCATTGACTCATGTGTCGCTTTGTATTCTACGTTCTTGGCTTCGGTGGCAATTTTACACTCCTCATAGTACCCTTACTTTCTTTGCGGCTACTTTCGGCAACTAATTTCTTCTTCGGCGGCTTTTGTGCTGGAGTCTTAGATGTGTTTCCACTGAGCGGAGATGTCATTGGTATGGGGAGTCTTGGCGAGGAGCAGTTGGGTAAGATTCGCGCAGTAGGCGTGGTCGGCTTGTTTTGTGTGGAGCTTCTCAAAGTCTAGTTTTATCTTGTTGTTTATTCTTGGGTCCGAGGGTAAACCGGCTCACAAACAGACCATATGGATAGATTTTTGCAGCGACCGACCAAAGCCTCTGGTCGAAATCGAACACACAACCCTCACGCCGATAGGCAAACACGCTGCATAACTGGGAAAGGGAAATTTACGTTTATTTTTTAAATTACATTTTAAGAAAAATATTATTGTCGCACAGTATCATCACTTTTATTGTGGTTTCCAATTTCAACCGAACGTATCGGAGGATGTAGTGGAGAGTGACTATAATGCTGGTAACAATTTCCATATGTTTTTCCTTAGAAACACCACTAAGTTCACCAATAGGCGATTTTGTTGTGCTTTTAATGGACGCCAACATTTTATTAAACTTACTCACTTCCAGAGAGGCAGTATCATGGATTCGATTTAACTATGTCAACCCCTTCTGTCACCTGCCAACTTTCTATATCCGATAGGCAAACAGGTTGCAATTGTTGTCCGATGTCGAAAATATTTCAGCCACTTGATGTGTTTGATTGAAGATCGGGCTCCACAGAAATTGGACAACATCGGTTCAGTCCAATTGGATTGTAATATAGTAAGAGATTGTTACATTGTGACGTGGGGCTTCCTAAGAAGGAAAGTCTCAAGTTCCAAATACTCAAAATTGAGATAAGGCCACATTCGGAAGTGAGTATAAGATTCTGATTTTTGTGTTGATATATTTTTAAACATTTGTTTGTCTTTTTCAAAAATATTTAATTTCGGGGCGAAAAAAATAGAAACTTAAAGTATCTCAAAACGAGGATGAGACTTTCTTTCTTACGAGCGCAGTATATTTATGGCTTCTATAAAAGTAAGAAAGTAAACTTTCAGCCATATCCTCGCATATTTACTGTTGCCGTTTTAAAGCAACCCATGATTGATGGGAATATAATGATAACACAAATGTATACGAATACAACTACGATACACATACGATATACTAAGACGTTTGAATATCGATGAAAGTATAGATTTATGAAAGCAAGTTCTGTTCAACTTTGATTTCACTCCAAGCAAGTGTGTGTGTGTGTATTTTTTGTTTTAAATTTCTATAAAAAACTAAAGTTCCTGAGAGTGTGCCATAACTCAGAGCAGAGTTGAGCGAAATTACGTCAGGAAGGTGATGCCCACAACCATAACAACACTCCGAAGAATTGGCATTTCTGTCATGTAGCTCGTATCGAAGTCATGGTGATGCTGGTTATTGGCTGGTGATGTAACTATCGTGTGTCACATGCCGCTGACGGTGATGTGTGTCCGTTTCCTGGCTAAGTGGAAAATATAAACAAAAAATAATGGGAATGGCAGCGTTTACATCGCCATCTGTTAAGTAAATTTAGTAATGTTTTTTTGTTGTTGAATTTTTGAAACTATTATTAGGAAAACGTTTAGTTTCATTGCAAGAGTCATATGAGCCATTCCATGTCAGACCGAACATTATTTTTACAACACCTCTTGCGATATACTTTAAATTTGCCAGACGTATTAAACGTTGAAAAAATATTTTATTCGTGTTTCCAGAAAAAAATTAAAAACAAATTTTTGAAAAGGTTGAGATTATGAAAAACGTCAACATTGTGAAAACTGATGTTTTTCTAAAACTAGTGAATGAATTTTAAAGTTGAATATCTTACTTTAAAGGTATTTGAAACTTATTTTCCAAACCTTCTAAGAAATAAGTTTTTCGTTGCAAGAGTCGTATGAGTCATTGCATGTCAAATCGAACATTAGGTCCCACCAAAATACACCCTAATAGCCTTTTCACACTTACTGCGTTTCAGCTGAAACGCCGGCGTTTCGCTCTCTTGAAATAGTTTGAAACCATGGTGTTCACATTATGCTTTTTTAAACTACTGTGGTTTCATGTGACATTTCTCATTTCTCTGTTGTGTTTTCTGTACTGAGTGTAAACAAAACAAACAAACAAAGATAAAATAATATCAAAATGAAAATGAAAAAATGAATTTAATTTGTACAATATTAGAGTTTATATCATTGTATGATAAAGCAGCGAATGCTTTTAAAGAAATAAATGATTATTACACTAATACAATGGAATTGTATCGAAGGAGAAATTTGCAAAACAAAACAAACTAGAAGAAACAAACAAACAGCTGTTTTTTCCCCTCATTTTTCTGACATTTGCTTTCAACAGGGATGCAAATTTTTTCATTTTATTCCTTTTTTTAACTACTATTGGAGTACAACACTGGGCTCTCTCTCATTTTTACTGTGGTTTCAAACAAACCACAGCAAAAAGAGCGTAATTCCTGCGTTTTGTTTTGTATGGAAATTGAAGTGTGTTTCGCAAAATTCATCGAAAGAGAGCGAAACGCCGGCGTTTCAGCTGAAACGCAGTAAGTGTGAAAAGGCTATAAATCAAAATGTATTTAGGCCCCGAATTCGGTGTCTAATTGCATTACTAAAGAATAGTCCCCACGTAGTTATAGCCCAAACATGAAATGAAAATAGGCCGCTGCTATGACCAAAGCAAGTCCACCCCGCTGATCAACAGTATAAATCTCACACTTTGACAAGTTGTACCGAAACAGTAACTGCTAAACCACAAAAAAACCCTCCACGAACCACAATCTTTATTGGAGCTATGTAATTCATTCCCTTATTTTCTTGTAGTTTAAAAATTCTTCTGCTCACTGTCTCTTTAATGAAATACTTATATTCTACCCAACTTGTCCGTTTTACGTTCACACAAAATTGTACATCTTTTTCTGCATAAATTTTTTTCCAATATTGTTAAAAAAAAAAATAGGGAATGAACGAGAGCAAAAAAATAAAAAAGGAAAACTTTTAATGAAACAAAATTCCATAGAACTATTGAGGCGTAATTTATGCCAGTTTTTCCTAGAAAAATTATGAGAAAAACTTTCGACTTTTTTTTTGCAGATTTTCTTCGTCGTTAGAAACTCTGTGAATAAAATGTTTGAGAACAGAAATTGAATTTGTGGAAATCATTATGGCCAACATCTATCATTTGCAGTTTTTAAATTTAATGAATCGACACCATAAAAGGACATCAGCAACATATATTCAACAAGACAACTACAGCAATGGGATGCCCTACATCAAAAATACTTAGGCAGAGACTCTGTTAGGAGACAGAAAACAAAACTGTCGATGGTTAAGGTTAAGCATAAGATAACATTTGAATTAATTTGTCATTTGCTACTCGCTTAGGTCTGCAAGATGATCTAACCAGAGATGAGTAAAAGAGGTTCAAAGTTTGGAAATATCGCTTTTCAGAAAAATTTCAACCCAAGCCAAATATTTATTTATAGGACAGTAATGTTTTACACGAAAAAGGTGGTGGTTAAGACTTATCAAAATATCTCCCATAAAATGCTAGACACGCACTTTAAACGAAAAAAAAAACGTTTTTCTTACTGGGGATTGTGAGTTCGATTTGGTCTGTCGCTACAGATCCAGTTTACTCTTGGACCCATAATTGGAATAAAAATTTACTTTGTGTAGAAACTTTGCCAAAAAAAAAAAAAAATGTAACAAAATACTTTGGTTAACAAACAGAGTGAAAATATCTTAATTTTGTGATTCCCTTGAGCCCTCTCTCGTGCTGATTAGATGAATATGTCTGAAGTTCATGGGGTGGATGTCATAAGGTAAAGTTACTGATCGGTTCAACTTGGCGAACCCTGCCTGCAAAATATGTTTGGGACAATATGTTACAGAGTCTGTCTTTTTCCACCGTGTACTCACAGACCGGGATCTGCTGTTTGAAGCCGACTCCAAGCGGTTAATGCTTTTTTTTTATAGATTACTCTATTACTCCTAAAGTCGTAGAAATTTACGATGTTGAAACAGCCGCTTCAAAATCATTTCACGGTCTTAACTGAATTCGAACCTGTGTTTGCTGAGTTTAGTCGCTCACTACCCACCACACCGCGGCCAAGGTGGGCGTTTCTCCTTGTATAATTGTATGTCATCGTTTCCTAATTACAAATATTCATTCACTCAATGCCTCCAACACCAACATGTACCGAAAATACCTATCACTTTGTTAGAAAATTTCCGATTCAAAGTCTGGAAATGCTACAACCTCACTCACATGTAGCGAGTATGCCGTTTCTTTATTATCTTCTTTTGAACATCTTCTGGATTCCCTAAGCTAAAGACAATTGTGGTTTCCGTAACGCACTTCATCTTAATTTGCTTTCTTAACCACACAGCTGGTGTTTGTCGATTGCGGTGCCGCCAAGGGGATTGAATGTTGGTTGGTTCGGTTCTGTTCGGTGGCTACATTGATTTGACCGCCCGTTAACAGGTCTTAAGTTGTTATCCGTACACACAGTCACAAACACTTACAGACTGCACTCCATGGAACACGAGGTGTGGGTGTGGGGTTCGTGGGGGGGATATTCAAAACTAAAGTTTTTAATGGTACACAGAATGAAAAAGTGTCTTTCTAAATGTAGGCCGAATATTCTTAATTTTTACTAAAAAAAAAAGGGCGGAAATTATTATAATAAGAAAAAAATAATTGATTTATATAAACAACATTTTTTTCTAGCATGTGTTGCTTGGGTTACTGCTTGGCGTTTTTGGGGATATGCGCTATATATCCTACTAGTAAGTTGTAATGCGCCTATGGCGCCCGTTGAAACACGGAAAAAAAATTTTGTTGAAAAAACAAAATTTTCTTGAAAAAAAAAAATTTGTTGAAAAAAAAAAATTTGTTGGAAAAAAAAATTTTTGTTGAAAAAAAAAAATTTTGTTGAAAAAAAAAAATTTTGTTGAAAAGAAAAATTTTTGTTGAAAAAAAAAATTTTTGTTGAAAAAACAAAATTTTCTTGAAAAAAAAATTTTGTGGAAAAAAAAAATTTTTGTAAAAAAAAAAATTTTGGTAAAAAAAAATTTGGGGAAAACACAATTTCTGTACAAAAAAAAATATTATTTTTTTTATTATTATTATTTATAGAATTATTATTGAATGCATATTTAAATTCCTACGTACTGCGTGACAGAGTCAGTGAATCAGTGAATCAGTGAATCAGTGTCGAGGGTAAATATATATTAAGATAGTCGCGAATAGCTAAATACAGTTGATACAGAAAAATGTACATAAAACTAAACATATAAACTATTTATTGTAAAAAATACATAAATTGATTTCCTAACAAACTTTTTACTTCAGAACAAATGAAATTGCTGTACCTCATGGCCCTCCTGACGACCACCGTCTCAAGTTCACCTACAACGTGTGTCGACAGTCAATACTTTAGTCCCGCAGCGAAAGTACACGACCGAAGGGAAACATTGAGACGTTGATACCTGTCATTAACAGATGTTTTGTTCGCCCCCATACAAAAGACCTGCCGCCAGTAAATAAAACATCACTTTCGACACCCTTTATGGTGGTTATTAAAACTTGTTATTAAACGATAAAGACACTCACTCGGCAAAGTCTTCCACCCCTCCATTCACAGACACTCTTTGTAATCAACGTGATTTTTATTTTGCATTTTCATCATGACAAGACGCAAATAACGTTAGAATGAGTGTACAGTTTGTGTTAAAGTAATTTTCCATAAACATTAGCGACATGACTGCGACTGAGAAAGCCAGACTGACTGAGTAATGCCCAATGTTAAAGGATAAGTAAAAAGCAAAGAGTCGACAACCGGAAATTATGGTGATTTCCATAGCAGATTTCCAAAAAGGAAGTTAGTGATCAAGGGAACTGATGATGACAGGAAAATTTCAATGGGCATACGTTATTTTATTAATTAACTAAAGATTGAAAAAAAAAACATGACTGATTGTGTTTTATTTGGCTCTACGACAAATGCCCCAAAAATAAAACAAATATGCCCCAAATGAGGCATTCCCGAAAATAAATAAAAAGTTCCCCATAAAGGCTGAAAAATCCCCCAAATAATATATGAAAAATATACAAATGCCCCCAAAAAAAAAAAATAATAATGTCCAAATAACGAATTCCCCCACAAAAGAGAAATCCTCCCAAAAACAAAAACTCTAAAAAATACCCCAAATAATATATAAAAAAATAAAATTGGCTGGCGGATCGCTGAGAGTCGTGACCTCTTGAGAGTATCAACCTATTGCAATGTTTTAAAATATTAACTTTCCTTTAAATCTAACACCAACATTCATAAAAATTTCACACAAAAAAAACTTTGTTAAGAAAAATGGGCGAAAATTGTTTTTATATTTTCAAAAAAATTTCTTAACAAAGGTTTTTAAAATTTGTATAGTATAAACGACCATAAGGCATTTGGCTCTATGAGAAATAATCAGAATTCCCAAACTAAAGAATTTCCTAAAATAAATGAAAAATCCCGCAATGCCAATGAAAAATCCCCCAAACGATTTATGAAATATTACCTAAATCCAAAAATTCCCCAAAATATTATGAAAAATACAACAATTAATTTTCGTAATTTGGAAAAAGTTTATTTGTTTACCAAAAAATAAAACAAAAGTATGAAAAAAATATTTATTTTATATTTCTACAGTCAAACTTCCATAACTTGAACCACCATTAGTTCGACTTACGCAGACTTTGAGTTATTTAAATTCTTAAAAAAATGGTTTAGAGAATAAATCTCCTTAACAGGCCCTAGAAGTGCTTCGATTTTGGCCACAAAGCCAAATGGAAATAGTACTTATTTCCACCATACGTCTTCTTACCTTTTGTTCATGACAATTGTCATGGAAATCCCTCAATATTAATTGCCATTCTAGTCATAAAACTTAAATAGACTCCAGTAAATTTACAACGAAAAAGAAAGTCATTAAAAAACTTTCAATGGAATTTTCTTTTTGCTACGACAGTTTCTCTTGGCTCGTGCATGCCCATTTCATAGTTTTGTGTTTATAATGAACAGCAAATCTAAAATTTTTTCCATCGTTCACAATTTATGCGCATTTAAATGTGTAGCTTTTTCCAGTTTTTATAAAAAAAAAAATATTAGCATTTTTTTCAGTTTGAATGAGTTGATGAGGGTTGACAATTTGTGTTTTGTGAAATGTAAAAAAACGTACACAATTTTCAGAACTGGCAAATGGTATCCCTTTAATTTACAGATAACTTTAGAATTACATATCCGGTGGCCTTGAGTTTCGGACTCCCTATACTTATTGACTAAGATTATTCACATAGTCACATTAAAGGACGCTTCAAACCTTTTGTGACGTTTCAAAACATTCAATCCTAGGGTATGGACCAAGTAAGGCCAGCAGAGATCCAAAATGAACTAAACAACGTAACCTCATGGCTTTTACATCTACTCATTATCCGAACTGATGAACTAAAATGAAAAATCGCCCAAGATTCCTCCATATATACTGTTTGAAAAATAAATTTTTTGGGCTTTATTTCACTTGCCCCATTGAAAGTGGGGGATTACTTACTTACTTATGTCCCGTAACATTCCATGAAGGAACAGAACTTCTCTCGAATCAGTGAGCTGTGTACGATATTATTTTGAATACACTGACCGGGACCTACTGTTTTAAAGACGGCTCCGAACGGCTAACTCTTTTTTCTGGAGAAGTTTTACATGGCTTAGAGATTTCTCTCTTACTCGTAAAGTCGCCAACATTTACGAGGTGGAAACAGCCGCTGAAAAATGTTTGATGGTCTTACCCGGTTTCGAACTCGGGTTATTCTGTGTGATTGTCGCACACACTACCTACCACACCACGACCTTCCACAAAGGGGGGATTCTTTTTGTTTAAATGGGGCTTAATTTAATGTTTGCAATTGGTTCTTTATTTAAATATTGTGTGTTTTTTCATTATACACTCCATCATAGGATGGAGTATATACTAAGTTTGTCATTCCGTTTGCAACACCTCGAAAGAGTGATCTGCGACCCTATAAAGTATATATATTATCGGTCAGTGTAACATTCTAAGACATTCTAGCGATGTCCGTCTGTCCGTCCGTCTGTTGTCTGTTGAAATCACGATAGAGTGCGAACGACCAACGCTAAGAAGCTGAAATTTTGTAGGAAGATGTGTTTTGCCCATAAGCACAAGTTCGAGAATGGGCAATATCGGACCAAAGGGGAAAAAGTTCCCCTTTACGGGACTAAATATATCCCGGCCATAATCAAATTTTTCAAATATTTTTATACACTACATCTGATTTTTTTTTGTAAAATTGTTCTAAGTTTATATAATATATAGATGGGGAAAAAATCCCAAAAATGGGTGTTCTCATGGGTTCCGTGGACCAAAAAAGGGCCCATGATAAACATGCGCATATGGGTATCGAAGTGCAACGAAATTTACTCACGAACCCAAATATATTCGGCCCGGCCGAACTTACTATTTGTCCACTTGTTTTTCTTTTGGTTTTTTCTTTATTTCATTAGGGCTTGATTTCGTTTTTGAATTTGGAACTTTGTTTTGGAACGAAGTAAAGCCCAAATTGTAGGCCTATATTTAAATTTCGTCTCTCCAAAATTAATTATAAAATCGGACTAAAGTTCTGGGCAATATTTCAAATTTGTTTTGGCGAAATTTCATTTATTATAATCGGTCGTTTTTTCATTATGCAAAATCGCCCAAAAACTCCGCCTGAATTACAATGAAAAGAAAAATAAATGATAAAAAACGGACTTCTCCTAATGTTGACGACCACCGCAAACGTTTAAAGGTCCACGATTTACGGATATTCACTTGGAATGTAAGAACTCTCCAAAGACCAGGTGCCTCTATCCAACTTGCGGATATCCTCGAAAAATACAAGGCAGACATCACCGCCATCCAGGAATACGATGAAAGATTGCGACATTTATTACAGCTGCCATGAAACCAAGCAACAATTTGGATGTGGATTTGTAGTGAATAAGCGAATACGACACCTTGTCGCTGGTATCACGCCAGGCTGGCCACAATCCGATGAAACTAACGACTCGTACTATGAGCGCCTAGAACAGACTTATGACCGCTGTCCTGGCCATGACATTAAAATCGTTCTATGAGATTTTAATGCTAAAGTAGGCACGGAGGACATCTTGGGTCCTACCGTCGGAAAATTCAGCCTCCATGACAAGACCTCCGACAACGGAATGAGGCTGATTGATTTCGCCGCCGCAAGGAACATGGCTATTAGCAGTACCAGGTTTAAGCATCGGAAGATCCATCAAGCTACTTGGCTGTCACCGGACAGAAAAATAAAAAACCAAATTGATCATATTGTAATAGATGGATGGCATGCATCCAGCGTGTTTCCATCCGCAAACACCGATTCGGATCACCATGTGGGAGTAAAGGTGCGCACTCGATTAAGTGCCGAGAAATTCGTACCTAGCAACAACAAGAGAAAGCTAGACGTCGCTGGCATTACTTCGTATAGAGATGAGAATGGGAATCTGGTAACTGATCCGAGTATGCTGAGAGTCTGGAAACAACATTTATCTAAACTACTAGCGGCCGAAGAAAGTCACCCGCGACCAATCATAGACGATCGTGTGGTATATCCACCCCCTACACACGATGAGATAAAAACAGCAATATTTCGACTTAAGAACAATAAAGCCGCAGGTGTCGACGGAATTCCGGCAGAGCTGTATAAGACCGAATGAGGCGAGTTGATAAAGTGCGTGCATCATCTAGTTTCCACAATCTGGGTAGAAGAAAGCATGCCTGACAATTAGAACCTCAGCGTACTATGATTCATAAAAATCATTTTCTATGATTAGAAAAATCGGGAAACATTTGGATTGACCAAAATTCAGCATAAATGTTCTTAAAACTGACATTTCTCAGACGACTTCTCGTTTTGTATACAGTAAGAGCTCGATTTGCGCAACCGATAGGAAATCAGGCCTGTTGCATTAACTGAGATTATTGCACTTACCGAGCCTCAAATATATATGTTGAAATATTGAAATTTAAGAATATGGGATGAAAAATAACAGGAAGGCAACGGTAAAATAACAGTTATTGTACGCTCGTTCACAATGGACAGAGTCGAACAGAGAATAATGTTGAAAGGGGAACATTTGGTTTAACCGTGACCTCCAAACAAAGTTCCTGATTTCAGTGCATCAGAAAAAAGTTGCACTTATCACGACCTTTTTCTTCGAAAGTTGCACTTATAAAGAAAAAAAAAAAAATATTATTTTTTTTATTATTATTATTTATAGAATTATAGAATGCCTATTTAAATTCCTACGTACTGCGTGACAGAGTCAGTGAATCAGTGTATCAGTGAATCAGTGTCGAGGGTAAATATATATTAAGATGATTAAGTGCACATTCCGGTCGAGGAAGGAAATATTTTATATTGAATAATTAGATTGTAAGTTAAGTTAATATTTTCAAAACGTTGTACTGGGTGGAAAGTTTGGGAAGGAGACGCGACGGCGGCAATAATGGACGGTTCAATTTTAAATTGGGGAATATTTTATATTGGGTGCTTAACTGGGTGGATTTTTTAAAATTGTTGGGGAAATTTCTATATTAGTCTTTTTAGGGAATTTTTCACTTATTTTTGGGAATTCTTAATTTGGGGAATTTTTCATTTAAATTTTTGGGATTTTTCACAAATTATTACCATCGATTGGTAGCGCTCTCCAGAGACGATGTTCTTAATGTCATAATCATAGAAGTATGGACCGATGATGCCACCGACCTAGAATCCACACCGAAAGGTAATCTTCTGCGATTACTTTAGCAGTTTGATCGGATTTCTATTGTCCCAAATGTCAGCTCATCCAAAAATTAGCCTAGTCGCTGAATGTAATAATTCTTTTTTCTTCTTTGTCTCTGATTGTTTTCCGTAAGGTCCTGGATTTTGTACGTGTACCGCACAGTGGTCCCGAATGAAAATCCATCGGCCAAAAGTCTGCACCTTTTGATCTAGTAAACATTTTTGAGTTCTGTAAAAAATTGATTGTAGACAAGGAGTAAGCGATTCTTTTAAGATGTTAACATTAAACGTCGAACAGATGGATATATTTTAGAAATATTTACTACGTTTCGTATTTTACATTTTTGGGAAAAAAATTTTTTTGTATTTTTTGTTGTTATGCATACTTAATTGTTAATTTTGCATTTTAAAAAAATGTATTAAAATTTTAAATTGGAAGAAAGTGAAACTATACTACTTTTGGTATTTTTATAAATAATTTTCGGCGTACATTTTTTGTTTTTATTTTTTTGTAGACTTGTAGACCAGCAAATAGTCGCCGTAAGGGCCACCATTAACTGTTTTCATGGCTCGCAGCGTAACCACAGCAAACCACTGATATCGACATTTTTTTTTTGACAATAATAAAATAATCTTTCAGAATTTCGTCGTCCACCGCAGAAACCCTTTTATTTTCTGCCTGCCTAACAAGAATTTAATTCAGTAATTTTCCACTTGATGCATTCGCACAATCGACTCATTCCAATTTCATGATGGCAACACCATCAGTTGCACCAGCAATATAAGGACACTGAACGGGTGGCTAGAACAATTCTCGCTGAAAGGAATGCTTAGGCAAAAGAAGCCCGGGCAGAATAAACGTTAGAAGAGAGATACCACAGACACAGGCAGTTGTCGACACTGGCAAAAACAACCCAAAGACAGGATCTACAACACACAAATCCATGTGTACCAACCACATTGGACTTGATGCGAAACTCCGTCATACAACGGAATAAATCAGTTTAGTTTCCCCAACAGTCCAAGGGCTGTGCCACAACTGATGTCACGACTGATACCACCGACTGCTGTTCATGGTGGGAAGAGAGTGAGAATTTGGAAAAAGAAGAAATTTATGGAAAGAAATTATTCCGGTTTTAGAAATGCCACACCAACAGACACCAAAGTGGGGCTGGATGGCGTGAGTGAGTGACTAGTTGACTGGCGGAATTGGCCAAAGTGGCAAAATAAGTAAAGAGATTAACTCTTGACACACTCACACACACGTAGGAAACACTTAAAGCCATTCGCATTCATTCTAGCCACGGTGAAGTGCGTTTATGGCGGCATTGCCATGCTGTATGCCAAGGCAAGTGAGAAGGACGATAGCTGTTTATATGTAGCCAATACTCAACGTTCTTGCACATGAATTCGATGATTTTCCCAGAAGCTTTCGGTCGAACACGCCATACGCGGCGTAATCTGCTTACCCATGTTTCAGGACCATAAATGAGTTCAGGTTATTTTCCAGGATTTGATGGATTTCCCATTCGTAAGGTCACATGGAGCTTCAGCCCTTCATATTCGATAATATTTTAAAATACATGATCTCGCTTTTCATTAACAGAACAGAGTGCACTGACAATCCAATCACCGGAAATACTTTATTCGAATAAAATTGCTCGTGAAATCTGCTAACCAACTAAGGAAAATTTAGTTTCTTTTCGCCTAATCAGAAACTAATTTACAAAATGAGAAATATAATTTTTAACTCTACACTGAAAAAAAGATTTCATTAGTTTGATGTTTGATTTTGATTGATAAGTTTTTGACTTCTATCACCGATATTGGAATTATGTCCAATATAACGCTCAGAAAAACATAAATTTTTCATAATTCCAAATAACGAATTTTACAGCAACAGAAAGGAGCATGGCTAGATTTAATTTAACGACATGTTTTCCAGGTCATCAAAGAACAGAGCTGTAATTCTTTGGTTGCGTGATTCAGGAGCCATGGTGGTCTTTCAGGAATCCGTAACAGAATGCCCATTAATTTTATTGTGAGCGATAGAGCGACAAGTTTCTTAACTAATAGTTTCCCTATTCCAGGTCCCCAAAGAGCTGAGTTCTGATTCATGGTAGATCGAATCTCCATTAGTATTTTGTGAGACCCCACGGTTGTGGATCGGACAGGTTATTGTTTGGACGTACTTAGTGTGATTGGAAGCTAGTAAGATTATCACTTAAAAAACTCAGGCTTGTTTTGTAGAGAAGAACATCAAAAGGCTCAATGAAAAATATCCCAAATAACAAGTACACCCTCCCCAAAAAAAAAACAGTGAAGAATGATCCAAATGAAGTTTTCCCCAAAATAAATAAAAAAAAAAGCTCAAAATGAAAATTTCGCCAAAAATTCTGAAAAATCCCCCAAAAAATTTGTGAAAAATTACCTAATGCAAAATCCCCCCAATATTATGAAAAATGCCCGAAAAAAAACAATAGATTTTTGTAATTTGGAAAAAGTGTATTTTTTAACTAAACAAAATCAAAAGCATGAAAAAATCAAAAAAAGTCGTTAAAAAAACGTCCTGAAAAATTTTCCAACTTAACTAACTGAACTTTTTTTTTGCCATTTTTCATAGAAGCCATCAAAACCTATTCCAGAAGCCATTTCAATCCATACAGAGTAGAATCTTCCCACAAATCATAACAAAGACCAATACGAATCTGTAAGAGGTCGATTTGATACACAGCAATTCACAGTCTTAGCCAAAAATATGCGAGTTCTGGTTTCTAAATTGAATATTTACAACATTTCTTGCATTTCATTGATCTACGGGTTATGACTGATTGCTCTCTGCATCAGTCGATCCGAATCAGGCCACACAACTTTGGGAACAACGACCATCCGTGCAACATTTGTTACATTGCGTTGCGACCTGAGAATACCGATTACTTTGGATAGTCGAAGTAAACCACTAAAGTCACCACTTTGGACTCAACTCACATCAATAGCCGATTCAGATATTCGGTGAGATGTGCAGCTGATACTTGGATCGTTACAACCCACACCTAAATATCTGTAATGTGTAATTTGAAATGGCTCTGCTGGTGCACAAGTAGCAACTAATTATATTTATTTACTAATTATTAATTTGATTCTGTGGGAAATATTATTGGTATTCGCAGCAGCTCCTTCGAAACTTTCATAGTCGTCTGTATCGTCTCATGATACTTGTGTGTAGATATTGCAAAACTCATTAGCAATTTATGCTAAGCAAATGTACTTATCCGAAATTCATCCACAAGCGATTGCCTTTGAGTTTTCCTCCCCCCTGCCTGGCAGTTCTTTAGCCATCGAGAAAACTTGGTCTTGTAAGTTTGCCGTGTTTTTCAATATTTTGTTGGTTTGACACTGACATCTTATATGGAAGATTTACTCAAAAGATTTAATGATATTTTTCACAAACGACAGCTGTCACTACAATAGCACAGATATTGAATGTTCGTATGAAGAAATGATATCGCACAACAGGTACGTACAACTACCAGCATTTAAGTTTTCCAACATATGAACAGAATAACCTTTGGAGCAAATACTTGTAATTTATTTTCTGTTCAAAGTGACATAATCATACTTACAAATTTATAGCCCACAACAGGGGCAGCAAGAGAGAGGCATTAATGAAAGGAATTCCGACGACAATGTTTCTTCCTGCCAACCCAGACTTTTGGCCGGGATAATTAGGCACACTTTGTCTGAAACTTTGACATTAATTTGTCAAAATAATGGAATAAAGTATACAGACACTCTCTCGACAGAAACTATCACACCTTTTGCCGAAACTAAACAAATAAACTTCTTTGTGTGTGTGTGTGCGTGTAGTTCACACTTGTTCCGTGCTGTGTTGGGAAATTTACTAAAGTTTCAACATTTCTTGTTTTGGAAGGCACTTTTGACATTGAAGAAATTATTTAGTCAGTCAATGGGACTGGATGATTTGTCCAACCTTTACGTCAACCAGAAACGTGCCCGATTTAGTGACAAGTTTGGCGTTTATTAACTTCTATGTCAAGAAACATTCAGTAATTGGTACAACAAATGATGGGATAGTTGAAAATAAATTGATGCACTTAAGACAGACGGGCTTAAGTGAGACAGATAGGACAGTGACGATAGAAGAGCCGGATCGTGAGCAGTATTTTTAATACATGTTCTTAAAAACAAATGAAGTATTCCATAGAAAGACGTTATAGGATTGGGACATTGCAGTGGTGATGGTGGGACAGATTCTAACAAATCTAGAACCTGAAAACTTTATAGCATAAATTCTAGAAATTTCTGTCTTGCGTCAAATTTTCTATAAGAAAATGTGTCTTGCGTCAAATTTTCTATAAGAAAATGTGTCTTGCGTCAAATTTTCTATAAGAAAATGTGTCTTGCGTGAAATTTTCTATAAGAAAATGTGTCTTGCGGCAAATTTTCTATAAGAAAATGTGTCTTGCGTCAAATTTTCTATAAGAAAATGTGTCTTGCGTCAAATTTTCTATAAGAAAATGTGTCTTGCGTCAAATTTTCTATAAGAAAATGTGTCTTGCGTCAAATTTTCTATAAGAAAATGTGTCTTGCGTCAAATTTTCTATAAGAAAATGTGTCTTGCGTCAAATTTTCTATAAGAAAATGTGTCTTGCGTCAAATTTTCTATAAGAAAATGTGTCTTGCGTCAAATTTTCTATAAGAAAATGTGTCTTGCGTCAAATTTTCTATAAGAAAATGTGTCTTGCGTCAAATTTTCTATAAGAAAATGTGTCTTGCGTCAAATTTTCTATAAGAAAATGTGTCTTGCGTCAAATTTTCTATAAGAAAATGTGTCTTGCGTCAAATTTTCTATAAGAAAATGTGTCTTGCGTCAAATTTTCTATAAGAAAATCTGTCTTGCGTCAAATTTTCTATAAGAAAATCTGTCTTTCGTCCAACTTTCTATAAGAAAATCTGTCTTGCGTCAAATTTTCGATAAGAAAATCTGTCTTGCGTCAAATTTTGTATATGAAAATCTGTCTTGCGTCAAATTTTCTATAAGAAAATCAGTCTTGCGTCAAATTTTCTATAAGAAAATCTGTCTTGCGTCAAAATTTCTATAAGAAAATCTGTCTTGCGTGATAGCCATAGCCACCACCAAAACAAAGAGTTCCTGTATATCCACTGCAGTCCTAAGTATTTACTGAGCACTGCTCTAATCAGAAAGCCTGTAGTTTTAAATTGAATATATAGTTAACGTATGGAAATTAATGGAGCGTGTAGCCTTTGCTACTTAAATACACTGAATAATATTCACTTTCGTGGAATACTACAATTATCGCAGATGCCCTTTGTTCTGAATGTATTTATTTTCCTCCTAAAACTAATAATGATTTCGAAATCAAAAGTTGTATTTGATTTTATTCCAAATATTCGCAGTAATCGTTGTGTTTACATTTTTTGCCTTTTGACTATAAAATGCTAGTTGTGTAAGTCATACCGAGAATTAAATCATCTCTAGAACTGCACACACTACTGGCGCAGAGAATTAATTTCATTCGCATTCACGTGAAATATATGAGCCTCCATACAAATCCTTGGGATGTGTTTATGTAATTATCAGCCATTAGCGGTACTTATCTTCATTGAATTGTAAATGCGCACGTACAAAGAATTCAATTGGAAAACGGTTTATTGATTTAAACAAAGCTGATTTGTGAAAACCTCAATGGGCACAGCATGAAGGATTAGTTTTCAAAAGCCCCCGTAGGATGCGCATATACGAGGGTTGCATTTAAATTACTGAATTCTCGAAGTAGTTTATTTAGGAATTTCGGCTTTACTTGGTGAGCACTGGCAGCCGTGTGCTCTGGTAGAACACCTTGTGTTTAAATTATACGAGTTTTCCAAGTTAGGTCAAACAGCAATCAAATTTTGAGGACACGCGAAGAAATTCAAATCAATCATTTGATTTTTTGGTAAACCGGGACATTGAAACAATAGGGGAAATGTAGCGCGATCACTTCTAATCGCTGCAGAAACACCACCGGCTAAAATGGACCATTGTCAACAACGATAGGCCAAAATATAGAATCGATGGAATGATCCGTAGCAAATAATTTCAGAATGTCTCAAAACATAATAAGCAACCTTCGTAAATGATGTTCATTTCCAGAGGATACATATCCTTATATAATGAAAATATATCCATATTCAACGCAGCACATCAATTTGTGGAAATAAACAAAATAAATGTTTAGGATGAGAGATGAACAAGCTAAAGGATACACAAAACGCGTTGAAGCTTCGAATTCCAGTCGAATTAAAAGACCGAATGAGTTAATAAACTAAAATGTGAATGAAAAAAGGTTTGTCGAACCGAATGAAGTTCGTCCGAAGCAATGGGAAGTTGGAAGTACAAAGAAAGTAGAATTTAAGGAGAAATGGACGAAGCGAAGGCAACACTGGCGAGCTTCAGGAAATTCGGACGAACTTCAGAAAGGGCGAGCTGGCAGAAGGAAAGATGCAAGGATGGACTGACCGAAGGTCGAAGGACTGAAGCTTGAACGATGACGGACGAAACTACGAATGGACGATTAAGTTGACGTAGAAGACTACGAATAGAAGGAAGGGTGGACGAATCGAATGCAGAAAGGACAATACCGAAAACTTATGGACGACACGAGGATTTGTAGTTTGTATAAACTGAAGCCGGGTGAATGGACAAAGGACGCACAAAGAATGTATAATTTAAAAGCACTGGCGAGCTTAAGGAAGTTCGGGTGAACATAAGTAAATGTCCTTGCGTTGAATATGACACACCGTAGCATGCACCTGATGCATGTTCAGCGCTCCGTCGAAGCAAACGTATGGATGGTTTGTTACACTTCAAAGAAATTATGAGCAACAATAATTTTCACAGAAATGTTTGTGAAGTTTTTTTTTTTAAATGCACTCGATGTGATGCGAGTAAATCCAAAACATCTGGGCTTGCTTTTCATTAAATTATTACTTCTGACAACTTTAAGGTGTAGCAAAAAAAAAAGTTCCCTTTTAACGCATCCTACCCCCATAACTTCATATCAAGTTTTCCAAACAGAATTCCTGTTTTGTGTAATAAAACTTTTACCATATTTTCTTTTTGAACAATTTTTCCTTTAAACTGTAAAGAAATATATTAGTTACTTATTACTTCTGAACGAAATAAACTTGTTGAGTTCTTGCCATGTTTGCGGGGGTGGGTAGAAAAGGTACGCGTGGAAATTAACAGAGCATTTTGTTTCTTACAGTGGATATTCTGGATATTTTTCCAGCAAAATATCTTTATTTGATCCAACCTCCAAACACGCGATTTACTTGTGTGTAAAAAAGACAGATTTTCCAGCGTGCACAACTGATTCTTATATTTCTGCGTCGATGCAGGCTCTACAGTAGTTCTTCCGAGATATACTCATACAATTTTCCATTTTGTTCAAATGCAGTGTCCTGTGGGGACAGATGTAAGAATGCTAAGTCTCTTTTTGCCAGAAGCCAATAGTGATTTGGTCCTTCTACGATGTACGTCTGACCCTAAAGAGGACATTGTCTTTTGAATTGGCACGGTGGCGGCATTTGAGTATTTTCGTTGCAAAAATCATATCTTTTGAAGCGAATAAGATAATCGAATAATTTTCCAAACATTTTGCTTTATAAGCACAAATTTTCTATAAATTCTATGATTAATTGTTGGACAGAGTAACAAGCAATAATTAGGCTTTAAAAGATTGAAAGATATCAATTAGTCAACGAGATAGGCCAATAAACCATATAAACAATATTCTGAAAATCGGCATTTGACTACCATGACTTGGCATAGACAAGCAACTCACATGGTTTTTATTTGCCGACATTGTCTATAATTCGGAAAATACACTTCCTTTTTTTTTAAAAAAACCAGTGGAAAAGTTGCAGTCGGGTAAACCGACTTATATATACCCTCACCCTCAGTAAAAACATACAAGTCTCATACTCATAAGTATCGGAAAGTCAAAAGTGACCGTAGCTACCATCATTTGATGTAACATCTGCTGAAAAGTCATAATAGCAACCTAAAATACCGAATGCTATAGAAAAATATTGGATGGTACATTTGTATGGGAGGTACCAGAAGGGGAGTTGCCAGACTTGCAAGTTTTTGTCCAAAACTTTGTCTAGCTATAGATTTACTAAATACAGAATTTGGCAAGATCGCGTTGGTCATATTGGTGTTACTACACGATTTCTAAGGTAGGCGGGACGGTACATTTGTATGGGAGGTACCAGAAGGGGAGTTGCCAGACTTCCAAGTTTTTGTCAAAAACTTTGTCTAGCTATAGATTTACTAAATACAGAATTTGGACAAGATGGCGTTGGTCATATTGGTATTACTACACGATTTCTAAGGTAGGCGGGATGGTACATTTGTATGGGAGGTACCAGAAGGGGAGTTGCCAGACTTCCAAGTTTTTGTCAAAAATTTTGTCTAGCTATAACTTTAGTAAATACAAAATTTGGGCAAGATAGCTTTGGTCATACTGATAGTATTAGACGGTTTATCAAGGGCGGGATGGTACATTTGTATGGGAGGTACCTGAAGGGGAGTTGCCAGACTTCCAAGTTTTTGTCCAAAACTTTGTATAGCTATAGGTTTACTAAGTACAAAATTTGGGCAAAATAGCGTTTTTCATACTGATAGTATTAGACGGTTTATCAGGGGCGGGATGGTACATTTGTATGGGAGGTACCAGAAGGGGAGTTGCCAGACTTCCAAGTTTTTGTCCAAAACTTTGTCTAGCTATAGGTTTACTAAGTACAAAATTTGGGCAAGATAGCGTTTTTCATACTGATAGTATTAGACGGTTTATCAGGGGCGGGATGGTACATTTGTATGGGAGGTACCAGAAGGGGAGTTGCCAGACTTCCAAGTTTTAGTCAAAAATTTTGTCTAGCTATAACTTTAGTAAATACAAAATTTGGGCAAGATAGCTTTGGTCATACTGATAGTATTAGACGGTTTATCAGGGGCGGGATGGTACATTTGTATGGGAGGTACCAGAAGGGGAGTTGCCAGACTTGCAAGTTTTTGTCCAAAACTTTGTCTAGCTATAGGTTTACTAAGTACAAAATTTGGGCAAGATAGCGTTTTTCATACTGATAGTATTAGACGGTTTATCAGGGGCGGGATGGTACATTTGTATGGGAGGTACCTGAAGGGGAGTTGCCAGACTTCCAAGTTTTTGTCAAAAATTTTGTCTAGCTATAACTTTAGTAAATACAAAATTTGGGCACGATAGCTTTGGTCATACTGATAGTATTAGACGGTTTATCAGGGGCGGGATGGTACATTTGTATGGGAGGTACCAGAAGGGGAGTTGCCAGACTTCCAAGTGTTTGTCCAAAACTTTGTCTAGCTGTAGGTTTACTAAGTACAAAATTTGGGCAAGATAGCGTTGGTCATACTGATAGTATTAGACGGTTTATCAAGGGCGGGATGGTACATTTGTATGGGAGGTACCTGAAGGGGAGTTGCCAGACTTCCAAGTTTTTGTCCAAAACTTTGTCTAGCTATAGATTTACTAAATACAGAATTTGGGCAAGATCGCGTTGGTCATATTGGTGTTACTACACGATTTCTAAGGTAGGCGGGATGGTACATTTGTATGGGAGGTACCAGAAGGGGAGTTGCCAGACTTCCAAGTTTTTGTCAGAAACTTTGTTCAGTTATACTTTTACTAAATACGGATTTTTGCCAAGATCGGAGTGGGCATATTGATATTATTACACGTTTACTAAAGTGGGCGAAATAGCAGATTTGTATGGGAGGTACCCGAAGGGGTGTGGCCATATAGCCCATATGCAATCCCATAAGCAGTTTTGGGAAAATATTAAGCCATGCCAAATTTCAGAGTGATCGTTTAACTCTTTCGAAAGTTATCGTGCGTACCAGCAGGACAGACAGACGGACAGACGGACAGACGGACGGACAGACGGACATGGCTCAAACGATTCAGAAAGTCATGAATCGAATTTGGTTCAAAGACACCTGGGGTCTAACGTGAATATTTCTAGGTGTTACACTTTTGGGTCGTATCAAATGATATATACCCTCCTACCCGTAGGGTGAGGGTATAAAAATCGATAATTCAATTCGTTTTTCACAATTGAATGTATTCATTCCCTACCTGTCGAATCTCTTGAAACTCAATTGACATAAATTTCGCTTAGAAAACTAATTAAGCTTGAGTAAACACATGGATCCTTAAAGGACGCAACCAACATGAAATGATGAAAAAATAGACGCTCGCCCAAAATCTCACAATCAACACATCCGGCCAAATTATACACTTGAGTATATTAAAAATGTACATTAAAAATTAACCAAATCCCATGCGTGTCAAGCACAAACTCAAACACACACACACGCACGCACAGCCACACTAAAACAAACAAACAAACAGCCATTAAGGAATCTAAGGGTAATACAAAACGAGGCTAAAATTAGCTGTTTCTGTGTGTGTGCAAGTGTGTGTTTAATTTAAGCCTTTAATGTTTGTCACACCGTCGACAGCCAAACCAAAAGCTAACAAAAATTCAATCTTGGAAAGTTCTCAGCAAAATGTGCAAATGAATATCGCGTAGGCAAATATCCTACGAAACCAGAACCTTAACATACCCACACACAGTAGCACTTACACACACACATGCACATGTTAAACATTGTCACACATTAACACATTTAGAAAAACATAAAAATAAATTGTAATGGCTGTTCAGTTGAGAACAGAAATTATGCCATAAAACCTCGTGCCCTGTGCCTCGACCATCTGCCCTAACCGAGGGGACTTTCATATTGTACACACACACACACACGCATACTTGTTTCCTGCCATACACCCACCTCTCCGGCTGGGCCCTTCTCGGCATCCGTCCCACTTTATATCATCTTTCCATTGTGTATAATTATGACCGTTAAGAAGTCGTTTGTTTCCCCGTTAAAATTATGATGTTCGTTGTGTTTGTCTCAAAGTTGATTTAGTCGTTATTGCTGTCACACAACTTGGCTTGTTAGTTGGCAACATGGAGGCTGACACAGTAGCAAACAAATTAACTTACAGCATTGCCGACCTCGGAATGTCAACTACTATGTCTGGTAAACTATAGACTAGCTCTATACTAAATGTGTGAAATAATCGAATTATAGGAGCAACAATTAACAAATCGCATTTTATACTAAAGTTCCAATTTCAAACGACCACCGAGGTAGTGCGATTTAATGCCGCACTCATTCTTTCTCAGGGATTTTGTGAATCCTCTGATATATGCGAATAAACTGCATATACATAAGTCCTGGACTGCAAGTAATTGCGCCACGTTTTGTCAAAATATCACAGCGCGGGCTTGTGGTCAGAGGGCGATGCCGACGTGAAAATCTCTACGGCGGCGACTAAGCAGTCGGCTTCGGCTAAATGTCGATTAAAGCCGGAAAAGAACGGGCAACGGTGGTTACGGCTAAACCGAAATACTTACGGCGGCGGTTTAAAGTTAGTTACAGCCGTTGATTTTCTATTTTATTTTTTAAAAAATTATTTTATAATATTAGTTCATTTTTATAAAAATTTAAATTATAATTTTTAAAAATTATTAAATAATTTTTCGATAAAAATGGTTCTACGACCGCCATGTTGTTATGAACAACCAAGTGCTTCTTTATTATGACAGTATGAAGTCCACTTATCCCTGCATTCACGCGATTCCCAGCAAATGAAAGAAGAAGTAGCAGCAATACGAGCCAGATTAAGTAGAACTTATTGGAATGGCAAATAGTTTGTTACATTTCTTTAAAAAAAAAATGCCACACAACCAGCGAAACAAAGTCGCTTTTGCGCGAGAAATTCAATGGCTCACGTGGTGGCCATGTTAATTAGCCGTCACCATCATATTATTTGACACCGTTGGACTTCTTTCTTTGGGGATACAGTGTACTCTCTCACCTTAGGGACTGAGAATTTTGTCCGTTTATGAGAGAAATACACAAGAGTACTGAAGCGAATTGGTACTGTAAAAGATATCCGTTTATGAGAGGTATCCGCAAGAGGAAATAACACAGTCTTTTAAAGAAAAAGTGTATGCCAATAAGCCACGGACAATTCAATACCAAAAGGACGAACCATTAACGATATTGAACCCTAATTGTGTCTCAGCGACATTGATAATATGGACCGAAGCCGCGGCGTGCATTTGACCGATATTTTATTTTACGCATTATTGTCATAGATCCCTCTATCATAATAACGAAAGATTTAGATAATTCCCTGAATTCTTTATATTTTATTTACAGCGTTCGTTTTGATTGAAGAGAAACCCACTCATAACCGATTTAAAGGTGAATGGTGCTGAAGATTAGTTTATGTCGGCTATGTGTTAAATAAAGCGCAGGACTGTGCTGGCAAATAAGCAGACAGTTTAAGAACTCTTTCGTCGAACTAAAATAAAATTGTATGTGTAGTACGCTTATTGTACCTGTGCTTCTTTGTGGCGCCGAAACATGGGTACTTGCGAAAGCCGATGAAACTGTGCTAGGTATTTTTGAGCTTGATTCAGTGTTTACGAGTACTATAGACGTCGAACGAACCGTGGGCTTTATGGGCTATATACCGAAAATATCAGCGATTGTAACGGCTGGGTCATGTCAGTCGAATAAATGCAAACGTTCCAGCCAGAAACGTTTTGGACGGCTTCTATCACGGAAGGCGCTGACTGGGACGGCCGAGACCCCAGTGGAAGGACCAAACGGAAGCAAATCCTTGGTATAACAAAATGCGGAATGCACACATAATACCGAAGAGCTTGGACATCATTTATTAAGCAGGCCAACATCAACAACAGGTTCCAGACTCAACTTAAGTTAGTGAGTAAGAATTTTCTGAACAAAATATTTTTAAACAATATCCATAGTCCGACGATTTCACATAGTGAAATCTTTGCCGGGTTAACGCATTACAGTGCTGTCTGGGTAGGGTGTAACCTTCGATGCAATGAAAACCGCGTTAGAGTGGACACCAGAAGGATTGCATTGACTACTCTGTAGGGTGAACAGACATGAACCTCAATAGATTGAACATTAGGGTTAAAAAGAAAACATAATTTTGTTGCCTCAACCTGGTTTTGACAGCTTATGGTGTAAGGTATTTTTGGAAATTTTTTCAAGGCAATTGAAGGCAATTCACTGTGTTAGCGATAGGAAATAAGGGTATTGGAGGGAGGAAAGAGGGAGTAGTGTTTGTTGACGTTGGCCTTGAATTTGGTAATGTCATAGCAGGCAGGAAAAACACTTGCAGGAAGATTACTCCACAAACGAACAGTCCGGCTGAAGAACGAATTTTCTCTATAGTGCGTCGTCCGGTCAACCAGCCATTTGACAATGAACGGATGAGAGACCCTGGATAGCCGAGTATTCCGGCTAAATGTTCTAACGTCAGGGACCAGACGACGGATATCTTCAGAACAGATACCATTAAAATATCTATAGAATAGCGATACACAACCCACATTTCGGCGATGCTGTAGGGAGACAATAGAGCTGGATACCCTACCATCCCCTATCAACACCACCGCTCTCCTCTGTACACGGTCCAGAAGCTTCAAAGATGTTAATGGAGCCCCTGCCCATATATGCGAGTTGTATTCCATTTTAGGCCGGATGTATGTGGTGTAGATATTTACGAGGTCAGATGGGGTGAAGTATTTCTTGCACCGCTTTAAAAAGCCTAAACACTTGAATGCTTCTTTCGACACTTCAAATATATGGCTAGCCCAGCGAGCATCACCCTGTATCTTCATGCCCAGAACATCAAGAGTATCTGATACGTTGATATCCACACCACCCATAGATATTGACGGCGAAATGTTCTAACGTCAGGGACCAGACGACGGATATCTTGTGAACAGATACCATTAAAATATCTATAGAATAACGATACACAACCCACACTATGGCGATGCTGAAGGGAGACAATAGAGCTGGATACCCTACTATCCCCAATCATCACCACCGCTCTCCTCTGTACACGGTCCAAAAGCTGCAAAGATGTCATTGGAGCCCCTGCCCATATATGCGAGTTGTATTCCATTTTAGGCCGGATATATGTGGTGTAGATATTTACGAGGTCAGATGGGGTGAAGTATTTCTTGCACCGCTTTAAAAAGCCCAAACACTTGAATGCTTCTTTCGACACTTCGAATATATGGCTAGCCCAGCGAGCATCACCCTGTATCTTCATGCCCAGAACATCAAGAGTATCGGACACGTCTGTATCCACACCACCAATAGATATTGACGACGGTGCTGGATCAGTGGAACGTTTGTGTGACAACAAACGGCAATTCGGACGCTGAAGACAATTTTTCAATAACAAAACAAAAAAAAAGGTCAGCATCTACAGGGCACCTACAAGGTATGTATTTTGAATGGCTTTAGACCGAGGTCGATAAACACAAACCAAATTAATAAAAACAAAACCTTCATTAATACTGATTTTGCTCGCCATAAAATGGTCGTCACCTGCGAAATACCTTTCTCACAGAGCAAGTATTATCATAATATTTTTTACATGACCTCGAATTTATTCTCTAACATAGTGAAATGGCCCCAGAGAAATGTTTATTTGATTACCATGGTATGATCCTGGGTTGGCTGTCTGATAGTCGAACACACTACCACAGAATAACGAAAGAAAGAACGAAATATCAAACAAATCGCCCTTTAAACAATTTAAACACTTAAATCTGGCAACATTGTCCAAGGGTTTACAGAATCAGCAGCCGTCCAATATGTGATTTAAACACTTAAATCTAGGAAAACACACACATTTTGACATAATTTCGTAATTTACGCGTAATTCACAGAAACGGAAGTTCTGTCATTACCTCTGCGGCTTTATTGACAGACCTTTCTCGGACCTGATTTCCGTTCAACTTCAAAACTGTCTACACGTTACCTCAACTGTCGATGGGAAATCCATACTTGCAAACTTGTAATACACGTTGCAAGGAAATTTGCAAAACGCAAATGAATTTCTTTGACAACTTTTGTAAATTTGCCAGCATGTCCGTCCGACCATAGTCAACAATGACGCACGTCACACTTTTAATTAGTCGATAACACACGTGTCCATCGCAAATAGTTGGTTTTGACTCGACACGTAACCACAGGAGGTCTGAATATTCGAATGTAATAACATTTGAAATGAAATTTGACTCAATGTTTTGCCATTGACAAACAGTGTGTGTGTGTGTGTGTGGCTGTAGAACATCGACATCAGTCCCCAGGAAAGAACGAAAGGAAGTCACATATTCACCAGAACACGGAAGGAAGCCAGTGTGTGGCTTGGTGTCATCAGTTCGCATTACCACAGTGTTGAGTTATTATTAGTTTCCATAAATATACACATTCATAGATATACTTTACATGTATTGGCGTCCAAAAATAAAGAAGGTAATTTGATCGGGCTGTTAAATGTGATTTCCGCATGGGTGCTTTTGCCGGAAATTCCAACAAATAACTCATTGACGTTTCCAAACGATTACAGTAGTCAAAGTGTATGAAAGCAATGAGTTAAAATGTCAACATGTTGAGATTATGAGCCAAAGCCGTCGTTGTACACCAACTCGTTGTGTGTAGCGCCGAATGGTATGGCAATGACAGAAAGACGGCCGGCTGTAACATCTGTTCCTAATATGACGCACAAACAACCAATTCTATTTAATTGCAATTGTTTCCGACAGATTAAGCAACATTAGCTCCAGTTTGGCTAAGACTCTTTAGATTGCCTTGTGATCTTTCCTCGGGCCGAACATTTTATTGGACTGCGTTTTATGGTGCGTGGGCTGTTCGAGAACCAACTGACTTTGCAAATGAAACAGAAATGATTCAGGTGGAAATATGTCTTTAAAAATAGACTACTGGAATTACTTCGTATAGAGGTGAACATGGGAATCTGGTAACCGACCCATTGAGTGTGCAGAGGATTTGGCAAAACAATTTTTATTTAGCTTGTCGGCGGCCAAAGTTCCTTGTGAACAACAGAGCAGGAAATAAATCCTAGATAATGGTGCTGAAAATGGGCAATCCGATTACTTTGAAAATAAAGGGTGTTTTTTATTGAGGTATAGAACTTTGAATTGAAATAAAACACAAGAAAATCGTTTTAATGTCCATCAATTTGGCTTAATTGGAAGGATAATTTTATGCCATTAATGTTTAAATATGATTTCGGGCATGTGGCCGCCGCGGCTGGCTCGAATAAAGCCAATTCTACAGGTCCAATTTTCAACCACTTGTTGGAACCACAACTCATTCACATTCATGCCATCCAATTCGGGAACAAAATAGTCGGTTATCATGGCTCTATACCGGTCTCCATTAACAGTAACTGACTCTCCAGCATTATTTCGGAAGAAGTATGGCCCAATGACTCCACCAGCCCATAGAGCACACCAAACAGTCAGTTTTTGTGGATGTAATGGCATAAAATGGACGGAGCTTGCGGTGAACTTCGCGAACTGAACCATTACTTTCGAAATAAATTTGCACGATTTGCAAGCGTTGTTCTTTTATCAACCTGTTCATGATGAAATGGCAAACCAAACTAAATATTAATCACTTGACAGCTGACAAAATGGCCGCCAGTTAAAAAAGTGATGCCAACTTAAAGTTCTATACCCAATAAAAAACACCCTTCTATGTTAAAAAAATTATCGATGATATATTCTTAGTCTTGGCCTTTCAGAGATTCAGAGTTATTAAGAAAGCAAAGCATGAACATTTTTTTTGTTTGAAAAAATTCATAGGATTTCGAAAATGACTTTTAAAGATTCAGAGTAATTAAGCAAATTTAGCATGAACATTTGTGTTGTTTGAAAAAAATTCATAACAATTCGAAGATGACAAATAATTTTCCATGTACTTAATCACAAAGCCACATATATTACAATTCAAATAAGGTAGATATCACTAACCTGACTCTAGACGTTCAGCAACTGTCTCACCCCAATACACCGACACTATCGACCGACCATGTTGTTATCAATCTGTTGCATTTGCCATCATATGCTGGTAGATGGCGTTCGAGCGAATTTCCTTCTTGAATCATTTGCTTAGTTTGGCAAATGCAACAGATTGATAACAACACGGTCGGCCGATAGTGTCGGTGGATTGTGGTGAGACAGTTGCTGAGCGTCTCGAGTCAGGTAAGGAGATCAGTAGCAAGTTGGAAGAGGAGATAGTTTGTTGTTTCCGTTCTCTTCCGAATTCCATTTATTTGTCAAAAAGCGTCGACTGTAGTAGATATTGTTTAAACTTTCCGTTCTCTACCTCTCTCTCCACTTGTGCTTCGTTGGCTACCGAACGAGGTTGAAAGTGTTGGGTCTTCCATACGGTTGAAAAAATAAAGGTGCAACTTGTTTCCTCTCCTCTCTCTCTGCGCATGACATAACAATTTAACTTTGTATATGAGACTATTGTTTACAGTATGAACGGAAATTTGCTATTTATTTGTTTGTTTATTGTTTTATTGAATTTACTCGATACTAGCAAATACCCGCTAATTCGTAAGCGTACAACTTCCTTCCCGGTAAAACTAAAAATATTTGTTTAATTGCATTGCATTTACAAACAAATGCGTAATACCGACTCAGAACGTTTATGGCATTTTCAAATTTTTGCCGGTAGATATTATTTTGAAATACATGTTGGCAGTTTTTTATGTTCCCCATTTTGGTGCCTTTTTCTAGCTATTGCAACTGCTGCTGTCAAGCCCGAAACAATTTCCGAACATATATTTGTTCCTTTCTCGCCCTTTATGATTACTTTTTAAAACGTTTTTCCACATCCCTTTTATATCTTTTAAACGTCTTGGACCATTTTTGTAGTATCCTAAAACTTGTTTCCATTCATTCCTGTCGATTCATTTTTTTTCACACATTTTTCTTTTTCCTAATTTGTAACTTTTTTTGTTATCCAGTTTGTCGTCCCTTCCCTAATCATTATTCACTTGTTGCCAAACATTTGTTTTGCCTTTTTTATTTTTTAGCACTTTTTGTCCATTTTTTTATCCCGTCTTGGCCCCTTTTTGGTCCCATCTCTAACTCATTTCAACCTGTGGTAGATTTGGGCCCCTTTTGGACCCATTTCCATTACATTGAATTTTGGGCCCATTCTTGCCGACTAACATTTTTTTCATACACTTTTGTTTTTCCACCTTTTGTAAATTTTTTTATCCGGTTTTCGTACGTTTCGGTAATTTTTTTGTCCCTTCTCTAAGTATTGTCCACATGTTTTTGCCAACAAATTTTATCAATCTTTTTTTTCACACACTTTTGTTTTTCCCCCTTTTGTCCATTTTTTATCCGGTTTTGGTACGTTTTGGTAATTTTTTCGTCCCTTCTCTAAGTATTGTCCACATATGTTTGCCAAAAAATTTGTTTCAATCTTCAAATATTTGTTTCCCTTTTTTATCCCGTCTTGGCCCCTTTTTCGTCCCATCTCTAACTCATTTCCAATGGAGCAATTTTCCCACAAAAATAATATTTGATTATATTTGATTATTTTGTATTTTTTCGTATTTTGGGGACACAATTTCCTAGCAGATGTCTAGGATGCAAGGGCGACATATCCCCCACATTTCATGATTCTAGCTTCAGCCGTTTGGTCAAGACAGTTATGAATCAGTCAGCCAGTCAGTCTCTCAAGAGTTTTATATATATAGATAATTCCGCTGCATTTAATATTCGATTCTTATAGGCAATGCTTCGCCATTATTGTTTCCAAATATGTTTTTTAACAATTTAATATAGTTTATTAATAAATTTTACACATATCACGTAGATCATCAGTGATCTATACAGGAGTAGACTGCATTCTCTGCAGACAAATTCAATTTGAGAAGTCATGTTTTTGGCCTCTCTTGATCTACCTTTATTTTCTCAAACGTGGGTCTTCCGCGTTTTCAGCTTCGCACTGTGCTGTAGCTGCATTATTTCGCACTGCAACTGTGTTCTCACGTGCTTCTGTCGCAGTCTTACGTACTGCTGCTACCATCATCAGCGCTGTCTCCGCATTTTTCGGAGCTGATAATGAAGTCGTATATGCTGCCGACAACGTCTTTAGTTGACAACTACAAGTTGTGTATAGGTTGGGAAAGTTTAAATATTAAAACGGAATCGGCTGTAAACAAAAATGTACTGATAATTCTTTCAAATTTCTGGTTTTAGTGGAAAGGTTGTCAAATGACTACCACGATCGATCAACATAATTTTTCAGTACAGTTGCGATTGTATCAGGTCAAATCTCTGGAATGGCAATTTCGATTTCAACGCTTCAATTGGCTCTGAATGCCATACTTCTCAAAAGTCATTTAAAATGGAAATTCTCGTTTCAACAAATTAATTCCATTTAAAAATTCCAAAAAGATTAATTAAAATTAGTTCGTATTTAATTCATGTTAACGTATGGCGATTATTAAGAAATGTATTTCCTTTAGTGTTCAATATTTGGCATTGACCTTTGTCAATTACATTAAATTTAGAATATATAATGAGTTTGATCTCTTGAAATTTTATTGTATTAATTATTCGCGGATTTCGTAGTAATTATGAGATACAAGAAACTTCTGGTTCCCATTGTGGCGGATTTCGTAGTAATTACGATATATGAGAAACTTCCGTTGAAATTAATATCAACATGACCTGAATTATTTCTATAATTCTAATGAACTCTTCTACAAGTAGAATGAAAACTCAAAAAAAAAAAAATAATAATAACCAACAAATTAATTTGTTTAATCTATTGAAAATTAGCTTGCATTCGAGTATAACACTGTCTGTATATAACGCAATCACAAAAACACATGATCATAACAAAAACCAAACAACTTCAAAATATATTGAAAATAGGTCATTAATATGTTGCTGATCTTAACTCAATACTCTTCTGTAAACATAATAAAACTCTTTAATATAACACAATAGTTTATGAGTTTTCCATTGAGTACACTTTGCTAATAGTCCATCGGACAGAAACGTTAGTTTATTGCGTAAAATACACATCATTTCGTCATTTCTCATATATCAAGAGGACTTTGAGCCAATTATGCATTTAGAAATCATGCTAGTCCGTTGAAATCATGCTAGTCAAATGTAATTGCCCCCATACAATTCTTAAGTAATTTTCTAACGAACATGATGATGTCTGCCTTTGCAGGAATCCAGTGATTTTTACTAACACGTGTCCTTAACTCTTGTGACATCCGCAGTAGCATCATTATGCAATGTTCTTATGAAATTACCGAGGGGGTTTCAGATATGCATATAAAGCCCTCCCCAACCACTTCGTGCACCGGAGCGTATGCGCAATATTATCGATTACAACAATCATACGTACCAGAGGCCAATGGCGTTGGATATTATCTTCGTTTCTTCATACAAATTCCATTAGAGAATTTGTTTATTTCATACAACGTCATGCGACTGCGATTTGTTATTATGAATCTGCAATAAACACAGTTCTAAGGAGATTCCCCCCCATTCGCCCATAATGGGAGGTTGAGCGCAACGCCTAATACACACACACAACAAACTATCGGTTTTGATTTGTACGTCGGCAAAGAAGGCTGGCAGATTGAACAGTTTCCCATCAAGTGCATAGGGTTAGCTTAGATTTGTCAGCCTTCGTAGGGACAACCTTCGGCCAGACGTTTACCTGAGTTTTTGCCAAACCGACAATAGTGGCGGGACTGCAGCCGTATTGTACATACTCACTAATTCTTATATTTCTAGTTTGTGGTCGGCCCTATTCGGTGCATCGACAGTTAAGTGTCGGTTAAACTCATCGTACATTTTTATATTCATATATTATTTTAGGCGCCCCGGTAGGCAACTTCGTAGGGTGCTTGCCTCACCATGGGGTTTGATTCCCACCACAAACTTTGGTCTGTCACTGCACAAATCTAGCCATATGGTCTACGTCATCTGGTTTACCCTTGGACCCAATTAGAATAAAAAATGTACTTTGTATTGTAATTAAATAAAAACAAATACGTGTTTATATATTCAAATGCTAGCTAATCAATTTGAAATTTCCGAAATATGCCATATTCCTTGAAATGGATTATTGATCGAAATAACAAGTAGAATGAAAGGTATCTCAGTGATTCACGGCATCTCACACGTATCGTGATTAACATTTGCCCGTTCGTCTCGGAAACTCCCTTATGTGGAAAAAAATCACTTGCCTTACCTTGGAGAGAACGAAAGAAAAGCATGTTTATATTTATATGTTTATAGTCTAATCAAAAACATTTTCTTTTTTCACAAATGTATTCTAATGAGTTCGATTGCATTGAACTCAAAGACGTTCTTATTGGTGTGTTCGGGTAAGTATATATGTGTCAGCAGTATAGGGAAGAGAAAAGAATTACTGAATTCTTGAAAGAGCTTGAGGTTGAATGGTTTGTCCGCACACATGAGCGGTTTCACTCGGAAGTCATTTATTGGCAGATTGTGATGCAATTGGTTGATGGTGGATGGGGGAGAGCTACAGGATTGGTGAAGAAGTGTAGGGGGGGATGGAAGGAAGAAAACGTACAAGCTAGAAGTCAGAGGCAGACCGACCAGCTGTTCAAGGTTGTCACAATGAGTGGGTGGGCTCTATGAAAAAAGCCCCAGAAAAAATAAAGAATTTCCCAAAAAAAATATTGAATTCTCCAAAATATTCTCATACTAAAATAGGGAGTTTTTCAAAATTTTGGATAACATATCACATTTTGTTTCTCATATGAAAAATGCAGCAAAAAATGGCAAATGAAAAATTTCCCAATTTTGTATTTTTGTATAATTTTTCGTCAATCAATCAATTTTGTTTTAAAATGTTTTTTTTTTTTGATGTATGTTTCATAATATTTGGAGGATTTTGTATTGGGTAATTCTATTTTATCAGAATTTTTGGGGGGAAATTTTCATATTTTCCTCTCAAAAGATTTTTCATTTATTTTAGGAAATTCTTCATTTTTTTTAATGGAATTTTTCATAGAGAAGTTGAAAACTACCCATATATATATAGATATACCCACCATGATATACGATTGGCCTATTATACAGTGACCAATGATGACTCCTGTGAAAATGCTAAGTGTATTTTTTCGCAATCCCAGTAGCCACTTAGTCATTTTTTGGGGTTATGTCTGGCCATAAAGAGCAACTTAGCGTACAGATTTGTATGGAATACCATATTTATTATTTGCCTTCTGGGCAACTTATTAATTCAATAAAAAGCATGCATATGTAAGGGATTAGTGAGCCGCCTGCTCATTTAGAGCCCTTCATAGCATACAGGCCAGTCAGCTCCCATTTCTATTTTGTTGCTCTGACCAGGAACCCAGGTTAGTGTTACCTTATACTAATGCATTTGAATGGGGGATTTAATACATTCTCACATACATCTGGATTTTACCGCGTTGAGTGTAAGGCTTTGAGGACCTCAAGGCTGTCCACATCGATTTTCATAAACGTGGGTGCTGTGTTCCTCTACATGCTATCTTTAGTCCAAGAGTTTCTGAGAAAATCCTGAGCCAGTTAACGTCTTCATTTTTTAATCATATGTAAAGATTGAGATCTGATCCCATACCGCGACTGAGTTTCTGGTCTATACCTCCTTAGATGGTATGGAAACTTTAAAGGTTTTCTCGAAGTTCGTTGTTGGTGGCATGTAGTCAGTATTTTGTTTTAATTTGTCTTCCCATCCCGCTTCCAGAATGGAGATATGTTCAGAGGACTTTTGTTTCAGCATTTTGGTTTCTCTTAGGCGGAGCTGCACAGATCCTGAGGTGAATGATTTCGAGTATTGTCTCCGTACCTACTTAGGGAGTAGATCTCAGTGCTACCATTATTCCCAAGCAGGCTTGCCATTAGAATTTGATTAAATTATAGAGATCTGACTAAGTAGTCCCTGGATTCCACCATAACAGGTCGTCATATGTGAGTATGAATTTGACAATCGCCATTTATATCAAGTATTTCGTTTTTGCTTGTAGGAAACATTCTCTCCCAAAGGCACACTGAACTTTCTCCATTCTTTCCTCCCCCAGGAATATCGTCTCTTTTGATAGCTGCAATTATTTGTCCCATCTAATCTTGGGAGTGTGAAGGATTTGTCATAAAATTTCAGGCTTTATAATTTCCTACCTTAATCCAGACATCCATGCCTTCTCCCGGGTCTATGAGAAATGCCCCAAAAAATCTCATACAAAATTTGGGATTTTTATTTTTAGGACAATACAAAAATTACCAAATTTTTTATTTTTGGGTAATTTTTAGTTGTTTTGGGGATATTTTCAATCATATAATTTTTTTTTAAATGTTGTATTTTTGGGCAATTTTTCATAAATTGTTTGGGTGATTTTTCCGAATTTTTGGGGAAATTTTTATATTGAGCCTTTGGGGCATTTTTCACTTATTTTGGGGAACTCTTCATTTGGGACATTCTTAATTTGTTTGGGAATATCTTCATTTGGTGGTATTTTTCATAGAGCCCCTTCTGCCTCGGCCTTGTTATCAGTGTGATTATGGCCTCGTCCTGCAGAATTGAAGGAAGAACCCATACTCTCACCGTCGATAAGCAAGAAATCTAACCAATAGAGATAACCACTACCTTCATGACTGGCCAGAGATTGTCTGGACCTAGGATATCGGTTGAAGAAGGTCGAGAAGAACTGCTTCCGACGATATTCAATGTCAAATTCAATGAAAGACTCTTCCTCACTGCTCTTGAGTATAGATCGAATAATTTAAGAAGACGTAGTAGAATTCTCCCCTCGATGTCCATAGACATCTTCCCCTTATAATGGCCGATTTCTTGACCCGTTTCACCTCAGAAACCTTTGTCTCAATGGACCTCTGTCGCTTTCCACTACATCTGAATTTATCATCAAGAGGTCGACGCTTACCTTGCGGTATGGAAATGCGAATGTGCCTCAGGGGAGTGATTTCGCTTCAGTGATTGTGTCCTTTCTAGTTGCCTGCGGATTGTCAACTGGTGTGGTGAACTTGCTAGAGTGGCCACGAGGCTCGTTTTCATGCAAGTTCCTCACGGCTTTGCTCTGGGAATTTATGACCTTTGCTGGCGACCAGGCCTCATCATAGAGCAATACTGCTGTAGGAGTATTTAGCGACGCTGGATCTGGGCCTTCCAGAGTCTTCAAATACAGTAACGAGGGCATGTAGCCTGCCACCCTCTTCTTCTCTTCTGTTTTGTGATCCGCAGCTGTAGCATAATTCGTCTGACTCAGGTTTCTTCAGTCCAACGGATTTCCACAAATCATATCACACCAAAGCACCACCCCTTATCCGATGACGGTTTGGGCACAGACATAGTTTTGCATCCTGGCAATTGGAGACATTACATATTTGCCATAGACTGTGGTTGGTACTGCCATAATAACCGGGATGGATGTGTGTACTAGAAGGAAGTCTATTGGGAATGTCATGATTGAATTCTATTAACAAATAACACGTGTATGTGTGTGGGTTGTGAATATTTCTCTAAAGTCATACGACGCAGTATGCACGAGCATGCAATCAGCAAAAAAAAAAAAAGGGGGAAATAAAAATGCAATTTGTCATAGAAGAGTTCCAAATTAAATACACATAAATAGATATCCTTTCACTTCCTTCGTCGCCTCATCCGGTCGTTACTCGTTGTTCACATGTGTATTTCGATAATATTGAGGATATGCAGGAAGCATCTCCTAATGAAAGTCATTTCATTAAGTTCATTTGAAAATGGATTCGAATTACTTGGCATACTGTGGAACTAACCCAAAGTTGCACAGTGGCTTACACGAGGTCTGTATGTGATTTGTTTGTCCTGGGGTTTCCAGGATTGTACCGCAGTTGCTTATATTTTGCAAACTTTTACTATTTTCCCACCTTCAATTGGCCGTCTAGTGTATGTATAGTAGTATATCTGACTCTCACGATCAGCCTACAATCATGGAAATTGTACAGTTGATAATTTCATTCTTTAGTTTTCCTGCTATGGCAAAAATTTTAATATCCATCAAGAAATTTGTAACTCGATTGTTAAAATACAAGCGTATTGTGAGAGAAAGTATTTTACAAATAAAACCAATTAAATAAGCGCCACGGTAGGCGAGCCTATCAGCGTGGCAGTTGTTGGTTCGATTCCCACCAGAGGCTTTGATTTGAAATTTGATTTGATTCGCTTCGATTGACTGCGTTTCGACTGTGGTTTGTTATATCGCATCGGCCCGGACTGTAGTTTGAAAGAACTGTTTTTAAATTTTTAAAAAATCGTTTTTACAAATCCTTTCCATGTGCTTCCAGGAAAACTGTACACATAAAATAAATTCCGAGTCACTGTCCTCAGCAGAAAACAAACACACAGCGATTCCTAGAATGTCTCTCGTATCAGCACATTGCCCATGACAAAAGTGTTGATGTTATCCAAGAACAACAAAATGTAACAAATTACGTAAAGCACCATTGGAAAATTAATGGAAAATAATCAAAATCTAATCTTGCAATAGATGACAATGAGAACATGCCTCCGATACCTTTGCCACCATCCCTTATGAAATAAAAAAACGTTTTCTCTGGGGTCACAGGTGAAGGGTTGACGAAGACTGACATTTTGCTGGACCAAAGTGCTGACACACACACACAAAAAAAAAAGGTAGACTAATGTCCATCAATTTCAGTAATTAAAACAAGAGTTACATTCAGTCCTACAATCGGAAAAACTCATTAAAATCTAATGTTGAAAATCATAGCGCCAACAAAGTGAGGGGATTGGCCAAATGTGCATGACAAACATGTACAAGGAAAACAATTGATTTTCGATTTTAATAGATTTTAAAGGAGAGATGAGATTCTTATGAATCTCAGAACCCCTGTCATCTCCTCCAGTGTGATTGCATTGCTGCTGGCCACGCACCGATCAACACTCTACCTGGGATTACTTTATTATTCAGCTTTTGCATTCTAAAGGATTCCCTCAGAACTCCGAGGAACTTTTCTCTTTGTTATTCTTCAATTGCAAGAACAGAATCTTGGAAATACGAATATTCTTTCACTTTTCACTTAACCGAAAGTAGAAAAACTTTTAACTTTTCTTTTTTCTTGTATGATGCAAGCATGGTTAGCCCCTCACGATACCTTTTGTTTTATTCAAAAAGAAATCCTTTTCTTCCCCCAACAACTTTGGCTGAAAGTTTCGTTATTTCTCTGTTTTTCGTTTAAACAAAATGAGAAATTATCATAAATCTTTACACATGAGAACTATTCAACAAGTTTTCAGTTTTTAAGAAACTGTACAATATGCAAACAAACATAGAAAAACATTAAAAAACAAAAATATGTGGAAACTTTAGGGTAAAATATTGTGGGCAGTCTCAACAGTGGGCAAAGAGCAGCAACAGTGTCCAGAATGTGGAACACGAGAAGGGGTAAGGTCAAAATTATCGGTTACAGAAATCTCAGTGAATAGCACGAGGTCATGGTACATAAGCCAAGATGCCTAAGAAGTATTTTGCTATTCGTTGTCGTGTAAGATGGCGCACAGTGTGTTAAAACCGAAATATTTTGGAAAGCGAGAAAAAAATTTCCTTTAGTTTGAAAAAAAAAAAATGTCCACGACTGCATCTGGTAGCTGAAATAGATAAAAAAAGGTGTTGTGTTGGAGAATGGTGAAAAAGGGGCCTAAGCGTACTAAAATGGGACAAAATATAACATTTCATTCCAAGGTGTTTTTAATTAAAATTAAACGAACTAAAAATTGGAAATGTAGCGAAAGTGGACAATAATTGCCCAAAAATACGCATAACTGGAAAAAATTCAAAAAAGTTCGAAATTGATAGAAAACTTGTAAAAGTATGGAAATGGGGCAATAATTGGCCATTAAATTCTGAAATGGATAAAAATAAAAAAGGTGCAAAATTGATTCAAGAAAAAATAACAAAAGATGGGTTCTCAAAAAAAAAAAGAAAAAACTGATGATCGGTCAGACTGTTAGCAAATTGTTGTCGCTTGGCGACATCTTTCCCTTAACATTCCGTGAAAGAACAGACGGGGGCTCTGCTATTATGCAAGATAAAACTTGGGGTATAGAAAAAGGTCAAAATGTACAAAAAAAAAGATCAAACACAATTTCAAATTAACAGGATTAATGAAAAATTTATAAAAAAAAAAAAGTGAAAGGAACTAATTGGACCAAAACGTCAAATGGTTTGAGAAACGAAACAATGATAGATGGGGCAAATCATATTGAAATTGTTGCACGACAACACATGATAATAACACGTACAAATCGGTTTACATCTGATAACATAAAAAAGGGCTAACATAGAAACGGGAACAACTGGGACAACACAAATTTCAAAAGGGGAAAAAATAAACATGTATGAGAAACTAACAGGAAGGAACAAATAATTGCCCCAAATTGATCGAATGAATTAAAAGGAGATAAACGGCTATATACAAACCAAAGCGCGACAAAAAAAGTTTCACCAGGGGAATATAATTGTGACAACCATTTACAGAGGAATGTTGAAAATGATGAAATGATGATGAGTAAATGGTAAGAAATTGTGTGAGTAGTAGGAAAAGCAAATGGTTACAAAAACACAGCAAACGGAATTTGTTATAAGATAAAAATGGAGGAAGGTAAAAATTATCCTTGTTGTATATACTTTTGATCTTTATATAGGGTTATCCATTTCGTGGTTTCAAAAGGACAGCGCTGGAATTCGACATCTCTCAAACAAAGTTGTTAAACCAATTTTGTTATCTTTTCAGTTGGAAGTCTGACATTGACGAAAATGGACTATATAAAGAAGAGTTTTTTTTTTTTGAAAATTGTATGTAGTTAAAGCTTTACTTTACTACTACTTTACCAGAAGGGGAGTTGCCAGACTTCCAAGATTTTGTCCAAATCTTTGCCTGATTTACTAAATACAAAATATAAGCAAGATCGCGTTGGGCATTTCGATATTATTAGATTTCTAAGGTAGGCGGGATGTTACATTTGTATGGCATGTACCAGAAGGGGAGTTGCCAGACTGCCAACTTTTTGTCCAAAACTTAGTCTAACTCTACTTTTACTAAATACACAATTTGGGGAAGATCCAACTAGGCGTGTTGATATTATTACACGATTTCTAAAGTGGGCGAAATAGCAGATTTGTATGGGAGGTACCCGAAGGGGTGTGGCCATATAGCCCATATGCAATTCCATAAGCAGTTTTGGGAAAATATTAACCCATGCCATATTTCAGAGCGATTGTTTTACTCTTTCGAAAGTTATCGTGCGTACCAGCAGGACAGACAGACGTACAGACGGACGGACGGATTTAGAAAGTCATGAATCGAATTTTGTTCAAAGAAACCTGGGTTCTAATCTGAATATTTCTAGGTGTTACACTTTTGGGTCGTATCAAATGATATATACCCTCCTAACCGTAGGTTGAGGGTATAAAAAAGTTATTTGGCGGACCCTGTAATTTGTCTTTGTGTGAAAAACACCGGCTCCACACAGAAGAAAATGCACACAATTCATAGTTGCACCACCACCAAATTCATGTCTGTAAAACCAAAAACGTAAAAACGAAATCATCCATTAAATCCCACAATTTGGCATCATTTCAGGAGGCGATGACTCTAGTCAAACTTTTATGAACGACCAAATGCCAGCATTTTCAATGTCCAACGTTGAATTGTAACTTTTCATCTTTGACTGGCCCAGAGCGCCGCAGTCAATTTGGCTGTTGCAAAAATCCTTTAAGGCTCCCCGAGCACATTGCAATGCAGATGAAATGGCGAATAGTTCAAAAGCAGCGGCAGCAGCAGCAGTAGCTGGAGGAACATCGGTTGGAAGAAGTTGCTAAATGTGCATATTAACTGGCTGAGCATGTCTGCGATTTGTCTCAACTTTTTCATTTTTTCTTTTTTTTGGTAGCAGTTTCTCTTGTCGTTGTTGAGAAACGTGGCAACAACATTGAAAATGTTCATTTATGAAATATGCATGGACGGGATAGGGCAAGTATTTATTCATGAACTAGTGCAGTTTCATGTTGTACGAATCACTTGTTTTATTCTGTTATTTCGTGTAGTTTTTTTTTTTTTTTTTTTTTTGTTGGTGTTATTGGGTGGGACATTGTCGTGTTCGGTATTACAAGTGCGCTGTTGACTTGTCTGACTGGCCTCTGAAAATAAAAATATTTCTGAGTATTTTAGTGAACCTCGTTTCACTGGAATGCGCTTTAAAATAGAGGTGACGGTTTTGAAGGTGTAGGACAATTTAAATATTTTAGTTTAGATTATTTTAAATATCTTTCTGTTAGTTAAATATTCAACTGGTAGCTTTCTTAAATTTTCTATATGTTCACAAAGACTTCTTATTGTTTAAAGAGGGGTTTCAACGTTTTCAGATTTTAATCTATTACACGTAAAATCGCCGGCTTCTATGAGATTTTCTTGTATGATTTTTTTCGTTTGATTTCTACAGACAATTGAGTCGGATTTACCGAGATTTATCGTCCTGTGGAAATATACCGTCAGAAAACAAAAGAAACAGAAATGAAGATAGTAGGAACCAGAAGCCAATTAACTCTTCGTGGAATCCAAGTTGTGAAATTAACCCTCGTGTATTTTAGTTTATTCCAACAATGGAACATGTTGAGAAATTACAAAGCAAATGATTTCTTAGTTGCTCAGCGGATATAATTAAAAAAGAAAAAAACAACAGTGGACAATTCAAGTCATTTTATGTTCGTGGTTATGTTCGTCCAGACATTGACAGTGCCCGAGGATGGGGTTACGAGTGGGCTGTATTGTAATTCCCCACCACAATATCCACAGAAAGACATGTACTTGGTTATCCAAACAGAATGGTTTATTTATCAACGTATGGAATTATTTTAATATATAAATAATAAAGCATAGGCTGACCGCAGGTCTGCCACACGATTCTGTTCTATCGTTCTCTACTTCGGATTTTGACGACCTGTTCGATTGCACAGTGAACTCAATTTACTCCTGATTTGTTGATGACAGCAATTTCTGTCATTCATATTCATTCACATGATTTTCAAGCATTTCGGTCTTCTGCTTGGCTCTCCAGTTCGTGATACCAAGTTGTTGTCGTCCAACGCCTTTCTGGCTGGAGCGTTTGTGTTCATTCGACCGATATGTCCCAGCCAGAGCAGTTGCTGTATTTTGATGCGCTTAACTACGTTCATGTCGAGATATAGATCATACAGTTCATGGTTTTGTCGACGATACTCATCGTTAACACAGATCGGGCCATAGATTTTTCGAAGGATTTTTCTCTCAATAACACCCAGCACAGCTTCATCTGCCTTCGGCTCCATAAATAGGCACAGGTAGAATAAGCGTGTTGTACAGTGTTATTTTAGTTCGACGAGAGAGGACTCTGTTCCTGAATTGTTTGTTGAGCCCGAAATAACAGATATTTGCCAGCAAGATCCTTCGCTTTATTTCGATGCTGACATTATTATTTCTATTAATGGCGGAGCCGAGGTATATTAATTCTTCCACTACCTCGACGTTGCAATTGCCGGCCTTCACAATATCGCCTTTTTTTGTCGCGACGTTGCCTAGCAGTGAAAAGAATAATTTTATTTTGTCCTCGTTCACCATTAGACCCATCTTTGCCGATTCCTTCTCGATTCTGGAAAAAACACCATCTATCTTACCAACCATGTCAATGTCAACCACATACGGGAGTAGGATGTGGGCTTTGGTGTTCACTGTGTCAGTTTTGTTAACTTCTGTTTTTTCCAATATTTTCTCCATTAGTATGTTGAAAAAGTTGCACGAGTCTTGGCTTTGATGTTTTACTCGTTGGTAGAATTTTCTGGCATCATTTCTATTTCTTTGTTCTTTGTTACCGCTTTCGGAGGCCTTCGTCATAGAGTTGTGTATGTGTTGCCATTGTTCGCTGATATCATCGGGTGGAGGAGGAGATGTGATAGCTTCGTGGAGTAGGCTTGTGCTTTCGGTTGCGATTGCAGATTTTCGACATCTAGCATTCGTTTGGTGCTGTTACGGGTTAAGGGGATTTGATGGACTTAAACGAGTTGCTACAAGGTAGTGACCCGAATCAATGGCGGCAGTTCGGAGGGTCCGTACGTCCAGAACGCTCACTGCATGCCGTCGGTCTATCACAACATGATCGATTTTGTTTTTCGTCTTTCCATCAGGTGACAGCTATGTTGCGTTATGGGTTTCGCGATGCCTAAACCTGGTGCTGCTAATAACCATATTCGTTGCGGCGGCGAAATCGATCAGCCTCATTCCGTTATCGGAGGTGTCATCGTGGATGCTGAAATAACCCACGGTAGGACCAAAGATGATTTCCCTCCATTCAAATCCTTAAAAACAATTTTAATGTCATGGCCGGTACAGCGGTGGAATGCTAGCTCTAGGCGCTCGTAAAATTTTTGTTATTTTCGATATTTTGTGGATTTTTCAACAAAACTCTGAATCCGTCAAATGTACTAAAGACAATGATTTAAAATAATTTAGTCATAGGTTTTTTTTTTTAAACTATTTCAAAGAAATCGGTCAATTCGTCCTCAAAATATGAAAATTAAAAATTATTATTATTTTTTTTTAAAAAAAAATGCATTTTTAAATTGTTTTTTTCTTCAAAAATCCTTTCCTTTTGACGTGGTTGGGCGGTGTACAGTACATCAGAATTGTGTAGTGGTTTTTCGTTAATTTTTTATGTTTAAATAAAAATTATTTTTTTTTTAAATTTTAGTTCTAAAAAAAATTTGTATTCCTTTTTGTAAAATTTTGTATTAATTGTAAGATATGTGCTTTTTAATAGACAACTTGAAATGTACACTATTTGTACACTATCAAAAGCAATAAAGGCAATGATTTAAAATAATTTCGTCATAAGTTTTTTTTTAAAAAATTATTTCAAAGAATTGTGTCAATTCGTCCTCAAAATATGAAAATTAATAATAATTTATTTTATTTTTTTTTTTTAAAAAATTCATTCTAGCTTTTTGCACAAATTTTTAAAATTGTTTTTTTTTTTACAAAAATCCTTTCCTTTTGACGTGGTTGGGCGGTATACAGTACATGAGAATTGTGTAGAATTCGTTAATTTTTTATGTTTTTTTTTTAAAATTTTAGTTCTAAAAAAAAATTGTATTCCATTTTGTAAAATTTTTGTATTAATTGTAAGATACGTGCTTTTTAATAGACAACTTGAAATGTACACTATCAAAAGCAATAAAGGCAATGATTTAAAATAATTTAGTCATAAGTTTTTTTTTAAAAAATTATTTCAAAGAGTTGGGTCAATTCGTCTTCAAGATATAAAAACTGATTTTCTTTTTTAAAAAATTCTTTCCTCCTGTTTTGTAAAACATTTTTAAAATATTGTTTTTAAAAAATCCTTTCCTGCTTTTTGGGATCACAGAGGGGGGCAGAGTACATCAGAATTGTGTAGTGGTTTTTCGTTAATTTTTTAAGTTTGTTGGGTGTCATATCATTGTGATCGATTGTATTGCCAAATCAAGAGCTGAAAATTTGAAGTTTAAACTCAGTTTTATATGCCACTGAATTTTTCATAGTCTATGATCTACTATGATCTCATTTATTGGGTCTTAGAGAAGTTTCCCCAGAATATAGACATACATATTGTCACCAGAAATCCAAACTGACTTAACAAGCTTGTAAAAAATCTTAATTTTTAGGATTTTTTTTAGGAATTTGTCTACAAAATTTTAAACTTTGGATACTAAAGTATAGAATTTTGCATAAACTTAAATTATTTACATTTTGTGGTTTAGAAAAATTGCATAATTTCCCCTTATGCAGTTCTCATTAATTCGTATTCAGAGAATTGTATTTTTTTTTTGTATGGGTTTTGTTTCAATTCATTTATTATCGAAATTCCCATAATTCAAGAATTGCCAAAGAGCAGTTTTATATGTATGTGTGTTTGCATGTTTTTTTCTTTATTTCCTTCACTCTTTGTGAAATGCGTTTCTTCATAATGCAATCCAATTTGCAATCATTCGCATGAGTGGGTCGCCTGTAATCTTATCCAGTTTCCTTTTTCTTTTTCCGTTTTCCTGTTATTGTTTTGTTTCTCGCATTGAAGTTTTTTTTTTTATTATTTTTTTTTTGTGAACGTCATAGAAATCTTTTCTAGTGTTTTTCGATTCGACATTTTTGTTTCGTTTGACAATTCAATTATTTCCTTTACTTGTATGCAATGCATTTTGAAACAAGTTTTTTATTTTTGTTCTCAGTCCGGGGTGCTAAATGAAGTACATATGGATGTATCAATCATGCAGGAATGGTCAATCATGAGCAAACCCCCCGTTCACGTCTTTTGGGGTGGGAAGACGTTGCAATCAAATGCGAATGGATATAAATTGAGTTGATTGTGTTGTGCTCGTTGTCCAGTATCGTATGTTAATATAAGTAAATTGCTTTGTAGTCCACTAAGATTGTGATATGCCAATAGAAGGATGTTGTTCGTCATAAATGGAGGGTTTCCTTCCATTGTCAATTTCATATCGTCCAAAGTGGGTTGGGGGGGTGTACTGTCTTTGCTATATCGTTGGCAACACTTGTGTTATTTGTTCTGAGTGATATTTGAAAATCCGTCCTTTCAGAATACATGAGTAAGACCAGCACTCTTTAAGAGACTTAATAATGTGCACTTACCATAGGGCGTTTTTTTAAGCTGCCTGAGAAGTATCGATAACCAGACGTTCCAAGACGTTTGCTGAACATTTCCACGACGGCATTTAAACAGTATTTGCTTAAAAAAAACATTATTTCAAAATTGTTTCAAATATTGCCATGCCACTTACTGACATCTAGAGTGTGTAGCCGAACTAATGTGTCAAACAACAACTTGGAACGTCTGCCTTCTGGATAGTCTTTGCCGATAACTATGATTTAACAGCTAATAATGTCAAACTATGTTCACATTTCTGTTCAGTAGTTTCATGCCAGAGTAACGATTCCAAATTTTGGAAATTTACTTTTGAAACAAATAAGTCTGTTCGCGAAGTTCATAGAGCACTTTGTGCATTGGCGGTCCACAAAAGCGGCCTAGTGAAAAAAATAAGTCTGTTCGCGAAGTTCATAGAGCACTTTACCATTTACGGTCCACAAAAGCGGCCTAGTGAGCAGGCAAACACGCTACGTTAATAAGATAATAAAATTGCCTTATTTGTTGGGAAGACAGTTCTCAAGCCGTCCATTAAAATTAAAAAAAATCCATCCATTAAAATAGAATCTTTGTTGCGGTCTACACGCTGGCGTCGTCGGCAATATGAAATAACACCCAAATGAAATAATCACCTATGAAATAAAGCCCCAAAAAGAAAAATAATCAAATAACACCCAAGTTTAGTGAAAAAGTTCCCACTTAATCCCAAAAATTAAACAATCCCCACAATCAAATAAAATATCTAGGGTGTTTATTTTATTACCCCCCCCCCCCCCCCCCCCCCTTAAAACGCCCAAATAATTTTTTTTTTTGACTAACACTGAGTTGACGCCACCTATGAATGCAATGCACTGTGTTAGAGATAGGTGAGAAGAGTATTGGAGGGAGAAAAGAGGGAGTAGTGTTTGTTGATGTTTGCCTTGAATTTGATAATGTCATAGCAGACAGCAAAAAGACTTGTTGCAAGATTATTCCACATGCGAACAGTTCGGCTGAAGAACGAATTTTCTCTATAGCGCGTCATCCGGTCAATCGGCCATTTGACAATGAACGGATGAGAGACCCTGGACAGCCGCGTATACCGGCTAAATGTTCTAAATAAAACAGTTTCGAATTTATTTTTTATACATTTTTCAAAAGGAAAAAAATATTTTTCAAGACAAAAAAATAATTGTTTTCCAAAAAAAAAAATATTTATTTTTAATTTTTTTGCTTCTACACTTTAATACACTTTTTTAGTTCACATAATTTAATTTCGGACGTCTTCTCCGTTATCTTAATATAAAATTACATTCAGAACATTAAAAATATTTTTTTCCAAAAAAAAAATCCAGAAAAAAATATTTTATTGAATTTTTTGCTACTAATCTTAAACTATTTTCTCGATATTAAAATTTCATTCACATTTTTTTTTTTTTTGAATTTTTTGCTACAATTTGTTAATTATTATCTTAACCTAAAATTAAATTCACAAACATTACTTGCTCAAAAAAAAAAATTTTTTTTTCCCCAAAAAAAATATTTTTTTCAAAAAAAAAAATATTTTTTGTTAATTATTATCTTAACATAAAATTAAATTCACAACATTATTTGCTCAAAAAAAATATTTTTTTCCAATAAAAGTAATTTTTTCTCCCAAAAAAAAATAATTTTTTCCAATAAAAGTAATTTTTCCCCCCAAAAAAAAATATTTTTTTCCCCCAAAAAAATAATTCGTTTCAAAAAAAATAATTTTTTCCAAAAAAAATAATTTATTCCAAAAAAAAAATATTTTTTTTACATCTTTTATTAGTGCACATAATTAATTAATTTAATTTTTACTGTAAACATTTTAATTTCTGTAAAGATTTTCTCAATATAAAAATTATATTCACAACAATATTAATTAATAATAACCTTTTAGTTAGGACGTCTTCTTCTAAATTATAGAGAAATTCTTTTTTTTTATACATTTTTTGAATTTGAATGCAATTTCTCAGAGTTGAAGCTGAAGTGCCATCAAGTTTTACAGCCTAAGCCATCTTTTCGAATGACAACGTTAACCTGCTCTCTAAGCGACAAACAACTGATTTCAAAGCCACTAAGCAGCTGTTTGTCGTTTAGAAAGCATGAGAAAGTTGCCGGACAACATCGTGGCTTAGTCTGTTAACCTGGAATGGCAGCCTTTCTCCAACTTCCTATTTCATAGACTCTTATTGTTTGGCAGTCACTGTTTTCGTATCGGCCTTGTCAAATCTTCCGATATGTTTCTTGAGGTTAGTCTATTTATTGTTTAGCGCAGTTTTTGTGGTTTTGTTTTTATTGTTTTTGTTCATGTTTTTGCTAAGGTATCCGGCTATCAGCAAGGCTCGGCTTCTAATACAGTCGGTAATTCCTGGCTGCAAACTTTATAGTCCCGAGCATGAAATCTATCGTCTGTCCGACTTAAGCTGTTGAAAACCATGCGCTAAGTCTTTGTGAAATTCTATTTAAATCTGTCAATAAAATTGACAGATTAATTTTCAAATTATTTTCGAATTCTGCTACTGTTTGCAGATTTCTTTTGTTTATTCTTTGTTTGGCCAAAAATTGAAGCATAGACTCGCAGAGCCTTTGGCTTTAGCATGATGGTGCGACACCACAGCAATTCATGTGTTTCTCGGAATATTCCATAAACATTTTGGTGTTCTGAATTGAATTTTGGACAGGTCACAACTTCATTGCTCTTTTCCAATAAATCCTTAACATTTGCCAGAAAACATATTGAATCGTGTTTATTTTTTTTGCATTTTTAAAAGGACTTGGTTATCCACAAATTTATTAGCCAATATGACACTTTACACTGTAACGGTGTGCACCCACTACACCTTTCCTGAGCTATGGGTGCTTGATTTGCCATCTGTCCTGGTGTACCCCATAAAATGTAGGATAAGTCCCGGTTTAGTGGATTCACTTTGGCTGGAGTTCCATGCAAATCCTCTTACTGACCACCGAGGACATCCACTGACTAAGATTCAAATTGATGTACCCGATGTTATAGTGGATTTTTTTCTGCTTTTACTCTCCGTTTAGGTTTTTGCTGCTGTTTGTGTGCCGTCGCTGATGTTAGAGCGCTGTGGCCGTTGGCAATTGTTTGTAAGGGCAAATAGAGACGAAGAAACAACGGTAAGAGAATTATGGTAATTTAATTAGTATCATGATCAAACCCGACAGCATGTTGTACATGCGATGAGTTTCCGTTTCCTTTTCCGTTTCCGTTTCCTGTAACACCAACTGTTATTGCACGTATTATTAAGTTACTGCTGATGCTGCTGCTTTTGAATGCTACAAATGGAGGGGAAAGGGAAAAGTCGATTTAAAGTCACAACAGTCTTAGCTAATAGTGTGCAAAATTGATGTAGAACACAGGTGAACAACGAATCTTTGATGAATTGAATTTCAAAAAAGAGCACCTCAGTGTGATTCGACGAGCATCGTATGCTGATGAATATATTTTGAAAATGAACTGGCGTGTCTAGACACCATTCTATTTCAGGGGCATCTACAAGTTAGACTTGCAGCATTGTACAATCATTTAAAGTAGGCAATGGTCTCGATGGGCTAACCCTCATTCACTCATAGAAAAACTTCAAAAGAAGTAAAAGTGCATGGAAGGAAAACACGTCATCAAACTGAAGAATTTCTACATTGATTTCATTGGCACCGTTCATTAATGCCAATCTGCAACTATTTTCAATAATTTTAAGCACTGAAAAGAACTCAAAGAAATGAAGCCGGGAAATTAGGCTCTGCGAAAATAGACTCCAAATTGAATATGTAATTAGGCCCCAATTTTGGGGTAAATGAAAACTGGAAAAATCTAAAATTTAAAAACCATGACAAAATTGCAAAGATTATCCAAGAACATTCATTATGATGAAATTATTATTCCTTTATGCATGTACCAAGTGATTGATTTTTTGATTTAAAAAAGAACAATAATCATTATTTACGGTCCCAGATAAAAAGCCATTTATATAATTGTTTTTCCTCTCAACGTTTCATTGACTTGTTTCCAACTTCTTCAGGAGTATTTATTTACAATTCAATTACTTTTCACTTCCTTAAGTCATTGATTATCAATGAAAAAAAAACTGGGCATCACAACACATTAATTAATAAATTAAATAATCGAAAATATCACAGGAATAAAACTTATACTAATATCACGGAACCGTACTGAAAAAATTGAAAAGCTTTGCGTTGTCTTTATCTTCCTTTCGCCGAAGGAAATATGTTCAATTCCAAAACTCCCAATCAGCGGTGACTGTGATATTCGCAATGGATTCTGGAAGGCCGTCTTAGAGAAGCTCTATAAGAACATCTTCTGTATCATTTTTAACGCATCGAGAGGACTTTTTGTTATGTTCTATTAGACGACATTAAAGAAAGTGTATTTGGATGGGAAATAATAACTTCAGCAATACAATTTATAAGAAGCTCTTCTGAAAGGTCCCTGACGAGAAGTTTTTCTCAAGGATCTTTTACGAGAAGCCTTTCTTAAAGTTCTTTTATTAAACACCCTTTTCGAAACTTTAGTTTCCGATAAGCTTTTCTAACGAGCCTCTTCCTAGAAGCCCTTCTAAAAGATATTTATTTTGAGTTGTTTCGATATTTAATTATTTCCTTCAATGCGTTGAATTGTCACAATCATCTTTACAAATTTAACAAATCATATTTCTGCCGATTCTTTCATTTTAATTTATGGCATAAACGCGCTCCGAATATTTCCACACACATTCAGCTACAAAGAAACCAGAAAACCACAAAACCATGATTATGTTTATTTTTCATTTTTGGTTTTATTACAAATTCAATACTTTAACACTCTTACGTAAACACTTTGTTAAATATTTATAAATCGATAGTCGTGTATATATGGAGTACAATCAAAATTGTGTACATTCGGTGAAACAGATTTTCAGTTTTTCACTTTGTGTTCAGATTTGTGAAGGTCGTTTGGGGGGCCAGCCAACTTGAACATCACAATGCGATCCTAATTGTATCAAGTTTAATAGACAGCGATGATTTTCAGCACACGACAAGGCAGCGACAAATGTGTAAGCGGCGAAACCTTTTGAAAGATTATCAGAGTTGAACTTGTTATTGTTGTTGTCCTAAAAAAGAAACCCACAAGCGCCAAAATATGAAAATGGGGATAAGGCCAGATTCGGCACCTTGAATGAGTTGAGTGCTGTATGTGTTAAGCTTATAATACCCATTTTCCACAGTAATATATTTTTAGATCATTTCTGAAAATTTTCAAAAATATTTAATTTTAACACGCGAAAGTTAAGAAATGTAAATGGTAAATATGTTAAAACTACCAAAATGAAGATATGACTTTCTTTCTTAGGAGGGCAGTATAAGCAATTGACATTTATATACCAGTTGTCTTCATACAACTGCCAGATGTCCTCGAAAAATATAAAGCTGACATCACTGTCACAAAGAAAATACAATGGAAAATACAAATGGCTGAGGTTGGCAGAAGTCGTAAAATTATTGGAAATAAATCTCACAATTTCACTGTAAAAAGCGATTTGTATCAAATGTAACTCAGACCTAGCTAGAGAGACCGTTATAAGACCCAGATCTCATTTTGAAAAATTCCCCAAAGGAAAAATTGGGGATTTTTTTTCCTTTAATGTGGGGCATTCTTCATTTTTTAGCATTTTTATTTATTCGTTTGCAGAAAAATAATTCATTTTTAGTTTTGGGGGCATTTTTCATATGAACAATTTTCATAATCGGCTTTTGGGGGGATTTTTCATTTATTTTGCGGAATTTTTCCTTTGTGGCATTCTTAAGTTTTTTGGGAACATTTTTTATTTGGGATATTTTTGAAAAATGTTAAAACATTAAGAATTACCAAAAAAAAAACTCATACAAAATTGGGAAAAATTTCATTGGGAAAAATTCCACAAAAAATTTTTTATAATTCTTAGGTAAAAATTTATTTTTCGTTTTTTTTTAAATTTTTTGGGCATTCTTCATTTATTTTGGGGGCAATTTTCAATTGGAGTATTTTTTATAAGCTCTATAAAAAATGTCACAAAAAATTAAGAATTCCATAAAAAAAATCGCATACAAAATTAGGGATTTTTATACCCTCACCCTACGGGTAGGAGGGTATATATCATTTGATACGACCCAAAAGTGTAACACCTAGAAATATTCAGATTAGACCCCAGGTGTCTTTGAACCAAATTCGATTCATGACTTTCTGAATCGTTTGAGCCATGTCCGTCTGTCCGTCTGTCCGTCTGTCCGTCCGTCCGTCTGTCCTGCTGGTACGCACGATAACTTTCGAAAGAGTTAAGCAATCACTATGAAATTTGGCAAGGCTTAATATTTTCCCAAAACTGCTTATGGGATTGCATATGGGCTATATGGCCACACCCCTTCGGGTACCTCCCATACAAATCTGCTATTTCGCCCACTTTAGTAATCGTGTAATAATATCAACTCGCGCATGTTCGATCTTGGCCAAATTCCGTATTTAGTAATGGTATAACTGGACAAAGTTTCGGACAAAAACTTGGAAGTCTGGCAACTCCCCTTCTGGTACCTCCCATACAAATGTACCATCCCGCCCATTATAAACCGTGTAGTATTATAAATATGACCAATTAGATCTTGCCCAAATTCTGTATTTAGTAAAGCTATGGCTAGACAAAGTTTCGGACAAAAACTTGGAAGTCTGGCAACTCCCCTTCTGGTACCTCCCATACAAATGTACCATCCCGCCAATTATAAACCGTGTAGTATTATAAATATGACCAACTAGATCTTGCCCAAATTCTGTATTTAGTAAAGCTATGGCTAGACAAAGTTTCGGACAAAAACTTGGAAGTCTGGCAACTCCCCTTCTGGTACCTCCCATACAAATGTACCATATTGCCTACATTAGAAATCGTGTATTAATATCAATATGCCAACGCGATCCTGCCCAAATTTTGTATTTAGTAAAGTTATATCTAGACAAAGTTTTGGACAAAAACTTGGAAGTCTGGCAACTCCCCTTCTGGTACCTCACATAGAAATGTACCATCCCGCCTACCTTAGAAATCGTCTAATAATATCAATATGCCCAACGCGATCTTTCCCAAATTCTGTATTTAGTAAATATATGGCTGGAAAAAAATGTGGACAAAAACTTGGAAGTCTGGTAACTCCCCTTCTGGCACCTCCCATACAAATGCACCATCCCGCCCACCTTAGAAATCGTCTAATAATATCAATATGCCCAACGCGATCTTGCCCAAATTCTGTATTTAGTAAATATATGGCTGAAAAAAAATGTGGACAAAAACTTGGAAGTCTGGTAACTCCCCTTCTGGCACCTCCCATACAAATGCACCATCCCGCCCACCTTAGAAATCGTCTAATAATATCAATATGCCCAACGCGATCTTGCCCAAATTCTGTATTTAGTAAATATATGGCTGAAAAAAAATGTGGACAAAAACTTGGAAGTCTGGCAACTCCCCTTCTGGTACCTCACATAGAAATGTACCATCCCGCCTACCTTAGAAATCGTCTAATAATATCAATATGCCCAACGCGATCTTTCCCAAATTCTGTATTTAGTAAATATATGGCTGGAAAAAAATGTGGAAAAAAACTTGGAAGTCTGGTAACTCCCCTTCTGGCACCTCCCATACAAATGCACCATCCCGCCCACCTTAGAAATCGTCTAATAATATCAATATGCCCAACGCGATCTTGCCCAAAGTCTGTATTTAGTAAATCTATAGCTAGACAAAGTTTTGGACAAAAACTTGGAAGTCTGGCAACTCCCCTTCTGGTACCTCCCATACAAATGTACCATCCCGCCCCTGATAAACCGTCTAATACTATCAGTATGACCAACGCGATCCTGCCCAAATTTTGTATTTAGTAAAGCTATATCTAGACAAAGTTTTGGACAAAAACGTGGAAGTCTGGCAACTCCCCTTCTGGTACCTCCCATACAAATGTACCATCCCGCCTACCTTAGAAATCGTGTAGTAACACCAATATGACCAACGCGATCTTGTCCAAATTCTGTATTTAGTAAATCTATTGCTAGACAAAGTTTTGGACAAAAACTTGGAAGTCTGGCAACTCCCCTTCTGGTACCTCCCATACAAATGTACCATCCCGCCCCAGATAAACCGTCTAATACTATCAGTATGACCAAAGCTATCTTGCCCAAATTTTGTATTTACTAAATTTATAGCTAGACAAAATTTTTGACAAAACTTGGAAGTCTGGCAACTCCCCTTCTGGTACCTCCCATACAAATGTACCATCCCGCCTACCTTAGAAATCGTGTAGTAACACCACTATGACCAACGCGATCTTGCCCAAATTCTGTATTTAGTAAATCTATAGCTAGACAAAGTTTTGGACAAAAACTTTGAAGTCTGGCAACTCCCCTTCTGGTACCTCCCATACAAATGTACCATCCCGCCCTTGATAAACCGTCTAATACTATCAGTATAACCAACGCTATCTTGCCCATATGTTGTATTTAGTACAGTTATAGCTAGGCAAAGTTTTGGACAAAAACTTGGAAGTCTGGCAACTCCCCTTCTGGTACCTCCCATACAAATGTACCATCCAATATTTTTCTATAGCATTCGGTATTTTAGGTTGCTATTATGACTTTTCATCAGATGTTACATCAAATGATGGTAGCTACGGTCACTTTTGACTTTCCGATACTTATGAGTATGAGACTTGTATGTTTTTACTGAGGGTGAGGGTATATATAAGTCGGTTTACCCGACTGCAACTTTTCCACTGGTTTTTATAATTTTTAGGTAAGAATTAATATTTTGTTTATAAGACCCAGATCGCATTTTGAAAAATTCCCCAATTGTGTTGAGAAAAATTGAACAATGAAAAATTCCTCAAGTTTTTTTTGGTAGGGTTTTTTCATTTATTGTGGGGCATTCTACAATTTTTTTTATCATTTTTCATTTTGTGTATTTTCCAAAAATCCGTAGAAATTCATTTATTCGTTTGCAGAAAAATCCTAAAAATTTAAATATTTTGATTTCCGCCAATACATGTACAATGTGTATTTTTAATGTATACTCATTTGTATACATGTACGTATCCTTGTATTTATATATGTTGACGGATGTAACCTGAATCTTATCCAGATAAATATGCAAAGCAACCAACTAAACAAACCGTGCCAAAGGAAATACACCAAACTCCCCCGCACAGACATTCCGCTCGCCCAACATTTAGTTGGAAAAACATCACAAGAATATCTTTTAGCTAAAAAAGAAAACACTTCTTTGAAAATTCTACGGATTGCGGCTATGAGGTTGATGATGACGAATCCTTTCGAATACATTTGGTTAGTACTTGTATTTTTTGTATTTGGGGAATAAAGCGACTGTAGAAATATACATACACACATACATAATGAATGTGGAATATATCAAAGGCAAGCCACAATAACAGATGAAAAACGTCATAATCAACCTCAACAACATCATCGTAATTTGATTTAATGTCTTGTGTACAACAAACAAGGCGGATACTATTTGAAATTCTAATTTGTAATGTTGAATAATTTTATTTATTTATTATTGTTATTTCTTATTGAATAAATTGCGACCCACCCCCTTTATTGTACCGTGTCTTTGCCTTGTCGTGGCCTGTTCCGAGCGAATAGAAAGATTAGAACCGTAACAGCCCACATCAGAATGAAGGCATTCATGTAGGGTGATGTATACATTTGCCGGGAGAAAAGTGGCAGCTGTTTTTATACCCATACGGTGAAGATTGATTTTATTAACCGTCGGGATACAAAGGTGGCAACTCTAGACTCCTCATCGTACCATTGGTTTCTTTGGGGCCGCCAATTTCTTCTTCAGGGGCTTTTGTGATGGAGTCTTAGATGTGTTTCCACTGAGCGGAGATTTTATTGGTAGGGGGAGTCTTGGCGAGGACCCATTGTCTTAGCTTCGTTGGAGTAGGAATTGGATGTCTGGCTGTAAATGGAGATTCTCCACGTAAGCTTTCTCTTGTTGTTGCTACGTACGAATTTCTCGGCACTTAATCGAATGTGCACCATTGTAGAGATCCGAATCGATGTTTGCAGATCGAAAAGTTTGTACATGCAGCAAGCTGGATGCATGCCTTTCGTCTATCACAACATGATCAATTTGGTGACAGCCAAGTAGCTTTATGGATATTGCTAATAACCATCTTGCTTGCGGCGGCGAAATCGATCAGCCTCTTCATGGTGGCTGGCGTGAGCAGTAGGGTAATGTAAAAAAAAGTATCTTTACCACAAGTTGTTAACAATTTCCATTTGTTTAGGGCCAGCGTTCAGTTACTGGGGTGAAATCATGGCAGCTGCACTACATATTTTAGTTTCCCATTTTATTCCCACTGAAGCCACAGCCACCCTCTTTTCAACCAACATTATTCCTCCGATTCAATTGGTTATTCTTAAAAACGATAACGGAGAAAAACCCGGGTCATCCGGTTTTCCCCGTTTCCATTTGGTGAACACTAGCAAACATTTGAACACATGTTTAGTTTCATATTCTGTGTTTGTGACACACTCATGAGCGTTAATAAATATTTGTAGACATTTGTTTTTATTGTTGGCAATTCAAAATATTAAAGCAATAATTTTTGATTATTGCGTAAATATTTCGACATGAAACTAAGCGTGGAATAACCAAGGAAAAACATGCCACCGAATACATTCGGCCAGGAGTGCGGCATGAGAAGGAAATCGTTTCTGTGTTTATTTGTGAACTCATATGGAACAGACCCACATCATCATCGTCATCATCATCGGCATCGGCATGAGCAACATCATGAAACGATGGAAAACATCAAATCAAGAAGGATTTGTAAGATATCCTTGTGCACAACAAATATACACCAGTCAAATGTGTACATGTGTGTGTCGTGTACTTTACATGCTTACAATTGTACACATACTCAAAACATATCGGAAGTTGTAAATAGACCTTCCTTCCATGCAAATGGTGCAGAAAATTTCCCAAAAATTGTCAAAGCATCCGTGTGATCCATATATGTTCGCATTCTATGTATACAATGATAAATATGCCTGTATGCCTGTACTTGTGTTTAGTTTCGGTTGTTGTATATTTTAAATTACATGTTTCGGATGTATACACAGGAACCCAAATCTACCTCCCTCAAACAGAATGTGTTCTCAAAACTATAGTCGTTCAATTCCGATATAAGTGTTTATGGTTTTTTAATATCATTTGAGGGATGAGATAACTCAGTGTTCATTCAGACAAAACTAATCGCTAGTTTTCATTTAAGTATTTTTTTTCGTTAAATTTCACATACATCGGATTAAATTAAAAAACGACGATAGTTTCAAATAGCACATTTAAATGGAGCAATTTTAATTTCAATAAAATGACAGCTGTCAATAAATGGTAGCTGTTAATAAAATGACAGCTGTCAATAAAACGACATCTGTCAATAAAATGACAGCTGTCAATAAAATGACATTTGTAAAAAAATTACATCTGTCAAAAAATGACAGCTGTCAATAAAATGACATCTGTCAAAAAATGACAGCTGTCAATAAAATGACATCTGTCAAAAAAATACAGCTATCAATAAAATTACTCCTGTCAATAAAGTGGCATCTGTCAATAAAATTACACCTGTCAATAAAGTGACATCTGTCAATAAAATTACACCTGTCAATAAAATGACATCTGTCAATAAACTGACATTACAGTGACAGCTGTCAATAAAATGGCATCTGTCATTAAAATGGCATCTGTCAATAAAATAACATCTGTCAAAAATTGACAGCTGTCAATAAAATGACATCTGTCAAAAAATGACAGCTGTCAATAAAAAGGCATCTGCCAAAAAATTCCATTACAGTGACAGCTGTCAATAAAATGACATTACAGAGATAGCTGTCAATAAAATGACATCTGTCAAAAAATGACAGCTATCACTGAAATTACATCTGTCAAAAAATGACAGCTATCACTGAAATTACATCTGCCAATAAAATTACATCTTTCAAAAATTGACAGCTGTCAATAAAATGACATCTGTCAAAAAATGACAGCTGTCAATACACCTAGTCTGGATAACACTTTTATTGGCTTACTACACTAAACCTAATTAAATTTTAATTGTTTTTGTTTTGTTCGTATGTTTTTTTCTTAATAGTTTAGATTAACTTATCAATAACCTAAACTGGCATTATCCAAATCTATTCCGGATGAGCCGATAATATCGCCACAAAATAATATTAGCCAATAAAACATGCTGTCGAGTATTCCATTCTTGTTTGTTCAATGATAAATTCATCAGTAAATTTAAAGCAAATTTAGTCTACTTCTAGGAAGAAGAGGTCACAATACAAAAAAAAACAGGAGCTTCCACAGCCAAGGTAAGAGACAACAACTAAAAAAAGAAACCAAACAAAAAATTAAGAAAAGAACAACGTGACAGGGAAATACGGAAAATAATGCAAACCACACACACACGCATACATATCCGAGTAAATGAAGCCAATGATATCATTTACGTTTACAGTAGATCAGAATGACAACCGACATTAATTAAATTAATTGAATTGTTTAAATTTGATCAATTAAAACAATCATTTCGTGGTTTCTGCGTACGCGCGCTCTGCCTTACATTACGAATATAAGTCTTGCCTTGGGATCCTTTGTTCCAACCAACAACACCGGCGCAATTTCTGTCCTGTGTACTAGGATGGTGGGAGTTTGAAAATGCGAGATTTGTTTTCCAAAAAGTGATTACGACAAGTAGGAAACGGCAACCATGGAATTGGAGCTGTTAATGAAGTGACAGCTGTCAATAAATGGACAGTCAATAATACAAATACTGTTACCAGGCCGTGCTGTTCGTCATTATATTTTCGACGATATTCCTGCATTTTTATATTTTTAATTCATTTTCCAATTTTTTTCAAGAAAATGTTTTATTACCAGTTTCTTTCGGTCCTTATAATGAAATATAATCTGTTTGAATTTATTCAAATGTATTCCAGGTGTCAGAATCGTTCCGCCCTACTATACACATATACTCTTAGTTTCACTGAGTCATTAAAGAAACAAATGTCTGTGTGCCATAGCAAGGAATGATTGTATGTGTGAGGGCTCCTTCTTGCCGAATGATGATATGTAGTAAAGTGGTTTTCATTTGTGTTTGTGTGTATACTCCAACATATGTGTGTACTTGCGCTAAGTTCGAGTATTCCCCAAAGATTATTCACACAATTGCATATACACATATAAACACACGCATACCTACAGATACATGGATAATCACATAAAATATATATGCGTTGTGTGTGTGTTCATTTGTAGAGGAACAACTAACCGAACTGTAGGCAATTTCGAGAGATAGAAATTGTCTTGGCGACGGTCATTGATGTTATTTCACAGACGCCATAGAAGATGTGGGATGTGAGGTTTTGTACCTCGTTGGTCTATGGTTCAACCGCATTTGATTACATCCAAAAACTTCAGTGTGCCATTAAAACTAAAGACAGAAGGTGTAAAACACTGCCTTCTGTTCATTTGATTCAAGCATTTTCATTAGTTAGCAAGTTTCTAGCTACTAAATCGCTGGAAGATATTGTTTGTTATTATAATTATTTTTTTTTTTTTTGGAAAATTAAATTTGTTTGCCAGTATTGGGTAAAAAATAGGAATATATATACAAAAAGTAGAAATAAGGAAATTTCGCCAATAATCCATGAATCAACATTGGATGACCAGAAAGTGTCCAAAAAAGTGGCTGGACCACCATGACTCCCCCGGACATATTTTTTTGGGGTTATTCAAAAAGTAAAGGCACTAACCACCCGAGATTGATGTGGCCAATAACAGCGGTCACTTGTCTGATATTCACAAAACAATCCCAAAAAAATTAAAAGTAACAAATTGAACACAAATATATCCAATATACCGAATTTTGGCGCACTCTGTAGTTCTAAGTCTGCAGAAGAGTTGGTGAAATAAAGGCTAACGTGTTGGGGACAGCTTTCAACAGTCTCTCGTGTATGGGCGGTACAGGAGAATATTATTAACTAGTAAGTTGTAATGCGCCTATGGCGCCCGTTAATTTGCTTGAGAAAGTATTTGTTACTTAATTTTAAAAATTTTGTAAAAAATATTTTGAGAAAACTATTTTGTAAAAAAAAATTTCGAAAAAAAATAAATTTGGGAAAAAAATATTTGTGGAAAAAAAATTTTTGTTGAAAAAAAAATATTTGTGGAAAAAAAAATTTTGTTGTAAAAAAAATTTTTGTGGAAAAAAAAATTTTTGTTGAAAAAAAAAAATTTGTGGAAAAAAAAATTTCGTTGAAAAAAAATTTATGTTGAAAAAAAAATGTTTGTTGAAAAAAAAAATTTTTGTTGAAAAAAAAAAAATTGTGGAAAAAAAATTTTGTGGAAAAAAAAATTTTGCTGAAAAAAAAAATTTTATGAAAAAAAAAAAAAAATTTTGTTGAAAAAAAAAATTTTGTTGAAAAAAAAAATTTTGTAAAAAAAAAAAATTGAAATAAGGAATAAGGAAATTTCGCCAATAATCCATGAATCAACATTGGATGACCAGAAAGTGTCCAAAAAAGTGGCTGGACCACCATGACTCCCCCGGACATATTTTTTTGGGGTTATTCAAAAAGTAAAGGCACTAACCACCCGAGATTGATGTGGCCAATAACAGCGGTCACTTGTCTGATATTCACAAAACAATCCCAAAAAAATTAAAAGTAACAAATTGAACACAAATATATCCAAGATACCGAATTTTGGCGCACTCTGTAGTTCTAAGTCTGCAGAAGAGTTGGTGAAATAAAGGCTAACGTGTTGGGGACAGCTTTGAACTGTCTCTCGTGTATGGGCGGTACAGGAGAATATTATTAATTGGAAGCAAAGGGTTCATTAATATTTGATTGTTAAATGCATTTGTAAGCAAATTTCTCGTAGAATCAGTTTCCAGCCGACGAATGACTACACTTAGAGAAAGAACTTTATGTGAGTGGTTCACAGAAATTAAAATCCGGTAATGTTTGCTGGAGGCATCATTTGATCATAGAGTTTTAAAAAGTGTTGAGTGTTATACAGCGACTGTTATTCATGCTCCGAGTTTCGAGGGTCTAATCTAGTTCCCTATGAATTATATTATGTGGTCGACATGTCCCTTCAACAAGACGGAATGACAGCCCCGACGGTTCGTGAAAGAAATCTGATAATGCATGAGACATTACCAGGTGTGACACTGTCTTGTTTCGCTTAGCAGAACTAACCTCCTAAATGTATTTAAGAATAATAAGTAGTAATATTTATTTACTTATTTTCAGTTAGCATACAAAGTATATTTATGCGTCACATTAGCTTTCATTACATATGGCGAGGGCGCTGCCACGCCCCTTACTGGCCGAAAAAAACATATTTCGGCATTGAATTCCATTTGAGTACCATATTGCCAACAAAACCATGCGAAGGGCCTATTTTCGTTTCCGCGCCTAAACTAACCTTCTAACAGTGCAAAGCCCCTCTTCTCCATTAAAGGTGGAGCTTAAATCCCCATCTACGAAACTGTGCAACATTTACGTCCAACGGATATGCACGATTTTGGAAAGAAATTACAAATATGATGTTCATTCATTAACAACAATTCAAATCTGACATCATTTTTGGCACACCCTTTATTAACACATACATAAGCACATAGTCACCATACGAGTATTCATCTACCTATATAATTATTAAGAATGATATGACTTTTACGATTGTTTCCACTGCTCGTAAAACTTGTTCACTGTTTCTTTCTTTCCCAGAATTGCTGGAGGGCTCCGAAAAACGCCAACAGTTATGCTTCATCATTTCAACTATCATCCAGTTGTAGCATGCATGATTCTGTGTTTCTCACCTGTTATGAAGCTGTCCAAATCGCATTTGTCTTCGGCACTCATTAATTTAGTGGCAGAATTTGCCACGTGGCATTGAATGAGTTTCGCAGAATTATGTTGGCTAAACGTTGTGCCTTGCCTGGCGTAGTGGTGGCGACGTAACGTGTTGTCATGAGGCAAAAAGTCAATCGTCTAAGACTTTAGTCCTCAGATGAAAATTTGACAAACTTTTTTCTTCGGAGCCAAAGACATTGGGAAAAGTTGCATGCGTCGTTTATGGCTTCCGTTAATATATTTGTCGAAGGCATAATTAATGTAAATACTACTTCGAAGGCTATTTACTTGTTTAAATGGTTAATGACCGGCCTCAGTCTCGAGGAATTAATAGTCAGTGCCATGTGTTTGTAACACGTCAGAATATGCCAACCAGTCAATCCGTCAGGTGTGTATGTAGTAGGATTGCAATAAATTGCCATTTAAACTTGGAACATTGCACTCTAAGCACTGCATCTCAGTTGATCACACTATATGTGACTTTTTCAATTTTAGGTCCATCGAAGTTGTTTTGTTATTATTTGCTTAGAATGCATGCTAAGGATAATGTCATGTTATTACCAGGTAATGCTAATGGTAATGAGAGAATTTTAGTATTTTTAGTGTTTTCCTCCCAGAAACTGGCAAACTTCACACCACCCTATTTAAATCTAAACTAAGAGTTTTGGGGGACTTTTATTTTGCCCACACCACTCACAAGGAACATGTCGATCCCTTACCGCAAAGAAGACATAGGCTTCCGTTTTTTTTGTTGAAATTCGTTTTTTTTTATGAAGTTCGTTAGAAAATTGTCCAACGCTCTTAATATTATTTTTTTATTTTTTTATTTTATTTAATTACAATACAAAGTAAATTTATATAAATTTGGGTCCAAGGATAAACCGAGTGACAAAGACTATTTGGCTTGATTTTTTTGCAGCGACAGACCAAAGCCTCTGGTGGGAATCGAACCCACAACCCCCACGCTGATAGGCAAGCACGCTACCAACTCGCCTACCGGGGCGCTTGCTCTTAATATTAAAATTGAAAATTAATATTTACAAAGATACCGTACATTCAATTGTACATATGCGCCACACGCCTTTATGCTTGACCACAAACAAAACCCCCCTCCTGTAACATTTTCTTTTTGGCGCTTATGTCTTATTCGCGGTTAGGGCTCGATATGTATGTGTGCTCCTATCATTCACCTCTTTTTTCCACAACAGATGGAATCACTTTGGAACCCACTCTCGGCTTTATTATCATTGATAGTCGTTCGCCGTAATTGCCATCGCTTTAAGAAACAACACCTCCGATACGATAAGACAGCGAAATCTGATTGCCAATACAAAGATTTATTGTGGAATAAATCTATTTTGAGAACATTTAAGCAGATTGCTTTATTATAGTACGTGCACTAACAAACACACACTGACACACACTTAACATTATAAGCATAGAAGACAAAGGAACTTAGACTACACATACACATCGATTTATCTACGCTAAAATGGTATGGAAATAGAAATCGACAGCACATTTTTTCCCCATTTGCTTGTCTTTGTTATCTTCAAGGAAGTCATATGGGATAGAAGAAGAAGAAAACACTACCACAGCTTGGAGATAGTGAATGTATGCGTTGTTCGCACACATACTTATTCTCCTCTCTTTTCTTCCAGTCTAGTCGCTGTTTGAAACGAATGTGTTTGAATGAATGATAAGCTTTGTGTATGTGCATGTATTGAAACTAACAACAAGAACAACAAAACAGCATAAATATGAGTGTGGATGTGTGTACGTGTGTGAGTATATTAGATTAGTTACTTACTGTGCGTGTAAAGTCAGTCAATCTTTACAGATACAAAGCAGACCAACGCACACAACTACAAATAATGGAAATCCATTTAATGTGAGTTACATTTGAACTCAACATATTTATTTACTCACACTGATCGACGCGTGGGTGTATTCAAGTCCGAATTGATACTGATAGACAGGACTTTAACTTAGGACTAAGAAGGCATTCGTGGGCTTTCATTGCTTCTCTTTTGACAAACCGAAAACAGAATCTTAATATATATTTACCCTCGACACTGATTCACTGACTCTGTCACGCAGTTCGTAGGAATTTAAATAGGCATTCTATAATTTTCTGTAAATAATAATAATAAAAAAATAATATTTTTTTTGTACAGAAATTGTGTTTTCCCCAAGTTTTTTTTTACCAAAATTTGTTTCTTCCAAAAATTTTTTTTTAAAATTTTTTTTTTTACAAAATTTTTTTTTTCAACGAAAAATTTTTTTTTCAAAATTTTTTTTTTTACAAAATTTTTTTTTTTCCAAATTTTTTTTTTTCGACAGTATTTTTTTTTTCCACAAAATTTTTTTTTTCAACAAAATTTTTTTTTTCCACAAAATTTTTTTTTCCATATTTCAACGGGCGCCATATGCGCATTACAACTTACTAGTAATGCAATATTTTTCAAATATTAAATTCCAATTTGATTTACCATGATTTAAGGTACCTCGGATAGGCTTTAAATGCAACATCAAGCAAAACTCCGAAATTATTTTGAATTTAAATATACTGTCTGAAGAATTTCCCTAAACATTACCCAGTTGTCTGAGAAAATCATCATCGCTGTAGCTATTCCAAGAAATTTCTGAATATTTGTGTTAGCAAAATGCCCCTCAATGCTGTTAATGAATTTTCCGAAACATTTTGTTGTAACACAATGTATATGAAAATTTGTTTTAATTTGTTTGCAAATTTTGAGACAATAGCTGCCAGAATTACAAATAGAATACGGAAATATGCTGTAAACTGAACCATCTCGAGGTAAACCAATACATACAGAGACAGACGAAAAATTAGGCTGATTTTCAGGTCTAATGAATTTCAATGTCACCACTTTCTCAAATCATCGTCAAGGCTTCAAAAACAGAAAATTTTACCTCTTTGAGACAAAAATATAGATGTATCACACTTTAAGATCCGACTGTAAGTACAGATGATATAAAGAAAAATGTAAAAGAGGAACACCTACGTTCGGCAAAAGAAAATAAAATTTCGAAACTACCTTGCAATAATACTTTACATTCGAAGGTGTTGGGCGATCCTTTTTTTAAGGTACGACCTAAACATGTATATTTATAAATTACCCTCATTTCTAACGGACATCTGTATGTTGCCCGTTCACATACTCATAAAAAGACGTTTAATTTGCATATGTCAAAAATATTAGTTACTTTTTTAATTTAACCCATTTTCTTTTCAGTGCCTTACTTTCCCTTCAGTATCTTACAACTTTTTGGTATCCCCAAATTATTTTTCATTTATATTCACCAGTTTTGGACCCATTCTCTGTTTCCTTTTTCCATTCATTAATGTCGATTACGTTTTTTTGACACATTTTTGTTTTTCCCCCTTTGTACCTTTTTTTTATCCCGTTTTGGTACCCATTTTTCGTACCTCCCACATGTTTTTGCCAAAAATTTGTTTCGCCTTTTTTTACTTTTTACTCTTTTTTTGTCCCTTTTGTCTTGGACCCTATATTATATTGGACCGAAATATTAGTCGATGCATCCATCGGCGGATATTTTCCAGATTACTTATGCCAGTTCTTCCCAAGGCGATTGCAGAAAATATGGCCGCAATTTTTCGGACAGAATGTCCCTATTTAACGCTATTCGTAGTAGCCAGTGACTTATTGAAATAAATATTTTTATATTTATTATTTTTTCTTCTTTACATTGAAAAAAAAAAAACCATTCGATTTTTTGAAATTTTTGTTTTTTTAAACCATTTCGTTTTACTGGCGTTACTTTACGTTACAAATTGGTACGAATGGGGTTCATGTAAACTATTAACTGTTAAATCTGCTAAACTTAAAGCCTTTTCCCCGAATCTGATCAAATTGAAATCTTTGTCAACCTTAAAAAAATGATAATCCAAAAAAAAAACATTTACTCGGAATTATTGATTTTGTGTGTTTTTTTTTTTTGTGCGAAAAATACAAAGCATTAGCAAAACAACGTGTAATTCTTAAAAAATACCAAAACATTTTTCACTATGGCATTACTTAGGTCCACTTAAAGTAATACAGGGTACGGCTACACAGTGGGCTGAACTACCTTAAGATAACATGGACGACATTGATGAGGGTTAAGGGAAACGGTGCTCCACGTGTCATATCGAACAACATAATCCAACATTACACCGCATGTCGGAGTGGAGTGTTCCGTGCCCCATCCTTACGCACTCCCCCCTCTTACACACCCTTCCAACCATTAGACTCGAAACAACAAATCCTGCTCTTGATGTTGCTTCACTTACTGTAAGTCAACACGTTCGCATTTGTCGTAGTAGTAGTTTTTTTTTTTTGTTTCTTCAAGTATTTCCAAACGAGGGGTTTCACAAAGCGGAAAAAAGATTTAAAGATAAGCTGGGATGCACACACACACGGACACATTCACTCAGCCGCATATGTGGATGTACATATGTAAGTGTCTACCAGACGGGGCCGAAAAACAAAAGGCAAATTACAACAACAGACGAACAGCAACTGAAGAGAAATTCAAAATGAAAATGAAAACAAAGATACAACGATAAACGGTCTTAATTAGCAACTACGCAAAGTGGAAGTTATTTTGAAAGGACAACAAATAATGTCATAGCATAGGGGACATTGCCAACACAAGTCAGTTGCCCACGAGTGTCGGAATGAAAGTTTAGCAAGAGAATAATATTTACAGTTTTTGTATTTATTCCATGTGTTGTATTAAAAATTGAATTTCAAGTGGAGATCGCATAACTTTTTGAGAAATCTGATTGAAAATAATAAAGTAAACAATTAATTTTTAGGTTTCTGTGAAGGTCCGTCTTCTACTACTACTGACTACTCGATAGGTGAATATGTTCTCTTTAGCTGGTTTTTAGGCAATGGGGCATGAGCAGTATGGCAGATGTTCTAGCTCTATGAAAACTGCCCCAAATGCCAAATTTCCCAAAAAACAAAACAATAAATTTTCCAAAAAATTCTGAAAAGTTCCACAAATACTAATATACGAAAACTTCCTCAATTTTCAATGGTCTTGCGATTAAGGCGGCGGCGCGGGCTGATCCCGGGACGGTCGCGGGTCGATCTTGCTGCCGTCATAGTCGTCCCGTTGCAAGTTATTAACCTACATTCAATTCTAAGTATTCAACACAAACGACGACAAGTTTTTGGAAACACCCATAGGGCACAATTTTAAAAGTACCGTCCACTACGTCTTACAATCTTTGAAAAATTATGAAAAAATTCCCTTTTTTATGTTTGGGGTACGGTACGAAGCTGTAACGTGCCGCACTTTTCAGTGTGGACCCTAGAGCAAATCAAAATTGACAACGATTTTGCTCGAAAAAAAATCATCATTGGAAGCATCAACATATTTTCCTTTGCAAAAGCTGCAGGAAACTCCATTTCGGTTAATGGTGAGAGCTACAGAAGCATAACAAAATATTTCTTGTATAACGAAGAATTTAAAGACATGGACTTAAATGTAGAAGACTGAGTGCAATGGAAGGTGATAGGAGGATGACTATGACATCAAGAGGTATATATGGGTCAACTCCAGCGATAAATTAAATTCCTTGTGACTCATAATTGAATAGTTTTGTTTAATGTGTTTAAAAACCTTTTTATCTGGTGGCCCCAAAATTATTAGTATTTTAAAGGACTAGACTCAATCAAGGTGACTTTTCAGTGAAGGCAGTAGTTCAGTATGGCAATAGTTACCAAGGCGGGACTGAATTTCCTCAGAATCTAACAAAAAAAGGCGACTAAATTTCTTGTTTATGTTGCAGAAGATTTTTTTCAATTTTATGTCAGTTTGTCTAAAATTGTTTTTTTTTTGTCTGTGGCCCAGTGTGATATTTTTTCTGTCTGTCCAAAAAGGAGAATGGTAGGCAAGAGCTCCATATCTGGCCAGCTGAACTGAGTTAACCGGCACCAAATTAACAATGCCCAGTAGTCCAGAATCCAATATCATTGGCCAAAGATCAGTGACTTATGATCTAGTAAAAATTGTTGAGTTCAGTTAAAAAATATATTTTTGGTAGGTGTGAGGAATTATTTTAATTAATTAGCATTAACAATTGAACAATTGGATATATTTTAGAAATATTTAGGAATAATATTTCTTAGATTTTATATTTTTTGTTGTTTGGTTTTGTTGCACTTTCTGAGGTAATTTTTTTTCATATAATTTAAAAAAACGTAGTTTGATGTTCAATATTTTGTATCGACCTTTTTCAATTATATTGAATTTAGATTTTTTAATGGGTTCAACAATAAGGAATAAATTAAACACACGCAATAGGACGTTGGTGTTTCTTCTTCAGTACGACAACTTCTGAAGAAGAAGAATCACCGTGAGGATGTTCTTCAAAGAAGAACAAAATTTTGGAAAAATTAATTAAATAAAATATTTTTTTATTAAAAACAACTGACCTCTTAACAACTTGAACTCTTTAAAAAAATTCGAAATTCAATGAAATTTGATTTTTCTATTTTGTAGAACTCATACATTTAAAGAGCTGTTCTATTCAGGGCTGTGGAGTCGGAGTCAAATTTGACCAGAACCGGAGTCTGGGGTCGACTCCTACTCCGAGTTTTATTTACTTACATTTTCCATAAAATAAGTAAAATAGTGGACGGAAATACAATTTTCGAAATTTCGTTATTGAACAACAAAAGTCGGAGTCGAGCGAGTGAGAAAATGCCCCTAATATAAAAATAGGAAATAAGAGCCACCCACAAATTTTTTTTTAAACATCACTTTTTTTAGTATGCAAAATAGACCCAAAACAGAAATTGAAAAAGTCCCCAACATTTAAAAGAAAAATGGGAGAATATTTATTAATGAAAATTTACCACAAATTGGAATGGAAAAACTGAATTTTTTTTTATACTGGGCGTTTTTTTCCGGGATAATGCCCATCCTTAGAGATGCCGTACCTTGCGCACCGCCGGCGCTATTTCTGCTGTGGAGCAGAGTATCGAAGAAAACCCGAATGAGTTCATCCGCCATCGCTCGCATCAATTGGAGCTGTGCCCATCAAGTTTATGAACGGAACGATCTTGGTTTTGCGGGCTTACAAAAACCCACTTGTGCAAGAATTGAAGCCGAACGAACATCAAGCGCGTCGCACGTTCGGTGAATGGGCCTAAAACGAGATGACCACCGATCCCGAGACCTTTTTCTTCAGCGATGAAGTGCACTTTTGTTTGAATGGTTAATGAAAATCCAGAAGTCATTGTTGAGACGCCTTTATATCCTCAAACTGTCACTGTTTGTTGTGCTCAATTGGGCAGAAGGAATCATTGGTACATATTTATTCAAAAATGAAGACGGCGATAATGATGCAGTCAATGGGGAACGCTATAGAGACGTGATTAATAGCTTTTTCGCGACTGAATTGGAGCATGTTGATGTGGACGACCTTTGTTTCTAACAAGACGGCGCTGTATGCGTCGTGGATCTTTAGCGTTTATCGTTCGATTTAACACCGCTGGACTATTTTTTTTTTTTTTTGTGGGATTATGTGAAGTCTCTTGTCTACGCAGATACGCCCGACACGATTGACGCATTGGAAGAGAATATTTGGCGCGTTATTGCTGACATACGGCACCAAATGATGCGAAAAGTGGTCAGTAATCTTATCTTATCTTTTAAAAAAGATAAATTCCTGAATATAACATTAATTTGCATCTGTTGGGAATCGAAGCTCGCTATTAACTCCTCCACCAGGGCGCTTACGAACATTTATAGAAATACATTATGCCGGTGACATTGTTGTTGAAATTTTTTTTTATATTAAAAAAAAAAAAATTCTGTATGAGTTAATTTTCATCGGAGATGACGTGTTTGGATACACCAAAGGTCTCGACCTCAGTATCCGATTACTTTAGCTTGTGAAATTTAAAACTTCCTCTATCTCCCTCCGTGCATTGTCAGGCAGACATATTCAATGTTGTCTTCCTCTCACCCAGCCAGCCATGCGACAAAGTACTAAATAGCAGACTCGGTCTTTATCATCTTGTCTAACTGACTGACAAGCGTTAAGTGTTATAAGAGAAAGGGAGGGTAGAGAAAACAAAATGAAAAAAAAAACTTTATAAAGATACACACACTGCGATAAATGTGGGCAGAATCATGGCCCAGTTAATATGAAAGTATGTTACAAGTAATAGGGCCAACTCACACACTCAAACACATTAAAACGTTCATTACACGTGATGTCTCCTGCAGGACGATCAGAGTTGGACCGGGTTAGAACGAAATAAAGAAATATTCCTTTATTGACCAAATATTCCATGTAAATGTTAGTTAGACAGATTTCCTGTAGTTCGAGCTTCTTCCCCGTCATCCTCAGAGATGTGGCAACAATTTCCTTTATCTCATTTAAGCTATTCAATTATGTGTGAGCTGATGTTTGTCTAGGGCTGGGAGAGTGTGCGTTTACTAGTGTATGTCTATGTTCAACCGGGTATATTAATGTAATCAGGATATAAGCAAATGTAATGTTGCTATGGTGACAACAACAACAACAACGGCTACAAGTCATATCACACATATACACACACACACAGGCACACTCACATGTTTTGCACTTATTTTGGGCTTAGTTTGGCTTCTCTCCTAACAGCAGTCTGGGTTTTTAAGGTTGCTGGTCTGTAAGAGGGGAAACAAATGTCGACGTATATATTTTTATCGCATGTATTTCTTTAATGAGAGACATTTTAAATCAGCTCTCGAAGTTTCTTGTAGTACAAAATGGTCAGGTTTTGGCGATGCCCCAGGCAAAAGTGTTGATGCCGAGCAAACGATGTGTTGAGATCCTTTGGCATTAGACAAAATTACATCATAAACTATAACAATATTAAGTGTGGCATAGAATTAAGCATGCGAGGGCAGTTCCAGAGAGTCGTAAACGGATATGTGGACATGATGCGGTTCGCTGACTATATAATCGGATAAATTGTTCGGTCTTACACATGGACAAATCGTGGGAAATATGTGGCAGACAATTTCCAGTGATGAAAAGAAGCGATCAATACAAATGCGAGCTCTGGAGACAAGGTAGGCCAGTTAATTCATTTAGGAATGTTAAATGACGGAGGGATAAATGATTTTTTTTTGGGAAATCTTCACGAGACCTAAATTTTTCGTAGAGGTGCGGTAATGATTAAATTGCGATTACACTCAGGTCTTTTTATGCGGTAGATGCGCACCTCAGAAATCCGCATCAATTAAAACCGTATAAAATCAAGGGATGCGTTCCGGTATCTTCAAAACCCGAGTAAAATCACATTATTCCCCCAAAAAAGCATAAAAACTAAACCTACTTATTAACAAAAATAGGCAAATTGACAAAATTAAAATATTTCATTCGAGTTACAAGAGAACAGACATAATGCGATATATCTCCTTTTCATGTAGCAAAATTTTCTTGCAATGTATCAACCGCCTGAAGAATTTCACAGATCGATTTCTACATTTTCCAAATCTTTCGAAGCTATATCAACTTAAGAAAATCGCAACAACGAACCAACAAAATACAAACCGCATAAATTCAAATCAGCATAAAAAGAACCGCATAAAAAGAGACCTGAGAGTATATTCAGTTTTTCAGAATAATAAAATAGAATCAACAGTAATCCTAAAACAATCCGACTACTTGCAGAGATTACTTTTAATTCTTTCTGATTATTTATAGTAATCGGAAGTAATCCTGATTACTGCCACTAAAAACCAGTGAAAAAGTTGCAGTAGGGTAAACCGACCTTACGCTCACCCTCAGTAAAAACATACAAGTCTAATATTCCAAAGTATCGGAAAGTCAAAAGTGAGCGTGGCTGCTACCATTGGATGTAACATATGATGAAATGTCATAATAGCAACCTAAAATACCGAATGTTATATAATGTTATAGTTATATAAAATGTTATAGTTATATAAAAATATTGTATTACACGTTTTTACAAAAAGGCCGGAATATAGGCAGAGTTTTTACTAGAAAATTGTATGTAGTTAATTTCGGAAAGATTCGTTGAGCGAGTTTATATAATTACACGTGGGTGCAATGGTACATTTGTATGGGAGGTACCAGAAGGGGAGATGCCAGACTTCCAAGTTTTTGTCCAATACTTAGTCTAACTATACGCTTACTAAATACAAATTTTGGACAAGATGTCGTTGGACATATTGGTGTTATTACCCGATTTCTAAGTTAGGAGGGATGGTACATTTGTATGGGAGGTACCAGAAGGGGAGATGCCAGACTTCCAAGTTTTTGTCCGAAAGTTTTTCTCCATATAGCTTTACTAAATACAGAATTTGGTCAAGTTCGCGTTGGTCATATTGATAATATTACACGGGTTATAAGGGGTGTGATTGTACATTTGTATGGGAGGTACCGGAAGGGGAGTTGCCAGACTTCCACGTTTTTGTCCGAAAGTTTTTCTCCCTAGAGCTTTACTAAATACAGTATTTGGGCAAGATCGCGTCGGTAATATTGATAATATTACACGGTTTCTAAGGTAGGCGATATGGGACATTTGTATGGGAGGTACCAGAAGCGGAGTTGCCAGACTTCCAAGTCTTTGTTCGAAACTTTGTCCAGTTATACCTTTACTAAATATCAAATGTGGCCAAGATCGAAGTGGGCGTATTGATATTATTACACGATTACTAAAGTGGGCGAAATAGCAGATTTGTATGGGAGGTACCTGAAGGGGTGTGGCCATATAGCCCATATGCAATCCCATAAGCAGTTTTCAAACGATTCAGAAAGTCATAAATCGAATTTTGTTCAAAGACACCTGGGGTCTAATGAGGATATTTCTATGTGTTACACTTTTGGGAGCATAATACCTTTTCAAGAGAAGTATTGAGTGGCTTAGTCATTACCCCTCTTAGTCGTAAAGACGTAGGAAATTCGAAAATGGAAAATGTCCGCATAAAAATGTTTTTTTTAAGTTCTAGACCAGAATGCTGGGTTTGTTCAATTATTGTCGCACAGATTAATTGTTACTGCTAATAAAATTATATATTTTATAAATTTCAGTAACTTTGGACCTCATACAAAATATTGGCCTGCATTTCATACCTTCGACACAGCATTTCAAACTCACGTGAACATTTTAATCAGGCCAAAAAATATCGTCAATATATTCTTGATCAGCTTAGAATTCAAAATAGTCTAACCCCGTTCCGCACAGTGGGGGAAACATTTGTGGAAATAAAAGTGTCATTTAGAATTGGATTGCATTGATTGGATTAAAATCACACAGACCTACCGTAAGTGTCCAGAAGATGCACCCAGTTTGTCTACCCAGAGATGAGCTACAACAGCACATAAATGGAAATCTAGGTTCTCAAAAAAAATTTAACTTCCGCTAATGTTTTTCGTTTTAGTCCACTATGCCTAATATTTTACATGAATAATGTGGTGTTTTTCTTTAACCTGCATATAACTTACTTGCTTATTTCATACAATTGCCCAAAAATTTAGTTAATTTTCATATATTCTTTACTTTCCTTTAAAAAAAATCGTATTGTTACATCCATTTCATTTAAGTCCACATTTCAGATATCTGCACTCTAATTGGATAGCTTATTTTGTCTTCGTAATCAAACATTTGCCATGAAGAATGTAACCAGACATATGTTTAAAAAAAACATTCTATTTTTGGCTCTGTGTAGCATCAACTACTAACAACATACTTATAAGAGAGTCCACGTCCTCGCTGAAAGTCCTGGAAGCAGAAATGGCGAAGACCAACAGAGAAATACAGTTCACAATAGTGGCAATAAGGAGGTTGAGGATGTACAACCTTCTCAACCATAAGTAATGCTGCTGGAAAGGTCTCGCAAAGATGTTTTGGAATTGAAGACGATTATTAATATAACCAAAAATTCAATAATGAATCTCAATTTCTTTATGTCTTTGTCAAATATATAATTTTCTAAGAACTTCAATAGCCACCGACTACCTCTGACTATGCCCTCGCATCTCTTTGCCACAACATATGCAAACATTAAGAAACAAAGTGTGTATTTAATTACACTTGAAGTTTGCCTTACGATTAAACCACAATTCCTCAGTTGCCATGTCTTAATTTCATTTTAGTACACACTGCAATCGACTCCGCCATCCCCTGACGACCCTTTCCCAAATTTTAATTAGATATATGTACATGTGTTGGTGTTTGTCTCTTAAGATGTTTTTGGTGAATTACTTTGGGAAACTCATGAAAATTGTGAAAAATCACTAGAAACACATAATTTGCTATAGCAACTGGAGAAAATGTATGTACGTAGTCCTGGCATGTTCACATTTAAGTTTCGGATAACAGACAGTTGGACTGTGAGCTGGAGGGAGTTTGGAAAAGGTAAAGGGGAAATTCGTATGTTGTTGTAAAGTACTCATAAGGAGCTTCAAATCCAAGTTGATTAAACTGTAACGGTTGGCCCATGTAATGGTTTCTATTTGACTGATATATTATTTTGATTTCTTGGCAGAAAGTCACTGACGAGACTGTGCCGCTCAGTCCTGGAATATTGACTAGCCATCGATCTTTAGATTTCACGCACCAGCCTTTACCGAAACACCTCGCCGTATTTGCTGAAGGTCCAATTGGCTCGACAATTTCCGATATCTGTTCTCAGTTTGGACCTTGGAGCAGCCCGAAATAGACAATGTTTTATATTTTTTATGAACGGAATGAACAAGCCAAATTTCCCCATATGGAAAATCGGAAGCAATGCACGAGATCATCGAGAATCCAATGTATTCTCAGAGAGTTTGGTGCGGGTGAGTGCTGTTGAATCATGATAAACCACTTTTTTGTGAAACGGAATAGAAGGTGTGGACTTTGAAGATCAATAGCTTTATCAGTCAGAGTCACACAGGCCTTGGCACAGTCGATCATTTGCACACCAAGTTTCTTAATCGTGTTATCGGCCATCTGGGCGAGGTCCATTAGCCACCTCGAAGCGTCGTTAGACTTCTTGTGGGGTATCCCGATGAAACGATGTTATGCGAACAATCCATGAATTAAAAATTGTGAACATATAAAATCAAAAAAACATAATCTTCAAGGTCAAAATCTTCAAGGAAAAAAATGTAAAAAAAAACTTGTTTTTAACCTTTTTTCCCCTGCTCAAGTCCATAGGTAGCAAACCGTTCAAAATTCACGGAAACAATCAATTACAAAAATTTACCTAAGATCTCAGTAAACAACTTTCTAGAATATATGAACTTCCTAGAAAGGATTCATTTGTTTTCTAGAATAGCATTAGGCAATTTTTGGAGCATATGAGCAATATTAATTTGAAAACCTAGAACTCATACGTACAGGAGGGTATAAATCATTTGATACGGCTGAAAAGTGTAATACATAGAAGTATTCACATTATACCCCAGGTGTCTTTGAACCAAATTCGATTCATGACTTTCTAACTCCCCTTCTGGTACCTCCCATACAAATGTAGCATTCCACCCTCTTCAGAAATCGTCAAATTATATAAATTCGCTAATCGAATCTTTCCGAAATTAAATTCATAGCTGATCTGAATCTGAACATGATGGTGTTTTCATTTTTTAGATTGAACAAATTGTTTGGGAGAAATTATGTTCAGAAAATGGGGTTTTCTCAAAATTAGAGATTCGAAAGTAAGTTGAAATAAATTATAGTAAATTTTTCAGCAACAGCTGTGATTTTACTTGACAGCTGTCATTTTATTTGACTGCAGTCATTTTACTTGACAGTTGTTATTTTATTTGACAGCTGTCATTTTATTTGACAAAACAAATAGTTTGGGAGAACATGTGAACAGGTAGTGGTGGTTTCTCAAAATTGTACAATCGAAAGCCACTTGAATCTATTTTGTCAATTTTTCTGCAACGCAATAATCTAGACATTGGGACTATAATTAACCCTCTGACACCTGTAAGCTACAATAATTTTCACAGGATTTATGGTGTATATGATGGGGCACTCTGAAAATGAAATTTTTTGTCTATTATTCTATAATGGCTAATGTTATATAAAATTTAGGTGGTTATAATTACATAATTTCGAAGGAAAAATACATCCAAGAGCAAAAGATTCGGAAATTCGGAAATAATTTTTTTTTGCCAAAAAAAATAAGGGGTTAGCTCATCCAATTTTTCGATTTTTTTGAAAAAATTGATTTTGTTGAAATTTTGTTCAGTCCTAGCAGATCTGAACATGATGGTGTTTTCATTTTTTTGATTGAACAAATTGTTTGGAAGAAATAAGGTTCAGAAAATGGGATTTTCTCAAAATTAGAGATTCGAAAGTAAGTTGAAATAAATTGTAGAAAATTTTTCAGGAAAATCTAAAGATATCGAAACGAGTGTGGTATTAAATAAAAGCTCGAATTTTTGACTAATATTAATCTACTATGAGTCATTTTATTTTGACAGCTGTCATTTTATTTGACAAATCGTTAATCATTGCGCATTCTCTGAACCTAATTTCTCCCAAACTATTTGTTCAACCTAAACAATGAAAACACCATCGTGTTCAGATTCAGATCCGCCATGCCTGAGCAAAATTTCAACAAAATAAATTTTTTCAAAAAAATCAAAAATTTGGATAGTTTTTTTTTTTGGTCAAAAAAATTATTTTCGAAATCTTTTGCTCTTGGATGTATTCTACCTTCGAAATGATGTCATTATAGCCATCTAAAGTTTATATTACATTAGCCATTAGAGATTAATAGTCAAAAATGCATTTTGAGAGAGCCCCATCGAATACACAATAAATCCTGTGCAAATTATTGTAGCATACAAGTCTCAGAGGTTTAATTATAGCGTTAAAGTCTAGCTTCAAGTTTATAACACACTCGTTTCCATTTTATTTGACAGCTGTAATTTCTTTTTTTTTTGACAGCTGTCATTTCTTTTTATTTGACAGCTGTCATTTTATTTGACAAATAAAATGACATCTGTCAAAATGACATCTGTCAAGACGACATCTGTCAAAATGACATCTGTCAAAATGACATCTGTCAAAATGACATCTGTCAAAATGACATCTGTCAAAATGACCTCTGTCAAAATGACATCTATCAAACTGACATCTGTCAAAATGGCATCTGTCAAAATGACAGCTGTCAAAATTACATCTGTCAAAATGACAGCTGTCAAAATTACATCTGTCAAAATGACAGCTGTCAAAATTACATCTGTCAAAATGACATCTGGGTAATTCCACAAAAGGTCTACCGTGATGAAAAAATTAAAAGTTATTAAAATCACATTAATGTAATATATTACTATACAAAAATATTCAAATTTTAATGAAATTAAAGAATTTCAAGTGTATTTACTCAAAAATTTACGAAAAACAATTGCAAAGTGGAAAATTGTAGTTTTGGATCATTTTCAGATTTTTAAATGCACATTTTTTTTTAAAATTTCCTTCGTAAAGAGAGGCTTATGTAAAAAGAGGCTTATTATAAATAATCTTTCTAAGAGCATAAGAAATCTTAAATTGAAGAGACGAATCAAAAGGAATGAAGAATAACGGTACTTTTTGGTCTAATTTGTCTATATGATAGTCATAGAAAAAATGTCACGTTCGACATGTCACGTTCGATCCAACCTAAAAATTAAATGTAAAAAAACTATCCATGATATTTCTATGAAATAAAGAGGATACGAAAGCTTTGTAATTTTTTAACATTTTACAATTTTCATCGATAACATATTATGTTTGATTTCGCTGATTCTCATGTTTTTAAAGATGTTCACGGAAACTACTTCTGTTTTTGTCGCGTTCGACCCGCTCCCTGTTTTGTCCTTATTTTGTTATCACTATTTCGCCTGAAAAAAACTAAACCACCGGTGATAGTACTACTATGGACCTGTACGAATATGTATAAGATGAATCTAAAATATATTTTATTCTGACCTTTTTTGCACTTTGAATGTGTACAACGGTCACGTTCGACACCGTGGAATTGCCGATCTGTCAAAATGACAGCTGTCAAACTGACATCTGTAAAACTGACAGCTGTAAAAATGACATCTGTCAAAATGACATCTGTCAAAATGACATCTGTCAAAATGACATCTGTCAAAATGACATCTGTCAAAATGACATCTGTCAAAATGACATCTGTCAAAATGACATCTGTCAAAATGACATCTGTCAAAATGACATCTGTCAAAATGACATCTGTCAAAATGACATCTGTCAAAATGACATCTGTCAAAATGACATCTGTCAAAATGACATCTGTCAAAATGACAGCTGTCAAAATGACATCTGTCAAAATGACTGCTGTCAAAATGACTGCTGTCAAAGTGACATCTGTCAAAATGACATCTGTCAAAATGACATCTGTCAAAATGACATCTGTCAAAATGACATCTGTCAAAATGACATCTGTCAAAATGACATCTGTCAAAATGACATCTGTCAAAATGACATTTGTCAGAATGACATCTGTCAAACTGACATCTGTCAAAATGACATCTGTCAAAATGACAGCTGTCAAAATGACATTTGTCAGAATGACATCTGTCAAACTGACATCTGTCAAAATGACATCTGTCAAAATGACATCTGTCAAAATGACATCTGTCAAAATGACATCTGTCAAAATGACATCTGTCAAAATGACATCTGTCAAAATGACATCTGTCAAAATGACATCTGTCAAAATGACATCTGTCAAAATGACATCTGTCAAAATGACATCTGTCAAAATGACATCTGTCAAAATGACATCTGTCAAAATGACATCTGTCAAAATGACATGTGTCAAAATGACATGTGTCAAAATGACATGTGTCAAAATGACATCTGTCAAAATGACATCTGTCAAAATGACAGCTGTCAAAATGACATCTGTCAAAATGACAGCTGTCAAAATTACAGCTGTCAAAATGACATCTGTCAAAATGACATCTGTCAAAATGACATCTGTCAAAATGACATCTGTCAAAAGGACATCTGTCAAAATGACATCTGTCAAAATGACATCTGTCAAAATGACATCTGTCAAAAGGACATCTGTCAAAATGACAGCTGTCAAAATTACATCTGTCGAAATGACAGCTGTCAAAATGACATCTGTCAAAATGACATCTGTCAAAATGACATCTGTCAAAATGACATCTGTCAAAATGACATCTGTCAAAATGACATCTGTCAAAATGACATCTGTCAAAATGACATCTGTCAAAATGACATCTGTCAAAATGACATCTGTCAAAATGACATCTGTCAAAATGACATCTGTCAAAATGACATCTGTCAAAATGACATCTGTCAAAATGACATCTGTCAAAATGACATCTGTCAAAATGACAGCTGTCAAAATGACATCTGTCAATATGACAGCTGTCAAAATGACATCTGTCAAAATGACATCTGTCAAAATGACATCTGTCAAAATGGCATCAATCAAAATGACATCTGTCAAAATGACATCTGTCAAAATGACATCTGTCAAAATGACATCTGTCAAAATGACATCTGTCAAAATGACATCTGTCAAAATGACATCTGTCAAAATGACATCTGTCAAAATGACATCTGTCAAAATGACATCTCTCGAAATGACATCTGTCAAAATGACATCTGTCAAAATGACAGCTGTCAAAATGACATCTGTCAATATGACATCTGTCAAAATTACAGCTGTCAAAATGACATCTGTCAAAATTACAGCTGTCAAAATTACAGCTGTCAAAATGATATCTGTCAAAATGACAGCTGTCAAACTGACATCTGTCGAAATGACATCTGTCAAAATGACATCTGTCAAAATGACATCTGTCAAAATGACAGCTGTCAAAATTACAGCTGTCAAAATGATATCTGTCAAAATGACAGCTGTCAAACTGACATCTGTCGAAATGACATCTGTCAAAATGACATCTGTTAAAATGACAGCTGTCAAAATGACATCTGTCAAAATGTCAGCTGTCAAAATGACATCTGTCAAAATGACATCTGTCAAAATGACATCTGTCAAAATGACATCTGTCAAAATGACATCTGTCAAAATGACATCTGTCAAAATGACATCTGTCAAAATGACATCTGTCAAAATGACATCTGTCAAAATGACAGCTGTCAAAATGACATCTGTCAATATGACAGCTGTCAAAATGACATCTGTCAAAATGACATCTGTCAAAATGACATCTGTCAAAATGACATCTGTCAAAATGACATCTGTCAAAATGACATCTGTCAAAATGACATCTGTCAAAATGACATCTGTCAAAATGACATCTGTCAAAATGACATCTGTCAAAATGACATCTGTCAAAATGACATCTGTCAAAATGACATCTGTCAAAATGACATCTGTCAAAATGACATCTGTCAAAATGACATCTGTCAAAATGACATCTGTCAAAATGACAGCTGTCAAAATGACATCTGTCAATATGACATCTGTCAAAATTACAGCTGTCAAAATGACATCTGTCAAAATGACAGCTGTCAAAATTACAGCTGTCAAAATTACAGCTGTCAAAATGATATCTGTCAAAATGACAGCTGTCAAACTGACATCTGTCGAAATGACATCTGTCAAAATGACATCTGTCAAAATGACAGCTGTCAAAATTACAGCTGTCAAAATGATATCTGTCAAAATGACAGCTGTCAAACTGACATCTGTCGAAAAGACATCTGCCAAAATGACATCTGTCAAAATGACATCTGTCAAAATGACGGTGTTAAATCAAAAAATCTCGGTGCCCAATTGTGATCACCTCTTCGAGAGATAACACGGTCCTGAAACTATTCCTGTAACAGAGCAATGGTTTAGTTGCTTGTGTGGAGCGTAGCGCCGTCTTGTTGAAATTAAACGTTGTCCAGATCAATATCATCCAACTCCGACCATAAAAAATCGTTAATCATTGCGCATTCTCTGAACCTAATTTCTCCCAAACTATTTGTTCAACCCAAAAAATGAAAACACCATCGTGTTCAGATTCAGATCCGCTATGCCTGAGCAAAATTTCAACAAAATCAATTTTTTCAAAAAAATCGAAAATTTGGATGGGCTAACCCCTTAGTTTTTTTTTTGGTCAAAAAAATTATTTTCGAATTTCGAAATCTTTTGCTCTTGGATGTATTCTACATTCGAAATTATGTCATTATAGCCATCTCAAGTTTATATTACATTAGCCATTAGAGATTAATAGTCAAAAATGCATTTTGAGAGTGCCCCATCGAATACCCAATAAATCCTGTGCAAATTATTGTAGCATGCAAGTCTCAGAGGTTTACTTATAGCGTTAAAGTCTAGCTTCAAGTTTATACCACACTCGTTTCCATTTTATTTGACAGCTGTAATTTTTTTTATTTTTTTTGGAAGCTGTCATTTTATTTTACAGCTGTCATTTTATTTGACAGCAGTCGTTTTATTTGACAGCTGTCATTTTATTTGACAGCTGTCATTTTATTTGACATCTGTCATTTTATTTGACAGCTGTCATTTTATTTGACAGCTGTCATTTTATTTGACAACTGTCATTTTATTTGACAGCTGTCATTTTATTTGACAACTGTCATTTTATTTGACAGCTGTCATTTTATTTGACAAATAAAATGACATCTGTCAAAATGACATCTGTCAAAATGACATCTGTCAAAATGACATCTGTCAAAATGACATCTGTCAAAATGACATCCGTCAAAATGACGGTGTTAAATCAAAAAATCTCGGTGCCCAATTGTGATCACCTCTTCGAGAGATAACACGGTCCTGAAACTATTCCTGTAACAGAGCAATGGTTTAGTTGCTTGTGTGGCGCGTAGCGCCGTCTAGTTGAAATTAAACGTTGTCCAGATCAATATCATCCAACTCCGACCATAAAAAATCGTTAATCATTGCGCATTCTCTGAACCTAATTTCTCCCAAACTATTTGTTCAACCCAAAAAATGAAAACACCATCGTGTTCATATGTAGATTCGCTATGCCTGAGCAAAATTTCAACAAAATCCATTTTTTCAAAAAAATCGAAAATTTGGATGGGCTAACCCCTTAGTTTTTTTTTTGGTCAAAAAAATTATTTTCGAATTTCGAAATCTTTTGCTCTTGGATGTATTCTACATTCGAAATTATGTCATTATAGCCATCTCAAGTTTATATTACATTAGCCATTAGAGATTAATAGTCAAAAATTCATTTTGAGAGTGCCCCATCGAATACACAATAAATCCTGTGCAAATTATTGTAGCATGCAAGTCTCAGAGGTTTACTTATAGCGTTAAAGTCTAGCTTCAAGTTTATACCACACTCGTTTCCATTTTATTTGACAGCTGTAATTTTTTTTATTTTTTTTGGAAGCTGTCATTTTATCTGACTGCTGTCATTTTATTTGACAGCTGTCATTTTATTTGACAGCTGTCGTTTTATTTGACAGCTGTCATTTTATTTGACAGCTGTCATTTTATTTGACATCTGTCATTTTATTTGACAGCTGTCATTTTATTTGACAGCTGTCATTTTATTTGACAACTGTCATTTTATTTGACAACTGTCATTTTATTTGACAGCTGTCATTTTATTTGACAGCTGTCATTTTATTTGACAAATAAAATGACATCTGTCAAAATGACATCTGTCAAAATGACAAAATGACATCTGTCAAAATGACATCTGTCAAAATGACAGCTGTCAAAATGACAGCTGTCAAACTGACATCTGTCAAAATTACATCTGTCGAAATGACATATGTCAAAATTTCATCTGTCGAAATGACAGCTGTCAAAATGACATCTGTCAAAATGACAGCTGTCAAAATGACATCTGTCAAAATGACATCTGTCGAAATGACAGCTGTCAAAATGACATCTGTCAAAATGACATCTGTCAAAATGACATCTGTCAAAATGACATCTCTCGAAATGACATCTGTCAAAATGACATCTGTCAAAATGACAGCTGTCAAAATGACATCTGTCAAAATGACATCTGTCAATATGACAGCTGTCAAAATGACATCTGTCAAAATGACATCTGTCAAAATGACAGCTGTCAAAATTTCATCTGTCGAAATGACAGCTGTCAAAATGACATCTGTCAAAATGACATCTGTCAAAATGACAGCTGTCAAAATGACATCTGTCAAAATGACATCTGTCGAAATGACAGCTGTCAAAATGACATCTGTCAAAATGACATCTGTCAAAATGACATCTGTCAAAATGACAGCTGTCAAAATGACAGCTGTCAAAATGACAGCTGTCAAAATGACAGCTGTCAAAATGACATCTGTCAAAATGACATCTGTCAAAATGACATCTGTCAAAATGACATCTGTCAAAATGACAGCTGTCAAAATGACAGCTGTCAAACTGACATCTGTCAAAATGACATCTGTCAAAATGACATCTGTCAAAATGACATCTGTCAAAATGACATCTGTCAAAATGACATCTGTCAAAATGACATCTGTCAAAATGACAGCTGTCAAAATGACAGCTGTCAAAATGACAGCTGTCAAAATGAGAGCTGTCAAAATGACATCTGTCAAAATGACATCTGTCACAATGACAGCTGTCAAAATGACAGCTGTCAAAATTACAGCTGTCAAAATGACATCTGTCAAAATGACAGCTGTCAAAATGACATCTGTCAAAATGTCAGCTGTCAAAATGACATCTGTCAAAATGACAGCTGTCGAAATGACATCTGTCAAAATGACATCTGTCAAAATGACATCTGTCAAAATGACATCTGTCAAAATGACATCTCTCGAAATGACATCTGTCAAAATGACATCTGTCAAAATGACATCTGTCAAAATGACATCTGTCAAAATGACATCTGTCAAAATGACATCTGTCAAAATGACATCTGTCAAAATGACATCTGTCAAAATGACAGCTGTCAAAATGACATCTGTCAAAATGACATCTGTCACAATGACAGCTGTCAAAATTACAGCTGTCAAAATGACATCTGTCAAAATGACAGCTGTCAAAATGATATCTGTCAAAATGACAGCTGTCAAACTGACATCTGTCGAAATGACATCTGTCAAAATGACATCTGTCAAAATGACATCTGTCAAAATGACAGCTGTCAAACTGACATCTGTCAAAATGACATCTGTCAAAATGACAGCTGTCAAAATGACATCTGTCAAAATGTCAGCTGTCAAAATGACATCTGTCTAAATGTCAGCTGTCAAAATGACATCTGTCAAAATTACAGCTGTCAAAATGACAGCTGTCAAAATGACATCTGTCAAAATGACATCTGTCAAAATGACATCTGTAAAAATGACATCTGTCAAAATGACATCTGTCGAAATGACATCTGTCAAAATGACATTTGTCAGAATGACATTTGTCAAAATGACATCTGTCAAAATGACATCTGTTAAAATGACATCTGTCAAAATGACATCTGTCAAAATGACAGCTGTCAAAATGACATCTGTCAAAATGACATCTGTCAAAATGACATCTGTCAAAATGACATCTGTAAAAATTACATCTGTCGAAAAGACATCTGTCAAAATGACATCTGTCAGAATGACATCTGTCAAAATGACATCCGTCAAAATGACGGTGTTAAATCAAAAAATCTCGGTGCCCAATTGTGATCACCTCTTCGAGAGATAACACGGTCCTGAAACTATTCCTGTAACAGAGCAATGGTTTAGTTGCTTGTGTGGCGCGTAGCGCCGTCTTGTTGAAATTAAACGTTGTCCAGATCAATATCATCCAACTCCGACCATAAAAAATCGTTAATCATTGCGCATTCTCTGAACCTAATTTCTCCCAAACTATTTGTTGTACCCAAAAAATGAAAACACCATCGTGTTCATATTTAGATTCGCTATGCCTGAGCAAAATTTCAACAAAATCAATTTTTTCAAAAAAATCGAAAATTTGGATGGGCTAACCCCTTAGTTTTTTTTTTGGTCAAAAAAATTATTTTCGAATTTCGAAATCTTTTGCTCTTGGATGTATTCTACATTCGAAATTATGTCATTATAGCCATCTCAAGTTTATATTACATTAGCCATTAGAGATTAATAGTCAAAAATGCATTTTGAGAGTGCCCCATCGAATACACAATAAATCCTGTGCAAATTATTGTAGCATGCAAGTCTCAGAGGTTTACTTATAGCGTTAAAGTCTAGCTTCAAGTTTATACCACACTCGTTTCCATTTTATTTGACAGCTGTAATTTTTTTTATTTTTTTTGGAAGCTGTCATTTTATTTGACAGCTGTCATTTTATTTGACAACTGTCATTTTATTTGACAGCTGTCATTTTATTTGACAAATAAAATGACATCTGTCAAAATGAAATCTGTCAAAATGACATCTGTCAAAATGACATCTGTCAAAATGACATCTGTCAAAATGACATCTGTCAAAATGACATCTGTCAAAATGACATCTGTCAAAATGACATCTGTCAAAATGACATCTGTCAAAATGACATCTGTCAAAATGACATCTGTCAAAATGACAGCTGTCAAAATGACATCTGTCAAAATGACATCTGTCAAAATGACATCTGTCAAAATGACATCTGTCAAAATGACAGCTGTCAAAATTACAGCTGTCAAAATTACAGCTGTCAAAATGACATCTGTCAAAATTACAGCTGTCAAAATGACATCTGTCAAAATGACATCTGTCAAAATGACATCTGTCAAAATGACATCTGTCGAAATGACAGCTGTCAAAATGACATCTGTCAAAATGTCAGCTGTCAAAATGACATCTGTCAAAATGACATCTGTCAAAATGACATCTGTCAAAATGACATCTGTCAAAATGACATTTGTCAAAATTACATCTGTCGAAAAGACATCTGTCAAAATGACATCTGTCGAAATGACATCTGTCAAAATGACATTTGTCAAAATGACATTTGTCAAAATGACATCTGTCAAAATGACAGCTGTCAAAATGACATCTGTCAAAATGACATCTGTCAAAATGACATTTGTCAAAATTACATCTGTCGAAAAGACATCTGTCAAAATGACATCTGTCGAAATGACATCTGTCAAAATGACATCTGTCAAAATGACATCTGTCGAAATGACATCTGTCAAAATGACATTTGTCAAAATGACATCTGTCAAAATGACATCTGTCAAAATGACATCTGTCAAAATGACAGCTGTCAAAATGACATCTGTCAAAATGTCAGCTGTCAAAATGACATCTGTCAAAATGACATCTGTCAAAATGACATCTGTCAAAATGACAGCTGTCAAACTGACATCTGTCAAAATTACATCTGTCAAAATGACATCTGTCAAAATGACATCTGTCAAAATGACATCTGTCAAAATGACATCTGTAAAAATTACATCTGTAAAAATTACATCTGTCGAAAAGACATCTGTCAAAATGACATCTGTCAAAATGACATCTGTCAAAATGACATCCGTCAAAATGACGGTGTTAAATCAAAAAATCTCGGTGCCCAATTGTGATCACCTCTTCGAGAGATAACACGGTCCTGAAACTATTCCTGTAACAGAGCAATGGTTTAGTTGCTTATGTGGCGCGTAGCGCCGTCTTGTTGAAATTAAACGTTGTCCAGATCAATATCATCCAACTCCGACCATAAAAAATCGTTAATCATTGCGCATTCTCTGAACCTAATTTCTCCCAAACTATTTGTTCAACCCAAAAAATTAAAACACCATCGTGTTCATATTTAGATTCGCTATGCCTGAACAAAATTTCAACAAAATCAATTTTTTCAAAAAAATCGAAAATTTGGATGGGCTAACCCCTTAGTTTTTTTTTTGGTCAAAAAAATTATTTTCGAATTTTGAAATCTTTTGCTCTTGGATGTATTCTACATTCGAAATTATGTCATTATAGCCATCTCAAGTTTATATTACATTAGCCATTAGAGATTAATAGTCAAAAATTCATTTTGAGAGTGCCCCATCGAATACACAATAAATCCTGTGCAAATTATTGTAGCATGCAAGTCTCAGAGGTTTACTTATAGCGTTAAAGTCTAGCTTCAAGTTTATACCACACTCGTTTCCATTTTATTTGACAGCTGTAATTTTTTTTATTTTTTTTGGAAGCTGTCATTTTATCTGACTGCTGTCATTTTATTTGACAGCTGTCATTTTATTTGACAGCTGTCGTTTTATTTGACAGCTGTCATTTTATTTGACAGCTGTCATTTTATTTGACATCTGTCATTTTATTTGACAGCTGTCATTTTATTTGACAGCTGTCATTTTATTTGACAACTGTCATTTCATTTGACAACTGTCATTTTATTTGACAGCTGTCATTTTATTTGACAGCTGTCATTTTATTTGACAAATAAAATGACATCTGTCAAAATGACAAAATGACATCTGTCAAAATGACATCTGTCAAAATGACAGCTGTCAAAATGACAGCTGTCAAACTGACATCTGTCAAAATTACATCTGTCGAAATGACATATGTCAAAATTTCATCTGTCGAAATGACAGCTGTCAAAATGACATCTGTCAAAATGACATCTGTCAAAATGACAGCTGTCAAAATGACATCTGTCAAAATGACATCTGTCGAAATGACAGCTGTCAAAATGACATCTGTCAAAATGACATCTGTCAAAATGACATCTGTCAAAATGACATCTCTCGAAATGACATCTGTCAAAATGGCATCTGTCAAAATGACAGCTGTCAAAATGACATCTGTCAAAATGACATCTGTCAATATGACAGCTGTCAAAATGACAGCTGTCAAAATGACATCTGTCAAAATGACAGCTGTCAAAATTTCATCTGTCGAAATGACAGCTGTCAAAATGACATCTGTCAAAATGACATCTGTCAAAATGACAGCTGTCAAAATGACATCTGTCAAAATGACATCTGTCAAAATGACAGCTGTCAAAATGACATCTGTCAAAATGACATCTGTCGAAATGACAGCTGTCAAAATGACATCTGTCAAAATGACATCTGTCAAAATGACATCTGTCAAAATGACATCTGTCAAAATGACAGCTGTCAAAATGACAGCTGTCAAAATGACAGCTGTCAAAATGACAGCTGTCAAAATGACATCTGTCAAAATGACATCTGTCAAAATGACATCTGTCAAAATGACATCTGTCAAAATGACATCTGTCAAAATGACATCTGTCATAATGACATCTGTCAAAATGACAGCTGTCAAAATGACAGCTGTCAAACTGACATCTGTCAAAATGTCAGCTGTCAAAATGACATCTGTCAAAATGACAGCTGTCAAAATGACATCTGTCAAAATGACATCTGTCAAAATGACATCTGTCAAAATGTCAGCTGTCAAAATGACATCTGTCAAAATGACATCTGTCAAAATGACATCTGTCAAAATGACTTCTGTCAAAATGACATCTCTCGAAATGACAGCTGTCAAAATGACATCTGTCAAAATGACATCTGTCACAATGACATCTGTCAAAATGAGATCTGTCAAAATGACATCTGTCAAAATGACAGCTGTCAAAATGACAGCTGTCAAAATGACATCTGTCAAAATGACATCTGTCACAATGACAGCTGTCAAAATGACATCTGTCACAATGACAGCTGTCAAAATGACATCTGTCAAAATGACAGCTGTCAAAATTACAGCTGTCAAAATGACATCTGTCAAAATGACAGCTGTCAAAATGACATCTGTCAAAATGTCAGCTGTCAAAATGACATCTGTCAAAATGTCAGCTGTCAAAATGACATCTGTCAAAATGACATCTGTCAAAATGACATCTGTCAAAATGACATCTGTCAAAATGACATCTGTCAAAATGACATCTCTCGAAATGACATCTGTCAAAATGACATCTGTCAAAATGACATCTGTCAAAATGACATCTGTCAAAATGACATCTGTCAAAATGACATCTGTCAAAATGACATCTGTCAAAATGACATCTGTCAAAATGACATCTGTCAAAATGACAGCTGTCAAAATGACATCTGTCAAAATGACATCTGTCACAATGACAGCTGTCAAAATTACAGCTGTCAAAATGACATCTGTCAAAATGACATCTGTCAAAATGACATCTGTCAAAATGACATCTGTCAAAATGACATCTGTCAAAATGACATCTGTCAAAATGTCAGCTGTCAAAATGACATCTGTCTAAATGTCAGCTGTCAAAATGACATCTGTCAAAATTACAGCTGTCAAAATGACAGCTGTCAAAATGACATCTGTCAAAATGACATCTGTCAAAATGACAGCTGTCAAAATGACATCTGTCAAAATGTCAGCTGTCAAAATGACATCTGTCAAAATGACAGCTGTCGAAATGACATCTGTCAAAATGACATCTGTCAAAATGACATCTGTCAAAATGACATCTGTCAAAATGACATCTCTCGAAATGACATCTGTCAAAATGACATCTGTCAAAATGACATCTGTCAAAATGACATCTGTCAAAATGACATCTGTCAAAATGACATCTGTCAAAATGACATCTGTCAAAATGACATCTGTCAAAATGACATCTGTCAAAATGACATCTGTCAAAATGACAGCTGTCAAAATGACATCTGTCAAAATGACATCTGTCACAATGACAGCTGTCAAAATTACAGCTGTCAAAATGACATCTGTCAAAATGACATCTGTCAAAATGACATCTGTCAAAATGACATCTGTCAAAATGACATCTGTCAAAATGACATCTGTCAAAATGTCAGCTGTCAAAATGACATCTGTCTAAATGTCAGCTGTCAAAATGACATCTGTCAAAATTACAGCTGTCAAAATGACAGCTGTCAAAATGACATCTGTCAAAATGACATCTGTCAAAATGACATCTGTCAAAATGACATCTGTAAAAATGACATCTGTCAAAATGACATCTGTCGAAATGACATCTGTCAAAATGACATTTGTCAGAATGACATCTGTCAAAATGACATTTGTCAAAATGACATCTGTCAAAATAACATCTGTTAAAATGACATCTGTCAAAATGACAGCTGTCAAAATGACATCTGTCAAAATGACATCTGTCAAAATGACATCTGTCAAAATGACATCTGTAAAAATTACATCTGTCGAAAAGACATCTGTCGAAAAGACATCTGTCAAAATGACATCTGTCAGAATGACATCTGTCAAAATGACATCCGTCAAAATGACGGTGTTAAATCAAAAAATCTCGGTGCCCAATTGTGATCACCTCTTCGAGAGATAACACGGTCCTGAAACTATTCCTGTAACAGAGCAATGGTTTAGTTGCTTGTGTGGCGCGTAGCGCCGTCTTGTTGAAATTAAACGTTGTCCAGATCAATATCATCCAACTCCGACCATAAAAAATCGTTAATCATTGCGCATTCTCTGAACCTAATTTCTCCCAAACTATTTGTTGTACCCAAAAAATGAAAACACCATCGTGTTCATATTTAGATTCGCTATGCCTGAGCAAAATTTCAACAAAATCAATTTTTTCAAAAAAATCGAAAATTTGGATGTTTTTTTTTTGGTCAAAAAAATTATTTTCGAATTTCGAAATCTTTTGCTCTTGGATGTATTCTACATTCGAAATTATGTCATTATAGCCATCTCAAGTTTATATTACATTAGCCATTAGAGATTAATAGTCAAAAATGCATTTTGAGAGTGCCCCATCGAATACACAATAAATCCTGTGCAAATTATTGTAGCATGCAAGTCTCAGAGGTTTACTTATAGCGTTAAAGTCTAGCTTCAAGTTTATACCACACTCGTCTCCATTTTATTTGACAGCTGTAATTTTTTTTATTTTTTTTGGAAGCTGTCATTTTATTTGACAGCTGTCATTTTATTTGACAACTGTCATTTTATTTGACAGCTGTCATTTTATTTGACAAATAAAATGACATCTGTCAAAATGAAATCTGTCAAAATGAAATCTGTCAAAATGACAGCTGTCAAAATGACATCTGTCAAAATGTCAGCTGTCAAAATGACATCTGTCAAAATGACATCTGTCAAAATGACATCTGTCAAAATGACATCTGTCAAAATGACATCTGTCAAAATGACATCTGTCAAAATGACATCTGTCAAAATGACATCTGTCAAAATGACATCTGTCAAAATGACATCTGTCAAAATGACATCTGTCAAAATGACAGCTGTCAAAATGACAGCTGTCAAAATGACATCTGTCAAAATGACATCTGTCAAAATGACATCTGTCAAAATTACAGCTGTCAAAATTACAGCTGTCAAAATGACATCTGTCAAAATTACAGCTGTCAAAATGATATCTGTCAAAATGACAGCTGTCAAACTGACATCTGTCAAAATGTCAGCTGTCAAAATGACATCTGTCAAAATGACATCTGTCAAAATGACATCTGTCAAAATGACATCTGTCAAAATGACATCTGTCAAAATGACATCTGTCAAAATGACATTTGTCAAAATGACATCTGTCAAAATAACATCTGTTAAAATGACATCTGTCAAAATGACAGCTGTCAAAATGACATCTGTCAAAATGACATCTGTCAAAATGACATCTGTCAAAATGACATCTGTAAAAATTACATCTGTCGAAAAGACATCTGTCGAAAAGACATCTGTCAAAATGACATCTGTCAGAATGACATCTGTCAAAATGACATCCGTCAAAATGACGGTGTTAAATCAAAAAATCTCGGTGCCCAATTGTGATCACCTCTTCGAGAGATAACACGGTCCTGAAACTATTCCTGTAACAGAGCAATGGTTTAGTTGCTTGTGTGGCGCGTAGCGCCGTCTTGTTGAAATTAAACGTTGTCCAGATCAATATCATCCAACTCCGACCATAAAAAATCGTTAATCATTGCGCATTCTCTGAACCTAATTTCTCCCAAACTATTTGTTGTACCCAAAAAATGAAAACACCATCGTGTTCATATTTAGATTCGCTATGCCTGAGCAAAATTTCAACAAAATCAATTTTTTCAAAAAAATCGAAAATTTGGATGTTTTTTTTTTGGTCAAAAAAATTATTTTCGAATTTCGAAATCTTTTGCTCTTGGATGTATTCTACATTCGAAATTATGTCATTATAGCCATCTCAAGTTTATATTACATTAGCCATTAGAGATTAATAGTCAAAAATGCATTTTGAGAGTGCCCCATCGAATACACAATAAATCCTGTGCAAATTATTGTAGCATGCAAGTCTCAGAGGTTTACTTATAGCGTTAAAGTCTAGCTTCAAGTTTATACCACACTCGTTTCCATTTTATTTGACAGCTGTAATTTTTTTTATTTTTTTTGGAAGCTGTCATTTTATTTGACAGCTGTCATTTTATTTGACAACTGTCATTTTATTTGACAGCTGTCATTTTATTTGACAAATAAAATGACATCTGTCAAAATGAAATCTGTCAAAATGAAATCTGTCAAAATGACAGCTGTCAAAATGACATCTGTCAAAATGTCAGCTGTCAAAATGACATCTGTCAAAATGACATCTGTCAAAATGACATCTGTCAAAATGACATCTGTCAAAATGACATCTGTCAAAATGACATCTGTCAAAATGACATCTGTCAAAATGACATCTGTCAAAATGACATCTGTCAAAATGACATCTGTCAAAATGACATCTGTCAAAATGACAGCTGTCAAAATGACAGCTGTCAAAATGACATCTGTCAAAATGACATCTGTCAAAATGACATCTGTCAAAATTACAGCTGTCAAAATTACAGCTGTCAAAATGACATCTGTCAAAATTACAGCTGTCAAAATGATATCTGTCAAAATGACAGCTGTCAAACTGACATCTGTCAAAATGACATCTGTCAAAATGACATCTGTCAAAATGACATCTGTCAAAATGACAGCTGTCAAAATGACATCTGTCAAAATGTCAGCTGTCAAAATGACATCTGTCAAAATGACATCTGTCAAAATGACATCTGTCAAAATGACACCTGTCAAAATGACATTTGTCAAAATTACATCTGTCGAAAAGACATCTGTCAAAATGACATCTGTCGAAATGACATCTGTCAAAATGACATTTGTCAAAATGACATTTGTCAAAATGACATTTGTCAAAATGACATCTGTCAAAATGACAGCTGTCAAAATGACATCTGTCAAAATGACATCTGTCAAAATGACATTTGTCAAAATTACATCTGTCGAAAAGACATCTGTCAAAATGACATCTGTCGAAATGACATCTGTCAAAATGACATCTGTCAAAATGACATCTGTCGAAATGACATCTGTCAAAATGACATTTGTCAAAATGACATCTGTCAAAATGACATCTGTCAAAATGACAGCTGTCAAAATGACATCTGTCAAAATGTCAGCTGTCAAAATGACATCTGTCAAAATGACATCTGTCAAAATGACATCTGTCAAAATTACATCTGTCGAAATGACATATGTCAAAATGACAGCTGTCAAAATTACAGCTGTCAAAATGACATCTGTCAAAATGACATCTGTCAAAATGACATCTGTCGAAATGACATCTGTCAAAATGACATTTGTCAAAATGACATTTGTCAAAATGACATCTGTCAAAATGACATCTGTCAAAATGACATCTGTCAAAATGACATCTGTCAAAATGACATCTGTCAAAATGACATCTGTCAAAATGACATCTGTAAAAATTACATCTGTCGAAAAGACATCTGTCAAAATGACATCTGTCAAAATGACATCTGTCAAAATGACATCCGTCAAAATGACGGTGTTAAATCAAAAAATCTCGGTGCCCAATTGTGATCACCTCTTCGAGAGATAACACGGTCCTGAAACTATTCCTGTAACAGAGCAATGGTTTAGTTGCTTATGTGGCGCGTAGCGCCGTCTTGTTGAAATTAAACGTTGTCCAGATCAATATCATCCAACTCCGACCATAAAAAATCGTTAATCATTGCGCATTCTCTGAACCTAATTTCTCCCAAACTATTTGTTCAACCCAAAAAATTAAAACACCATCGTGTTCATATTTAGATTCGCTATGCCTGAACAAAATTTCAACAAAATCAATTTTTTCAAAAAAATCGAAAATTTGGATGGGCTAACCCCTTAGTTTTTTTTTTGGTCAAAAAAATTATTTTCGAATTTTGAAATCTTTTGCTCTTGGATGTATTCTACATTCGAAATTATGTCATTATAGCCATCTCAAGTTTATATTACATTAGCCATTAGAGATTAATAGTCAAAAATGCCTTTTTAGAGTGCCCCATCGAATACACAATAAATCCTGTGCAAATTATTGTAGCATGCAAGTCTCAGAGGTTTACTTATAGCGTTAAAGTCTAGCTTCAAGTTTATACCACACTCGATTCCATTTTATTTGACAGCTGTAATTTTTTTTATTTTTTTTGGAAGCTGTCATTTTATCTGACTGCTGTCATTTTATTTTACAGCTGTCATTTTATTTGACAGCTGTCATTTTATTTTACAGCTGTCATTTTATTTGACAGCTGTCATTTTATTTGACAGCTGTCATTTTATTTGACAGCTGTCATTTTATTTGACATCTGTAATTTTATTTGACAATTTAAATGACATCTGTCAAAATGACATTTGTCAGAATGACATCTGTCAAACTGACATCTGTCAAAATGACAGCTGTCAAAATGACAGCTGTCAAAATGACAGCTGTCAAAATGACATCTGTCAAAATGACATCTGTCAAACTGACATCTGTCAAAATGACATTTGTCAGAATGACATCTGTCAAACTGACATTTGTCAGAATGACATCTGTCAAACTGACATCTGTCAAACTGACATCTGTCAAAATGACAGCTGTCAAAATGACAGCTGTCAAAATGACAGCTGTCAAAATGACATCTGTCAAAATGACATTTGTCAAAATGACAGCTGTCAAAATTTCATCTGTCGAAATGACAGCTGTCAAAATGACATCTGTCAAAATGACATCTGTCAAAATGACATCTGTCAAAATGACATCTCTCAAAATGACAGCTGTCAAAATGACATCTGTCAAAATGACAGCTGTCAAAATGACATCTGTCAAAATGTCAGCTGTCAAAATGACATCTGTCAAAATGTCAGCTGTCAAAATGACATCTGTCAAAATGACATCTGTCAAACTGACATCTGTCAAAATGACAGCTGTCAAAATGACATCTGTCAAAATGACAGCTGTCAAAATGACAGCTGTCAAAATGACAGCTGTCAAAATGACATCTGTCAAAATGACATCTGTCAAAATGACAGCTGTCAAAATGACAGCTGTCAAAATGACATCTGTCAAAATGACATTTGTCAAAATGACAGCTGTCAAAATTTCATCTGTCAAAATTTCATCTGTCAAAATTTCATCTGTCAAAATGACATCTGTCAAAATGACATCTGTCAAAATGACATCTGTCAAAATGACATCTGTCAAACTGACATCTGTCAAAATGACAGCTGTCAAAATGACATCTGTCAAAATGACAGCTGTCAAAATGACAGCTGTCAAAATGACATCTGTCAAAATGACATCTGTCAAAATGACATCTGTCAAAATGACATCTGTCAAACTGACATCTGTCAAAATGACAGCTGTCAAAATGACATCTGTCAAAATGACAGCTGTCAAAATGACAGCTGTCAAAATGACAGCTGTCAAAATGACATCTGTCAAAATGACATCTGTCAAAATGACAGCTGTCAAAATGACAGCTGTCAAAATGACATCTGTCAAAATGACATCTGTCAAAATGACAGCTGTCAAAATGACAGCTGTCAAAATGACAGCTGTCAAAATGACATCTGTCAAAATGACATCTGTCAAAATGACAGCTGTCAAAATGACATCTGTCAAAATGACATTTGTCAAAATGACAGCTGTCAAAATTTCATCTGTCAAAATTTCATCTGTCAAAATTTCATCTGTCAAAATGACATCTGTCAAAATGACAGCTGTCAAAATGACAGCTGTCAAAATGACATCTGTCAAAATGACATCTGTCAAAATGACAGCTGTCAAAATGACAGCTGTCAAAATGACATCTGTCAAAATGACATTTGTCAAAATGACAGCTGTCAAAACGACAGCTGTCAAAATGACATCTGTCAAAATGACATCTGTCAAAATGACATTTGTCAAAATGACATTTGTCAAAATGACAGCTGTCAAAATTTCATCTGTCGAAATGACAGCTGTCAAAATGACATCTGTCAAAATGACATCTGTCAAAATGACATTTGTCAAAATGACAGCTGTCAAAATTTCATCTGTCGAAATGACAGCTGTCAAAATGACATCTGTCAAAATGACATCTGTCAAAATGACATCTGTCAAAATGACATCTGTCAAAATGTCAGCTGTCAAAATGACATCTGTCAGAATGACATCTGTCAAAATGACATCTGTCAAAATGACATCTGTCAAAATGACAGCTGTCAAAATGACAGCTGTCAAAATGACAGCTGTCAAAATGACAGCTGTCAAAATGACATCTGTCAAAATGACATCTGTCAAAATGACATCTGTCAAAATGACAGCTGTCAAAATGACAGCTGTCAAAATTTCATCTGTCAAAATTTCATCTGTCAAAATGACATCTGTCAAAATGACATCTGTCAAAATGACATCTGTCAAAATGACATCTGTCAAAATGACAGATGTCACAGATGAAATTTCATCTGTCGAAATGACAGCTGTCAAAATGACATCTGTCAAAATGACATCTGTCAAAATGACATCTGTCAAAATGACAGCTGTCAAAATGACATCTGTCAAAATGTCAGCTGTCAAAATGACATCTGTCGAAAAGACATCTGTCAAAATGACAGCTGTCAAAATGACATCTGTCAAAATGTCAGCTGTCAAAATGACATCTGTCAAAATGACAGCTGTCAAAATGACAGCTGTCAAAATGACATCTGTCAAAATGACATCTGTCAAAATAACAGCTGTCAAAATGACATCTGTCAAAATGTCAGCTGTCAAAATGACATCTGTCAAAATGATATCTGTTAAAATGACATCTGTCAAAATGACAGCTGTCAAAATTACATCTGTCGAAATGACAGCTGTCAAAATGACATCGTCAAAATGACATCTGTCAAAATGACATCTGTCAAAATGACAGCTGTCAAAATGACATCTGTCAAAATGACATCTGTCAAAATGACATCTGTCAAAATGTCAGCTGTCAAAATGACATCTGTCAAAATGTCAGCTGTCAAAATGACATCTGTCAAAATGACAGCTGTCGAAATGACATCTGTCAAAATGACATCTGTCAAAATGACATCTCTCGAAATGACAGCTGTCAAAATGACATCTGTCAAAATGACAGCTGTCAAAATGACATCTGTCAAAATGACATCTGTCAAAATGACATCTGTCAAAATGACATCTGTCAAAATGACATCTCTCGAAATGACAGCTTTCAAAATTACATCTGTCAAAATGTCAGCTGTCAAAATGACATCTGTCAAAATGACAGCTGTCAAAATGTCAGCTGTCAAAATGACATCTGTCAAAATGTCAGCTGTCAAAATGACATCTGTCAAAATGACAGCTGTCGAAATGACATCTGTCAAAATGACATCTGTCAAAATGACATCTGTCAAAATGACATCTGTCAAAATGACATCTGTAAAAATGACATCTGTCGAAAAGACATCTGTCAAAATGACAGCTGTCAAAATGACATCTGTCAAAATGTCAGCTGTCAAAATGACATCTGTCAAAATGACAGCTGTCAAAATGACAGCTGTCAAAATGACATCTGTCAAAATGTCAGCTGTCAAAATGACATCTGTCAAAATGACATCTGTCAAAATGACAGCTGTCAAAATTACAGCTGTCAAAATGACATCTGTCAAAATGTCAGCTGTCAAAATGACATCTGTCAAAATGACAGCTGTCAAAATGACATCTGTCAAAATGACATCTGTCAAAATGACATCTGTCAAAATGACATCTCTCGAAATGACAGCTGTCAAAATGACATCTGTCAAAATGACATCTGTCAAAATGACAGCTGTCGAAATGACATCTGTCAAAATGACATCTGTCAAAATGACATCTGTCAAAATGACATCTGTCAAAATGACATCTGTCAAAATGACATCTGTCAAAATGACATCTGTCGAAAAGACATCTGTCAAAATGACATCTGTCAGAATGACATCTGTCAAAATGACGGTGTTAAATCAAAAAATCTCGGTGCCCAATTGTGATCACCTCTTCGAGAGATAACACGGTCCTGAAACTATTCCTATGAAACTAACTATTCCTAACTATTATTTTTGGTCAAAAAAATTATTTTCGAATTTCGAAATCTTTTTCTCTTGGATGTATTCTACATTCGAAATTATGTCATTATAGCCATCTCAAGTTTATATTACATTAGCCATTAGAGATTAATAGTCAAAAATGCATTTTGAGAGTGCCCCATCGAATACACAATAAATCCTGTGCAAATTATTGTAGCATGCAAGTCTCAGAGGTTTACTTATAGCGTTAAAGTCTAGCTTCAAGTTTATACCACACTCGTTTCCATTTTATTTGACAGCTGTAATTTTTTTTATTTTTTTTGGAAGCTGTCATTTTATCTGACTGCTGTCATTTTATTTTACAGCTGTCATTTTATTTGACAGCTGTCGTTTTATTTGACAGCTGTCATTTTATTTGACAGCTGTCATTTTATTTGACAGCTGTCATTTTATTTGACAGCTGTCATTTTATTTGACAACTGTCATTTTATTTGACAGCTGTCATTTTATTTGACAGCTGTCATTTTATTTGACAAATAAAATGACATCTGTCAAAATGACATCTGTCAAAATGACACCTGTCAAAATGACATCTGTCAAAATGACATCTGTCAAAATGACAAAATGACATCTGTCAAAATGACATCTGTCAAAATGACAGCTGTCAAAATGACAGCTGTCAAAATGACAGCTGTCAAACTGACATCTGTCAAAATTACATCTGTCGAAATGACATCTGTCAAAATGACAGCTGTCAAAATGACATCTGTCAAAATGACAGCTGTCAAAATGACATCTGTCAAAATGTCAGCTGTCAAAATGACATCTGTCAAAATGACATCTGTCAAAATGACATCTGTCAAAATGACATCTGTCAAAATGACATCTGTCAAAATGACATCTGTCAAAATGACATCTGTCAAAATGACATCTGTCAAAATGACATCTGTCAAAATGACATCTGTCAAAATGACAAAATGACATCTGTCAAAATGACATCTGTCAAAATGACATCTGTCAAAATGACATCTGTCAAAATGACATCTGTCAAAATGACAGCTGTCAAAATGACAGCTGTCAAACTGACATCTGTCAAAATTACATCTGTCGAAATGACATATGTCGAAATGACATATGTCAAAATGACAGCTGTCAAAATTACAGCTGTCAAAATGACAGCTGTCAAAATGACAGCTGTCAAAATGACAGCTGTCAAACTGACATCTGTCAAAATGACATCTGTCAAAATGACATCTGTCAAAATGACATCTGTCAATATGACAGCTGTCAAAATGACATCTGTCAAAATGACAGCTGTCAAAATTACAGCTGTCAAAATGACATCTGTCAAAATGACAGCTGTCAAACTGACATCTGTCAAAATGACATCTGTCAAAATGACAGCTGTCAAAATGACATCTGTCAAAATGTCAGCTGTCAAAATGACATCTGTCAAAATGTCAGCTGTCAAAATGACATCTGTCAAAATGACATCTGTCAAAATGACAGCTGGCAAAATGACATCTGTCAAAATGACATCTGTCAAAATGACATCTGTCAAAATGACATCTGTCAAAATGACATCTGTCAAAATGACAGCTGTCAAAATGACATCTGTCACAATGACAGCTGTCAAAATTACAGCTGTCAAAATGACATCTGTCAAAATGACAGCTGTCAAAATTACAGCTGTCAAAATGACATCTGTCAAAATGACAGCTGTCAAAATGACATCTGTCAAAATGTCAGCTGTCAAAATGACAGCTGTCAAAATGACATCTGTCAAAATGTCAGCTGTCAAAATGACATCTGTCAAAATGACAGCTCTCGAAATGACATCTGTCAAAATGTCAAAATGACATCTGTAAAAATGACATCTGTCGAAAAGACATCTGTCAAAATGACATCTGTCAGAATGACATCTGTCAAAATGACATCCGTCAAAATGACGGTGTTAAATCAAAAAATCTCGGTGCCCAATTGTGATCACCTCTTCGAGAGATAACACGGTCCTGAAACTATTCCTATGAATTTTGACATCTGTCAAAATGACATCTGTCAAAATGACATCTGTCAAAATGACATCTGTCAAAATGACAGCTGTCAAAATGACATCTGTCACAATGACAGCTGTCAAAATTACAGCTGTCAAAATGACATCTGTCAAAATGACATCGGTCAAAATGACATCTGTCAAAATGACAGCTGTCAAAATGACAACTGTCACAATTACAGCTGTCAAAATTACAGCTGTCAAAATGACATCTGTCAAAATGACAGCTGTCAAAATTACAGCTGTCAAAATGACATCTGTCAAAATGACAGCTGTCAAAATGACAGCTGTCGAAATGACATCTGTCAAAATGTCAAAATGACATCTGTCAAAATGACATCTGTAAAAATGACATCTGTCAAAATGACATCTGTCGAAATGACATCTGTCAAAATGACAGCTGTCAAAATGACATCTGTCACAATGACAGCTGTCAAAATTACAGCTGTCAAAATGACATCTGTCAAAATGACAGCTGTCAAAATTACAGCTGTCAAAATGACATCTGTCAAAATGACAGCTGTCGAAATGACATCTGTCAAAATGTCAAAATGACATCTGTAAAAATGACATCTGTCGAAAAGACATCTGTCAAAATGACATCTGTCAGAATGACATCTGTCAAAATGACATCCGTCAAAATGACAGCTGTCAAAATGACATCTGTCACAATGACAGCTGTCAAAATTACAGCTGTCAAAATGACATCTGTCAAAATGACAGCTGTCAAAATGACAGCTGTCGAAATGACATCTGTCAAAATGTCAAAATGACATCTGTCAAAATGACATCTGTAAAAATGACATCTGTCAAAATGACATCTGTCGAAATGACATCTGTCAAAATGACAGCTGTCAAAATGACATCTGTCACAATGACAGCTGTCAAAATTACAGCTGTCAAAATGACATCTGTCAAAATGACAGCTGTCAAAATTACAGCTGTCAAAATGACATCTGTCAAAATGACAGCTGTCAAAATGACATCTGTCAAAATGTCAGCTGTCAAAATGACATCTGTCAAAATGACAGCTGTCGAAATGACATCTGTCAAAATGTCAAAATGACATCTGTCAAAATGACATCTGTCAAAATGACATCTGTAAAAATGACATCTGTCAAAATGACATCTGTCGAAATGACATCTGTCAAAATGACATCTGTCGAAATGACATCTGTCAAAATGTCAGCTGTCAAAATGACATCTGTCAAAATGACAGCTGTCGAAATGACATCTGTCAAAATGTCAAAATGACATCTGTCAAAATGACATCTGTAAAAATGACATCTGTCAAAATGACATCTGTCGAAATGACATCTGTCAAAATGACATCGGTCAAAATGACATCTGTCAAAATGACAGCTGTCAAAATGACATCTGTCACAATGACAGCTGTCAAAATTACAGCTGTCAAAATGACATCTGTCAAAATGACAGCTGTCAAAATGACATCTGTCAAAATGACAGCTGTCAAAATTACAGCTGTCAAAATGACATCTGTCAAAATGACAGCTGTCGAAATGACATCTGTCAAAATGTCAAAATGACATCTGTAAAAATGACATCTGTCGAAAAGACATCTGTCAAAATGACATCTGTCAGAATGACATCTGTCAAAATGACATCCGTCAAAATGACGGTGTTAAATCAAAAAATCTCGGTGCCCAATTGTGATCACCTCTTCGAGAGATAACACGGTCCTGAAACTATTCCTATGAAACTAACTATTCCTAACTATTATTTTTGGTCAAAAAAATTATTTTCGAATTTCGAAATCTTTTGCTCTTGGATGTATTCTACATTCGAAATTATGTCATTATAGCAATCTCAAGTTTATATTACATTAGCCATTAGAGATTAATAGTCAAAAATGCATTTTGACTATTGACTGCCCCATCGAATACACAATAAATCCTGTGCAAATTATTGTAGCATGCAAGTCTCAGAGTTTTACTTATAGCGTTAAAGTCTAGCTTCAAGTTTATACCACACTCGTTTCCATTTTATTTGACAGCTGTAATTTTTTTTATTTTTTTTGGAAGCTGTCATTTTATTTTACAGCTGTCATTTTATTTGACAGCTGTCGTTTTATTTGACAGCTGTCATTTTATTTGACAGCTGTCATTTTATTTGACATCTGTCATTTTATTTGACAGCTGTCATTTTATTTGACAGCTGTCATTTTATTTGACAACTGTCATTTTATTTGACAGCTGTCATTTTATTTGACAACTGTCATTTTATTTGACAGCTGTCATTTTATTTGACAACTGTCATTTTATTTGACAGCTGTCATTTTATTTGACAGCTGTCATTTTATTTGACAAATAAAATGACATCTGTCAAAATGACATCTGTCAAAATGACATCTGTCAAAATGACATCCGTCAAAATGACGGTGTTAAATCAAAAAAACTCGGTGCCCAATTGTGATCACCTCTTCGAGAGATAACACGGTCCTGAAACTATTCCTGTAACAGAGCAATGGTTTAGTTGCTTGTGTGGCGCGTAGCGCCGTCTAGTTGAAATTAAACGTTGTCCAGATCAATATCATCCAACTCCGACCATAAAAAATCGTTAATCATTGCGCATTCTCTGAACCTAATTTCTCCCAAACTATTTGTTCAACCCAAAAAATGAAAACACCATCGTGTTCATATGTAGATTCGCTATGCCTGAGCAAAATTTCAACAAAATCCATTTTTTCAAAAAAATCGAAAATTTGGATGGGCTAACCCCTTAGTTTTTTTTTTGGTCAAAAAAATTATTTTCGAATTTCGAAATCTTTTGCTCTTGGATGTATTCTACATTCGAAATTATGTCATTATAGCCATCTCAAGTTTATATTACATTAGCCATTAGAGATTAATAGTCAAAAATGCATTTTGAGAGTGCCCCATCGAATACACAATAAATCCTGTGCAAATTATTGTAGCATGCAAGTCTCAGAGGTTTACTTATAGCGTTAAAGTCTAGCTTCACGTTTATACCACACTCGTTTCCATTTTATTTGACAGCTGTAATTTTTTTTATTTTTTTTGGAAGCTGTCATTTTTGCTGACTGCTGTCATTTTATTTTACAGCTGTCATTTTATTTGACAGCTGTCATTTTATTTGACAGCTGTCATTTTATTTGACAGCTGTCATTTTATTTGACAACTGTCATTTTATTTGACAGCTGTCATTTTATTTGACAGCTGTCATTTTATTTGACAGCTGTCATTTTATTTGACAGCTGTCATTTTATTTGACAAATAAAATGACATCTGTCAAAATGACAGATGTCAAAATGACATCTGTCAAAATGACATTTGTCAGAATGACAGCTGTCAAAATTTCATCTGTCGAAATGACAGCTGTCAAAATGACATCTGTCAAAATGACATCTGTCAAAATGACATTTGTCAAAATGACAGCTGTCAAAATTTCATCTGTCGAAATGACAGCTGTCAAAATGACATCTGTCAAAATGACATCTGTCAAAATGACAGCTGTCAAAATGACATCTGTCGAAATGACATCTGTCAAAATGACATCTGTCAGAATGACATCTGTCAGAATGACATCTGTCAAACTGACATCTGTCAAAATGACAGCTGTCAAAATGACATTTGTCAGAATGAGATCTGTCAAACTGACATCTGTCAAACTGACATCTGTCAAACTGACATCTGTCAAAATGACAGCTGTCAAAATGACATCTGTCAAAATGACATCTGTCAAAATGACATCTGTCAAAATGACAGCTGTCAAAATGACATCTGTCAAAATGACATCTGTCAAAATGACAGCTGTCAAAATGACAGCTGTCAAAATTTCATCTGTCAAAATTTCATCTGTCAAAATGACATCTGTCAAAATGACATCTGTCAAAATTTCATCTGTCAAAATGACAGCTGTCAAAATTTCATCTGTCGAAATGACAGCTGTCAAAATGACATCTGTCAAAATGACATCTGTCAAAATGACATCTGTCAAAATGACATCTGTCAAAATGACATCTGTCAAAATGACATCTGTCAAAATTTCATCTGTCAAAATGACAGCTGTCAAAATTTCATCTGTCGAAATGACAGCTGTCAAAATGACATCTGTCAAAATGACATCTGTCAAAATGACATCTGTCAAAATGACATCTGTCAAAATGACATTTGTCAAAATGACAGCTGTCAAAATTTCATCTGTCGAAATGACAGCTGTCAAAATGTCAGCTGTCAAAATGACATCTGTCAAAATGATATCTGTCAAAATGACATCTGTCAAAATGACAGATGTCAAAATTACATCTGTCGAAATGACAGCTGTCAAAATGACATCTGTCAAAATGACATCTGTCAAAATGACATCTGTCAAAATGACATCTGTCAAAATGACATCTGTCAAAATGACATCTGTCAAAATTTCATCTGTCAAAATGACAGCTGTCAAAATTTCATCTGTCGAAATGACAGCTGTCAAAATGACATCTGTCAAAATGACATCTGTCAAAATGACATCTGTCAAAATGACATCTGTCAAAATGACATCTGTCAAAATGACATCTGTCAAAATGACAGCTGTCAAAATGACATCTGTCAAAATGTCAGCTGTCAAAATGACATTTGTCAAAATGATATCTGTCAAAATGACATCTGTCAAAATGACAGCTGTCAAAATTACATCTGTCGAAATGACATTTTCAAAATGACAGCTGTCAAAATGACAGCTGTCAAAATTACAGCTGTCAAAATGATATCTGTCAAAATGACAGCTGTCAAACTGACATCTGTCGAAATGACATCTGTCAAAATGACAGCTGTCAAACTGACATCTGTCAAAATTACATCTGTCAAAATGACATCTGTCAAAATGACATTTGTCAAAATTACATCTGTCGAAAAGACATCTGTCAAAATGACATTTGTCAAAATGACAGCTGTCAAAATTTCATCTGTCGAAATGACAGCTGTCAAAATGACATCTGTCATAATGACATTTGTCAAAATGACAGCTGTCAAAATTTCATCTGTCGAAATGACAGCTGTCAAAATGACATCTGTCAAAATGACATCTGTCAAAATGACATCTGTCAAAATGACATCTGTCAAAATGACATCTGTCAAAATGACAGCTGTCAAAATGACATCTGTCAAAATGTCAGCTGTCAAAATGACATCTGTCAAAATGATATCTGTTAAAATGACATCTGTTAAAATGACATCTGTCAAAATGACAGCTGTCAAAATTACATCTGTCGAAATGACAGCTGTCAAAATGACATCTGTCAAAATGACATCTGTCAAAATGACATCTGTCAAAATGACATCTGTCAAAATGACATCTGTCAAAATGTCAGCTGTCAAAATGTCAGCTGTCAAAATGACATCTGTCAAAATGACAGCTGTCGAAATGACATCTGTCAAAATGACAGCTGTCGAAATGACATCTGTCAAAATGACATCTGTCAAAATGACATCTGTCAAAATGACATCTCTCGAAATGACAGCTGTCAAAATGACATCTGTCAAAATGACAGCTGTCAAAATGACATCTGTCAAAATGACATCTGTCAAAATGACATCTGTCAAAATGACAGCTGTCAAAATGACAGCTGTCAAAATGACATCTGTCAAAATGTCAGCTGTCAAAATGACATCTGTCAAAATTACAGCTGTCAAAATTACAGCTGTCAAAATTACATCTGTCAAAATGTCAGCTGTCAAAATGACATCTGTCAAAATGACAGCTGTCAAAATGTCAGCTGTCAAAATGACATCTGTCAAAATGTCAGCTGTCAAAATGACATCTGTCAACATGACAGCTGTCGAAATGACATCTGTCAAAATGACATCTGTCAAAATGACATCTGTCAAAATGACATCTGTCAAAATGACATCTGTAAAAATGACATCTGTCGAAAAGACATCTGTCAAAATGACAGCTGTCAAAATGACATCTGTCAAAATGTCAGCTGTCAAAATGACATCTGTCAAAATGACAGCTGTCAAAATGACAGCTGTCAAAATGACATCTGTCAAAATGTCAGCTGTCAAAATGACATCTGTCAAAATGACAGCTGTCAAAATGACATCTGTCAAAATTACAGCTGTCAAAATGACATCTGTCAAAATGTCAGCTGTCAAAATGACAGCTGTCAAAATGACATCTGTCAAAATGACATCTGTCAAAATGACATCTGTCAAAATGACATCTCTCGAAATGACATCTGTCAAAATGACAGCTGTCGAAATGACAGCTGTCGAAATGACATCTGTCAAAATGACATCTGTCAGAATGACATCTGTCAGAATGACATCTGTCAAACTGACATCTGTCAAAATGACAGCTGTCAAAATGACATTTGTCAGAATGAGATCTGTCAAACTGACATCTGTCAAACTGACATCTGTCAAACTGACATCTGTCAAACTGACATCTGTCAAAATGACATCTGTCAAAATGACATCTGTCAAAATGACATCTGTCAAAATGACATCTGTCAAAATGACAGCTGTCAAAATGACAGCTGTCAAAATTTCATCTGTCAAAATGACATCTGTCAAAATGACATCTGTCAAAATTACAGCTGTCAAAATGACATCTGTCAAAATGACAGCTGTCAAAATGACATCTGTCAAAATGTCAGCTGTCAAAATGACATCTGTCAAAATGACATCTGTCAAAATGACATCTGTCAAAATGACATCTGTCAAAATGACATCTGTCAAAATGACATCTGTCAAAATTTCATCTGTCAAAATGACAGCTGTCAAAATTTCATCTGTCGAAATGACAGCTGTCAAAATGACATCTGTCAAAATGACATCTGTCAAAATGACAGCTGTCAAAATGACATCTGTCAAAATGACATTTGTCAAAATGACAGCTGTCAAAATTTCATCTGTCGAAATGACAGCTGTCAAAATGACATCTGTCAAAATGACATCTGTCAAAATGACATCTGTCAAAATGACAGCTGTCAAAATGACATCTGTCAAAATGTCAGCTGTCAAAATGACATCTGTCAAAATGATATCTGTCAAAATGACATCTGTCAAAATGACAGCTGTCAAAATTACATCTGTCGAAATGACATTTTCAAAATGACAGCTGTCAAAATTACAGCTGTCAAAATGATATCTGTCAAAATGACAGCTGTCAAACTGACATCTGTCGAAATGACATCTGTCAAAATGACATCTGTCAAAATGACATCTGTCAAAATGACATCTGTCAAAATGACATCTGTAAAAATGACAACTGTCGAAAAGACATCTGTCAAAATGACATCTGTCAAAATGACATCTGTCAAAATGACATCTGTCAAAATGACATCTGTCAAAATTTCATCTGTCAAAATGACAGCTGTCAAAATTTCATCTGTCGAAATGACAGCTGTCAAAATGACATCTGTCAAAATGACATCTGTCAAAATGACATCTGTCAAAATGACATCTGTCAAAATGACATCTGTCAAAATGACATTTGTCAAAATGACAGCTGTCAAAATTTCATCTGTCGAAATGACAGCTGTCAAAATGTCAGCTGTCAAAATGACATCTGTCAAAATGATATCTGTCAAAATGACATCTGTCAAAATGACAGATGTCAAAATTACATCTGTCGAAATGACAGCTGTCAAAATGACATCTGTCAAAATGACATCTGTCAAAATGACATCTGTCAAAATGACATCTGTCAAAATGACATCTGTCAAAATGACATCTGTCAAAATTTCATCTGTCAAAATGACAGCTGTCAAAATTTCATCTGTCGAAATGACAGCTGTCAAAATGACATCTGTCAAAATGACATCTGTCAAAATGACATCTGTCAAAATGACATCTGTCAAAATGACATCTGTCAAAATGACATCTGTCAAAATGACAGCTGTCAAAATGACATCTGTCAAAATGTCAGCTGTCAAAATGACATTTGTCAAAATGATATCTGTCAAAATGACATCTGTCAAAATGACAGCTGTCAAAATTACATCTGTCGAAATGACATTTTCAAAATGACAGCTGTCAAAATGACAGCTGTCAAAATTACAGCTGTCAAAATGATATCTGTCAAAATGACAGCTGTCAAACTGACATCTGTCGAAATGACATCTGTCAAAATGACAGCTGTCAAACTGACATCTGTCAAAATTACATCTGTCAAAATGACATCTGTCAAAATGACATTTGTCAAAATTACATCTGTCGAAAAGACATCTGTCAAAATGACATTTGTCAAAATGACAGCTGTCAAAATTTCATCTGTCGAAATGACAGCTGTCAAAATGACATCTGTCATAATGACATTTGTCAAAATGACAGCTGTCAAAATTTCATCTGTCGAAATGACAGCTGTCAAAATGACATCTGTCAAAATGACATCTGTCAAAATGACATCTGTCAAAATGACATCTGTCAAAATGACATCTGTCAAAATGACAGCTGTCAAAATGACATCTGTCAAAATGTCAGCTGTCAAAATGACATCTGTCAAAATGATATCTGTTAAAATGACATCTGTTAAAATGACATCTGTCAAAATGACAGCTGTCAAAATTACATCTGTCGAAATGACAGCTGTCAAAATGACATCTGTCAAAATGACATCTGTCAAAATGACATCTGTCAAAATGACATCTGTCAAAATGACATCTGTCAAAATGTCAGCTGTCAAAATGTCAGCTGTCAAAATGACATCTGTCAAAATGACAGCTGTCGAAATGACATCTGTCAAAATGACAGCTGTCGAAATGACATCTGTCAAAATGACATCTGTCAAAATGACATCTGTCAAAATGACATCTGTCAAAATGACATCTCTCGAAATGACAGCTGTCAAAATGACATCTGTCAAAATGACAGCTGTCAAAATGACATCTGTCAAAATGACATCTGTCAAAATGACATCTGTCAAAATGACAGCTGTCAAAATGACAGCTGTCAAAATGACATCTGTCAAAATGTCAGCTGTCAAAATGACATCTGTCAAAATTACAGCTGTCAAAATTACAGCTGTCAAAATTACATCTGTCAAAATGTCAGCTGTCAAAATGACATCTGTCAAAATGACAGCTGTCAAAATGTCAGCTGTCAAAATGACATCTGTCAAAATGTCAGCTGTCAAAATGACATCTGTCAACATGACAGCTGTCGAAATGACATCTGTCAAAATGACATCTGTCAAAATGACATCTGTCAAAATGACATCTGTCAAAATGACATCTGTAAAAATGACATCTGTCGAAAAGACATCTGTCAAAATGACAGCTGTCAAAATGACATCTGTCAAAATGTCAGCTGTCAAAATGACATCTGTCAAAATGACAGCTGTCAAAATGACAGCTGTCAAAATGACATCTGTCAAAATGTCAGCTGTCAAAATGACATCTGTCAAAATGACAGCTGTCAAAATGACATCTGTCAAAATTACAGCTGTCAAAATGACATCTGTCAAAATGTCAGCTGTCAAAATGACAGCTGTCAAAATGACATCTGTCAAAATGACATCTGTCAAAATGACATCTGTCAAAATGACATCTCTCGAAATGACATCTGTCAAAATGACAGCTGTCGAAATGACAGCTGTCGAAATGACATCTGTCAAAATGACATCTGTCAGAATGACATCTGTCAGAATGACATCTGTCAAACTGACATCTGTCAAAATGACAGCTGTCAAAATGACATTTGTCAGAATGAGATCTGTCAAACTGACATCTGTCAAACTGACATCTGTCAAACTGACATCTGTCAAACTGACATCTGTCAAAATGACATCTGTCAAAATGACATCTGTCAAAATGACATCTGTCAAAATGACATCTGTCAAAATGACAGCTGTCAAAATGACAGCTGTCAAAATTTCATCTGTCAAAATGACATCTGTCAAAATGACATCTGTCAAAATTACAGCTGTCAAAATGACATCTGTCAAAATGACAGCTGTCAAAATGACATCTGTCAAAATGTCAGCTGTCAAAATGACATCTGTCAAAATGACATCTGTCAAAATGACATCTGTCAAAATGACATCTGTCAAAATGACATCTGTCAAAATGACATCTGTCAAAATTTCATCTGTCAAAATGACAGCTGTCAAAATTTCATCTGTCGAAATGACAGCTGTCAAAATGACATCTGTCAAAATGACATCTGTCAAAATGACAGCTGTCAAAATGACATCTGTCAAAATGACATTTGTCAAAATGACAGCTGTCAAAATTTCATCTGTCGAAATGACAGCTGTCAAAATGACATCTGTCAAAATGACATCTGTCAAAATGACATCTGTCAAAATGACAGCTGTCAAAATGACATCTGTCAAAATGTCAGCTGTCAAAATGACATCTGTCAAAATGATATCTGTCAAAATGACATCTGTCAAAATGACAGCTGTCAAAATTACATCTGTCGAAATGACATTTTCAAAATGACAGCTGTCAAAATTACAGCTGTCAAAATGATATCTGTCAAAATGACAGCTGTCAAACTGACATCTGTCGAAATGACATCTGTCAAAATGACATCTGTCAAAATGACATCTGTCAAAATGACATCTGTCAAAATGACATCTGTAAAAATGACAACTGTCGAAAAGACATCTGTCAAAATGACAGCTGTCAAAATGACATCTGTCAAAATGTCAGCTGTCAAAATGACATCTGTCAAAATGACAGCTGTCAAAATGACAGCTGTCAAAATGACATCTGTCAAAATGTCAGCTGTCAAAATGACATCTGTCAAAATGACAGCTGTCAAAATGACATCTGTCAAAATTACAGCTGTCAAAATGACATCTGTCAAAATGTCAGCTGTCAAAATGACAGCTGTCAAAATGACATCTGTCAAAATGACATCTGTCAAAATGACATCTCTCGAAATGACATCTGTCAAAATGACAGCTGTCGAAATGACATCTGTCAAAATGACATCTGTAAAAATGACATCTGTAAAAATGACATCTGTCGAAAAGACATCTGTCAAAATGACATCTGTCAGAATGACATCTGTCAAAATGACGGTGTTAAATCAAAAAATCTCGGTGCCCAATTGTGATCACCTCTTCGAGAGATAACACGGTCCTGAAACTATTCCTATGAAACTAACTATTCCTAACTATTATTTTTGGTCAAAAAAATTATTTTCGAATTTCGAAATCTTTTTCTCTTGGATGTATTCTACATTCGAAATTATGTCATTATAGCCATCTCAAGTTTATATTACATTAGCCATTAGAGATTAATAGTCAAAAATGCATTTTGAGAGTGCCCCATCGAATACACAATAAATCCTGTGCAAATTATTGTAGCATGCAAGTCTCAGAGGTTTACTTATAGCGTTAAAGTCTAGCTTCAAGTTTATACCACACTCGTTTCCATTTTATTTGACAGCTGTAATTTTTTTTATTTTTTTTGGAAGCTGTCATTTTATCTGACTGCTGTCATTTTATTTTACAGCTGTCATTTTATTTGACAGCTGTCGTTTTATTTGACAGCTGTCATTTTATTTGACAGCTGTCATTTTATTTGACATCTGTCATTTTATTTGACAGCTGTCATTTTATTTGACAGCTGTCATTTTATTTGACAACTGTCATTTTATTTGACAGCTGTCATTTTATTTGACAACTGTCATTTTATTTGACAGCTGTCATTTTATTTGACAGCTGTCATTTTATTTGACAAATAAAATGACATCTGTCAAAATGACACCTGTCAAAATGACATCTGTCAAAATGACATCTGTCAAAATGACAAAATGACATCTGTCAAAATGACATCTGTCAAAATGACAGCTGTGAAAATGACAGCTGTCAAAATGACAGCTGTCAAACTGACATCTGTCAAAATTACATCTGTCGAAATGACATCTGTCAAAATGACAGCTGTCAAAATGACATCTGTCACAATGACAGCTGTCAAAATTACAGCTGTCAAAATGACATCTGTCAAAATGACAGCTGTCAAAATTACAGCTGTCAAAATGACATCTGTCAAAATGACAGCTGTCAAAATGACATCAGTCAAAATGTCAGCTGTCAAAATGACATCTGTCAAAATGACAGCTGTCGAAATGACATCTGTCAAAATGTCAAAATGACATCTGTAAAAATGACATCTGTCGAAAAGACATCTGTCAAAATGACATCTGTCAGAATGACATCTGTCAAAATGACATCCGTCAAAATGACGGTGTTAAATCAAAAAATCTCGGTGCCCAATTGTGATCACCTCTTCGAGAGATAACACGGTCCTGAAACTATTCTGTCAAAATGACATCTGTCAAAATGACATCTGTCAAAATGACATCTGTCAAAATGACATCTGTCAAAATGACAGCTGTCAAAATGACATCTGTCACAATGACAGCTGTCAAAATTACAGCTGTCAAAATGACATCTGTCAAAATGACATCTGTCAAAATGACAGCTGTCAAAATGACATCTGTCAAAATGACAGCTGTCAAAATGACATCTGTCACAATGACAGCTGTCAAAATGACATCTGTCACAATGACAGCTGTCAAAATTACAGCTGTCAAAATGACATCTGTCAAAATGACAGCTGTCAAAATTACAGCTGTCAAAATGACATCTGTCAAAATGACAGCTGTCAAAATGACATCTGTCAAAATGTCAGCTGTCAAAATGACATCTGTCAAAATGACAGCTGTCGAAATGACATCTGTCAAAATGTCAAAATGACATCTGTCAAAATGACATCTGTCAAAATGACATCTGTAAAAATGACATCTGTCGAAAAGACATCTGTCAAAATGACATCTGTCAGAATGACATCTGTCAAAATGACATCCGTCAAAATGACGGTGTTAAATCAAAAAATCTCGGTGCCCAATTGTGATCACCTCTTCGAGAGATAACACGGTCCTGAAACTATTCCTATGAAACTAACTATTCCTAACTATTATTTTTGGTCAAAAAAATTATTTTCGAATTTCGAAATCTTTTGCTCTTGGATGTATTCTACATTCGAAATTATGTCATTATAGCCATCTCAAGTTTATATTACATTAGCCATTAGAGATTAATAGTCAAAAATGCATTTTGAGAGTGCCCCATCGAATACCCAATAAATCCTGTGCAAATTATTGTAGCATGCAAGTCTCAGAGGTTTACTTATAGCGTTAAAGTCTAGCTTCAAGTTTATACCACACTCGTTTCCATTTTATTTGACAGCTGTAATTTTTTTTATTTTTTTTGGAAGCTGTCATTTTATTTTACAGCTGTCATTTTATTTGACAGCAGTCGTTTTATTTGACAGCTGTCATTTTATTTGACAGCTGTCATTTTATTTGACATCTGTCATTTTATTTGACAGCTGTCATTTTATTTGACAGCTGTCATTTTATTTGACAACTGTCATTTTATTTGACAGCTGTCATTTTATTTGACAACTGTCATTTTATTTGACAGCTGTCATTTTATTTGACAAATAAAATGACATCTGTCAAAATGACATCTGTCAAAATGACATCTGTCAAAATGACATCTGTCAAAATGACATCTGTCAAAATGACATCCGTCAAAATGACGGTGTTAAATCAAAAAATCTCGGTGCCCAATTGTGATCACCTCTTCGAGAGATAACACGGTCCTGAAACTATTCCTGTAACAGAGCAATGGTTTAGTTGCTTGTGTGGCGCGTAGCGCCGTCTAGTTGAAATTAAACGTTGTCCAGATCAATATCATCCAACTCCGACCATAAAAAATCGTTAATCATTGCGCATTCTCTGAACCTAATTTCTCCCAAACTATTTGTTCAACCCAAAAAATGAAAACACCATCGTGTTCATATGTAGATTCGCTATGCCTGAGCAAAATTTCAACAAAATCCATTTTTTCAAAAAAATCGAAAATTTGGATGGGCTAACCCCTTAGTTTTTTTTTTGGTCAAAAAAATTATTTTCGAATTTCGAAATCTTTTGCTCTTGGATGTATTCTACATTCGAAATTATGTCATTATAGCCATCTCAAGTTTATATTACATTAGCCATTAGAGATTAATAGTCAAAAATGCATTTTGAGAGTGCCCCATCGAATACACAATAAATCCTGTGCAAATTATTGTAGCATGCAAGTCTCAGAGGTTTACTTATAGCGTTAAAGTCTAGCTTCAAGTTTATACCACACTCGTTTCCATTTTATTTGACAGCTGTAATTTTTTTTTATTTTTTTTGGAAGCTCTCTTTTTGCTGACTGCTGTCATTTTATTTTACAGCTGTCATTTTATTTGACAGCTGTCATTTTATTTGACAGCTGTCATTTTATTTGACAGCTGTCATTTTATTTGACAACTGTCATTTTATTTGACAGCTGTCATTTTATTTGACAGCTGTCATTTTATTTGACAAATAAAATGACATCTGTCAAAATGACATCTGTCAAAATGACATTTGTCAGAATGACATCTGTCAGAATGACATCTGTCAAACTGACATCTGTCAAAATGACATCTGTCAAAATGACAGCTGTCAAAATGACATTTGTCAGAATGACATCTGTCAAACTGACATCTGTCAAAAAGACATCTGTCAAAATTACAGCTGTCAAAATGACAGCTGTCAAAATGACATCTGTCAAAATGACATCTGTCAAAATGACATTTGTCAAAATTACATCTGTCGAAAAGACATCTGTCAAAATGACATCTGTCAAAATGACATCCGTCAAAATGACATCTGTCAAAATGACAAAATGACATCTGTCAAAATGACAGCTGTCAAACTGACATCTGTCAAAATTACATCTGTCGAAATGACATATGTCAAAATGACAGCTGTCAAAATGACATTTGTCAGAATGACATCTGTCAAACTGACATCTGTCAAAATGACATCTGTCAAAATGACATTTGTCAGAATGACATCTGTCAAACTGACATCTGTCAAAATGACATCTGTCAAAATGACATCTGTCAAAATGACATCTGTCAAAATGACATCTGTCAAAATGACATCTGTCAAAATGACAGCTGTCAAAATGACAGCTGTCAAAATGACAGCTGTCAAAATGACATCTGTCAAAATGACATCTGTCAAAATGACATCTGTCAAAATGACATCTGTCAAAATGACATCTGTCAAAATGACAAAATGACATCTGTCAAAATGACAAAATGACATCTGGCAAAATGACAAAATGACATCTGTCAAAATGACATCTGTCAAAATGACATTTGTCAGAATGACATCTGTCAAACTGACATCTGTCAAAATGACATCTGTCAAAATGACAGCTGTCAAAATGACATTTGTCAGAATGACATCTGTCAAACTGACATCTGTCAAAAAGACATCTGTCAAAATTACAGCTGTCAAAATGACAGCTGTCAAAATGACATCTGTCAAAATGACATCTGTCAAAATGACATCTGTCAAAATGACAAAATGACATCTGTCAAAATGACATCTGTCAAAATGACAAAATGACATCTGTCAAACTGACATCTGTCAAAATGACATCTGTCAAAATGACAGCTGTCAAAATGACATTTGTCAGAATGACATCTGTCAAACTGACATCTGTCAAAAAGACATTTGTCAGAATGACATCTGTCAAACTGACATCTGTCAAAAAGACATCTGTCAAAATTACAGCTGTCAAAATGACAGCTGTCAAAATGACATCTGTCAAAATGACATCTGTCAAACTGACATCTGTCAAAATTACATCTGTCGAAATGACATATGTCAAAATGACAGCTGTCAAAATTACAGCTGTCAAAATGACAGCTGTCAAAATTACAGCTGTCAAAATTACAGCTGTCAAAATGACATCTGTCAAAATGACAGCTGTCAAAATTACAGCTGTCAAAATTACAGCTGTCAAAATGATATCTGTCAAAATGACAGCTGTCAAACTGACATCTGTCGAAATGACATCTGTCAAAATGTCAGCTGTCAAAATGACATCTGTCAAAATGACATCTGTCAAAATGACATCTGTCAAAATGACAGCTGTCAAAATGACATCTGTCAAAATGACATCTGTCAAAATGACATTTGTCAAAATTACATCTGTCGAAAAGACATCTGTCAAAATGACATCTGTCAAAATGACATCCGTCAAAATGACGGTGTTAAATCAAAAAATCTCGGTGCCCAATTGTGATCACCTCTTCGAGAGATAACACGGTCCTGAAACTATTCCTATGAAACTAACTATTCCTAACTATTATTTTTGGTCAAAAAAATTATTTTCGAATTTCGAAATCTTTTGCTCTTGGATGTATTCTACATTCGAAATTATGTCATTATAGCCATCTCAAGTTTATATTACATTAGCCATTAGAGATTAATAGTCAAAAATGCATTTTGAGAGTGCCCCATCGAATACACAATAAATCCTGTGCAAATTATTGTAGCATGCAAGTCTCAGAGGTTTACTTATAGCGTTAAAGTCTAGCTTCAAGTTTATACCACACTCGTTTCCATTTTATTTGACAGCTGTAATTTTTTTTTATTTTTTTTGGAAGCTCTCTTTTTGCTGACTGCTGTCATTTTATTTTACAGCTGTCATTTTATTTGACAGCTGTCATTTTATTTGACAGCTGTCATTTTATTTGACAGCTGTCATTTTATTTGACAACTGTCATTTTATTTGACAGCTGTCATTTTATTTGACAGCTGTCATTTTATTTGACAAATAAAATGACATCTGTCAAAATGACATCTGTCAAAATGACATTTGTCAGAATGACATCTGTCAGAATGACATCTGTCAAACTGACATCTGTCAAAATGACATCTGTCAAAATGACAGCTGTCAAAATGACATTTGTCAGAATGACATCTGTCAAACTGACATCTGTCAAAAAGACATCTGTCAAAATTACAGCTGTCAAAATGACAGCTGTCAAAATGACATCTGTCAAAATGACATCTGTCAAAATGACATTTGTCAAAATTACATCTGTCGAAAAGACATCTGTCAAAATGACATCTGTCAAAATGACATCCGTCAAAATGACATCTGTCAAAATGACAAAATGACATCTGTCAAAATGACAGCTGTCAAACTGACATCTGTCAAAATTACATCTGTCGAAATGACATATGTCAAAATGACAGCTGTCAAAATGACATTTGTCAGAATGACATCTGTCAAACTGACATCTGTCAAAATGACATCTGTCAAAATGACATTTGTCAGAATGACATCTGTCAAACTGACATCTGTCAAAATGACATCTGTCAAAATGACATCTGTCAAAATGACATCTGTCAAAATGACATCTGTCAAAATGACATCTGTCAAAATGACAGCTGTCAAAATGACAGCTGTCAAAATGACAGCTGTCAAAATGACATTTGTCAGAATGACATCTGTCAAACTGACATCTGTCAAAAAGACATTTGTCAGAATGACATCTGTCAAACTGACATCTGTCAAAAAGACATCTGTCAAAATTACAGCTGTCAAAATGACAGCTGTCAAAATGACATCTGTCAAAATGACATCTGTCAAAATGACAGCTGTCAAAATTACAGCTGTCAAAATTACAGCTGTCAAAATGATATCTGTCAAAATGACAGCTGTCAAACTGACATCTGTCAAAATTACATCTGTCGAAATGACATATGTCAAAATGACAGCTGTCAAAATTACAGCTGTCAAAATTACAGCTGTCAAAATTACAGCTGTCAAAATTACAGCTGTCAAAATTACAGCTGTCAAAATGACATCTGTCAAAATGACAGCTGTCAAAATTACAGCTGTCAAAATTACAGCTGTCAAAATGATATCTGTCAAAATGACAGCTGTCAAACTGACATCTGTCGAAATGACATCTGTCAAAATGTCAGCTGTCAAAATGACATCTGTCAAAATGACATCTGTCAAAATGACATCTGTCAAAATGACAGCTGTCAAAATGACATCTGTCAAAATGACATCTGTCAAAATGACATTTGTCAAAATTACATCTGTCGAAAAGACATCTGTCAAAATGACATCTGTCAAAATGACATCCGTCAAAATGACGGTGTTAAATCAAAAAATCTCGGTGCCCAATTGTGATCACCTCTTCGAGAGATAACACGGTCCTGAAACTATTCCTATGAAACTAACTATTCCTAACTATTATTTTTGGTCAAAAAAATTATTTTCGAATTTCGAAATCTTTTGCTCTTGGATGTATTCTACATTCGAAATTATGTCATTATAGCCATCTCAAGTTTATATTACATTAGCCATTAGAGATTAATAGTCAAAAATGCATTTTGAGAGTGCCCCATCGAATACACAATAAATCCTGTGCAAATTATTGTAGCATGCAAGTCTCAGAGGTTTACTTATAGCGTTAAAGTCTAGCTTCAAGTTTATACCACACTCGTTTCCATTTTATTTGACAGCTGTAATTTTTTTTTATTTTTTTTGGAAGCTCTCTTTTTGCTGACTGCTGTCATTTTATTTTACAGCTGTCATTTTATTTGACAGCTGTCATTTTATTTGACAGCTGTCATTTTATTTGACAGCTGTCATTTTATTTGACAGCTGTCATTTTATTTGACAACTGTCATTTTATTTGACAGCTGTCATTTTATTTGACAGCTGTCATTTTATTTGACAGCTGTCATTTTATTTGACAAATAAAATGACATCTGTCAAAATGACATCTGTCAAAATGACATTTGTCAGAATGACATCTGTCAAACTGACATCTGTCAAAATGACATCTGTCAAAATGACAGCTGTCAAAATGACATTTGTCAGAATGACATCTGTCAAACTGACATCTGTCAAAAAGACATCTGTCAAAATTACAGCTGTCAAAATGACAGCTGTCAAAATGACAGCTGTCAAAATGACATCTGTCAAAATGACATCTGTCAAAATGACATTTGTCAAAATTACATCTGTCGAAAAGATATCTGTCAAAATGACATCTGTCAAAATGACATCCGTCAAAATGACATCTGTCAAAATGACAAAATGACATCTGTCAAAATGACAGCTGTCAAACTGACATCTGTCAAAATTACATCTGTCGAAATGACATATGTCAAAATGACAGCTGTCAAAATGACATTTGTCAGAATGACATCTGTCAAACTGACATCTGTCAAAATGACATCTGTCAAAATGACATTTGTCAGAATGACATCTGTCAAACTGACATCTGTCAAAATGACATCTGTCAAAATGACATCTGTCAAAATGACATCTGTCAAAATGACATCTGTCAAAATGACATCTGTCAAAATGACATCTGTCAAAATGACAGCTGTCAAAATGACAGCTGTCAAAATGACAGCTGTCAAAATGACATCTGTCAAAATGACATCTGTCAAAATGACATCTGTCAAAATGACATCTGTCAAAATGACATCTGTCAAAATGACAAAATGACATCTGTCAAAATGACATCTGTCAAAATGACAAAATGACATCTGGCAAAATGACAAAATGACATCTGTCAAAATGACAGCTGTCAAACTGACATCTGTCAAAATTACATCTGTCGAAATGACATATGTCAAAATGACAGCTGTCAAAATTACAGCTGTCAAAATTACAGCTGTCAAAATTACAGCTGTCAAAATTACAGCTGTCAAAATGACATCTGTCAAAATGACAGCTGTCAAAATTACAGCTGTCAAAATTACAGCTGTCAAAATGATATCTGTCAAAATGACAGCTGTCAAACTGACATCTGTCGAAATGACATCTGTCAAAATGTCAGCTGTCAAAATGACATCTGTCAAAATGACATCTGTCAAAATGACATCTGTCAAAATGACAGCTGTCAAAATGACATCTGTCAAAATGACATCTGTCAAAATGACATTTGTCAAAATTACATCTGTCGAAAAGACATCTGTCAAAATGACATCTGTCAAAATGACATCCGTCAAAATGACGGTGTTAAATCAAAAAATCTCGGTGCCCAATTGTGATGACCTCTTCGAGAGATAACACGGTCCTGAAACTATTCCTATGAAACTAACTATTCCTAACTATTATTTTTGGTCAAAAAAATTATTTTCGAATTTCGAAATCTTTTGCTCTTGGATGTATTCTACATTCGAAATTATGTCATTATAGCCATCTCAAGTTTATATTACATTAGCCATTAGAGATTAATAGTCAAAAATGCATTTTGAGAGTGCCCCATCGAATACCCAATAAATCCTGTGCAAATTATTGTAGCATGCAAGTCTCAGAGGTTTACTTATAGCGTTAAAGTCTAGCTTCAAGTTTATACCACACTCGTTTCCATTTTATTTGACAGCTGTAATTTTTTTTATTTTTTTTGGAAGCTGTCATTTTATTTTACAGCTGTCATTTTATTTGACAGCAGTCGTTTTATTTGACAGCTGTCATTTTATTTGACAGCTGTCATTTTATTTGACATCTGTCATTTTATTTGACAGCTGTCATTTTATTTGACAGCTGTCATTTTATTTGACAACTGTCATTTTATTTGACAGCTGTCATTTTATTTGACAACTGTCATTTTATTTGACAGCTGTCATTTTATTTGACAAATAAAATGACATCTGTCAAAATGACATCTGTCAAAATGACATCTGTCAAAATGACATCTGTCAAAATGACATCTGTCAAAATGACATCCGTCAAAATGACGGTGTTAAATCAAAAAATCTCGGTGCCCAATTGTGATCACCTCTTCGAGAGATAACACGGTCCTGAAACTATTCCTGTAACAGAGCAATGGTTTAGTTGCTTGTGTGGCGCGTAGCGCCGTCTAGTTGAAATTAAACGTTGTCCAGATCAATATCATCCAACTCCGACCATAAAAAATCGTTAATCATTGCGCATTCTCTGAACCTAATTTCTCCCAAACTATTTGTTCAACCCAAAAAATGAAAACACCATCGTGTTCATATGTAGATTCGCTATGCCTGAGCAAAATTTCAACAAAATCCATTTTTTCAAAAAAATCGAAAATTTGGATGGGCTAACCCCTTAGTTTTTTTTTTGGTCAAAAAAATTATTTTCGAATTTCGAAATCTTTTGCTCTTGGATGTATTCTACATTCGAAATTATGTCATTATAGCCATCTTAAGTTTATATTACATTAGCCATTAGAGATTAATAGTCAAAAATGCATTTTGACAGTGCCCCATCGAATACACAATAAATCCTGTGCAAATTATTGTAGCATGCAAGTCTCAGAGGTTTACTTATAGCGTTAAAGTCTAGCTTCAAGTTTATACCACACTCGTTTCCATTTTATTTGACAGCTGTAATTTTTTTTTATTTTTTTTGGAAGCTCTCTTTTTGCTGACTGCTGTCATTTTATTTTACAGCTGTCATTTTATTTGACAGCTGTCATTTTATTTGACAGCTGTCATTTTATTTGACAGCTGTCATTTTATTTGACAGCTGTCATTTTATTTGACAACTGTCATTTTATTTGACAGCTGTCATTTTATTTGACAGCTGTCATTTTATTTGACAGCTGTCATTTTATTTGACAAATAAAATGACATCTGTCAAAATGACATCTGTCAAAATGACATTTGTCAGAATGACATCTGTCAAACTGACATCTGTCAAAATGACATCTGTCAAAATGACAGCTGTCAAAATGACATTTGTCAGAATGACATCTGTCAAACTGACATCTGTCAAAAAGACATCTGTCAAAATTACAGCTGTCAAAATGACAGCTGTCAAAATGACATCTGTCAAAATGACATCTGTCAAAATGACATTTGTCAAAATTACATCTGTCGAAAAGACATCTGTCAAAATGACATCTGTCAAAATGACATCCGTCAAAATGACATCTGTCAAAATGACAAAATGACATCTGTCAAAATGACAGCTGTCAAACTGACATCTGTCAAAATTACATCTGTCGAAATGACATATGTCAAAATGACAGCTGTCAAAATGACATTTGTCAGAATGACATCTGTCAAACTGACATCTGTCAAAATGACATCTGTCAAAATGACATTTGTCAGAATGACATCTGTCAAACTGACATCTGTCAAAATGACATCTGTCAAAATGACATCTGTCAAAATGACATCTGTCAAAATGACATCTGTCAAAATGACAGCTGTCAAAATGACAGCTGTCAAAATGACATCTGTCAAAATGACATCTGTCAAAATGACATCTGTCAAAATGACATCTGTCAAAATGACAAAATGACATCTGTCAAAATGACATCTGTCAAAATGACAAAATGACATCTGGCAAAATGACAAAATGACATCTGTCAAAATGACAGCTGTCAAACTGACATCTGTCAAAATTACATCTGTCGAAATGACATCTGTCAAAATGACATTTGTCAAAATTACATCTGTCGAAAAGACATCTGTCAAAATGACATCTGTCAAAATGACATCCGTCAAAATGACGGTGTTAAATCAAAAAATCTCGGTGCCCAATTGTGATCACCTCTTCGAGAGATAACACGGTCCTGAAACTATTCCTATGAAACTAACTATTCCTAACTATTATTTTTGGTCAAAAAAATTATTTTCGAATTTCGAAATCTTTTGCTCTTGGATGTATTCTACATTCGAAATTATGTCATTATAGCCATCTCAAGTTTATATTACATTAGCCATTAGAGATTAATAGTCAAAAATGCATTTTGAGAGTGCCCCATCGAATACCCAATAAATCCTGTGCAAATTATTGTAGCATGCAAGTCTCAGAGGTTTACTTATAGCGTTAAAGTCTAGCTTCAAGTTTATACCACACTCGTTTCCATTTTATTTGACAGCTGTAATTTTTTTTATTTTTTTTGGAAGCTGTCATTTTATTTTACAGCTGTCATTTTATTTGACAGCAGTCGTTTTATTTGACAGCTGTCATTTTATTTGACAGCTGTCATTTTATTTGACATCTGTCATTTTATTTGACAGCTGTCATTTTATTTGACAGCTGTCATTTTATTTGACAACTGTCATTTTATTTGACAGCTGTCATTTTATTTGACAACTGTCATTTTATTTGACAGCTGTCATTTTATTTGACAAATAAAATGACATCTGTCAAAATGACATCTGTCAAAATGACATCTGTCAAAATGACATCTGTCAAAATGACATCTGTCAAAATGACATCCGTCAAAATGACGGTGTTAAATCAAAAAATCTCGGTGCCCAATTGTGATCACCTCTTCGAGAGATAACACGGTCCTGAAACTATTCCTGTAACAGAGCAATGGTTTAGTTGCTTGTGTGGCGCGTAGCGCCGTCTAGTTGAAATTAAACGTTGTCCAGATCAATATCATCCAACTCCGACCATAAAAAATCGTTAATCATTGCGCATTCTCTGAACCTAATTTCTCCCAAACTATTTGTTCAACCCAAAAAATGAAAACACCATCGTGTTCATATGTAGATTCGCTATGCCTGAGCAAAATTTCAACAAAATCCATTTTTTCAAAAAAATCGAAAATTTGGATGGGCTAACCCCTTAGTTTTTTTTTTGGTCAAAAAAATTATTTTCGAATTTCGAAATCTTTTGCTCTTGGATGTATTCTACATTCGAAATTATGTCATTATAGCCATCTCAAGTTTATATTACATTAGCCATTAGAGATTAATAGTCAAAAATGCATTTTGAGAGTGCCCCATCGAATACACAATAAATCCTGTGCAAATTATTGTAGCATGCAAGTCTCAGAGGTTTACTTATAGCGTTAAAGTCTAGCTTCAAGTTTATACCACACTCGTTTCCATTTTATTTGACAGCTGTAATTTTTTTTTATTTTTTTTGGAAGCTCTCTTTTTGCTGACTGCTGTCATTTTATTTTACAGCTGTCATTTTATTTGACAGCTGTCATTTTATTTGACAGCTGTCATTTTATTTGACAGCTGTCATTTTATTTGACAGCTGTCATTTTATTTGACAACTGTCATTTTATTTGACAGCTGTCATTTTATTTGACAGCTGTCATTTTATTTGACAGCTGTCATTTTATTTGACAAATAAAATGACATCTGTCAAAATGACATCTGTCAAAATGACATTTGTCAGAATGACATCTGTCAAACTGACATCTGTCAAAATGACATCTGTCAAAATGACAGCTGTCAAAATGACATTTGTCAGAATGACATCTGTCAAACTGACATCTGTCAAAAAGACATCTGTCAAAATTACAGCTGTCAAAATGACAGCTGTCAAAATGACATCTGTCAAAATGACATCTGTCAAAATGACATTTGTCAAAATTACATCTGTCGAAAAGACATCTGTCAAAATGACATCTGTCAAAATGACATCCGTCAAAATGACATCTGTCAAAATGACAAAATGACATCTGTCAAAATGACAGCTGTCAAACTGACATCTGTCAAAATTACATCTGTCGAAATGACATATGTCAAAATGACAGCTGTCAAAATGACATTTGTCAGAATGACATCTGTCAAACTGACATCTGTCAAAATGACATCTGTCAAAATGACATTTGTCAGAATGACATCTGTCAAACTGACATCTGTCAAAATGACATCTGTCAAAATGACATCTGTCAAAATGACAAAATGACATCTGGCAAAATGACAAAATGACATCTGTCAAAATGACAGCTGTCAAACTGACATCTGTCAAAATTACATCTGTCGAAAAGACATCTGTCAAAATGACATCTGTCAAAATGACATCCGTCAAAATGACATCTGTCAAAATGACAAAATGACATCTGTCAAAATGACAGCTGTCAAACTGACATCTGTCAAAATTACATCTGTCGAAATGACATATGTCAAAATGACAGCTGTCAAAATGACATTTGTCAGAATGACATCTGTCAAACTGACATCTGTCAAAATGACATCTGTCAAAATGACATTTGTCAGAATGACATCTGTCAAACTGACATCTGTCAAAATGACATCTGTCAAAATGACATCTGTCAAAATGACATCTGTCAAAATGACATCTGTCAAAATGACATCTGTCAAAATGACAGCTGTCAAAATGACAGCTGTCAAAATGACAGCTGTCAAAATGACATCTGTCAAAATGACATCTGTCAAAATGACATCTGTCAAAATGACATCTGTCAAAATGACATCTGTCAAAATGACAAAATGACATCTGTCAAAATGACATCTGTCAAAATGACAAAATGACATCTGGCAAAATGACAAAATGACATCTGTCAAAATGACAGCTGTCAAACTGACATCTGTCAAAATTACATCTGTCGAAATGACATATGTCAAAATGACAGCTGTCAAAATTACAGCTGTCAAAATTACAGCTGTCAAAATTACAGCTGTCAAAATTACAGCTGTCAAAATGACATCTGTCAAAATGACAGCTGTCAAAATTACAGCTGTCAAAATTACAGCTGTCAAAATGATATCTGTCAAAATGACAGCTGTCAAACTGACATCTGTCGAAATGACATCTGTCAAAATGTCAGCTGTCAAAATGACATCTGTCAAAATGACATCTGTCAAAATGACATCTGTCAAAATGACAGCTGTCAAAATGACATCTGTCAAAATGACATCTGTCAAAATGACATTTGTCAAAATTACATCTGTCGAAAAGACATCTGTCAAAATGACATCTGTCAAAATGACATCCGTCAAAATGACGGTGTTAAATCAAAAAATCTCGGTGCCCAATTGTGATCACCTCTTCGAGAGATAACACGGTCCTGAAACTATTCCTATGAAACTAACTATTCCTAACTATTATTTTTGGTCAAAAAAATTATTTTCGAATTTCGAAATCTTTTGCTCTTGGATGTATTCTACATTCGAAATTATGTCATTATAGCCATCTCAAGTTTATATTACATTAGCCATTAGAGATTAATAGTCAAAAATGCATTTTGAGAGTGCCCCATCGAATACCCAATAAATCCTGTGCAAATTATTGTAGCATGCAAGTCTCAGAGGTTTACTTATAGCGTTAAAGTCTAGCTTCAAGTTTATACCACACTCGTTTCCATTTTATTTGACAGCTGTAATTTTTTTTATTTTTTTTGGAAGCTGTCATTTTATTTTACAGCTGTCATTTTATTTGACAGCAGTCGTTTTATTTGACAGCTGTCATTTTATTTGACAGCTGTCATTTTATTTGACATCTGTCATTTTATTTGACAGCTGTCATTTTATTTGACAGCTGTCATTTTATTTGACAACTGTCATTTTATTTGACAGCTGTCATTTTATTTGACAACTGTCATTTTATTTGACAGCTGTCATTTTATTTGACAAATAAAATGACATCTGTCAAAATGACATCTGTCAAAATGACATCTGTCAAAATGACATCTGTCAAAATGACATCTGTCAAAATGACATCCGTCAAAATGACGGTGTTAAATCAAAAAATCTCGGTGCCCAATTGTGATCACCTCTTCGAGAGATAACACGGTCCTGAAACTATTCCTGTAACAGAGCAATGGTTTAGTTGCTTGTGTGGCGCGTAGCGCCGTCTAGTTGAAATTAAACGTTGTCCAGATCAATATCATCCAACTCCGACCATAAAAAATCGTTAATCATTGCGCATTCTCTGAACCTAATTTCTCCCAAACTATTTGTTCAACCCAAAAAATGAAAACACCATCGTGTTCATATGTAGATTCGCTATGCCTGAGCAAAATTTCAACAAAATCCATTTTTTCAAAAAAATCGAAAATTTGGATGGGCTAACCCCTTAGTTTTTTTTTTGGTCAAAAAAATTATTTTCGAATTTCGAAATCTTTTGCTCTTGGATGTATTCTACATTCGAAATTATGTCATTATAGCCATCTCAAGTTTATATTACATTAGCCATTAGAGATTAATAGTCAAAAATGCATTTTGAGAGTGCCCCATCGAATACACAATAAATCCTGTGCAAATTATTGTAGCATGCAAGTCTCAGAGGTTTACTTATAGCGTTAAAGTCTAGCTTCAAGTTTATACCACACTCGTTTCCATTTTATTTGACAGCTGTAATTTTTTTTTATTTTTTTTGGAAGCTCTCTTTTTGCTGACTGCTGTCATTTTATTTTACAGCTGTCATTTTATTTGACAGCTGTCATTTTATTTGACAGCTGTCATTTTATTTGACAGCTGTCATTTTATTTGACAGCTGTCATTTTATTTGACAACTGTCATTTTATTTGACAGCTGTCATTTTATTTGACAGCTGTCATTTTATTTGACAAATAAAATGACATCTGTCAAAATGACATCTGTCAAAATGACATTTGTCAGAATGACATCTGTCAAACTGACATCTGTCAAAATGACATCTGTCAAAATGACAGCTGTCAAAATGACATTTGTCAGAATGACATCTGTCAAACTGACATCTGTCAAAAAGACATCTGTCAAAATTACAGCTGTCAAAATGACAGCTGTCAAAATGACATCTGTCAAAATGACATCTGTCAAAATGACATTTGTCAAAATTACATCTGTCGAAAAGACATCTGTCAAAATGACATCTGTCAAAATGACATCCGTCAAAATGACATCTGTCAAAATGACAAAATGACATCTGTCAAAATGACAGCTGTCAAACTGAAATCTGTCAAAATTACATCTGTCGAAATGACATATGTCAAAATGACAGCTGTCAAAATGACATTTGTCAGAATGACATCTGTCAAACTGACATCTGTCAAAATGACATCTGTCAAAATGACATTTGTCAGAATGACATCTGTCAAACTGACATCTGTCAAAATGACATCTGTCAAAATGACATCTGTCAAAATGACATCTGTCAAAATGACATCTGTCAAAATGACAGCTGTCAAAATGACAGCTGTCAAAATGACATCTGTCAAAATGACATCTGTCAAAATGACATCTGTCAAAATGACATCTGTCAAAATGACAAAATGACATCTGTCAAAATGACATCTGTCAAAATGACATCTGTCAAAATGACAAAATGACATCTGGCAAAATGACAAAATGACATCTGTCAAAATGACAGCTGTCAAACTGACATCTGTCAAAATTACATCTGTCGAAATGACATATGTCAAAATGACAGCTGTCAAAATTACAGCTGTCAAAATTACAGCTGTCAAAATTACAGCTGTCAAAATTACAGCTGTTAAAATGACATCTGTCAAAATGACAGCTGTCAAAATTACAGCTGTCAAAATTACAGCTGTCAAAATGATATCTGTCAAAATGACAGCTGTCAAACTGACATCTGTCGAAATGACATCTGTCAAAATGTCAGCTGTCAAAATGACATCTGTCAAAATGACATCTGTCAAAATGACATCTGTCAAAATGACAGCTGTCAAAATGACATCTGTCAAAATGACATCTGTCAAAATGACATTTGTCAAAATTACATCTGTCGAAAAGACATCTGTCAAAATGACATCTGTCAAAATGACATCCGTCAAAATGACGGTGTTAAATCAAAAAATCTCGGTGCCCAATTGTGATCACCTCTTCGAGAGATAACACGGTCCTGAAACTATTCCTGTAACAGAGCAATGGTTTAGTTGCTTGTGTGGCGCGTAGCGCTGTCTTGTTGAAATTAAACGTTGTCCAGATCAATATCATCCAACTCCGACCATAAAAAATCGTTAATCATTGCGCATTCTCTGAACCTAATTTCTCCCAAACTATTTGTTCAACCCAAAAAATGAAAACACCATCGTGTTCATATTTAGATTCGCTATGCCTGAGCAAAATTTCAACAAAAATCCATTTTTTCAAAAAAATCGAAAATTTGGATGGGCTAACCCCTTAGTTTTATTTTTGGTCAAAAAAATTATTTTCGAATTTCGAAATCTTTTGCTCTTGGATGTATTCTACATTCGAAATTATGTCATTATAGCCATCTCAAGTTTATATTACATTAGCCATTAGAGATTAATAGTCAAAAATGCATTTTGAGAGTGACCCATCGAATACACAATAAATCCTGTGCAAATTATTGTAGCATGCAAGTCTCAGAGGTTTACTTATAGCGTTAAAGTCTAGCTTCAAGTTTATACCACACTCGTTTCCATTTTATTTGACAGCTGTATTTTTTTTTATTTTTTTTGGAAGCTGTCATTTTTGCTGACTGCTGTCATTTTATTTTACAGCTGTCATTTTATTTGACATCTGTCATTTTATTTGACAGCTGTCATTTTATTTGACAGCTGTCATTTTATTTGACAGCTGTCATTTTATTTGACAACTGTCATTTTATTTGACAGCTGTCATTTTATTTGACAGCTGTCAAAATGATATCTGTAAAAATGACAGCTGTCAAACTGACATCTGTCGAAATGACGTCTGTCATTTTGACAGCTGTCAAAATGACAGCTGTCAAACTGACATCTGTCAAAATGACATCTGTCAAAATGACATCTGTCAAAATGACATCTGTCAAAATGACATCTGTCAAAATGACAGCTGTCAAAATGACATCTGTCAAAATGTCAGCTGTCAAAATGACATCTGTCAAAATGACAGCTGTCAAAATGACATCTGTCAAAATGACATCTGTCAAAATGACATTTGTCAAAATTACATCTGTCGAAAAGACATCTGTCAAAATGACATCTGTCAAAATGACATCCGTCAAAATGACATCTGTCAAAATGACAAAATGACATCTGTCAAAATGACAAAATGACATCTGTCAAAATGACAGCTGTCAAACTGACATCTGTCAAAATTACATCTGTCGAAATGACATATGTCAAAATGACAGATGTCAAAATGACATTTGTCAGAATGACATCTGTCAAACTGACATCTGTCAAAATGACATCTGTCAAAATGACATTTGTCAGAATGACATCTGTCAAACTGACATCTGTCAAAATGACATCTGTCAAAATGACATCTGTCAAAATGACATCTGTCAAAATGACATCTGTCAAAATGACAGCTGTCAAAATGACATCTGTCAAAATGACAAAATGACATCTGTCAAAATGACAAAATGACATCTGTCAAAATGACAGCTGTCAAACTGACATCTGTCAAAATTACATCTGTCGAAATGACATATGTCAAAATGACAGCTGTCAAAATTACAGCTGTCAAAATTACAGCTGTCAAAATTACAGCTGTCAAAATTACAGCTGTCAAAATGACATCTGTCAAAATGACAGCTGTCAAAATTACAGCTGTCAAAATTACAGATGTCAAAATGATATCTGTCAAAATGACAGCTGTCAAACTGACATCTGTCGAAATGACATCTGTCAAAATGTCAGCTGTCAAAATGACATCTGTCAAAATGACATCTGTCAAAATGACATCTGTCAAAATGACATCTGTCAAAATGACAGCTGTCAAAATGACATCTGTCAAAATGACATTTGTCAAAATTACATCTGTCGAAAAGACATCTGTCAAAATGACATCTGTCAAAATGACATCCGTCAAAATGACGGTGTTAAATCAAAAAATCTCGGTGCCCAATTGTGATCACCTCTTCGAGAGATAACACGGTCCTGAAACTATTCCTGTAACAGAGCAATGGTTTAGTTGCTTGTGTGGCGCGTAGCGCCGTCTTGTTGAAATTAAACGTTGTCCAGATCAATATCATCCAACTCCGACCATAAAAAATCGTTAATCATTGCGCATTCTCTGAACCTAATTTCTCCCAAACTATTTGTTCAACCCAAAAAATGAAAACACCGTCGTGTTCATATTTAGATTCGCTATGCCTGAGCAAAATTTCAACAAAATCCATTTTTTCAAAAAAATCGAAAATTTGGATGGGCTAACCCCTTAGTTTTTTTTTTGGTCAAAAAAATTATTTTCGAATTTCGAAATCTTTTGCTCTTGGATGTATTCTACATTCGAAATTATGTCATTATAGCCATCTCAAGTTTATATTACATTAGCCATTAGAGATTAATAGTCAAAAATGCATTTTGAGAGTGACCCATCGAATACACAATAAATCCTGTGCAAATTATTGTAGCATGCAAGTCTCAGAGGTTTACTTATAGCGTTAAAGTCTAGCTTCAAGTTTATACCACACTGGTTTCCATTTTATTTGACAGCTGTAATTTTTTTTATTTTTTTTGGAAGCTGTCATTTTTGCTGACTGCTGTCATTTTATTTTACAGCTGTCATTTTATTTGACAGCTGTCATTTTATTTGACAGCTGTCATTTTATTTGACAGCTGTCATTTTATTTGACAACTGTCATTTTATTTGACAGCTGTCATTTTATTTGACAGCTGTCAAAATTATATCTGTAAAAATGACAGCTGTCAAACTGACATCTGTCGAAATGACGTCTGTCATTTTGACAGCTGTCAAAATGACATCTGTCAAAATTACATCTGTCAAAATTACATCTGTCAAAATGACATCTGTCAAAATGACAGCTGTCAAAATGACATCTGTCAAAATGTCAGCTGTCAAAATGACATCTGTCAAAATGACAGCTGTCAAAATGACATCTGTCAAAATGACATCTGTCAAAATGACATTTGTCAAAATTACATCTGTCGAAAAGACATCTGTCAAAATGACATCTGTCAAAATGACATCCGTCAAAATGACATCTGTCAAAATGACAAAATGACATCTGTCAAAATGACAAAATGACATCTGTCAAAATGACATCTGTCAAAATTACATCTGTCGAAATGACATATGTCAAAATGCCAGCTGTCAAAATGACAGCTGTCAAAATGACATTTGTCAGAATGACATCTGTCAAACTGACATCTGTCAAAATGACATCTGTCAAAATGACATTTGTCAGAATGACATCTGTCAAACTGACATCTGTCAAAATGACATCTGTCAAAATGACATCTGTCAAAATGACATCTGTCAAAATGACATCTGTCAAAATGACATCTGTCAAAATGACAGCTGTCAAAATGACATCTGTCAAAATGACATCTGTCAAAATGACAAAATGACATCTGTCAAAATGACAGCTGTCAAACTGACATCTGTCAAAATTACATCTGTCGAAATGACATATGTCAAAATGACAGCTGTCAAAATTACAGCTGTCAAAATTACAGCTGTCAAAATTACAGCTGTCAAAATGACATCTGTCAAAATGACAGCTGTCAAAATTACAGATGTCAAAATTACAGCTGTCAAAATGATATCTGTCAAAATGACAGCTGTCAAACTGACATCTGTCGAAATGACATCTGTCAAAATGTCAGCTGTCAAAATGACATCTGCCAAAATGACATCTGTCAAAATGACATCTGTCAAAATGACAGCTGTCAAAATGACATCTGTCAAAATGACATCTGTCAAAATGACAAAATGACATCTGTCAAAATGACAAAATGACAGCTGTCAAACTGACATCTGTCAAAATTACATCTGTCGAAATGACATATGTCAAAATGACAGCTGTCAAAATTACAGCTGTCAAAATTACAGCTGTCAAAATTACAGCTGTCAAAATGACATCTGTCAAAATGACAGCTGTCAAAATTACAGCTGTCAAAATTACAGCTGTCAAAATGACAGCTGTCAAACTGACATCTGTCGAAATGACATCTGTCAAAATGTCAGCTGTCAAAATGACATCTGTCAAAATGACATCTGTCAAAATGACATCTGTCAAAATGACAGCTGTCAAAATGACATCTGTCAAAATGACATCTGTCAAAATGACATTTGTCAAAATTACATCTGTCGAAAAGACATCTGTCAAAATGACATCTGTCAAAATGACATCCGTCAAAATGACGGTGTTAAATCAAAAAATCTCGGTGCCCAATTGTGATCACCTCTTCGAGAGATAACACGGTCCTGAAACTATTCCTGTAACAGAGCAATGGTTTAGTTGCTTGTGTGGCGCGTAGCGCCGTCTTGTTGAAATTAAACGTTGTCCAGATCAATATCATCCAACTCCGACCATAAAAAATCGTTAATCATTGCGCATTCTCTGAACCTAATTTCTCCCAAACTATTTGTTCAACCCAAAAAATGAAAACACCATCGTGTTCATATTTAGATTCGCTATGCCTGAGCAAAATTTCAACAAAATCCATTTTTTCAAAAAAATCGAAAATTTGGATGGGCTAACCCCTTAGTTTTTTTTTTGGTCAAAAAAATTATTTTCGAATTTCGAAATCTTTTGCTCTTGGATGTATTCTACATTCGAAATTATGTCATTATAGCCATCTCAAGTTTATATTACATTAGCCATTAGAGATTAATAGTCAAAAATGCATTTTGAGAGTGCCCCATCGAATACACAATAAATCCTGTGCAAATTATTGTAGCATGCAAGTCTCAGAGGTTTACTTATAGCGTTAAAGTCTAGCTTCAAGTTTATACCACACTCGTTTCCATTTTATTTGACAGCTGTAATTTTTTTTTATTTTTTTTGGAAGCTGTCATTTTATTTGACAGCTGTCATTTTATTTGACAGCTGTCATTTTATTTGACAGCTGTCATTTTATTTGACAGCTGTCATTTTATTTGACAGCTGTCATTTTATTTGACAGCTGTCATTTTATTTGACAGCTGTCATTTTATTTGACAGCTGTCATTTTATTTGACAACTGTCATTTTATTTGACAACTGTCATTTTATTTGACAGCTGTCATTTTATTTGACAGCTGTCATTTTATTTGACAAATAAAATGACATCTGTCAAAATGACATTTGTCAGAATGACATCTGTCAAACTGACAGCTGTCAAACTGACATCTGTCAAAATTACATCTGTCGAAATGACATATGTCAAAATGACAGCTGTCAAAATGACATCTGTCAATATGACAGCTGTCAAAATGACATCTGTCAAAATGACAGCTGTCAAAATTACAGCTGTCAAAATGACATCTGTCAAAATTACAGCTGTCAAAATCACAAAATGACATCTGTCAAAATGACAAAATGACATCTGTCAAAATGACAGCTGTCAAACTGACATCTTCAAATGACAGCTGTCAAACTGACATCTGTCGAAATGACATCTGTCAAAATGACATCTGTCAAAATGACATCTGTCAATATGACAGCTGTCAAAATGACATCTGTCAAAATGACAGCTGTCAAAATTACAGCTGTCAAAATGACATCTGTCAAAATTACAGCTGTCAAAATGACATCTGTCAAAATGACATCTGTCAAAATGACAGCTGTCAAAATGACATCTGTCAAAATGTCAGCTGTCAAAATGACATCTGTCAAAATGACATCTGTCAAAATGACAGCTGTCAAAATGACATCTGTCAAAATGACATCTGTCACAATGACATCTGTCAAAATGACATCTGTCAAAATGACATCTGTCAAAATGACAGCTGTCAAAATTACATCTGTCGAAATGACAGCTGTCAAAATGACATCTGTCAAAATGACATCTGTCAAAATGACATCTGTCAAAATGACATCTGTAAAAATGACATCTGTGACATCTCTGAACCTAATTTCTCCCAAACTATTTGTTCAACCCAAAAAATGAAAACACCATCGTGTTCATATTTAGATTCGCTATGCCTGAGCAAAATTTCAACAAAATCCATTTTTTCAAAAAAATCGAAAATTTGGATGGTTTTTAGTTTTTTTTTTTGGTCAAAAAAATTATTTTCGAATTTCGAAATCTTTTGCTCTTGGATGTATTCTACATTCGAAATTATGTCATTATAGCCATCTCAAGTTTATATTACATTAGCCATTAGAGATTAATAGTCAAAAATGCAGTTTGAGAGTGCCCCATCGAATACACAATAAATCCTGTGCAAATTATTGTAGCATGCAAGTCTCAGAGGTTTACTTATAGCGTTAAAGTCTAGCTTCAAGTTTATACCACACTCGTTTCCATTTTATTTGACAGCTGTAATTTTTTTTATTTTTTTTGGAAGCTGTCATTTTATTTTACAGCTGTCATTTTATTTGACAGCTGTCATTTTATTTGACAGCTGTCATTTTATTTGACAGCTGTCATTTTATTTGACAGCTGTCATTTTATTTGACAGCTGTCATTTTATTTGACAGCTGTCATTTTATTTGACAGCTGTCATTTTATTTGACAGCTGTCATTTTATTTGACAACTGTCATTTTATTTGACAACTGTCATTTTATTTGACAACTGTCATTTTATTTGACAGCTGTCATTTTATTTGACAAATAAAATGACATCTGTCAAAATGACATTTGTCAGAATGACATCTGTCAAACTGACATCTGTCAAAATGACATCTGTCAAAATGACAAAATGACATCTGTCAAAATGACAGCTGTCAAACTGACATCTGTCAAAATTACATCTGTCGAAATGACATATGTCAAAATGACAGCTGTCAAAATTACAGCTGTCAAAATGACAGCTGTCAAAATGACAGCTGTCAAAATGACAGCTGTCGAAATGACATCTGTCAAAATGACATCTGTCAATATGACAGCTGTCAAAATGACATCTGTCAAAATGACATCTGTCAAAATGACATCTGTCAATATGACAGCTGTCAAAATGACATCTGTCAAAATGACAGCTGTCAAAATGACATCTGTCAAAATGACATCTGTCAAAATGACATCTGTCAAAATGACATCTGTCAAAATTACAGCTGTCAAAATGACATCTGTCAAAATGACATCTGTCAAAATGACATCTGTCGAAATGACAGCTGTCAAAATGACATCTGTCGAAATGACATCTGTCAAAATGACATCTGTCAAAATGACATCTGTCAAAATGACATCTGTCAAAATGACATCTGTCAAAATGACATCTGTCAAAATGACATCTGTCAAAATGACATCTGTCAAAATGACATCTGTCAAAATGACATCTGTCAAAATGACATCTGTCAAAATGACATCTGTCAAAATGACATTTGTCAAAATGACATCTGTCAAATTACATCTGTCGAAATGACATCTGTCAAAATGACATTTGTCAAAATGACATCTGTCAAAATGACATCTGTCAAAATGACATCTGTCAAAATGACATCTGTCAAAATGACATCTGTCAAAATTACATCTGTCAAAATGACATCTGTCAAAATGACAGCTGTCAAAATGACAGCTGTCAAAATGACATCTGTCAAAATGACAGCTGTCAAAATGACATCTGTCAAAATGACATCTTTCAAAATGACATCTGTCAAAATGACATCTGTCAAAATGACAGCTGTCAAAATGACATCTGTCAAAATGTCAGCTGTCAAAATGACATCTGTCAAAATGACATCTGTCAAAATGACATCCGTCAAAATGACATCTGTCAAAATGACATCTGTCAAAATGACAGCTGTCAAAATGACATCTGTCAAAATGACATTTGTCAAAATGACAGCTGTCAAAATTACAGCTGTCAAACTGACATCTGTCAAAATGACATCTGTCGAAAAGACATCTGTCGAAAAGACATCTGTCAAAATGACATCTGTCAAAATGACATCTGTCAAAATGACATCTGTCAAAATGACATCTGTCAAAATGACATCTGTCAAAATGACATCTGTCAAAATGACATCTGTCAAAATGACATCTGTCAAAATGACATCTGTCAAAATGACATCTGTCAAAATGACATCTGTCAAAATGACATCTGTCAAAATGACATCTGTCAAAATGACATCTGTCAAAATGACATCTGTCAAAATGGCGTCTGTCAAAATGACATCCGTCAAAATGACGGTGTTAAATCAAAAAATCTCGGTGCCCAATTGTGATCACCTCTTCGAGAGATAACACGGTCCTGAAACTATTCCTGTAACAGAGCAATGGTTTAGTTGCTTGTGTGGCTCGTAGCGCCGTCTAGTTGAAATTAAACGTTGTCCAGATCAATATCATCCAACTCCGACCATAAAAAATCGTTAATCATTGCGCATTCTCTGAACCTAATTTCTCCCAAACTATTTGTTCAACCCAAAAAATGAAAACACCATCGTGTTCATATTTAGATTCGCTATGCCTGAACAAAATTTCAACAAAATCAATTTTTTCAAAAAAATCGAAAATTTGGATGGGCTAACCCCTTAGTTTTTTTTTGGTCAAAAAAATTATTTTCGAATTTCGAAATCTTTTGCTCTTGGATGTATTCTACATTCGAAATTATGTCATTATAGCCATCTCAAGTTTATATTACATTAGCCATTAGAGATTAATAGTCAAAAATGCATTTTGAGAGTGCCCCATCGAATACACAATAAATCCTGTGCAAATTATTGTAGCATGCAAGTCTCAGAGGTTTACTTATAGCGTTAAAGTCTAGCTTCAAGTTTATACCACACTCGTTTCCATTTTATTTGACAGCTGTAATTTTTTTTATTTTTTTTGGAAGCTGTCATTTTATTTGACAGCTGTCATTTTATTTGACAACTGTCATTTTATTTGACAGCTGTCTTTTTATTTGACAAATAAAATGACATCTGTCAAAATGACAGATGTCAAAATGACATCTGTCAAAATGACATTTGTCAGAATGACATCTGTCAAACTGACATCTGTCAAAATGACAGCTGTCAAAATGACATTTGTCAGAATGACATCTGTCAAACTGACATCTGTCAAAATGACATCTGTCAAAATGACATCTGTCAAAATGACAGCTGTCAAAATGACATCTGTCAAAATGACAGCTGTCAAAATGACATCTGTCAAAATGACAGCTGTCAAAATGACATCTGTCAAAATGACATCTGTCAAAATGACATCTGTCAAAATGACATCTGTCAAAATGACAGCTGTCAAACTGACATCTGTCAAAATGACATCTGTCAAAATGACATCTGTCAAAATGACATCTGTCAAAATGACATCTGTCAAAATGACATCTGTCAAAATGACATCTGTCAAAATGACATCTGTCAAAATGACATCTGTCAAAATGACAGCTGTCAAAATTTCATCTGTCGAAATGACAGCTGTGAAAATGACATCTGTCAAAATGACATCTGTCAAAATGACATCTGTCAAAATGACATCTGTCAAAATGACATCTGTCAAAATGACAGCTGTCAAAATTTCATCTGTCGAAATGACAGCTGTGAAAATGACATCTGTCAAAATGACATCTGTCAAAATGACATCTGTCAAAATGACATCTGTCAAAATGACATCTGTCAAAATGACATCTGTCAAAATGACATTTTTCAAAATGACATCTGTCAAAATGACATCTGTCAAAATGACATCTGTCAAAATGACAGCTGTCAAAATGACAGCTGTCAAAATGACAGCTGTCAAAATGACAGCTGTCAAAATGACAGCTGTCAAAATAACATCTGTCAAAATGACATCTGTCAAAATGACAGCTGTCAAAATTTCATCTGTCGAAATGACAGCTGTCGAAATGACATCTGTCAAAATGACATCTGTCAAAATGACATCTGTCAAAATGACATCTGTCAAAATGACATCTGTCAAAATGACAGCTGCCAAATTACATCTGTCGAAATGACATCTGTCAAAATGACATCTGTCAAAATGACATCTGTCAAAATGACATTTGTCAAAATTACATCTGTCGAAAAGACATCTGTCAAAATGACATCCGTCAAAATGACGGTGTTAAATCAAAAAATCTCGGTGCCCAATTGTGATCACCTCTTCGAGAGATAACACGGTCCTGAAACTATTCCTGTAACAGAGCAATGGTTTAGTTGCTTGTGTGGCGCGTAGCGCCGTCTAGTTGAAATTAAACGTTGTCCAGATCAATATCATCCAACTCCGACCATAAAAAATCGTTAATCATTGCGCATTCTCTGAACCTAATTTCTCCCAAACTATTTGTTCAACCCAAAAAATGAAAACACCATCGTGTTCATATGTAGATTCGCTATGCCTGAGCAAAATTTCAACAAAATCCATTTTTTCAAAAAAATCGAAAATTGGGATGGGCTAACCCCTTAGTTTTTTTTTTGGTCAAAAAAATTATTTTCGAATTTCGAAATCTTTTGCTCTTGGATGTATTCTACATTCGAAATTATGTCATTATAGCCATCTCAAGTTTATATTACATTAGCCATTAGAGATTAATAGTCAAAAATGCATTTTGAGAGTGCCCCATCGAATACACAATAAATCCTGTGCAAATTATTGTAGCATGCAAGTATCAGAGGTTTACTTTTTTTTTTTTTTTTTTTATTTCTTTTATTTCTATTTAAAATTTATACAAGTAGATAATTGCCCCAGCGCCACATGGAACATTGTTGGGGCGAGTTGGCATATCTGTATCACAAGTTATTTAAAAGTAAACAGAATATATATGTTGAAAGTTTAAATTTCTATACATAATATGATTAAACATTCAGATTAAAAGTATTACAAGAGAAGCATTTCTATATTTTCAAGTAAATGTGATTTAAGGTTCGATTTAAATATTGATATTCTCGAGATATTTTTAAGAGTTTGAGGTAGGTGATTGTACTCGGAGCAGCCGATGTATTCAATACGTTGCTTTGTCATTTCCAGCCTACACCTTTCCACACGCAAGTTCAAATTGTTTCTGGTATTGAAAACTGACTGATTCCTTGAAAATACTATGGCATGATGACCTTGATGTTGCACCGACTTATACATAAACATATGTAACTGCAATTTATATAATCCATATATTGGTAAAACAGATTTGGAGATATTCTCATATAGAGAAAGCGAGGGATACGTCAAGGGGAGATTGTATACTACCTTTAGCGCTTTATTTTGGGACCTTTGAAGACTTCGAAACTCTGTACTTTTCTTGTATCCATATGCTATTGTTAAATAATTAAAGTGACTGTGAATAAGGCTGGTGTAAATCAAAAGCTTGGTTTTTTCATCAAATTTGAATTTGAATTTGTACAGAATTCCAATGGCTGGAGCAATTTTTCTCTTTATATACTGGATATGTATATTCCATGACAATTTGGCTTGAAAATGGATGCCCAAATATTTCAACGAGCTGCACTCATAAACTTGTTTATCGCCAACTGAAACATTGAAATGATTACCACTCCCTGCGGGATACGGTCGGAATCTTAACAACTTCGTCTTTTCTGCATTTAGTACCAGCTTGTTTATTCTAATATATTCAAAAATAAGCTTCGCATCATGTTCAATTTGAGCCTTTAATATAATATCATGGTTGTAGGGATAAAACAGGCTTATGTCGTCTGCATACTTATAGCGTTAAAGTCTAGCTTCAAGTTTATACCACACTCGTTTCCATTTTATTTGACAGCTGTAATTTCTTCTTTTTTTTTTTGGAAGCTGTCATTTTATCTGACTGCTGTCATTTTATTTTACAGCTGTCATTTTATTTGACAGCTGTCATTTTATTTGACAGCTGTCATTTTATTTGACAGCTGTCATTTTATTTGACAGCTGTCATTTTATTTGACAGCTGTCATTTTATTTGACAGCTGTCATTTTATTTGACAGCTGTCATTTTATTTGACGGCTGTCACATTATTTGACAACTGTCATTTTATTTGACAGCTGTCATTTTATTTGACAAGCTGTCAAAATTACAGCTGTCAAAATTACAGCTGTCAAAATTACAGCTGTCAAAATGACATCTGTCAAAATGACAGCTGTCAAAATTACAGCTGTCAAAATGATATCTGTCAAAATGACAGCTGTCAAACTGACATCTGTCAAACTGACATCTGCCAAATGACAGCTGTCAAACCGACATCTGTCAAAATGACAGCTGTCAAAATGACAGCTGTCAAAATTACAGCTGTCAAAATGACATCTGTCAAAATTACAGCTGTCAAAATGACAGCTGTCAAAATGACATCTGTCAAAATGACAGCTGTCAAAATTACAGCTGTCAAAATGACATCTGTCAAAATGACATCTGTCAATATGACAGCTGTCAAAATGACATCTGTCAAAATGACATCTGTCCAAATGACAGATGTCAAAATGACATCTGTCAAAATGACAGCTGTCAAAATTACAGCTGTCAAAATGACATCTGTCAAAATGACATCTGTCAAAATGACATCTGTCAAAATGACATCTGTCCAAATGACAGATGTCAAAATTACAGCTGTCAAAATGACATCTGTCAAAATGACATCTGTCAAAATGACATCTGTCAAAATGACATCTGTCCAAATGACAGATGTCAAAATTACAGCTGTCAAAATGACATCTGTCAAAATGACATCTGTCAAAATGACATCTGTCCAAATGACAGCTGTCAAACTGACATCTGTCAAAATTACATCTGTCGAAATGACATACGTCAAAATGACAGCTGTCAAAATTACAGCTGTCAAAATGACAGCTGTCAAACTGCCATTTGTCGAAATGACATCTGTCAAAATGACATCTGTCAATATGACAGCTGTCAAAATGACATCTGTCAATATGACAGCTGTCAAAATGACATCTGTCAAAATGACATCTGTCAAAATGACATCTGTCAAAATGACATCTGTCAAAATGACATCTGTCAAAATGACATCTGTCAAAATGACATCTGTCAAAATGACATCTGTCAAAATGACATCTGTCAAAATGACATCTGTCAAAATGACATCTGTCAAAATGACATCTGTCAAAATTACAGCTGTCAAAATTACATCTGTCGAAATGACAGCTGTCAAAATGACATCTGTGAAAATGACATCTGTCAAAATGACATCTGTCAAAATGACATTTGTCAAAATGACATCTGTCAAACTGACATCTGTCAAAATGACAGCTGCCAAATTACATCTGTCAAAATGACATCTGTCAAAATGACATCTGTCAAAATGACAGCTGTCAAAATGACAGCTGTCAAAATGACAGCTGTCAAAATGACAGCTGTCAAAATGACAGCTGTCAAAATGACAGCTGTCAAAATGACAGCTGTCAAAATGACATCTGTCAAAATGACAGCTGTCAAACTGACATCTGTCAAAATGACATCTGTCAAACTGACATCTGTCAAAATGACATCTGTCAAAATGACATCTGTCAAAATGACATCTGTCAAAATGACATCTGTCAAAATGACAGCTGTCAAAATGACATCTGTCAAAATGTCAGCTGTCAAAATGACAGCTGTCAAAATGACATCTGTCAAAATGACATCTGTCAAAATGACATCTGTCAAAATGACATCTGTCAAAATGACATCTGTCAAAATGACAGCTGTCAAAATGACATCTGTCAAAATGACAGCTGTCAAAATGACATCTGTCAAAATGTCAGCTGTCAAAATGACAGCTGTCAAAATGACATCTGTCAAAATGACAGCTGTCAAAATGACATCTGTCAAAATGACATCTGTCAAAATTACAGCTGTCAAAATGACATCTGTCAAAATGACATCTGTCAAAATGACATCTGTCAAAATGACATCTGTCAAAATGACATCTGTCAAAATGACATCTGTCAAAATGACATCTGTCAAAATGACATCTGTCAAAATGACAGCTGTCAAAATGACAGCTGTCAAAATGACATCTGTCAAAATGTCAGCTGTCAAAATGACAGCTGTCAAAATGACATCTGTCAAAATGACAGCTGTCAAAATGACATCTGTCAAAATGACATCTGTCAAAATTACAGCTGTCAAAATGACATCTGTCAAACTGACATCTGTCAAAATTACATCTGTCGAAATGACATACGTCAAAATGACAGCTGTCAAAATTACAGCTGTCAAAATGACAGCTGTCAAACTGCCATCTGTCGAAATGACATCTGTCAAAATGACATCTGTCAATATGACAGCTGTCAAAATGACATCTGTCAATATGACAGCTGTCAAAATGACATCTGTCAAAATGACATCTGTCAAAATGACATCTGTCAAAATGACATCTGTCAAAATGACATCTGTCAAAATGACATCTGTCAAAATGACATCTGTCAAAATGACATCTGTCAAAATGACATCTGTCAAAATGACATCTGTCAAAATGACATCTGTCAAAATTACAGCTGTCAAAATTACATCTGTCGAAATGACAGCTGTCAAAATGACATCTGTCAAAATGACATCTGTCAAAATGACATCTGTCAAAATGACATCTGTCAAAATGACATCTGTCAAAATGACATTTGTCAAAATGACATCTGTCAAAATGACAGCTGCCAAATTACATCTGTCGAAATGACATCTGTCAATATGACAGCTGTCAAAATGACATCTGTCAAAATGACAGCTGTCAAAATGACAGCTGTCAAAATGACATCTGTCAAAATGACATCTGTCAAAATGACATCTGTCAAAATGACAGCTGTCAAACTGACATCTGTCAAAATGACATCTGTCAAACTGACATCTGTCAAAATGACAGCTGTCAAACTGACATCTGTCAAAATGACATCTGTCAAAATGACATCTGTCAAAATGACATCTGTCAAAATGACAGCTGTCAAACTGACATCTGTCAAAATTACATCTGTCGAAATGACATATGTCAAAATGACAGCTGTCGAAATGACATATGTCAAAATGACAGCTGTCAAAATTACAGCTGTCAAAATGACAGCTGTCAAAATGACAGCTGTCAAACTGACATCTGTCGAAATGACATCTGTCAAAATGACATCTGTCAATATGACAGCTGTCAAAATGACATCTGTCAAAATGACAGCTGTCAAAATTACAGCTGTCAAAATGACATCTGTCAAAATTACAGCTGTCAAAATGACAGCCGTCAAATGACATCTGTCAAAATGACATCTGTCAAAATGGCGTCTGTCAAAATGACATCCGTCAAAATGACGGTGTTAAATCAAAAAATCTCGGTGCCCAATTGTGATCACCTCTTCGAGAGATAACACGGTCCTGAAACTATTCCTGTAACAGAGCAATGGTTTAGTTGCTTGTGTGGCGCGTAGCGCCGTCTAGTTGAAATTAAACGTTGTCCAGATCAATATCATCCAACTCCGACCATAAAAAATCGTTAATCATTGCGCATTCTCTGAACCTAATTTCTCCCAAAGTATTTGTTCAACCCAAAAAATGAAAACACCATCGTGTTCAGATTCAGATCCGCTATGCCTGAGCAAAATTTCAACAAAATCAATTTTTTCAAAAAAAAATCGAAAATTTGGATGTAGTTTTTATTTTGGTCAAAAAAATTATTTTCGAATTTCGAAATCTTTTGCTCTTGGGTGTATTCGACATTCGAAATTATGTCATTATAGCCATCTAAAGTTTATATTACATTAGCCATTAGAGATTAATAGTCAAAAATGCATTTTGAGAGAGCCCCATCGAATACACAATAAATCCTGTGCAAATTATTGTAGCATACAAGTCTCAGAGGTTTACTTATAGCGTTAAAGTCTAGCTTCAAGTTTATACCACACTCGTTTCCAATGACAGCTGTCATTTTATTTGACAGCTGTCATTTTATTTGACAGCTGTCATTTTATTTGACAGCTGTCATTTTATTTGACAAATAAAATGACATCTGGCAACTGTCAAAATTACATCTGTCAAAATGACATCTGTCAAAATGACATCTGTCAAAATGACATTTGTCAAAATGACAGCTGTCAAACTGACATCTGTCAAAATGACATCTGTCAAAATGACATCTGTCAAAATGATAGCTGTCAAAATGACATCTGTCAAAATGACATTTGTCAGAATGACATCTGTCAAACTGACATCTGTCAAAATGACATTTGTCAAAATGACAGCTGTCAAAATTACATTTGTCAAAATGACAGCTGTCAAACTGACATCTGTCAAAATGACATCTGTCAAAATGATAGCTGTCAAAATGACATCTGTCAAAATGACATTTGTCAGAATGACATCTGTCAAACTGACATCTGTCAAAATGACATTTGTCAAAATGACTGACATCTGTCAAAATGACAGCTGTCAAAATTACATCTATCGAAATGACATTTGTCAAAATGACATCTGTCAACATGACATCTGTCAAAATGACATCTGTAAAAATGACAGCTGTCAAACTGACATCTGTCAAAATGACATCTGTCAAAATGATAGCTGTCAAAATGACAGCTGTCAAAATTACAGATGTCAAAATGACAGCTGTCAAACTGACATCTGTCAAAATTACATTTGTCAAAATGATATCTGTCAAAATGACATCTGTCAAAATGACATCTGTCAAAATGACATCTGTCAAAATGACATCTGCCAAACTGCCATCTGTCAAAATGACATCTGTCAAAATGACAGATGTCATTTTGACATCTGTCAAAATGACATCTGTCAAAATGACATCTGTCAAAATGACATCTGTCAAAATGACATCTGTCAAAATGACATCTGTCAAAATGACATCTGTCAAAATGACATCTGTCAAAATGACATCTGTCAAAATGACATCTGCCAAACTGCCATCTGTCAAAATGACATCTGTCAAAATGACATCTGTCAAAATGACATCTGTCAAAATGACATCTGTCAAAATGACATTTGTCAAAATGACATCTGTCAAAATGACATCTGTCAAAATGACAGTCAAAATGACATCTGTCTAAATGACATCTGTCAAAATGGCATCTGTCAAAATGACATCTGTCAAACTGACATCTGTTAAAATGACATCTGTCAAAATGACATCTGTCAAAATGACATCTGTCAAAATGACATCTGTCAAAATGACATCTGTCAAAATGACATCTGTCAAAATGACATCTGTCAAAGTGACATCTGTCAAAGTGACATCTGTCAAAATGACAGTCAAAATTACATCTGTCAAAATGACAGTCAAAATGACATCTGTCTAAATGACATCTGTCAAAATGGCATCTGTCAAAATGACATCTGTCAAAATGACATCTGTCAAAATGACATCTGTCAAACTGACATCTGTTAAAATGACATCTGTCAAAATGACATCTGTCAAAATGACATCTGTCAAAATGACATCTGTCAAAATGGCATCTGTCAAAATGACATCTGTCAAAATGACATCTGTCAAAGTGACATCTGTCAAAGTGACATCTGTCAAAATGACAGTCAAAATTACATCTGTCAAAATGACATCTGTCAAAATGACATCTGTCAAAATGACATCTGTCAAAATGACATCTGTCAAAATGACATCTGTCAAAATGACATCTGTCAAACTGACATCTGTCAAAATGACATCTGTCAAACTGACATCTGTTAAAATGACATCTGTCAAAATGACATCTGTCAAAATGACATCTGTCAAAATGACATCTGTCAAAATGACATCTGTCAAAGTGACATCTGTCAAAGTGACATCTGTCAAAATGACATCTGTCAAAATGACATCTGTCAAAATGACTTCTGTCAAAATGACATCTGTCAAAATGACATCTGTCAAAATGACATCTGTCAAAATGACATCTGTCAAAATAACATCTGTCAAAATGACATCTGTCAAAATGACATCTGTCAAAATGACATCTGTCAAAATGACATCTGTCAAAATGACAGTCAAAATGTCATCTGTCAAAATGACATCTGTCAAAATGACGGTGTTAAATCAAAAAATCTCGGTGCCCAATTGTGATCACCTCTTCGAGAGATAACACGATCCTGAAACTATTCCTGTAACAGAGCAATGGTTTAGTTGCTTGGGTGGCGCGTAGCGCCGTCTTGTTGAAATTAAACGTTGTCCAGATCAATATCATCCAAAATCGTTAATCATTGCGCATTCTCTGAACCTAATTTCTCCCAAAATATTTGCTCAACCTAAGAAATGAAAACACCATCGTGTTCAGATTTAGATCCGCTATGCCTGAGCAAAATTTCAACAAAATCAATTTTTTCAAAAAAAAATCGAAAATTTGGATGTAGTTTTTATTTTGGTCAAAAAAATTATTTTCGAATTTCGAAATCTTTTGCTCTTGGGTGTATTCGACATTCGAAATTATGTCATTATAGCCATCTAAAGTTTATATTACATTAGCCATTAGAGATTAATAGTCAAAAATGCATTTTGAGAGTGCCCCATCGAATACACAATAAATCCTGTAGCATACAAGTTTCAGAGGTTTACTTATAGCGTTAAAGTCTAGCTTCAAGTTTATACCGCACTCGTTTCCATTTTATTTGGCAGCTGTAATTTCTTTTTTTTTTACAGCTGTCATTTTATCTGACAGCTGTCATTTTATTTGACAGCTGTCATTTTATTTGACAGCTGTCATTTTATTTGACAGCTGTCATTTTATTTGACAGCTGTCATTTTATTTGACAGCTGTCATTTTATTTGACAGCTGTCATTTTATTTGACAGCTGTCATTTTATTTGTCAAATTAGCCATTAGAGATTAATAGTCAAAAATGCATTTTGAGAGTGCCCCATCGAATACACAATAAATCCTGTGCAAATTATTGTAGCATGCAAGTCTCAGAGGTTTACTTATAGCGTTAAAGTCTAGCTTCAAGTTTATACCACACTCGTTTCCATTTTATTTGACAGCTGTAATTTTTTTTATTTTTTTTGGAAGCTGTCGTTTTATTTGACAGCTGTCATTTTATTTGACAGCTGTCATTTTATTTGACAGCTGTCATTTTATTTGACAGCTGTCATTTTATTTGACAGCTGTCATTTTATTTGACAACTGTCATTTTATTTGACAACTGTCATTTTATTTGACAGCTGTCATTTTATTTGACAGCTGTCATTTTATTTGACAAATAAAATGACATCTGTCAAAATGACATTTGTCAGAATGACATCTGTCAAACTGACATCTGTCAAAATGACAAAATGACATCTGTCAAAATGACATCTGTCAAAATGACAGCTGTCAAACTGACATCTGTCAAAATTACATCTGTCGAAATGACATATGTCAAAATGACAGCTGTCGAAATGACATATGTCAAAATGACAGCTGTCAAAATTACAGCTGTCAAAATGACAGCTGTCAAAATGACAGCTGTCAAAATGACAGCTGTCAAACTGACATCTGTCGAAATGACATCTGTCAATATGACAGCTGTCAAAATGACATCTGTCAAAATGACAGCTGTCAAAATTACAGCTGTCAAAATGACATCTGTCAAAATTACAGCTGTCAAAATGACAGCCGTCAAATGACATCTGTCAAAATGACATCTGTCAAAATGGCGTCTGTCAAAATGACATCCGTCAAAATGACGGTGTTAAATCAAAAAATCTCGGTGCCCAATTGTGATCACCTCTTCGAGAGATAACACGGTCCTGAAACTATTCCTGTAACAGAGCAATGGTTTAGTTGCTTGTGTGGCGCGTAGCGCCGTCTAGTTGAAATTAAACGTTGTCCAGATCAATATCATCCAACTCCGACCATAAAAAATCGTTAATCATTGCGCATTCTCTGAACCTAATTTCTCCCAAAGTATTTGTTCAACCCAAAAAATGAAAACACCATCGTGTTCAGATTCAGATCCGCTATGCCTGAGCAAAATTTCAACAAAATCAATTTTTTCAAAAAAAAATCGAAAATTTGGATGTAGTTTTTATTTTGGTCAAAAAAATTATTTTCGAATTTCGAAATCTTTTGCTCTTGGGTGTATTCGACATTCGAAATTATGTCATTATAGCCATCTAAAGTTTATATTACATTAGCCATTAGAGATTAATAGTCAAAAATGCATTTTGAGAGAGCCCCATCGAATACACAATAAATCCTGTGCAAATTATTGTAGCATACAAGTCTCAGAGGTTTACTTATAGCGTTAAAGTCTAGCTTCAAGTTTATACCACACTCGTTTCCAATGACAGCTGTCATTTTATTTGACAGCTGTCATTTTATTTGACAGCTGTCATTTTATTTGACAGCTGTCATTTTATTTGACAGCTGTCATTTTATTTGACAAATAAAATGACATCTGGCAACTGTCAAAATTACATCTGTCAAAATGACATCTGTCAAAATGACATCTGTCAAAATGACATTTGTCAAAATGACAGCTGTCAAACTGACATCTGTCAAAATGACATCTGTCAAAATGACATCTGTCAAAATGATAGCTGTCAAAATGACATCTGTCAAAATGACATTTGTCAGAATGACATCTGTCAAACTGACATCTGTCAAAATGACATTTGTCAAAATGACAGCTGTCAAAATTACATTTGTCAAAATGACAGCTGTCAAACTGACATCTGTCAAAATGACATCTGTCAAAATGATAGCTGTCAAAATGACATCTGTCAAAATGACATTTGTCAGAATGACATCTGTCAAACTGACATCTGTCAAAATGACATTTGTCAAAATGACTGACATCTGTCAAAATGACAGCTGTCAAAATTACATCTATCGAAATGACATTTGTCAAAATGACATCTGTCAACATGACATCTGTCAAAATGACATCTGTAAAAATGACAGCTGTCAAACTGACATCTGTCAAAATGACATCTGTCAAAATGATAGCTGTCAAAATGACAGCTGTCAAAATTACAGATGTCAAAATGACAGCTGTCAAACTGACATCTGTCAAAATTACATTTGTCAAAATGATATCTGTCAAAATGACATCTGTCAAAATGACATCTGTCAAAATGACATCTGTCAAAATGACATCTGCCAAACTGCCATCTGTCAAAATGACATCTGTCAAAATGACATCTGTCAAAATGACATCTGTCAAAATGACATCTGTCAAAATGACATCTGTCAAAATGACATCTGTCAAAATGACATCTGTCAAAATGACATCTGTCAAAATGACATCTGTCAAAATGACATCTGTCAAAATGACATCTGTCAAAATGACATCTGTCAATATGACATCTGCCAAACTGCTATCTGTCAAAATGACATCTGTCAAAATGACATCTGTCAAAATGACATCTGTCAAAATGACATCTGTCAAAATGACATCTGTCAAAATGACATTTGTCAAAATGACATCTGTCAAAATGACATCTGTCAAAATGACAGTCAAAATGACATCTGTCTAAATGACATCTGTCAAAATGGCATCTGTCAAAATGACATCTGTCAAACTGACATCTGTTAAAATGACATCTGTCAAAATGACATCTGTCAAAATGACATCTGTCAAAATGACATCTGTCAAAATGACATCTGTCAAAATGACATCTGTCAAAATGACATCTGTCAAAGTGACATCTGTCAAAGTGACATCTGTCAAAATGACAGTCAAAATTACATCTGTCAAAATGACAGTCAAAATGACATCTGTCTAAATGACATCTGTCAAAATGGCATCTGTCAAAATGACATCTGTCAAAATGACATCTGTCAAAATGACATCTGTCAAAATGACATCTGTCAAAATGACATCTGTCAAAATGACATCTGTCAAAATGACATCTGTCAAAATGACATCTGTCAAAATGACATCTGTCAAAATGACATCTGTCAAAATGACATCTGTCAAACTGACATCTGTCAAAATGACATCTGTCAAACTGACATCTGTTAAAATGACATCTGTCAAAATGACATCTGTCAAAATGACATCTGTCAAAATGACATCTGTCAAAATGACATCTGTCAAAGTGACATCTGTCAAAGTGACATCTGTCAAAATGACATCTGTCAAAATGACATCTGTCAAAATGACTTCTGTCAAAATGACATCTGTCAAAATGACATCTGTCAAAATGACATCTGTCAAAATGACATCTGTCAAAATAACATCTGTCAAAATGACATCTGTCAAAATGACATCTGTCAAAATGACATCTGTCAAAATGACATCTGTCAAAATGACATCTGTCAAAATGACAGTCAAAATGTCATCTGTCAAAATGACATCTGTCAAAATGACGGTGTTAAATCAAAAAATCTCGGTGCCCAATTGTGATCACCTCTTCGAGAGATAACACGATCCTGAAACTATTCCTGTAACAGAGCAATGGTTTAGTTGCTTGGGTGGCGCGTAGCGCCGTCTTGTTGAAATTAAACGTTGTCCAGATCAATATCATCCAAAATCGTTAATCATTGCGCATTCTCTGAACCTAATTTCTCCCAAAATATTTGCTCAACCTAAGAAATGAAAACACCATCGTGTTCAGATTTAGATCCGCTATGCCTGAGCAAAATTTCAACAAAATCAATTTTTTCAAAAAAAAATCGAAAATTTGGATGTAGTTTTTATTTTGGTCAAAAAAATTATTTTCGAATTTCGAAATCTTTTGCTCTTGGGTGTATTCGACATTCGAAATTATGTCATTATAGCCATCTAAAGTTTATATTACATTAGCCATTAGAGATTAATAGTCAAAAATGCATTTTGAGAGTGCCCCATCGAATACACAATAAATCCTGTAGCATACAAGTTTCAGAGGTTTACTTATAGCGTTAAAGTCTAGCTTCAAGTTTATACCGCACTCGTTTCCATTTTATTTGGCAGCTGTAATTTCTTTTTTTTTTACAGCTGTCATTTTATCTGACAGCTGTCATTTTATTTGACAGCTGTCATTTTATTTGACAGCTGTCATTTTATTTGACAGCTGTCATTTTATTTGACAGCTGTCATTTTATTTGACAGCTGTCATTTTATTTGACAGCTGTCATTTTATTTGACAGCTGTCATTTTATTTGTCAAATTAGCCATTAGAGATTAATAGTCAAAAATGCATTTTGAGAGTGCCCCATCGAATACACAATAAATCCTGTGCAAATTATTGTAGCATACAAGTCTCAGAGGATTACTTATAGCGTTAAAGTCTAGCTTCAAGTTTATACCACACTCGTTTCCAATGACAGCTGTAATTTTATTTGACCGCTGTCATTTTATTTGACAGCTGTCATTTTATTTGACAGCTGTCATTTTATTTGACAGCTGTCATTTTATTTGACAACTGTCAAAATTACATCTGTCGAAATGACATCTGTCAAAATGACATCTGTCAAAATTACATCTGTCAAAATGACATCTGTCAAAATGACATCTGTCAAAATGACAGCTGTCAAACTGACATCTGTCAAAATGACATCTGTCAAAATGATAGCTGTCAAAATGACATCTGTCAAAATGACATTTGTCAGAATGACATCTGTCAAACTGACATCTGTCAAAATGACATTTGTCAAAATGACTGACATCTGTCAAAATTACATCTATCGAAATGACATTTGTCAAAATGACAGCTGTCAAAATGACAGCTGTCAAAATTACAGATGTTAAAATGACAGCTGTCAAACTGACATCTGTCAAAATTACATTTGTCAAAATGATATCTGTCAAAATGACATCTGTCAAAATGACATCTGTCAAAATGACATCTGTCAAAATGACATCTGCCAAACTGCCATCTGTCAAAATGACATCTGTCAAAATGACATCTGTCAAAATGACATCTGTCAAAATGACATCTGTCAAAATGACATCTGTCAAAATAACATCTGTCAAAATGACATCTGTCAAAATGACATCTGTCAAAATGACATCTGTCAAAATGACAGTCAAAATGTCATCTGTCAAAATGACATCTGTCAAAATGACATCCGTCAAAATGACGGTGTTAAATCAAAAAATCTCGGTGCCCAATTGTGATCACCTCTTCGAGAGATAACACGATCCTGAAACTATTCCTGTAACAGAGCAATGGTTTAGTTGCTTGTGTGGCGCGTAGCGCCGTCTAGTTGAAATTAAACGTTGTCCAGATCAATATCATCCAACTCCGACCATAAAAAATCGTTAATCATTGCGCATTCTCTGAACCTAATTTCTCCCAAACTATTTGTTCAACCCAAAAAATGAAAACACCATCGTGTTCAGATTCAGATCCGCTATGCCTGAGCAAAATTTCAACAAAATCAATTTTTTCAAAAAAAAATCGAAAATTTGGATGTAGTTTTTATTTTGGTCAAAAAAATTATTTTCGAATTTCGAAATCTTTTGCTCTTGGGTATATTCGACATTCGAAATTATGTCATTATAGCCATCTAAAGTTTATATCGAAAATTTGACAGATGTCATTTTGACAGATGGCAGTTTGGCAGATGTCATTTTATTTGTCAAATAAAATGACAGCTGTCAAATAAAATGACAGCTGTCAAATAACATCTGTCAAAATGACGGAATCACAAGATCTCGGTGCCCAATTGTGATCACCCCTTCGAGAGATAACACGGTCCTGAAACTATTCCTGTAACAGAGCAATGGTTTAGTTGCTTGGGTGGCGCGTAGCGCCGTCTTGTTGAAATTAAACGTTGTCCAGATCAATATCATCCAAAATCATAAAAAATCGTTAATCATTGCGCATTCTCTGAACCTAATTTCTCCCAAACTATTTGTTCAACCTAAAAAATGAAAACACCATCGTGTTCAGATTTAGATCTGCTATGCCTGAGCAAAATTCAAAATCAATTTTTTCAAAAAAAAATCGAAAATTTGGATGTACTTTTTATTTTGGTCAAAAAAATTATTTTCGAATTTCGAAATCTTTTGCTCTTGGGTGTATTCGACATTCGAAATTATGTCATTATAGCCATCTAAAGTTTATATTACATTAGCCATTAGAGATTAATAGTCAAAAATGCATTTTGAGAGTGCCCCATCGAATACACAATAAATCCTGTAGCATACAAGTTTCAGAGGTTTACTTATAGCGTTAAAGTCTAGCTTCAAGTTTATACCACACTCGTTTCCATTTTATTTGACAGCTGTAATTTTATTTGACCGCTGTCATTTTATTTGATAGCTGTCATTTTATTTGACAGCTGTCATTTTATCTGACAGCTGTCATTTTATTTGACCGCTGTCATTTTATTTGACAGCTGTCATTTTATTTGACAGCTGTCATTTTATTTGAATGACATCTGTCAAATTATTGTAGCATACAAGTCTCAGAGGTTTACTTATAGCGTTAAAGTCTAGCTTCAAGTTTATACCACACTCGTTTCCATTTTATTTGGCAGCTGTAATTTCTTTTTTTTTTTGCAGCTGTCATTTTATCTGACAGCTGTCATTTTATTTGAAAGCTGTCATTTTATTTGAAAGCTGTAATTTTATTTGACAGCTGTCATTTTATTTGACAAATAAAATGACATCTGCCAAACAGCCATCTGTCAAAATGACAGCTGTCAAAATGACATCTGTCAAAATGACATCTGTCAAAATGACATCTGTCAAAATGTCATCTGTCAAAATGACATCTGTCAAAATGATATCTGTCAAAATGACATCTGTCAAAATGACATCTGTCAAAATGACATCGGTGAAAATGACATCTGTCAAAATGACATCTGTCAAAATGACATCTGTCAAAATGACATCTGTCAAAATGACATCTGTCAAAATGACATCTGTCAAAATGACATCTGTCAAAATGACATCTGTCAAAATGACAGCTGTCAAACTGACAGCTGTCAAACTGACAGCTGTCAAACTGACATCTGTCAAAATGACAGCTGTCAAAATGACAGCTGTCAAAATGGCATCTGTCAAAATGATAGCTGTCAAAATGACATTTGTCAGAATGACATCTGTCAAAATGACATCTGTCAAAATGACATCTGTCAAAATGACATCTGTCAAAATGACATCTGTCAAAATGACATCTGTCAAAATGACATTTGTCAAAATGACATCTGTCAAACTGACATCTGTCAAAATGACAGCTGTCAAAATTATATCTGTCGAAATGACATCTGTCAAAATCAAAATGACAGCTGTCAAACTGACATCTGTCAAAATGACATCTGTCGAAATGACATCTGTCAAAATGACATCTGTCAAAATGACATCTGTCAAAATGACATCTGTCAAAATGACATCTGTCAAAATGACATCTGTCAAAATGACATCTGTCAAAATGACATCTGTCAAAATGACATCTGTCAAAATGACATCTGTCAAAATGACATCTGTCAAAATGACATCTGTCAAAATGACATCTGTCAAAATGACATCTGTCAAAATGACATCTGTCAAAATGACATCTGTCAAAATGACATCTGTCAAAATGGCATCTGTCAAAATGACATCTGTCAAAATGACATCTGTCAAAATTATATCTGTCAAAATGACATCTGTCAAAATCAAAATGACAGCTGTCAAAATGACATCTGTCAAAATGACATCTGTCAAAATGATGTCTGTCAAAATTACGGAATCACAAGATCTCGGTGCCCAATTGTGATCAAATCTTCGAGAGATAACACGGTCCTGAAACTATTCCTGTAACAGAGCAATGGTTTAGTTGCTTGTGCGGCGCGTAGCGCCGTCTTGTTGAAATTAAACGTTGTCCAGATCAATATCATCCAACTCCGACCATAAAAAATCGTTAATCATTGCACATTCTCTGAACCTAATTTCTCCCAAACTATTTGTTCAACCCAAAAAATGAAAACACCATCGTGTTCAGATTCAGATCCGCTATGTCTGAGCAAAATTTCAAAAAAATCGAAAATTTGTTAGTTTTTTTTTTGGTCAAAAAAATTATTTTCGAATTTCGAAATCTTTTGCTCTTGGATGTATTCTACATTCGAAATTATGTCATTATAGCCATCTCAAGTTTATATTACATTAGCCATTAGAGATTAATAGTCAAAAATTCATTTTGAGAGTGCCCCATCGAATACACAATAAATCCTGTGCAAATTATTGTAGCATGCAAGTCTCAGAGGTTTACTTATAGCGTTAAAGTCTAGCTTCAAGTTTATACCACACTCGTTTCCATTTTATTTGACAGCTGTAATTTCTTTTTTTTTTTTTGACAGCTGTCATTTTATCTGACAGCTGTTATTTTATTTGACAGCTGTCATTTTATTTGACAGTTGTCAATTTATTTGACAGCTATCTTTTGTTTTGACAGCGGTCATTTTATTTGACAGCTGTCATTTTATTTGATAGCTGTCATTTCATTTGACAGCTGTCGTTTTATTTGACAGCAGTCATTTTATTTGACAGCTGTCATTTTACTTGACAGTTGTCAATTTATTTGACAGCTGTCATTTTAATTGACAGCTTTCATTTTAATTGACAGCTGTCATTTTATTTGACAGCTATCATTTTATTTGACAGCTGTCATTATATTTGACAGCTGTCATTTTATTTGACAGCTGTCATTTTATTTGTCAAATAAAATGACAGCTGTCATTTTCTAAAAATTAGAGATTCAAAAGTAATTTGAAACAATTTATGGTCAATTTTTCAGCAACGGCTAAAGATATCGAAACGAGTTTGGTATTAAATTAAAGCTCGAATTTTTGACTATTATTAATCTACTATGAGTTATTTAATTTTTTAGATTGAACAGGATTTTTTTTACTATTTAAACAAAATGAGCCTGAGAAAATGATTACTTTTTTGCAAAAATCATGACTTTTTTGCAAAACTGGGAGAGAATCGTGTCTTTTTTGTTGGTCTTTTATTACGTAGTGTTCTCCGTATATGGTTATATTTGCCTGATTTAAAAAATTGCACACAGTGCAGAAAATTAGCGATGCGTATTTGTTATGAAAAAATATTACATAAAAACTTTTCCCAAACTTCAGTTAATAGAAATGTTACTTTTATCGAAAATAAAACCATCCTATCCTCCCATCAATTCCTTATCCATAACCAAAGAAAAAAACTATAACTACGTTATCTGGCATTAGTTGATAAGAGGGCATCTTCCTGCCTGTAGAAGTTTTAAATCTCGCATACTTCATATTAAAGAATTTGTAAGAACTTTGTGTCTTCTTTCCATTAAAAGAATAACTTCATGTAAATGTCAATTTTCGAAAACTTTTCTGGAGTTTTCCCACTGACAGACACACTGGCTGGTATGCTGCGGTCTTAAGAATTTGGTAAGGGTTGGACTCAAACAGAAAAATATTGCCAAAACTTATAAACCCCACATCCTTTAAGTGAAATATTATAATTCCTTTCCCTTTACTTTACTTGGGGTTGGCTGTTTTTGTATTGTCTTCCGATTACTCACTCCACCCTTAGACACAAAGAAAAAATAACATTTTATAATGGCAAAATGTACTTAACCCACATCTCAGGGCATCAGTGGCGAGTAACGTAACCAAAACCACCAGCAGACAGTTTCAGTTGCCCCTGTTTTTTTTTGTCGAGTGCTACATGAAAATATCGCATATCCTTTTTTTCTATGCGGGCCTTTTAACTATTTAAAGACCATTTCGTTGCGCTCTTTTTTACATGAATCCAGTTGAATGTGTGTTAGTTTCGCCATTGTTTTTTGGTGGAATTTTATGTGACCATTATGTGGTTTGCATGAAATTAAATTGTTAAAGTTTTTCTTCGGTTTTTTTTTTTTGGTAAGTTCCGTGTGAAGGGCTTGCTATGGTTACAAAAAAATAAACGAAACTAAATGGTGTGTCTTTTATATTTACGATTAAAAGTTTCCTATGGCCTCTGAGAGTTGGCAGAAACCCCCAAAGGTGTTGGCAACATATGATTTGCCCAGTTGGCCAGACAAGACTGTTAAGTGCCGGGATTTGTCATCTCAAGAGTCATCTCAGATTTATTTATTTACAAAACTACAAAAGGAACACTGAAGGTACTTAAAGTAAATTTAAATGAATACTGCAAATAACGGAGATATTTAAATGTTTGTCTAGTCCTGAAATTAATAAAGTATAGAATTTTGTGATACAGACTAATTCTATGAATACACAGTGCAACAATTTGAGGTGAATAGAAAAGTGTCTCGACTAGACCATACGGTGACGAAAATACTATTTCGATAGGGTCAAATCCTCTTATCTCAAGTATTTTGTGTGAAATATTCCCATGAACAGCAGATCGATATATACCAATTTTTTCATCCACTATAAAGTCGTCTTCGATAGTCCGATAGGAGAAACACAATTTGAAAACATGTCTGCATATAAAATCCCAGAAAAATGAGACACCTTTGTAAAATGACACAGAGTGATACTAGGTCATCAGTAAAAATAGGAAGTGACCTCTCCGAGCCATTCATTTCTATAAGAGCTCTCAGAGCTATGATCCTGTAAGCGTGGTCGTGGTAGCCATTTGGCTAATGTTTTTTTTTTCATTATTAACGGCATATCTTCCTCCGTATTATGAAATAAACATCTGAACTTTTATCTTTGAATACCAAAATAACACCTCTTGTTTTAAAACCCTTTACATTCTTATTCACGTTTTCCAATAGGTTTCAAATGATCTTACCACTCTTCTGACGTTTAAAACCACTGTTTAAGAGAACAACGCGTGGATGTATGTCTTCTGAAACTTGCCACACAACAAAAGGGCGCAAATGTTCACAAAATGATGAACAATAAAAATTGCATCGAGCAAAACAAAACTATTAGCAAAGAAGTTTGTTGTAATGTCATTGTTTTGACCAAAAGTTGCCCTCAATGAAATATGGAACGCGAGATCGAATAACATTTAAGTAAAATGTAATTTTCGCCCACTGCTAATGTAATTTCGCAGAAATTTCTTGGCAAATTGTTTACAATTCACTTAAAAGTTAACGCGTAAACAAAACACGACACAGACATAGCACCGGAGAATAGCACACGCCTTTAACATTAGTTATCATTATTTTACGAACAAGTTGGTAGCTGGCGGTGCCCACCACCCGCACCTTCACTGGAATGTACCGTTAGGTGCCATAAATATTGACCAAAACTTGACACGCCCAGTTAGTTCGTAAAGTGCAACCGTCACAAAGTTCTGATGCCATCCGTCTCCAACGAGCAAACGGAAAATATTTCTAAAGAAACCCCTAATTTTGTGGTGTCAGTAGGTCTGCTGATGACTGCGACGGAAATGGTGGTGGTCACCTGCAAGTGTAAAAAACTAGACTGGTGATAAAAGAAAAAAAAACACAAATATAACACAGATGGCACAGTGGTCCAGAATCGAGTTCCATCGGTCAAATGTCTGTAACTCTTGATCTACTAAACATTTTTGGAGTCTTTAAACAACGAGTTGTTCAAAGAACTGATCGATCGATTGATTATTTTATTTATGTTGATATTTTAGAAATGTTTTCCAAGTTAACTCTTTTTCATATTTTGCGAATTCAAGGTACATTTGTAGCGCCCACACAAATGTACCATCCCGCCCACTTTAGAATTCGTGTAATAATATCAATACGCTCAACGCGATATTGGCCAAATTCTGTATTTAGTAAAGCCAAAAACAATTTTTTTTTGTATTATTATGTTAAAAAAATTTCTATTTATGAAACGTGGAAAATTATTAAAAAATATTTTTTTGTTTCTTTATAGACCAAATCGTAATATGAAAAACACATATTTAATTATGTAGTTACATTTATCTATTTTTTTTACATTGACTCAAAGTTGAGAAATGATAAACGTGTGTTCAAGCACACGGTGGTATGAAATGAGATAATCTGCCAACCTGCGTCTGTGCCGTCGACTTTCCACACCTTCTTTTATATGAAGATTTAAAAAACCGAACTCCAACACCCGATTTATACGATGACTTTTTACCAAGGTTGTACAGGCAAGTTGTTCGACGATTGTTGAAGAAGGGGATAGGGAAGCAAGACATTTATCAAGACAGTCACAATGTGGACTGGGGAGAAATTGGAAAATTTCAAGAAAAAAAAAATTTAGGAATTAGGTCAATTTTGTATTGTTTATAACTTCAGGAACAGGCACTCGTATATATTTTTAAAACATTAAAATAAAAATCGGCACCAATTTACCAACAATGTAACTACTCGTGGATTGCTTCAAAGGCGATTGCTGGAAAGGTTCTCCCAAAGTCTGGACTCGTTGACTTCGCCGAAAACGAGTGCTGGTATTCGTATGACAGTCCATTGTTAAAATCAGCACTTGAAAGCATTAACGGAGAAATGAAGAGAGAGTGCTTCAGAGGGACAGTAGTGCTGCACTACTAATTTTTTCTGAAAGGATTGTACTCAACATTTTTTTTTATTACAAAATATGTTTTTATGTTTTTCGTTTATCTTTATTACGATGTCAACAATTTATTTGCGCCAAATACAGTTTGAAAAACAAACTAATGTTGACTTTGGAATAAATGGGACTTTTCACATTCAAGACGTATTAAAGAATGGTGGAGGGGTTCCCAACTTTTGGTGGTTAACATTTGTCCGCCCGAAATTTTTGACTTGAAAGATAGTATACATTTACGGCAAAAAGTCAAAAGTTTTCTCCTTATCTTTTGAAAAAAAAGTAAACAGCTAAAAAGATGATCAAATGTCCATTCTTCTAGGGAACATTTGAAAATAGAAAACGTTGGAATTAGCACCGTCAAAAATTTCAAGTCCTCACCTTTAAATTAAGCCCTGTAGCAGAAATGGTATATTAATAAATATAATATATGCAACTTTATTGAATTTCCCTTACATATCAATCCGCCTACTTATAATCAATTGTACATGAGAATTGTTCACGTTTCATTTCGATTTATTGTAATTCCGTCTCTATTCCACTGGATACTAGACGACTTTTCTGATAGTACTTATTGGCTACTTAGCGAGGAATCATAGTTTTTTAGTGGTCATTCGATTTATAACTTTTTGGCAAATAAAGTCTGCTTTCAAAACTAAAGCGCTAATTGCCTTTTACTTAACTGCTAGACAAAAATAAAACCCTAAGCGATCAGAATCTAACTGACCTCTGGGACTTTAAAGTCTATTGCGAATCATTTTGAGACGATTCGTCTTACCCGAGCCAGAAAAGCAAATAATAAATTATAATAACTATTATCTATTACAGCCCTTATTTACTAAATTTCGCCCACTCATCTAGGCAGATTAGATTTAATATTTTCAGTTCATTTAATTTTTCATTTATTTGCACTTATTTTTTTAATTTAAAGCCTCACGGCCAATTATTATAAATTACCATAAAAACTATTCCAAGAACTCAAAAAAAACATTTTTGTTTCCTTTTATTTTTCCGAAATCTCGTGACATCTACCAGCCCCTTAAGAGGCTCCGCGATAATAAAATATATTTATTTAAATTGGGCGAATGTAGCTTACATTTATTTAACAGTGGAAATTAGCTAAACGCATACTAACCAATTAACACACATATGTACACATACAAACAAATGTTAGGCGCATATACACATATACTCCCATAAAATACTTATGTATGTTATGTGCACGAATATTTAAAACTTTATTACTTCAATAAAACTTACAGACTGTTCAATTGCCTTGAATGTTGCATTTCCTGGTTGGGACAGAAGTGAATTTGTGCGGTTTGTCAGTGAGTTTCCGGTGCTCGGCTGTGCCTAAGCGTGTGTGTGTCTGAGAGAGAGAATCTGTATTTACACATACAAATGTCAAATAAGGCTTTTAGGGTTAACCTCAAAGGGGTTAATAAATGTCTTGTCTAAACAACTGCAATTAATTAACAATGCAATACTTAAAACTACGGCACTACATGGGAGATTTGTGTGAGCGCTGGTGTGCATCGCTGGATTCAGCATCAGCTCAACCCAAACCCAGCCCAGCACAGCCACAGGCAAGTGGCTGAGACTTGACGACAATTGCTGTGTGGTATTTGTTAGTGAAATTGATTCATTACAGTTGGTTTAAAGTTAAAGGAATCCAATGGTTAACTTTAAAGACATTTGTTTGATACATATTCAGTAAGTCAGAGGATTTTTGCAAAAATGGGATTTTGAAAAGCTCTAAGACTTGGAGTACTGGTAAGCTGAAGTTTAATGTTTTCGAAGAAACTGAACTGCAAAAATCGAAAGACTTTTTTTAAATTTATTTATTGTTAATTGGTTTATACTTAAAGGATTCCGATATATTCGAATTTTTGGGCCCAATGGTAAACCGGCTGATACAGAGCATATGGCTAGATTTTCCCAGCGACAGACCAAAGTCTTTGGTGGGAATCGAACCCACAACCCCGACGCTGATAGGCAAGTAGAAGTATAGTGATCCTTATTTGTATTCCTCAGTTAGCTCAGAAGACCAGATAAAATGGATGAATCGCCTTCAAGGGTAAACTTTTCATAATAATAGTTTTCCATTTAATAATTCCAGACTGTGTTTAAACATAGGTTTCCCCATATCAATCACATGTTAAGGATGTCGCCAAATGTTGCCTTGCTCGATATTCCCACAACTTTGACGAATGCCCTACTTGAGCCTGTGCCGTCATAGCACGTCCTGATACCAAAAATTCTATTAGTTCATACTCGCATTTGACAAATTGATGGCGTGTGTTTTTTGGCCACTTCACACCCATAAAAGCCGACAACGTCAGAAACTATTTCGCCTGATGTCTGTTTATTTTCCAAATGAACCTCCCACCAGAAATGTTGTTTTATGATACAAAACAAGGCGCTGATTCAAAATCAACATCATTGCCATCATCATCATCAGCATCCATCTGTTCTTTTCAATTTCCAATTAATTTATTTTTATAACGTTTTGTGAAAAGCAAAAGCAATGACTGTTGAACGCAGGAACAAACAACAACAACGATTCCCCTCAAGTACCGCCACAAGTGGAACGAACATACCCACAAAGTTACAATACGTTCCGTGAATATCGTAAGATAACAATCAGAAAATCTTCTCCATTTGCTTCATACAAAACAGTGCCAACAATGACAACAAGTAAAGACCGGCTCTGAATTCGAATGGGCCGAATCGTCTATACCCTACGTTATCATTAACTAATCGTCTGTACCCTATGTTATCATTAATTAATCGTCTATACCCTACGTCATGGATTGATGGATTGTCATTGACCCATCGATTGCAGAGGAAATGGACGATGGTTCAGCTTTAGGATTTTTTATACCCTCACCCTACGGGTAGGAGGGTATATATCATTTGATACGACCCAAAAGTGTAACACCTAGAAATATTCACATTAGACCCCAGGTGTCTTTGAACCAAATTCGATTCATGACTTTCTGAACCGTTTGAGCCATGTCCGTCTGTCCGTCTGTCCGTCCGTCCGTCTGTCTGTCCTGCTGGTACGCACGATAACTTTCGAAAGAGTTAAACGATCACTCTGAAATTTGGCATGGCTTAATATTTTCCCAAAACTGCTTATGGGATTGCATATGGGCTATATGGCCACACCCCTTCGGGTACCTCCCATACAAATCTGCTATTTCGCCCACTTTAGTAAACGTGTAATAATATCAATATGCCCACTCCGATCTTGGCAAAAATCCGTATTTAGTAAAAGTATAACTGAACAAAGTTTCTGACAAAAACTTGGATGTCTGGCAACTCCCCTTCTGGTACCTCCCATACAAATGTACCATCCCGCCTACCTTAGAAATCGTGTAGTAACACCAATATGAAAAACGCGATCTTGCCCAAATTCTGTATTTAGTAAATCTATAGCTATACAAAGTTTTGGACAAAAACTTGGAAGTCTGGCAACTCCCCTTCTGGTACCTCCCATACAAATGTACCATCCCGCCCCTGATAAACCGTCTAATAATATCAGTATGACCAACGCTATCTTGCCCACATTTTGTACTTAGTAAACCTATAGCTATACAAAGTTTTGGACAAAAACTTGGAAGTCTGGCAACTCCCCTTCTGGTACCTCCCATACAAATGTACCATCCCGCCCCTGATAAACCGTCTAATACTATCAGTATGACCAACGCTATATTGCCCAAATTTTGTACTTAGTAAACCTATAGCTATTCAAAGTTTTGGACAAAAACTTGGAAGTCTGGCAACTCCCCTTCTGGTACCTCCCATACAAATGTACCATCCCGCCCTTGATAAACCGTCTAATACTATCAGTATAACCAACGCTATCTTGTCCACATTTTGTATTTAGTACAGTTATAGCTAGACAAAGTTTTGGACAAAAACTTGGAAGTCTGGCAACTCCCCTTCTGGTACCTCCCATACAAATGTACCATCCCGCCTACCTTAGAAATCGTGTAGTAACACCAATATGACCAACGCGATCTTGCCCAAATTCTGTATTTAGTAAATCTATAGCTAGACAAAGTTTTGGACAAAAACTTGGAAGTCTGGCAACTCCCCTTCTGGTACCTCCCATACAAATGTACCATACCGCCCCTGATAAACCGTCTAATACTATCAGTATAACCATCGCTATCTTGCCCAAATTTTGTACTTAGCAAACCTATAGCTATACAAAGTTTTGGACAAAAACTTGGAAGTCTGGCAACTCCCCTTCTGGTACCTCCCATACAAATGTACCATCCCGCCCTTGATAAACCGTCTAATACTATCAGTATAACCAACGCTATCTTGCCCAAATTTTGTATTTAGTAAAGTTATAGCTGGACAAAATTTTGGACAAAAACTTGGAAGTCTGGCAACTCCCCTTCTGGTACCTCCCATACAAATGTACCATCCAATATTTTTCTATAGCATTCGGTATTTTAGGTTGCTATTATGACTTTTCATCAGATGTTACATCAAATGATGGTAGCTACGGTCACTTTTGACTTTCCGATACTTATGAGTATGAGACTTGTATGTTTTTACTGAGGGTGAGGGTATATATAAGTCGGTTTACCCGACTGCAACTTTTCCACTGGTTTTTTAAATGTTTCAGTCTGTTAAAAAGACGGCTAGCTATTGGTTTTTATACACTCCATCATAGGATGGAGTATATACTAAGTTTGTCATTCCGTTTGCAACACCTCGAAAGAGTGATCTGCGACCCTATAAAGTATATATATTATTGGTCAGTGTAACATTCTAAGACATTCTAGCGATGTCCGTCTGTCCGTCCGTCCGTCCGTCCGTCTGTTGTCTGTTGAAATCACGATAGAGCGCGAACGACTAACCCTAAAAAGCTGAAATTTTGTAGGAAGATGTTTTTTGCCCATAAGCAGGTTAAGTTCGAGAATGGGCCATATCGGACCAAAGGGGGAAAAGTTTTCCTTTACGGGACTAAATATATTCCGGCCATAATCAAATTTTTCAAATATTTTTTTTCACTACATCTAAGTTCTAAGTTTATATAATTTATAGATGGGGAAAAAATCCCAAAAATGGGCGTGCTCATGGGTTCCGTGGACCCTTGGGGCCCAAAAAAGGGCCCATGATAAACATGCGCATATGGGTATCGAAGTGCAACGAAATTTACTCACGAACCCAAATATGCCTTTATTTTCACGATTTTACTAAATTTTTTGATCTGGTTTCTGGGACTATCGGGTCACCAGCGGCCCAAAAACCGTCCCTTGACAAACATGGACATATGGGTATCGAAATGCAACGAAATTTTCTCGCGAACCCAAATATGCATTTATTTTCATGATTTGGATAAAATTTGTGATCGGGTTCCTGGGACTATCGGGTCACGAGCGGCCCAAAAACTCAGTTAGTTATACCCTCACCCTACGGTGGGAGGGTATATATCATTTGATACGGCTCAAAAGTGTAACACATAGAAATATCCACATTAGACCCCAGGTGTCTTTGAACCAAATTCGTTTTATGACTTTCTGAATCGTTTGAGCCATGTCCGTCTGTCCGTCTGTCCTGCTGGTACGCACGATAACTTTCGAAAGAGTTAAACAATCACTCTGAAATTTGGCATGGCTTAATATTTTCCCAAAACTGCTTATGGGATAGCAAATGGGCTATATGGCCACACCCCTTCGGGTACCTCCCATACAAATCTGCTATTTCGCCCACTTTAGAAATCGTGTAATAATATCAACACGCCTAGTTGGATATTCCCCAAAAAAAGTAGAGTTAGACTAAGTTTTGGACAAAAAGTTGGCAGTCTGGCAACTCCCCTTCTGGTACATGCCATACAAATGTGACATCCCGCCTACCTTAGAAATCGTGTAATAACACCAATATGCCCAACGCGATCTTGCCCAAATTTTGTATTTAGTAAACGTATAGTAAGACTAAGTCGTGGACAAAAAGTTGGCAGTCTGGCAACTCTCCTTCGGGTACCTCCCATACAAATCTGCTATTTCGCCCACTTTATAAATCGTGTAATAATATCAACACTTGCAAGTTCGATCTTGTCCAAAATCCGTAGTTAGTAAAGGTATAACCGGACAAAGTTTCCGACAAAATCTTGGCTGTCTGGCAACTCCTCTTTTGGTACCTCCCATACGAATGTACCATCCCGCCTGCCTTAGAAATCGTGTAATAACACCAATATGCCCAACGACATTTTGCCCAAATTTTGTATTTAGTAAAAGTATAGCTAGACAAATTTTTAGACAAAAACTTGGAAGTCTGGCAACTCCCCTTCTGGTACCTGTCATACAAATTTACCATTCCACCCATTATAAACCGTGTAATACTTTCAATACGACCAACGCGATCTGCCCAAATTCCGTATTTAGTAATGGTATAACTGGACTAAGTTTTGGACAAAAACTTGGCAGTCTGGCAACTCCTTTTCTGGTACCTCCCATACAAATGTACCATTGCACCCACTTTAGAAATCGTGTAATTATATAAACTCGATCAACGATTCTTTCCGAAACTCTATATTTAGTAAAGCTTTAACTACATACAATTTTCTAGTAAAACCTCTGCTTTATATTCCGTCCTTTTTGTAAAATCATGTAATACAATATTTTTCTAAAACATTCGGTATTCTAGGTTGCTATTATGACTTTTCATCAGATGTTACATCAAATGATGGTAGCTACTCACACATTTAACTTTCCTATACTTTGAAATATGAGACTTGTATGTTTTTAATGAGGGTGAGGGTATATATATGTCGGTTTACCCGACTGCAACTTTTTCACTGGTTTTCTTATTTATTGACTTTTTAAGGATCCATGATGGAGGGTATATAAGATTCGGCCCGGCCGAACTTACTATTTGTCCACTTGTTTTATAATTGATTTGATTCTGTTGACAAGATGGTGCCTAAAATTTGGAACGAATATGTGCCTTTGGTGTATTCAAAAGAGTCGTATTTCATATTTCATTGAATTCGCGACCTTATTAAAGGTTCATTCGTACCGTAGTTTGCTCTATGAAATGGTATATTAAAATATTCACTATTTCTCAAACTTCTGGGAGAAACGAATTAAAATATAGGGAGAATCAATGAACCCACCCATCGCATAGTAGACTGATAATATCTACGCCTGACAAGTAAGGGCAAACGAATAAATTTACATCGGGACTCGTATGATGCGATCGGATTATCAAAATTCAGAGATGACAAAGCCATCTTGATGAATTTTCTCTGTACTCTCTCAATTCTGGAGATTATTGTTGAGGTATAAGGATTCCATACAAACTGGACTTGTATATTACAGTATTATTGGAAAAACATTTAAAGACGCGTGGGCTTTTTGATTTTCTAACAACCAACAACTTCAGTTGGTGTGTGCCATTCACATTTGAACAGAGCAAAAAAGTTCCTCCTTGCATATTTTTCTTTCGGGTGCCATTTCCTCAATACATGTAAAAATAGTAGCGGAACTCACTATCTTGTGGAAAAGAAAAAGGAAATGTAAAACTTGCACCCGATTGTGAGCGCACTTGATTGTTTTTTTTCCAACACTGTTGATAATCAGCTGATGTTTAAAAAAAGTCAAAGCAATTTAATAAACAATAAATGAAGTATTTGAGACTTGCAAAGAAAATACGAAAAATTGCTTCAATATGCCAAAGAAAAACGAAAAACCTTCACTTTGTTTACGTTTTATTTTTTTGATATGTTGACCAGAGTATAGAGCCGACATGAAGCGCCGCGCCTAAATTGTTTTTAAAATTTAGGTGGCCGCCGCGCAACCGGCTTTCGCGGCAATAAATAAATAAACAAAACCTCTTATTATCGAATAAATGTGGATGGATGAATAACTTTAAAATTAAGACATTTACCGACAACAATGTAAAAAACATTCAAGCACAATATTTAACCATTGTTGATGATGTTTAATTCGAGCTAATAAAGGTGGCCACGGCGCCGACAGTATAATTTCGTCTCAAAACTCTGGTGGTGACAGCTGACTGATTTCCCCAAGCGCCGGTGGAAACTTTCCTCTGATTTTTGGTGATGTAAATTTGCCCATCTTGGGGAAAAGCAACCGTGTGTATTTTGTTTTTGTAATTGCAAAATTTCCTCCAATATTTTCCTTTTCCACTTTCCTCGGGCTATTTCCCTGAGATCGTGAGTTGCCCTAGTGTGATTTGTAAGCATCCTATAATATAAACTGGATTCGTCGGCATTGTAGATTTGGTGTAGAGTCAACCCATGCTCAACAAGGATAGTCTGTGCCAAGTGTTGCCAACAGTTGGACAGATCTACAATAGCCTCCACCTGTAGTGAGGGGTATAGCAACAAAACACTTCGTCTTTCTATTTTGGGGTATTGTTGTCTTTTTGCTCCCTCAGCTACCTCTGCTTTGTCTTTTAGTCGATGATATTAAGTATTCCTTTGCCAGGACTAAGACAAAACAAGACAAGGATTTATTTGTTTATGCAAAACTTGTGCCAACATTTAAGGCCAACGTCAGGTTAATGTCTCAGCAATCAATGCCAACGCATCCGCACACACACACACACACACACACGAACACATACGCATATTCTCGTGGAGAAACAGTCAGTTGGCACGCAGAGAATACGTCCTGTGCTTTGCAGATGCTTTACGCTTGTCAAAAACTGTATTCTTTTTAGGATAATGAAAATGGCAGAGAAACGTCAATTTCAGCAAATTCTCGTACAACATTTCACACACACACACTCTTAGCTCTGTCTCTTCGTCCACACACACACACCGACAAGAGCAAAACAATATTGGATAGACAAAACATAGTAAACTGATGCCAACCGTGAGTGACTGGCGAAAAACATACGAACGGAATAATGGTGGACAGTGGTAAGAATGGTGGGCCGTGAAGTGGTAGGTGGTGTGTGTGATTATCACACAGCACAACCCAGGTTCGAAACCGGCGGAGACTATCAAACACTTTTTCAGCGGCTATTTTCTACCTCGTAAATGCTGGCGACTCTACGAGTAAGAGAGTAATCTGTAAGCCATGTTAAAACTTCTCTAGAAAAAACATTTGCGGAGCCGGCAAGAGAGTAATCTCTGAGCCATGTGAAACTTATCTAGACATTCGGAGCCGTAAGTCCCTGTGAGTATACAAATGATATCGTGTTCAGCTTACTGATTAGAGAGAAGTTCCCCCTCCGCTTTTTTATGGAATTTTAAGGGAATTGGATTAATATAACCATTGTCCGGCTGTCAGAAACAAGGCTGCTATTAGGTTGGGTCGGACTAGGATGATTTCATAATATTTAAACTCTGAAGTTCACAATAAACTACATTTGCAAAGGTCGTCCACAGGCAGTCTTCCTATTGGAGATAACCTTCGATCATTCTTATCGATGGCTTTATTCCACAGTATGCTCAGTCTAAGAAGTCAATTTTCCAGGAGATGCATTCAAAGTTTATTTAAAAAATCTCAATGGCCATATGACATAGGAACCCTTTTTTATAATTTTATATAATTCTGATATAAGTAAATAGCAAACCAGTGAAAAAGTTGCAGCCGGGTAAACCGACTTATATATACCCTCACCCTCAGTAAAAAAATACAAGTCTCATATTTCAAAGTATCGGAAAGACAAAAGTGAGCATGGCTACACCATTGGATGTAACATCGGATGAAATGTGATATTAGCAACCTCAAAAATCCGAATGTTATAGAAAAATATTGTACAACACGATTTTACAAAAAGGGCGGAATATAAAGCGGAGTTTTTACTAGAAAATTTTATGTAGTTACAGCTTTACTAAATATAGAATTTCGGACAGATTCGTTGAGAGAGTTTATATAATTACACGATTTCTAAAGTGGGTGCAATGGTACATTTGTATGGAAGGTACTAGAAGGGGCGTGGCCAGACTTCCAAGTTTTTGTCCGAAAGTTTCTCTAGCTATAGTTTTACCAAATACAGAATTTGGGCAAGATCGCGTTGGTCATATTGATAATATTACACGGTTTATAGGTGGCGGGATGGTACATTTGTGTGGAAGGTACCAGAAGGGGAGCTGCCAGACTTCCATGTGTTTGTTGGAATCTTTATCCAGTTATACCTTTACTACACCATTTCTAAAGTGGCCGAAATAGCAGATTTGTATAGGAGGTATCCGAACGGGTGAGGCCATATAGCCCATATGCAATCCCATAAGCAGTTTTGGGAAATATTAAGCCATACCGAATTTCAGAGTGAGATTGGATCAACAGTTACGGTGAATGGATTGCCCTATCGAGAGATGATTAATGATCTTTTATGGTCGGAGTTGGATGATATTGATCTCGACAACGTTTAGTTTCAACAAGACGAAAGCATCGAAAACATTGCTGTTTTCCGGAAAAGTTTCCGGACCGTGTTATCTCTCGAAGAGGCGATCACAATTGGCCACCGAAATCTTGTGAGTTAACACCTTGCGTCTTCTTCCTTTGGGTCCACCTGAAAGATAAGGTCTAGGCCAACAGTCCAGCGTCGATTCAAGACCTCAAAGACATAGGATAGCCACTTTGCGATTTGGATATGGAAAATTTCATGAAAAGTATATGGCCCTGTAAGCGTGGTCATGGTGGCCATTTGGCTGATGTTGTTGTTCATTATTAACGGCATATCTTCCTCTTTATTGTGAAATAAACATTCGACCATTTATCACAAAAAATTCAATAACACCTCTTGTTGGAAATTTCTGTATAATCATTAGTAGTAATTTTTATAATAAAACTCATAATGATTACGGTCCCCGATCGTAATAATTACTAATTAAATTACATTATTTTAGAGGTGCAGTAATGATTAAATTCCGATTATATTAAGTCTTTTAAGACTAATAATTGATTACAATTACAAACAATCTACAAGTGATCAGGATATAAATAATCAAAAGTAATCGGAAAGTAATCCAACTACTTTCATGGATTACTTTTGATTCTTTCTGATTATTCATAGTAATCGAAAGTAATCCTAATTACTGTTTACGGTAATTACTGTAATTTTTAAAAAATTATTTCAAAGAAATTGAATAATTCTGCTTTAAGCTAGACAATTTTTGTTAAAGAAATTTTAAAAAGAAAAACAAATTTTAAAAATATAATTTCGGCAAATTTTTGGGCTCAGGGGACTACACTCATAGAAAAAGTATGGCCAAACGTCCCTAAATTGAAAACATACGGGCACGAAAGTCTAGCATTACACGGGTGTGGCCAAATCGTCAACGATGCTCGAAATATGCTTGAATTTCCCTTATTTTGGAAAAGCTCGTTCTCAGATAATTGGAGAAGCCAAAACATGTCAATTGTTCACAAGCGTTGGTGATTTTTCAACGTTTCTTGTATAGTGGTATCGGTTTGCCTCATTCGGGTCGAATGACTATCGAACTGAAATTCTATATCCGTTTGTGTTTGTTACGATCGTCTGCGACTGTATGCTTACGAACCACTGTTCGGCAGGACTTTATGATACATTAGAAACTACCATAGACTATTAGGCAAAAAAAAAGCAATTCATTAACATTTAACAATGATTGACATGTTAGTAAAATGCCAGAGCTGCCCACACCAACAACTGACTTAAGCACACATTTCCTTCTTCCCGATTCCATTTACACTTACAACGACAACGACACCGACACCAAAAAACAAAACCAACGAAAAAAAACAGCACAAAGAACCCTGTTGAAATTCCTTTCGATGTGGGCGATGTGTAAAGAAAACATGGATGAGTGTGCTTCCAAGCAAGGAGCGCCATCTCATTGTTCAAATTAACTGGCCAGCCAAGAAACGGCCCATAAAGCAACAAGGAGCCAGTTGCCGGCAGCAGCAGGCCAAAGTACGTCCACCGACGGAGCCAATTGAATCAATCGAACCACTCACCGCTGTCACAGCATCTGTTGGCCAAAGACAGGATAATTCAGTCGTTCAATTCTGGCCTAGGTTTTTACTCAGCGAATGCACCTCAGTTCTTTTCTCCTTTTCTGTATATGTACTACATAAATGAGTGTGTGTGTAAAATTGTCTGTGTGTGTGTGTGTTAATTTAATAAAGATTTCGACTCACGCAATCTGTTTATCTTATGGACAAGCCAGGAGGGAGCGAGCATTTTTATGCTGACAACAGGTGCCACAGTTTGCAAGTACACCCAAATGAAATCACGTACTCGGAATAAATCAATCTCATAAAGCAGACCATGCTCGCGATGGGATGTTAACTGGAGGGGGCCGGAGATGCCGTAGTTTCACTGCCGTCCACTGAGTTGAGTGAGGGTTAGTTCAACTTAATGATATAGAAAACATTAAGTATGAATTATTTCATTTGACTTTATTACGACGACCGTATGCTTAACCATAAGGATGGGGGGAGAATTTATGTTCGTGTACATCGTGATAGCCCCTATAGGACAGGCGAGTATCCTGAAAGACATATTGAACACTCGACAACGTATTGGATACTCCATCAGCATGGGAAGAGAAAGTTGGTTATTTAATATACTCATACACATTCGCCCTCTCTAGGAAATGTTCAGCGAAACAACTTCCGTTGTCAACTGGGCGAATCTAATGTAACCATTTATGAATTCAAACCTCAAGTCGACTCACAGACCTGCATCCATTCATTAAGAGTGGAAATCGTTCATCTGGAGTTGAAGTCGGCTTCGAAAGACCAGAAATAATATGAACAGTTTTCAAACTCTTAACCATATTCCTACCAGGCATTGACTTTGGGTCACTATTCAAATTAATACTTGTACAGGGTCCGGCAAATAACTTTTTTTTTGTTGAAAATTCTATAAAAAAAACTACTGGATATTTTCTCAAATTTATTTTTTTTTTTTAAAAAAAAACGTTGGTTGGCGGACCCTTTATATGAATTTTATTTTCTTTTGCCATTTTGTTGAATCATCTTCAAAACTGCACCCTCCACTACTCAACAAAATGAAAAAAATTTCATGTACTCCGGATGCGATAATTTTTTCTGTGTAGATAACCTTGACATGAGCTCGAAAAACGCAATAAAAATTTTTTTTTTCGTTTGGTTTTTGTTTTATTTTTTTTTTTTTAAATTTTAAAAAAAATTTTTTGGTTAATTTGTTTCGTCCGGCATAACTCGGGAACCACTAGCCCGATTTAATTGAATTAAATTTTAAAAAAATTTAAAATTACAATTCCCTTAATCTGTTCATATTTTTCATATATTTTTGTCACCCAACAAATTTTAATTTTTTTTGTAATAAAAAAGAAAAAACCTTACCATAGACAAAGTTGTGCATATGTCGAGCAAATTTTTGAAATTCATACCTTTACTCAATTGCGAATAAAAGCGAAACGCGTGCATCGATTTTCATGATCTTTGTCTCATTTTGCTCATAGGTTATGTGGCTTTACGTAAAAGTAATAAGATTTGACATTTTTTTTCATTTTGGATTTTTTAAAAAAAAAAAATTTAAATCTTTAGGCAAAAAATAAGTTTTTTCCTTTATATATTCATTTTTAACTTGGAAACTGTTGCTTGTATAGGAAAACAATATATGAACAGATTAAGGGAATTGTAATTTTAAATTTTTTAAAATTTAATTCAATTAAATCGGGCTAGTGGTTCCCGAGTTATGCCGGACGAAACAAATTAACCAAAAAATTTTTTTTTAAATTTAAAAAAAAAAAAATAAAACAAAAACCAAACGAAAAAAAAATTTTTTATTGCGTTTTTCGAGCTCATGTCAAGGTTATCTACACAGAAAAAATTATCGCATCCCGAGTACATTTTGACTGTTGACTAGTGCTCTTAACTGTCTCAATACACTCAAATCTCGTTGATCAACTATTTCGCTCAGTCCAATGCTTTATTAAACAGTTCGACAGCATCCATAGATTTTCATAGATAGTTATTTTTGGCTCCTCCACATAATCATCTTCATCGGATAGCTCTTCCTCCATTTCATTCTCGTTCCACTCCTTAACGTTCAAAGCTGTAAATTCAACTTGTAGTGAATTAAAGATTTAAATTTGTTTTGAATGCACATTTTTCAAAACACAAATCTCCAGTTGCGGAATACTTAACAGATTAGTTGCAGTTTCTTCTAAATCAACCAAATCAAATTTAATGTCAAGTTGTTTCTCAGAACACTTAAAGGAATATCATCCTCAGGATCGTCTCTATTAAGGTCCAATTAGTCTTGACGATTGACGGTACACGATCAGCTGTTTGAGTTGGGGTTGCATTTGGTATGTGTTAGAGAGAGACAATTAAAATGGGCTGTTGCAGTTTGCAGATCTACCGTCAACCGTCAAGACCGATCAGCTGTTTATTGTTATTGCTTTCACTTCGACATTTTGCGCTCGGAAATTTTGTATAAGTTGTAAATTAAATTTTAAAGTTTAAAGTTATGAGTGATATACTTATAAACGAAGACAGTCTGTCACAACGCAAATTGCCAATTATATTTTGTACAAATGCTCTTCGATCAGCTGTTTTTTGTATTGTTTTGTCTTACCATCGTCTACCGTCATAACTAATCGCACAATATTGAGTCTAACGTCAACCGTCAAGACTAATTGGACCTTAAAGCACCATATTCAAAACATTATTCCAACATTTATACAACAATGTTTGCATCTAGTCTTCTCCAAGCAGATTTTAAAATTTGTATGGCTTCTTTAAGTGAAGTTTGCTTCACAGACTGTTGTAGCAACTAAGGCTAGAAGACTGTTCCGGTAATAAAGCTTTGTAATTCTGATGGCGTTATGGTACATGGGTTGTATGGGCGTGGTTACATTTTGTGGCATACGAATTTTAAGTCAGGAACAAATAAACGATGAAACCACCATTTAAAAATGGCACCTGTCATCCATGATGACTTAGAATGTGAATAATAAACAGGGTAACTAAAAATATGAAAACTGTGGAAAACACATGAAAGTAACTCGCTGTTTTCCAGTTTATGTACGAGGAGCTGTTTTTTCTAATGAATACACAGATTTCCAAAACAAATCCGGATTCGACAGAGTTATAGACAGTGATGCCAGAAGATTTTTGGAAATATCCCTAGGCACACAAAAAAAATCCCTTTTTTCCCTAGATTGGCAACAAAATTTTCCCTAGATATTTGTCCGTTAAAAATGAAGATAAAATACATATTTTTAAATAAATGTAAGCAATTTATTCGATTTAATTCATTTGAATAATAATTTAAAATAACAATTCAAAGACAAACATAAAAACTAAACAAAAAAAGTTATAAAATCAGTCATATATACATGTATTAGAGAGATCTATGCAATTAGAATAAAATAACAATTCAAAGACAAACATAAAAATTTGAAAAATTAAAGATATTGCAATTTTTATTTACTCTAAGCTTTTTTCTCATCAGTATGTCGGCAGTTGAAATAAATTAATACTACATTGCCATATTGCTCTCATACATTTGTCAACAAAAAACCGAAATGTGTAGTTACCAGATTGAAAACGAACTTCGTTTCATTTGGGTTCAACCTAATAAACTGCGTGGCGATAAAACTTGCTTTCCATCTGAAATACACGTTTCAAAGTTTATTTTCTACGCTACAAAGTTGGTTAGGGTGAACTTTTACAAACATTTCACAGAAGCCCCTAGATATGAACAAATGTGAAATTCCTTCCCCTTTTTCCCAAGGCAGCTATTTTAACGATGAAATTCCCTAGAAAAGGGAAAATTCCCTAGTTTTGGCATCACTGGTTATAGAGCTGACCATTGACTAAACCAAGCTCTTGAATTTTCGTATTCAGCTTCATATTGAAAAAATACCTCTCTTACCATTGACATTTTTCATAAACTGAAATCTGGTATTCCCAGAAATCAAATTTGCAATCAATTGAACTATAGTCGATCTTACAAACATCGCTGCAAAAAAGCGAATGAGAGTTGGTGCCAGCAAAGAAGTTGAAAACGCCATCTCAGTACAGTCCACAGTAACAGGCCCCTTCCTGTTAGAAAAGCCCAAATTTTTGCCAAACACTGAACGTTAACCGGGTTGGCTAGAACGGAGAAAACATTCAATTTAAGTGTCCACGGTGAAAAAAGTTCTTCCGATAGGATCTCGGGAAAGGATTGGCTGACAAATGTACTAACAGGCTACCTTGAGGGTTATTACAAAGAGTCAAGACGAGTCTGCATTACCATCGGGACAACTTGCGTAGAAGTCCGATAGACTTTCTGCAAGAAAAAGTGGATAGAATGGTATATTATGAGAGGTACCAGATGGTTTTTAAATTTCACTCCGTTTTCGAGTTGACTTTCCCGTGTGTGCGATGGTCTTCCTATACGTCGGCTTCCTCGCTGGTTTCATTGCTTGGCGATATCGTTGTTGTTTGCGCAATGTGTATCCAATCCAATTCGATTTGCGTTAGCTGATTTTAATTTGGATAGGATGTTGGCCAGGTTCTGCCCAGAGATGGTAATTTGAAATTGTTCTTGGGCAGAATTCCCCTAGTATCTCTCTCAAGCATTTATTTATGAAAACTGGAATGGAATGGATGTCATGTGATGTCCACAGAGTGGATTTTACATTCTAGTTGAATATCGTAATCTTCGTTCTTCTTGATATGCACGAAGAGTTCTATACTGACTTGAGTTGGCCAACTGCCTGTCTGGCTTTATTTATGGGGCTAGAGATGTCTGCTTTAGAACCACCAGTTTTGTCCAATATGCTTCCCAGGTAACAGAATGAGTCTACTTCATCAAGAGATTGATTTTGAACGATTAATGTTCATCAATCAAATCCGCCATCCGTTTCATGTAAAACGTATTCGTCGCCTCCCATCATCACAGCATAAATTGTCTTTCCAATATTGTCTGCATTATTTGTCGATTTAATTTGAACAATGTCGACGCAGCCGACACAATTGGTGGACAAATGGAAAAGGAAAACGATTAAAGCATTTAATGTCCAATGAAACGTTTGCATTTCTTGGCGTTCGTTCGTCCTTTGAATACGAATTATCGTTTTGCCGCTTGTAAATTTGATAGATTAGTTTCGCAAGGCTTCGGCAGAAATAATTTCTTATTCCCTTTTGGTCAGCAGAAAAGAAAACCAAAAAAAAAAAAAAAACGTCACCATGAAGAATCGGTTGGTGGAGACAATGAAAATGGAAATGCGTACGTGAGAATTTGTAAAGACCTGAGGTTTATCCTCTTCGAAGGAAGACAAAAGGTCACAACGGGCCACTCAGGGCTATTTTTCGCCGGAAAATTATTTTCGTTTGTTTTGTTGGAACGCATTTTTAGGGTAGGACGAGCACGACTAATCATTGACTTGTTGAAGAGTCCTGGCGTGTAACGAAAGCCATTGTTTATCGATTTCCACGAAATGTATTTGACTTGATGATGCACAGTGGTATTAGGCTAACAAAGGGCCCTTCAAATGGCTCAAAAACACTACATAAGTGCGTCAGTAAACAATGCCATAAAGTCTGGAGGTATTGTTATTGTTTATGGCAATTCGAGGCTATTTGCTAGTGCCAAAGTCCACAAGTCCAAAAAAAAGCGGTCCGTATATTTATTTAAACGAGCGTGAAGGAATTGAAATGTGCGTTTACGATTTGCTCAAAAACTCAAAAAGAACTCAAAAAACCGCCATACGGATATTCAAAGAAATATGAACATGTTGTTAGGTTAGGTTGAATGGAGGATCGGTCATGTACCATGACCGTCTCATGTCACTGACATACACCTAGGCCAGCAATTCGGCCTGTTGTGCGCTCCTGGTTTCTTCTACAAATTCCCTTCCCCTTTTTCCTACGTTAGGAATTCGGTTCCCTCTATAAAGTTCCTTAAATTCCTTAGGTCTATTGCTTTGACGGCCGATAGGTCATATAAGGTGTCCTCTCCTGTTGTTAAGATGTGACCATCTTTTGGGTTCGGAATCATGGTAACTGGGCAACTTAAATCGACATATGGGATTTAAAGGCTCTACTGAAAATATTAGAAATGCAAAATGTCTCCAAAAATGAAGAATTTTCTTTCGGTGCATTTGTCATAGATCCTGAAAAATTACCCAATCCTCCAAATATTATGAAAAATATCCCAAAAAACAACATAATAAAAATTGGGGAATTTTTATTTTAATATGAAAAATGCACCAAAAACAAAAAATTAAATTACGTACAAATTATGAAAATTTCTCCAATTTTATATGAAATTTTTTCGGGGAATTCTTCTTTTTTTTGGGAATTCTTAATTTTTGGGGGGGGGGAATTTTTCTTTCGGGGCATTTGTCATAGATCCTGAAAAATTACCCAATCCTCCAAGTATTATGAAAAATATCCCAAAAAACAACAATAAAAATTGGGGAATTTTAATTTTAATATGAAAAATGCCCCAAAAACAAAAAATTACATTACCTACAAATTATGAAAAATTCTTCAATTTTGTATGAGATTTTTTCGGGGAATTTTTCATTTTTTGGGGGGGGGAATTTTTCTTTCGGGACATTTGTCATAGATCCAGAAAAATTACCCAATCCTCCAAATATTATGAAAAATATACCAAAAAACAACATAATACAAATTGGGGAATTTTAATATGAAAAATGCCCCAAAAACAAAAAATTAAATTACCTACAAATTATGAAAATTTCTCCAATTTTGTATGAGATTTTTTCGGGGAATTCTTCTTTTTTTTTTTTGTGGGGGGGGGACATTTTCTTTCGGGGCATTTGTCATAGATCCTGAAAAATTACCCAATCCTCCAAATAATATGAAAAATACCCCCAAAAATACAGCAATAGACAACAATAATTTGGAAAAAGTGTATTTTTTTAAGAAACAAAAAACATCAAAAGTATGAGAAAAATATTAATTTTACATTTATACATTAATAGAAATTATAAGTACTTTGCTTTCACACATAAAGTGTTAAAATATCGTCTACGTTTTTACGGCAATATGGACATTTCATTTTATCCATATTGGCTGCAATGGCCAATGAAAAATGGCCCCAATTCAAAAATGAAGAATCGGCCCATATTTGGGTTGAGTTTTCCCTATGCAATATCACCCCTAACTAAAATGTGAAAAAACACCCCACATACAAATTAAAAACAACCCCAAAACAAAAGTGAAAAATTCATATATCGCGCAATTTGGGGCCGCTTTACAAATGTCATAATTAGGGTCGTAACCCCAAAACATTATAAAAAAAAATTATATAAAATGCCCCAAAAATAAAATATTTTCTAAAAATTATGAAAAACTACCCAATTTTGTTTCATAATAAAAAAAAACAATTTCGTATGAGCTTTTTTTGGAAATTCTTTTTTTTTGTGCATTTTGCATTTGGGGGATTTTGTATAGAGGCGGATTTAAAACTCAGTATTCAAAGAAAATATCCTCAAGAATCCATGGAGGTCTACATTTCTTTCCAACATTACGTATGGCAACTACTCCACCCACATCTGTCACCATCATATCCCTTCCATTCCGACGACGCTCCACATGAAGAATTCCCAAAAATAGATGAAAAACTCCCCCAAAAAGGCAAACATGAAAATGTTCACAACAATTGTGAAACGTTTCTCAAATTAATGAAAACATCAGGGTTAATGAATACGGTGGTAAATGTTCAAATGTACTTTCTGTATCAACACGACTCCTATACAATAAAAATTAAGATGATCGGTCGACTTGAGTTCTTGTGTTAACCGAACTTTATAAGCCTTAAGACCCAAGTCTTTATGCAAAATACGGGGGAATACCCAATTCCAAAGAACGACGAGGAATGGACAAACCTTTACTTTTATATTTCGAAAGTGTCCTTCATTTTTTTTTTGAGTCTTTGGTTTTAACATTCGTTCGATATCTCCCTATTGGCTTTCCATAGGTCTGGACTTTGTGCTGGCGATGACAAAATCGCGGTATTCGTGTCCATAAACCATTGCTTCACATCACAGGAAGGGTGCTTAGGATCGTTATCCTTTTGGAAAAATATACGAAACTGGCATATTTTCGAATAAGTACATTCTGAAATATTTTTTAAATTGATGTTGGTCCATTCGACAGTCTATGCGGTATATGGGGCTGAATTCTGCCCAGACCATCACATTTCCTCCATCCGTGTTTAATCGACTTGATAGTGTATCTGGGATCCAAAGATTTGTTTAGGGGCTGTGTTACATAACATTTTCCATCTCATCCGAAAAAATTAAACTTCGATTTGTCACTCCATGGAATTTTTTTCTCCCAAAAACTAAGGAGTATCTTCAGGTGGTCTTTTGCAAACAGTAAGCGTTTCTTAATTTTTTTGCTGGAAACATGTTTTTTTTTTTCGTGCAATGCATTCAGCTTTTTTCGTTCTACCTCTGATCGATCTAGATGATATATTTTGTCAAATTAGTGAAGTTACGATAGCATTTATTTCACCAGCGGTCAGAAATGAATTGGCTTTGCTCACTCTACAAATAACTTTATCGTGGTGTTGAGTTGTTTTTCTTGGTTATGGATTTCTTTCGGGTTCTCGAAACATTAGTTTTTCGAAAAGATTGTATTGCTCCAAAAAACGATTTCCTTTGAACAGCAGAACCTTTTTGCTATGGCAGACATCGACTGATATTCTTCGTAACAGCAGTCTACAATCTACTCGCGAAGTGCAGGAGTGCACGACTTAACAATTCTTAAGAAAATTCAACATTTCAGTCACCTTTTTCTATAGTATCTACTCCGTTTTTCGCTCAGCACCACTGTGCGTTATTTTCCTTCATTCTCAAGGAGATTAGCGACTAAATGCGATATAAATTTTAATGAATATGATTAACAATTGGGAGTGGGTGGTGTTTAGTGCAAACGCTGATGTTTTTTTGCTGAGTTGCTTTTTCCATAATGGAAGATTGAATGCCAATCAAGTATCTTTCATAAATAACCTAGGAGTCCCTGGTCAATCTCATTCCTCACTAAGTGACGATAACTATAGGTTTTTCAAAAAAAAAAGTGTCCATTAGATGTGAATGTGATTGCATGCAGACTGCTTAGCATTTAACTTTCCAAATCCAATTAAAATCAACTTTCGCTATTGCCAAGATTTGACATTTGAATATTTGTTGGTTTGTTCCCAAAATATGGAAACCAAATACATGCATAACTCCACAGAGATTGCTACAATGTGTGTAGTTGTAGGTTAGCAGTTGCCTGTTGGAAAATCGTTTTGTGGTATCGAATCCATAACCGCTCCTCCTTCATTCTCCCCGGCCAACGCAGTATTGACATTTTGGTGAAGTGACCCACGCTGAATTTCCAATATCGCATGTTTTCGCAACTAATAAATAATAAAATGGAACCAGCCATTCGTTCATTACTCGAATCTATAGACTGCGATGTGGAATTTTCAATTTCCATACACAGAAAGATTTTTGCTGACAAATTCAAATTCGTTTTCAATCATTTATTTTCATTTGTTGCTTCTATGGAATATTGCGGTGACATTGGCTAAACCCAGCCGTATGTGGTGACCATAAAACTACATCCAATACTGGGATATTCATATTTTAATATTTGAGTTATTTGCCACATATTCGCTTGGGTTCGCTTCAGTTAAGTTCTATTCAGTTTATTGGTTCTTTCACTCTGCCAACCAACCAACGCCCTCCCTCACGCCCTTCATGTTAGTTTGCTGCCTTACAGGTAAAGGAAGATAGATGTAGCATTTGCACAATCACACAATCCCACATTGATGTTGGAAATTCTAGCGGAATATTTCCCAAACATAGGGACAAAGGAAGTGATGGGAAACAGGCGCAAAGTTGGTCGGAATAAACGATGTTCATAACTGGAATATTTACATATCTCACTACGAGAACACTCAAATACATTGAAGCGTAATCAAAGGGTGGTGGTAATTAACATACAGGGTGGTCACAAATGTATCACACTATCGGATAAAGATTTACAGCCTGTGCCAGTTTTGTTTTGATATGTGTGAAGTAAACGGATACAGAATACACATCGATCAGCCAGGCTTCCGACTTCAGCGACTGCTTCCACCTTCTAAATGCTGGCGACTTTACGAGTAAGAGAGTATTCTCTAGGAAAATATTAGCCGTTCGGAGCCAGCTTTAAGCAGTAGATTGCGTTCAGTGAGTATACAAATTATAACGTGCCCCGCTCACCGATTCGAGAGAAGTTTCCCATCTGTTCCCTCATGAAATGTAAGGGTAATAAGTGACAGTAGGGTGTCAAAAATAATATTTAGCTTAGATAGCTTATGGTGTAAAATATTTTTCAGAATTTTTACAGATTTTTTGGAAAAGGTTTAAAGGCACCACAATCCGTGTAATTGCAAAAAATTCGGGTTTTCCGAGTTTTTCTCATTTCATGCACAAGTTGATCAATAAAAAAAACATTTTCTAAGTCTTTGTGTCATCATTTCAAAAGAAAAATTATCGAGCATTAATTTGATGTATATAAGTCATATGTTTTGTAGTTTTTCCTAGTCGTTTTACTGACACTTATGCAACTTTTTGAGAAATTTAAAATTTTAAATAAACTTCAAAAGAAAAGTTACATAACTTTAAAAAATTTCATGAAAGTGTAAAATTTCATGAAAGTGCAGTTATAAAGCTGGTAATTTACAAAAAAAATAGATTTTACTATTAGCGTTTCATACGTCATACGTGACCGAATTGCTGGCCATTTCCGCACTATATCTGTCTAAATCCTTCGATTCTAACTATTAAGCAGATATTTCAGTCTTCTAAAGTCCTTGATATCCCAGCTGTCGCTTACCCCTCAATTACACTTCATTCTTAACCACTGTGTTCATTTGCCTTCCAATTATGTAGGAACTAGCAAATACCCGCTACTTCGTAAGCGTTTACCTTTTCATTGGTTTATAAACATTTATGGCATTTTACCAATTTTTGGAGGTAGATAACAATTTGAGATATATGTTTTTTAATTTGCACCATTTTGGCACCTTCTTCGACTTTTTGCAATTACGCAACAATTTTAAACATTCATTTCATTTCCCCTTTTTCGCCCGTTTTTTATTGAGCTCTCTGATAGGCGAATTGGTAGCGTACTTGCCAATCAGAGTGGGGGTTCTAGGTTCTATTCTCACAATAGGCTTTGGTCAGGCAGAAATCTAGGTCTGTCTCATCCGGTTAATCCTTGGAAGCAAAAATTAGAATTTAAATTTACTTTGTTTTGTAATTAAATAAAAATTAAAACGTTTTCCCACATCCTCTATTTTTACCCGTCTTGAACTATTTGTGTCATCTTTTTAGTATCGTCAAATTGTTAGTTCATTTGATTAAACTTTCTGGGTTTCCCCCAAATTGTGTCCCTTTTTACGCTTCGGACCCTTTCTATAACTTTTTATATTTAACCTGTCTTCGCTCCTTCTTTGTCCATTTATTCCCTTCTTCCAGATTTTGAAATAGTGTTTGGCACTTTTGGCCCCATTCTGTACTTTTTTACTCATTTGTATCCCCTTTATAACCGAATTCTAACGGCAGTTGCCAAGCATATTCCTACTTCTGATTTTCCCCATTTTGAACCTTCTTTATCCCATTGTGGCCCCTTTTTCGTCCCTTCCCTTGCTATTATTTACTTGTTGCGGCCAAAAATGTGTTTCACCTTTTTTTTATTTTATCCCCGTCTTTTCCCTTTTTTTTTATCTCGTTTTGGGCCCTTTTTCGCCTCCCACCTTAACTCATTTCCACCTGGTGTTGCCAAACAATTGTTAACCACTTTTTTAATTTTTGTTCCTTTTTTATCCCGTTTTGGCTCTGTTTTCGTTCCCGTTGTCTATGACATTTGTTGTCACATGTTGTTGCCAAAAAGTTGTTTCACCCTTTTTTCTTTATTTTGTATCCCGTTTTGGTACGTTTTCACCAATTTTTCGTCCCATTTCTAAATCATTTCCCCCTGTTATTTCCATGAATTTATTTCACCCTTTTTTATCCCGTTTTGGTACGTTTTTAAACCTATTTTCCACCAGTTGTTGCCAAGCGCAGTTGTGGACCAATCCTCCAACAAAAATCACAATATTTGATGATTTTATATTTTGATGGGTTTTGGGGACAACATTTCCCAGTTTTCCCCCATTTGTACCACCTCTTCCTATCCGAATTTTCAAAAACCCGTTCCCAGCAATGGTTGCATACTCCCAATGATTCTAGCTTCAGCTGTTTGGTCAGGACAGTTTTGTATGTATATGGGTGAATAATCTGAAATGACTCCTTTTCTTTGCGAAAAAGGGGACAGTCTCCGAGCACTCCGACGAAAATAATTCGCAAACTAAAATAGAAGTAGAGTTTCTTCGACTGAGACTACATGTACTGTTTTCTTTTTTTCGATATTAACAAATTAAAAATTTTAAACTTAGAACATATTTATAAAAAAAATTAGTTAATACAACACAATTTTAAACAGCCGGACACAGAAAGGAGTCATTTAAGATTATTCACCCATATAGATGAGTGAAGGTCCACCCCGTTGTACATATCCGAGAGCTCGTTGGCTATCAGGGTACACGGTTTCAAGTCCCCAGGTGTATAGGTAAAAAAAAAACGCTATGTCCTATTTCTCAATATAATTTGTATGTTCGCGGTGGTTGGTCCTCAAGTGCTGTCATAATTTTATTACTTGTATTTACTGAGACCACTCTATGCCCTAGTAATACTCCCAGTTTATTAGTCAAGCCATTAAAGTTAATAATATTCATCTTTATAATGGTTAATTAATTACATATTTAAATATGTCATGTTTCTAGTACACCTAAATTATTTACATATTTAAGTTTTGGTCCGGATAGTAAAATTTTTTCTTTGGAAAAATATTAATTTTCAATTAAATTTTATATGTAGATATTTTTTAGTATTTGAATGGAATTTGTGCCACTTTTCAAAACTTCAGTCAGTCCTCTATGAAACTTCATGGAAATTGGAAACTTCCAGAATTATTCACCCCCCCCCCCCCCCCCCTTAGTGGCACAACATATATCTGTGGTCACAACCCTTAACAGCCTAACTCGAGTTAGGACACAATTGAGTTATTAGCACCATCGTATTCAGCGTATCTAAATTTATTTGCTCTAAATTTTTCATGTTTGTATCTCGTCTATGAAGGCAATTAATCCTAAAAAACCTAATAGCTTCATTTATTTTTCTAAATTACTGTTTTGGCATAACTGCCTAAGTCAATTTACAATACAACAAATATAAACATTATTTTTTCATTATTGCCTAAATCAACTTAAGTCGTTAATCCAAAAAAACAAAGAAACAATTTTATTTTCCTAACTTGAGTTAAGCTCTTATTCCGAATTACAATTTCGTTTTTTCATAAACATAAATTGAGTTAAGGTCTTTCTCCAACTAACTCAACTTGAACTTTTTGACTTTCTTTCGTTCAACAATTCATAAGAGCCTAAGTGTATTTTTCGATAATATCTTTTGACTGCGAGAATAAACAACTATTTTTTGTTATCAACTAAGTAAAGAAATTCGTTTCCTTGGAATCTGTAGCAAAGTTTTCCAAAAAACACCTTCTCCTGATTTTCAGTGAAGATTCAAAACTTTAAACTCCTGTACTGAGAATATTGAAAAACAGACTTAGGCTGTTATGGGTTGTGACCACAGATATAACATTCGTTCCTACCAAACGTAATGCCACACTTTTCTACGCCAGTGTAACTTGCACATCCTGATGTAACTGTTGAACTACATCATCGAAACTCGACTTCGATCACGTGTAAATTGGCCATATTTTGATTACACCAACAGAGCTTATGGAGCCATAGACACAGAGGGCCATTTATGGTTTACAAAAGGGTCATAACACACATAGTCTGGATATTCTACAGCCCCAACCACACAACCCCCCCCCCCCCCCCAGACACACACATTCAACACTTGAGGAGGGTTAAAGGCAAAAACAACATTGGTATATCAAAAACAATATCCTTTTTTCCTTCTCAAACAACCTTTGCCCCAATACTCCAGGAGCACAAAAAGAACAATATAAAAAAAAAATAAAGAAAACATTTTCGTTTACCCTTTGTTGTTGCTGGATATTATTAAAATATTTCAAATCCAAATTGAAATCTCTTTGATTACCTGTATTTTATTATCGACAAAAACCCCAACAACAACAACAACGGTGAAAGCAACCATAGCAAAATGAGAAAACAAACCAAAATATTTGTAGACATTGTTCACCATCGATATGTGGCACCATCCCCGCATAAATGCCGGCAGCACCCCAACCCATTCAATCCACTCCAATCCTTGTTGTAGATTTTTGATGAAATGTTTCTTGTTTCTGGGCCTTGGTATGGGAAATATTTATTTATTTTTTTGTTTGTGGTTTTTTGCCAAAAAAAAAAAAGAAAATGTTTGATACGAAATGAAAATGTTGCTTTGTTATGGAAACACTTTTCGGAATGTAGCCTGCAACCATAGATGGATGGATGGATGGATGACTAGGCAGGAGTACTTTGGAATGCTGCTGCATGTGCTCATGCGAAATGGTTCTTTTTTTTGGGGGGGGTTTTGCATATCAGTCACATGTAATCGAACTGCATGACGACTTTGTCGAATGTGTTTGTGTTCCATCAAACTTGAATTATTGCCCTTATCCTTTGGATGGTTTCTCGACATTTGCATAAGTTTGTTATTGTTTGACCAAAGTGTCGCCAGTAGGCCTGAAAAAGTGGAATTTTGTGGGTTTTTAGTGTGGGAACTGCAAGTAACCGGATGGTACGATCTTTCTGAATTGTTTACAGAATGTATACAGCAGGGCACACTAAAGGAAAAAAGACATCATGAACGCTTGTGAACAATTGTAATGTGTTGAGTTCCCAAATTATCTGTCAACGCTCATTATCCAAATAAGGGAAATTCAAGCAAACCGTGTTGACAAATTCAGAACATCGTTGACGTTTTGGTCACATCCGTCTAATGACAGACTTTCTTGACGGTACGTTAACAGTTCATTCACGTTCGTTCATACTTTTTTCTATCAGTGTACAATAATTTCGACTATATCCGACTCGGATTACTGCTGTAGCAAATGCGTTTTTTGGCATTCCAGTATCCGCTTCTTTGAAGCATTTGCTGCAAATGCATGAATGGAACGCCTTTCTTTCGTCCAACGACTTTTCTACAGAAGTTTTTTTAGAAGTCGCCAACAATTACGAGGTGGAAACAGCTGCTGAAAAATGTTTGATGGTCTTACCCGGTTTCTAACTCACGTTCGCACACACTACCTACCATACCACGGCCGCCCTTTTATTATCATGTCATAATCATAGCTATTAAATTGCGATTACCGTTAGTAATCAATTCGATTACTTTTAAAAAGAAATAGTAAGTTCGGCCGGGCCGAATCTTATATACCTTCCATCATGGATTCGTTGCATGTCCATGTTTGTCAGGGGCCGGTTTTTGGGCCGCTCGTGACCCGATAGTCCCAGGAACCCAATCACAAATTTTATCCAAATCATGAAAATAAATGCATATTTGGGTTCGTGAGTAAATTTCGTTGCACTTCGATACCCATATGCGCATGTTTATCATGGGCCCTTTTTTTGGACCCCAAGGGTTCACGGAACCCATGAGCACGCCCATTTTTGGGATTTTTTTCCCCATCTATAAATTATATAAACTTAGAACAATTTTACCAAAACAAATCAGATGTAGTGAAAAAAAATATTTGAAAAATTTGATTATGGCCGGGATATATTTAGTCCCGTAAAGGGGAACTTTTTCCCCTTTGGTCTGATATTGCCCATTCTCGAACTTAACCTGCTTATGGGCAAAAAACATCTTTCTACAAAATTTCAGCTTCTTAGCGTTGGTCGTTCGCACTCTATCGTGATTTCAACAGACAACAGACGGACATCGCTAGAATGTCTTAGAATGTTACACTGACCGATAATATATATACTTTATAGGGTCGCAGATCACTCTTTCGAGGTGTTGCAAACGGAATGACAAACTTAGTATATACTCCATCCTATGATGGAGTGTATAAAAATCAATGACCTCTGCACGCAATTTTTTCAAATATTCAAGAAGACCTGAAGCAGTCTTAGCAAACCAAAATATAACACAAACCAAATACTGGTTGAATTTGATGGGGACATAAATATTTTTTTTAATGACATTAATCAGGATTACATCTGATTACTATAAATAATCAGAAAGAATTAAAAGTAATCTCTAAAAGTTGTCGGATTATTTTCTGATTACTTTCGATTATTTTTGATTGTATATAGTAATCGCAAGTAATCTAGATTTCTTTTAGATTATTTGTAAGTGTAATCAATTATATTTAAAAATTTAATTTAATTAGTAATCATTACGATAAGCCATGGTCGTAATGATGTAAATATCGTCGTGGAATTGTCGCCGTATTCAGCTGTGGCCCCGGGAATTTTCGTAGGCCTTGCATTTGACAGTTTTGGTTTAAATGCTACAGTTACTTAAGCATACACGTCCTGAAAAATGTTGAGCGATGCCACGCCCTTACACAATTTTGCCAGCGAATTACTGTCAACGAAATATTTACAGTGCAACCTCGCCTAACGCAACTAGTAGAAATCTTGGCCGTTGCGTTTCCGAAGAATATCAAATTTTTCTTTAATTGAAATTTTTACAAATTTTGTAATCACCAGCATTTTGTTCAATACAAATAAAACATACTTTCAAGAAAAGAGATTCTTTCAACTGAGTACATGTCTGCAAAAAACAAAGGCAACGCGCATATATTTCAGTATTCTTGGAATAGCGGTAAGTCCAGAGCCAGTTTTAGCCACTACTATTATTTAAAAGTAATTATGTAAATATGAAAGATAAACAGACTATCTGTGGAAAAAAAGTTGCAGTAACTAAGGTCTTTTTTCTGAAAAGTTGCGTTAACTGAGTCAATGCAATGCAAATAATTTACGAATTACAATAACCGGGGAGTTTCGTTCATCGAGGGTTGCTTTAACCGAGGTCAGACTGTACATCCTGTGGTTGTCTAAAATCATATTTGGGGGGTAAAATCTCTGAGACACCAGATGTGTTATCCAGCTGCGAGAGTAGTACGCATACCCCAGCCATGGTCACTTTACTCAAGTCCACCACACAATATTTCAGACTCGATTGCCATCGGACAAAATTCAAAGATTGATGTTCCGGATAATGTGAATTGCCAATGATATTTTGAATAACCACTATAGAATCCTGATGTACAGAACGTACCTTCACGGAACTGTGAATAAAAGCGAAACTCCTTCATTGATTTTAATGATTTAATAATGCCTCATTTTAGTTGTAAGATATTCCCACCAAAGGCCTTTGTCTATCGCTGCAAAAGTTCTAGCCATATGGTCTGTGTCACCCGGTTTACCCTTGGACCCAAAATTAGAATAAAAAATTACTTTGTATCGTAATTAAATAAAAATAAAAAAATATTTTGCTATATGATAAAGAACACTTTTAGTCATTTTTGAATTAAAAAGATTTAAAAAAAAATTACGAAAAAAATTAGTTTTCTATAAATTTGTTTATAACTCAAATGATAAAGACTTTAAAAAAAAAATTAGGAAAAAAATTGTGTTCCATATATTTGTTACTATTACGAATTATAAAGATTTAAAAAAAAATACTAAAAACACCTTTTGTCGTTCTCGAATTATAAAGATTTTTAAAAAAAAATTGTTTTCTATAAATTTGTTTATTTATTTATTTATTAATTACAATACAAAGTAAATTTATATTCTAATTTTGGGTCCAAGGGTAAACCGGGTGACACAGACCATATGGCTAGAACTTTTGCAGCGATAGACAAAAGCCTCTGGTGGGAATCGAACCCACAACCCCCACGCTGATAGTCAAACACGCTAACAACTCGCCTACCGGGGCGCCTAAACTATATAAATTTGTATATAATTTGAATTATAAAGAATACATTTGTTTATAACTCTGAAACTGTCAGTCGGATTAAAAGGCATTGAAATCAAAGATCTAAACTGTATCAGTTAAATTTTTTTAAAATTTATTTCAACAAAATCGTCCCATACTTTGTCGAATTATGACAACTTTTCAAACAATTACATTTAAAGAAAATCTCTCCATTAACAAAATCATTTCGACCATTTTTGTCCTCAGTATAACACAGATTATATAGTGGCTATTCTTTACAAACAAATTTGTTTTTGTTGCATAGTGTTACCGTTAAGTCCGGAACCATGGGGCATACCAAATAAACTCGTTAAATCGACCAACTGAACCAGGTACGCCTAAGCCGCCAATCGGTGGGGAATCCTCCCTGTTATTTACTGTAGACTGTATAGACTTCGATCTTAACCAGACCGAATAAACGATTGCCGAACCCACGCCCATCTCATTGAGCATCAAACTGGAAATATAAAATAAATAGTTGAAGCCTTCGGTAATCACAATCGAGTCGATAACTAAAGCATTTAAAGACTCTAGAGATACTCCACACTTGGGATACGTTTTAAACTTTAACAAATCACAAATGTTATGGTAAACACAGGGGGAATAGATTCGGATAGTAATTTAGAATGGATTGAGTTACATTTTGTGTTTACTCACAAACAAATTTTAAACCAATACACTCATATTTAAACCTATTAAAAAGTTCCGTTCCGTTCAACGCACAGAATCGGGATTCGATTAATAAAAAAAACGGCCAAAAGTAAAAACGTTTAAATAGTTTGATTTTGAAACAGAACATGGGGGTAAAAGTGAAGACGACAAACAACAAAACTACACCTTCCACAAAGACGTAAAGAAATTTTCAATGAAGGACATCATACGAGTACCGTACAATACAATAGAAAACAGAAATCAAAGAGAAAATGGAGTACACAAAACTTTAAGACAATTTCGAAGCTGTTTGGCTTTTCCTATTATAACTTTTGTACGAAATCAAAGTAGTCAGAGGAGTGTCGAAAAAAAGAAGTAGAAAGCAAAACAAGTAGACAATTCATAAGAGAGAGAAAAAACGTAGTTAAATTCGGCCGGGTGGAAAACTATACACCCTTCCAGCATCGTGTCCTTAAATACTTTTCCAATGTAACCAATGAGTAGTGCAACCGAATATACCGTCTATAGTAAAAAACAAACTCCTGGGGCTTCTACAGTTTCTTTTGCTTCCCTTCAAGCGATAATGAAGAAAGAAACAACAACCAAATAATGTGCCGGTTCTTTTGTCCATAGGAAAATGAAAAAGAAAAAAACAAATGGACATCCTTCAGTCTCCGTAACGAGAAAGACCAAAAAGTACCGAAAGTAATGTGAAAACTTATAGAAATGGCAAATTTTCTCTACTGTTTGGATTGGCAAAGTTGGTCATAGTCTTTTGTTTCCGCTTGGGATGTGAAATTACAACAAGATGGAGATTTGATTGACAGTCCAATACTGGAATTTCCAGTTAGTTATGTTGATGTGATGTCACTGAGGAGATGTTGGATATTTTATGGATATTGAAGGTCAATCTTTGTACTTGCCCTCTTTGGAAACGGAGGGCTTTCATCTTAGCGAAATCATTTCAGTACTTGGGAACAGTTTCTCTTGGTGGACCGGGAACAGTTTAAAACTTGGTGAAACCGAATAATTATGGAAATATGTGACTGACTGATTGATTCATCGCTGTCCTGACCAAACGACCTAAGGTAGAACCATGAACGGATTTTTGGAAAATCGGATTGGAAGGGGGGAAACGGGGAAAACCCTTCGAAATACGCCAAAATATAGTGATTTTTGTTGGAAAACTGATCCACAACTGATATTGGCAACAACAGGTGGAAATAAGTTAATGATGGGACGAAAAAAGGGCGAAGACGGGATAAAAAAGGATCCAAAAATGGGGGAAAAATTAAAAACGAGTGAAATGAATTCTTGTCAACAACAGGTGGACAATAGTTAGAGAAGGGATGAAACAGGGACCAAAACGGTACAAAAGGGGAAAAAGAAAAATGTGTAAAAATCAATTGTAATCGACATGTACGAAAGGGGGAAAAATTAAAAACGAGTGAAATGAACTCTTGTCAACAACAGGTGGACAATAGTTAGAGAAGGGATGAAACAGGGACCAAAACGAGACAAAAAATGTACAAAAGGGGAAAAACAAAAATGTGTACAAATAAATTGCAATCGCCATGTACGAGCCAAAAATTGGAAGTAATTGAAAAGGGGACTAAAAGGGCCCAAAACTGGTATAAAATAAATGAGAAATATTTTAGATACCAGTCCACTCAGAAGGGATTTTTGGAAATTCTGATAGGAAGGAAATAAAAACGGGGGGAAATATGTCCCCCCAAACCCTTCGAAATCCCAATAATGAAATATTGGGATTTTTGTTGGAAAATTGGTCCACACCTACGCTTGATAACAACAAATGGAAATAATTTACAAAAACTACCAAAACGGGATCAAAAAGAGAAAAAATAACAAAAGGATGAATCAAGTTTTTGGCAACAACTGAGTTACAGATATGGCGAAAATGTGCCCAAATGGGATAAAAAATGGACAAAAAGGGGGGAAAATAAAAAATATTGAGACTAATTTTTGACAACAACAGGTGGAATTTAGTTAGAGATGGGACGAAAAAGGGATAAAAAAAGGGACAAAGAGACGAAAATTAAAAAGGGGTACTAACAATTTTTGGCAACAAAACTAGAAGTGAGATATGGTACGAAAATAAGGCCAAAACGGGATAAAAAAGGTACAGAAGCGGAAGAAATGGAAAAGGGATCAAAAAGGAACTAAACCTGGTAAAATATATAAATGAAAAATAATCACAGAAGGCGGAGAAGTAGAAATATGCATGGCAACTGCAGACAGAATTGGGTTAAAAAAGGTTAAAAAAATAGTAAAAAAAAGTACAGAGTGCACTGAAAATAAAACTGTACATTAAATCAATGAAAATGATTTTTCAATAGTTCGACATCAAATAGATGAATAAATTCATTGACTTGATGAAAAAATTCTTCTCCATTCATCAAATAAAAGAATGTGTTTGTTTTGGCTTTTTTGGGGATATATATAATTCTCGTTTAAATTATAAAAACTATTCCTTATATTATACCAATAATCATAGGAATCATTGCAAAGGGTATCGATGAAGAAGCGAGTTAGCTTCCGAAATGGATTCGTATACCTTGGGTTGCAATCATAGCAAATACATAGCATAACACTCGTTAAAGAGATAGAAATGTTTTATTTTTATAGAAATTATAATGGATGTAAAATTGTTCATCAAATTGATGGACAATGTTCATCAAATTGACGTACAATGTTCATCAAATTGATGTAGAATTTCATCAAATTGATGGAGATTTTCATCAAATTGATGTAGAATTTCATCAAATTGATGTAGAATTTCATCAAATTGATGTAGAATTTCATCAAATTGATGTAGAATTTCATCAAATTGATGTACGGAATTGAAGGAAAATTAATGAAAAGTTCTACATCAAACTGAAGAAATGTGTAGTAGGTTGGAAAATGATGTCCAAATTCATCAAATTGATGTAAAAATTCATCACCTTGCAGAACCTTTTTTTTCAGTGTGGGGTCGAAAACTAAAAAAGTGCGAAAAACTATTTTTAAAAATAAAATAATTTAACACCTTGAGATTTTTTTGTGGGGTTTTTTGAAATAGAAAGTGTACAACAATTCAAGACAACAGGTTTCTGAAAAACTTGATTGATATTGTTGGTAAAAGTTTGGGAAACTGCCGTTGCAGTAAGGAGGTCAATTGACCGACATTTAACCGAAACCTCTTTATTATAAACTGAAATAAAAATATTTTTAATATCTGAAAAAGAAGTCTTTGTTATTTAAATTAAAATTATACCTCAATTTTGGACACTCTGCATTGGGCCGCAGCATTAGTGGCCGACATATTTTTTAACCGGCACCAATTTGTTATAAACTGGAAAAAAAGTTTTTTTCATATCTGAATAAAAAATATTTCGTTTATTAAAATTATTTTTATTTAAAAAAAATTATTAAAATTAAAACGCTGATGACGTAGACTACCTGATGCATGCACCTTTTCAGCTCTTCTCCTTCGTTCTTATACAGCTCTCCGGTATTCCGTCAGCACCAGGGGCCTTGTTTTTATTCAGCTAACCTCACCTGTGTTAGGGACTGGGCATTTAACACCATCATCTATGATTTGTTGCGATAGGAGGATTCTTCGGCCTGCTCACAATGTGGAGAAATGATGTTTTCAAAATACCCAGCACACTTGACATGTCTCTCACCAGATTCCCGTTTTCACCTCTATATGAAGCTTTTTATTTTACTCGTTGGTAGAATTTTCTGGCGTCATTTCTGTTTCCGAAGGACTTAATCTCGTCGCATTGTCGTTTTTCCTTCTTCGGCAGAATTGCCGAACATACTTTCAAACCGTCTAAATCCTTCATTAAAATTGCACCACACAAAATCACCCTATACCGCGTCCACGATCGCAACATAATAAAGGGATGCGAGATGGCAAGTCTTTCGGACAGAACGGTCAAAACACATTTAGAATCTTAAATAAGAAAAGGTCGTTAATGATCTCTGTATTATTTGACATAAATTTGAGTACATACACATACAATTTACGTAGGCAAACTCGAATCAAGTTCAACAAAATACTGTTAATATCTTTCGATTACCATTGTAAACTCCCGAGGTGCCGTTTATTTCACATCTTTGCCCAAAGACCACAGACATCGTTCCTGAATCAGCTCTGATGCCAAAACACTACCTACTATCGCCTCTAGCTTCTTGATTCTCTATTCTAAATTATAAAACTCAAACAGAATTGCCACTCTCGTTTAACAGCCACGTTTCGTTATTAGCCAGTCAGCCAAACACCCGAGAAATCCATCCGCACATGTCAAATGTGACAACAGCATTTTGTGAAACTCATCAAATGAAAATGTCAAGGATATTCCGTTTTCGTCAGTTTCGTCAAAGAGGAAACTTAACATAACAAATTCCTTAACAGAATGAAATGTGTACAAGCACTTGAGTACTGAAACTCAACAATTTGCAAATTTGGCAACTCCGTTCAACCTTTCCGTACCATACATATCGTGCATATGCAGTGTACATTCAAAAACATTGTTAATATTTCCAAGAGGAATAAGCGAATACCCCTTCTTTTACTCACCATCCACCACCACCCTCCCACACACACACACACACTCCACCAAACCAAAGAAGACCGAAAAAGGTAATGGGAGGAACCACACCAGCCCAAGCTTTTTCATATGCAAAATGCGATTTCTGACATTTTCAAACAAGAAACGACCAAAAAAAAAAAAGAATATGAAAGCAAACGAAAATTTGCATAATATTTTTTTATAGTTGCCGGATTTTTTTTTAAACTGCTTGCACCGAAAAAAAACGACCTCATCCATAGACAGACATAGTTCCCATAAGCATACATACATACGTACGTAACTACTCAACCGCTTGGGCCTCCTCCATCTATCCAACGACGAAGCCGACCACCATTCAACCGTGCGTCCATATGTAAGTGATGATGGTGGTAGTGACCCGCAACAGCTGTCTTACGAGCAGTGCACGTTCCCCTTCCAACTGTCGTTCTCCGGTTTTCTTTTTTTTTTTTTTTGGTTTTTGTCACTTTTCGTTTGTGTCATGTGATGACACATAACAAATCGTTTTATAACGAGCGAAGGTCATTAAAGCAACAACTAAAATAGTGGAATAACAAACATCTTTTGCCCATTCGCAAGACCACCCCCACCCCCCCTTCTATCCTGTTCCATCGAAAAAATTGGAGGTACACGGAGTTGAACTTCTTACAGTGAAATTACTGGCAGGTAAAACCTTGTCATATCCACAAAGGTGAGAATGACAGTTTGAATATTCCATAGAAAATTTTAAAGTTGTGAAATAACAATGGTTGTCCAGGAGGGATCACAATTCGTGGAATACGAGGTCAACGCAGTGTACTCCTCAATAGAAAAATTGTGTATAGACTTGTGAACAAATACTGCACGCAGATTTCACAAATCATTGCACTGTGGAACAGGATGACATTTTTGGTTCAGATTAGGGTTTTCAACACAGGAGTTCCCAGGAAATTTGCCGGGCACAAAATACTACCAATAATTGAAACTATGTACGATTTTAAGCACTTTTTACAACTGCGATTGTCGTTTTTAACGGGGAAAAAATTACTTTCTGAAAAATTTCTCAACTAGTTGATCTTGAAACTATAAAGGATATTTGTTTCAAAATTAAATGAATAGGATTTTTATTAAAAGATTTATTAATCATTTTCAGTTTTTAACATGCCTGAATTATTTTTGTTGAAGTTTTGCTTAAAAAACAACCAAATTTTGAAGTTGTTTTTTTTTTTGAAAAATATTTTTTTTTGTTTATTATATTTTATAAAGAAAATCAAGATTCGGGAAGACGCCCAAAAAAATTCTCATTCCCGGATGTTGAAAAAAGTCAGGATATTAAAAACCTAGTTCAGAAAAATGAAATGGATGAAAATTATTTGCTTAGAAGGCGAGTTAGTTGTTACCAAACATCTTACTCACAAAACGACGGGTATACCTGCAACACCCTGTCACAAAAAGGGATTGATTGGACATTCCCTGATATTAACACTAATGATATTTGTCGCTGATGCATACGGATAAAAAAATAACTTAAAAATAGAATAGCATGCAATGACATATATGTTTGGATCTAATAATATAAAAGCTAGTGTGTAAACATAGTATGTTCTCACACAATCATAATATGTTTGGGAGACAACTCATAATATGTTACCACATATTTTATTAGAGTTTTCGAGAGTATTACTCTCAGAGAGCGTAATCATATGGCTCTCATCGTTTTTCGCAAAGAAGGGTAGTATATGGTAGCCGTGTGTGTGAGAAGGAAAGGGACCGACACCATTGACCAGCTATATTGCTGTGTTCTTGTCTTCCACAATCTTAGCAGTGAGTATCGTACAACGATGGAAACCGAGAGTGTTGTCCACTGGCATGACAGCCATTTGTGAGGCTGTCAGCCGGAGTACCACCTCGATCTGTGCAACACCAATCAAAATAGAGAAAACGTAGGTCCCCAGTATGCCACTTCTTTCAAATCACTAAACTGTCCACTATATAAATTGTATAGCCTCTATATTAATAGCCGACTTCGAACAGCTAATCCCTTTTTCAGAGATGATTTTCATAGCTCTGCGATTACTCTCTTATTATTACGAATCGCCGATAGCTGAAAAATATTTTTGGTGTTCTGACCAGGATACGAACGTAGATGATTATCACACACATTGCCTATTACACCTCTATTAACCGAACAAACGCACTAGACCAGCTAAATACACCTGGGAGATTAAAAAAAATATGGTCGATAAATTTGGAAAAATTTAATAACCCATATTGTCCCATCTTCAGAAAATTAACTTAATATTTAAATCGATACCACAGATATGAATATTTGTCATCGAAAACATTCGTGCAGTCATCATCGCTATACCGACAGAGATTGTCGTCGCCAATATTCGAATAGTATTCCAAATAATTTATAAAGAACCAAATTAAATAAAAAAATGCCTCAAGTAAGGAAATCGGTTGTTTTAAAACATACTGTACCCTGAAAAAAAAAGCAACTTAAAATCAAATCAAGGTCAAATTGTTTAGGGTTTTCTTTTGCCATCTTCAATGGACCACCTCCATCCAACTCACGCCATAAATCTATACGTCTAATTGTACCACACTGTAAATCCCTTAAAATTCCCTTGAAATGAAAAATAAATCACGAATTTGTCATGTCACTTCTATTGATGTACATATTTCCATTTCAGTGAAATGCGGCCCTTTCTTGGTTTTAAACATTTCGGTAGCTAGGAAATGCAATAGTCCTCATGCCAGCACATTCAGTACCTTCTGGTCAGAAGAAGTCAAACACACGTGTACGGAACAATTTATCATGATGTCTGTCCGTAAATAGCAACGAAACTAGTGATGTGGAATATGATTTAATAAGCCTTTCGAATAATCGGTATTACTCGACATATGGAAGAGTTTGGTCAAATTCAAAAAGCGAGAAGAAATAATGTGAATTCTAGTGAAAGGTACCCGATTATGGGTAAAGCTACTAACTAGTTCAAAATGTTGAACCCAGTGTGAGGGTTATGGGCTACATCTCAAGTCGTTTCAGACATTCGCTTGGTAAACCTTTTCGCATAGCACAAACTTACAGCTGGTGGTAAAAAATGACAACACAAAAATCATGCTGGCACTTGCTAGGGGAAGACAGATGAATGCGATATAGTCAAGGACTAGGGTTGCCAGTTGCCCTGTAGTTTTTTTTGTCTTGTTCAGGTTTCAGGGAAAAAAATATTTGTTCAGGAAATACACGTATGTTGACTCATCCAAAAAATATTGCACAACAAAATCTAATTTAAACAAAAAATATAAAAGAAACTCCAAATATGTGTCCAACAAATTAAGATAAATGTTTATTTTGACTAAAGAAAAGACTGAATTTTAAAGATTATTTTTGTTTTGTTGTAGTTTTTGTTAGTTTTTAAATAGAAATAAAAAAATATTACAACATAAATTAAATTTTTTGCAATTTCACAAAAAAGGCGACATTGACTGGGCTCCTTCATATCCAGCGTTGATTCCTCCTTACTACTTTTAATGGGATGTTTCCGACCTATTGGACAGTGAGCCGAATGGATATTTGACAAGACGCCGGTTTCCTAACATTTAGGTCTACCGGTATAAGGCCGGGTACCACTCCAGCTGCCTTCTCTGGTATGGGCCGAAACTCCTTGATGTTTCGTAATGAGCTGAGTCTGCGTCAATCTCCTTCTTGACCATTTCACATTCAGAGGTCCCGCCAGAAAAAAAAAAGAAACATGGCTTCTCACCGCCTTTTTGCCCAAGTTGTAAAGAACGTCCTTAAAGCTCAGTTTATTGTCGATCATGACTGCTAGGTATTTCGGGAAATAGATTATTTAATGACTTGGTCCCCTACTCTAACGTTTATGTATTTTACTGATTTCGAATTTGTGATTAGTTCCGCCTCTGTCTTGCATTTACCCATCGTCAAACTATGCGACTCCTGCCATATTCATACCTGAGCAATAGCTATGTCGTTAGCTGTTTCAATTTCATAAATATCTTTGCCAATTGTAACGACATCCACATATATCATCAGCAAATCCAATAATTCTAACGCCGGGTTGCAGACAAAGTCTTAGCACCACATCAGACACCTCCAGAGCATGGGACCGAGCAATCACCTTTGTAGAACTCCAGCTGTGATGTCGTATCGTGCAGATCTGCATTTGCGTTTGCAAATCAGCTTTCTATATGTAAAATAGCTTGCTATTAGCACCATAATATACGTTGGGTCCTCCACTGTTGCCAGAGTATTGATAATAGGGTCCCAGTTAGTGTTGAAGGCATTTTTTCACTTCTAGAGTAACGAAAGCGCAATATTTCTGTAACCTTTACTTTCCAGCTTTTGCCTGAACTGGCATTTAGGGCGATCTCAACAACTGTCTTCACACCTTCAACAGTCGACAGAGATCTTCGGAATCCCAATTGCTGATAGGATACGGCACTTGTCTCCTCTACTATGTGTAGACGCCTATTCAGTAATTTCCCATTGCGACCAATAGGCATATTGGTTGATGCGTTGAAGGATCTTTCGGCGGTTTGTTGCCTTTCGGAATTAAAACCAGGCTTTGGATTTCCAACTGTTTGGTAATACTCACTCGTATAGGCAGTTCTGGGGTGTTTCCGGAAGATGTCCTTTTGGAATTGTATTGCTTTTTTTTTTTGGAAAAAAGTGATGTCAACACCTTTGCCCATTGAAAAATGACAAAGGTAATGTCAATGATTGCTGATTCACCCGCTCTCCTAAATGTAGGGTTCGTCCTCTAGAGTCGGTAACACAACATCTTTAAGCCAGATATTGAAGTCACCTGGTATAACCGCTGCTGTTCTCGTTCTAGCATCAGCCACGAACAAGTCGAGCATATTTTGAAACTTTGCTTGCGTCCAGCTTGGAGGAGCATAACAGCTGTAGAAATGAGTTCCATCCAGTTTAGCTCTAACAAACCCGATGAAACTATGGTGCCATCTAACGCTAAAGCCGGTATCTACTAGCTGTCAGATATCCATTCACTATTCGGCGAGATTCTATGTGGTTCACTGATCAATGCAACATCATTAATTTCTCGTCGTGGCGACATCAACTGGCCATCCACCAAGATCATGCGATTTGATACCATTAGACTGTTTCAACGTTCAAACTTAACAAATAAAAAATAAATGTCTTGAAAAAAATATTTTATATGTGTCTTATTTACGTTTACTTTTAAAAAGCAAAATGGATAACCCTTCATAAAGGCTTTGTTGCGTAATTGAGTTCCCCGCAAGTTGGATATTTGCATTAGCATTTTATTATAGGAGTGATGGTTAAAGGAGTCCGAATCAAAACTTTCCGCAAACTCCAACATCAAATTAGTGTAACTAGCGAAACATTCGTGTTTGGTCTATTTTATGTGTCTATATGGGATACTTTTTCGATCCCTATAATTAAACTAGTAAGTTGTAATGCGCCTATGGCGCCCGTTGAAATATGGAAAACAAATTTTGTTGAAAAAAAAAATTTTTTGTGGAAAAAAAAAATTTTTGTTGAAAAAAAAATTTTTCTTCAAAAAAAAATTTTGTTCAAAAAAAAATGTTGAAAAAAAAATGTTGTTGAGAAAAAAAATTTTGTTGAAAAAAAAAATTTGGAAAAAAAAAATTTTTGTTGAAAAAAAAATTTTGTAAAAAAAAAAATTTGTTTTTATTATTATTATTTATAGAATTATTGAATTATAGAATGCCTATTTAAATTCCTACGTACTGCGTGACAGAGTCAGTGAATCAGTGTCGAGGGTAAATATATATTAAGAAGATATGTTCATATTCAGGCCCACACGTATATTCGCAGCTAAATAATAATTTCCTCCTACTCAGCGCTCCAAAGATTGAAGGAAATTTTTTCAACAGACGATGTGTACATTGTAGGATCTAAAATCGATTTTATAATCTAACCCCCGTATTCATAAAAATTTCAAACAGCTTGTTAAGAAAAATAAATGGTTTTTGCATTTTCATAAATTTTTCTTAACAAAGCTGTTTTAAATTGAATTTTGAATAGTTTATATGATTTCAAATCAATAATTTGTGTCTCTAATCAAAGTTGTTTATTTATTTCTTTAATTCGTACTATAATACACGAAAAATCCTAAACCTTTTCTGTTATCAAGTAACCGAAAAATAGAGTCCACTCAAGTAACCGATACAAATACCCTCAAACACTCACGTGTAATAATCAACCAACAACACTAAAGGCAGAGCGAGAGCAACGTTCATTGACCAACAGCCTCAGGTACATCTTAGCACATACATACACCGTTACCTATAGGTTTATGCGTGTGTATGTGTGTAATGTTTGACTACATAAAAATGATTAATAATTCTTACAGACATACACACACACACCTTAAATGTTATCCTTCGAACATTTTGGCAGGACCATAAGATTTATTTGCCATTTACAACAACAACAAGAAGATCCTTTAAGTTTTTCGATGTTTTTCACGGTTTTCCCCTTTTCTCTTCTTTTTGCAAAGCTGCTGGGAATTTATGTATTAGGCTTCTTTTTTCTTTGATTCTTTCTACACGTGCCACTGACAAAAAATCCTTATGGTACTTTAAACCTGTACACGGAAAAAACATCTACTAAATTTTGCTACAATTTATATATGGATATAGCTATAATTATAGCTAAAACTGGGCCAGTGGCATTTTATAGCAAAATTTCATATATTTTATAACAAGCAAATATAAGAGCATTTGATGAATATTATGCTTGCTTATGTTGTATTTGTAACTAATTTTGTTATAAAAATATCTGCTAAATAACCAATTTTACTTCAAATTATTGAACAAGAGTAATATAATTTTTGCATTTGTATCAAGCGCTTATAGCTACTTTTACTACATATATTTACACATTCTAATACAGTGTATTTCTTATTATAGTCTATTTTGTATCTAATGTTCGATATTAGAATAGCTGCTTAACACAAAGCCATTATTACTTTTGCTATTTATTCATTTGTATTCTCAAACTGAAAATATGCAAAATAGCTTTATTTTGTAGCTCATTTAGCTACAAGATGTGGCTAGAATAAATTTGTATTTGGTGATTTTTACTGTTTAATTCTTACTGTTTAGAGTAAGTTTGGTGCCAAATCTGCAACAAAATATATCTAATTTTACATACATTATAGGAAAATTAGTAACCGGTCAGCCCCTTGGTTTAGCCATATTTTACTTACCATTTTTGTTCCATACATGGCAAATAAAAAATAGCCTGTTAACTTAAAGTGAGAATTTTATTTTATTAAGGATATTTAAGGATAACTCTTCTTGAATTAAATTTGCGTCCTTAAAATAAATAACAAATTTCAAAAATTATTTAATTATTTTAAATTAAAAACATAAAATTTAAACTTACACTAACAAGGCGAAGAAAGGAGTCTTCAATTTCTTGAGTTGACAATCTTTTACGTTTTGCACCACCCTTGATGTACGAAGATTTGTTGAGCAAATGCGGCAAAAGAAGTAAACCTCGAAAGTTATTTTTAAAATTTATAATATCTGCGATATGTTTCTTTGGTTGACTTAAAGAATCAATCGTAGACAATTGACAACCAGTTTTTATTCGTTTTTCTCCAATTGTGATCAATTTTTTGTCAAATACTTCCCAACTTGCAAATAACTTATTTGTGCTATCGCTGTAAAGAGTATCAAAATCTTGTAGTAGAAGTATTGATCCTTTGCTTGTAGCCAAAATCGGAAATTTATTCATATACTCTCCAACAGCTATATTTGTATGAAGGATGCTGCTTCTTTGTTGATGAGTTTCTTTCCAATACTGCTTTACTTTATCCCAATCAGAAATATTTTTGTATAAATAATCCAATTTTTCTTTTAAATCCGTGGACACTTCAGTTGTGTTAACTGTGACTTGCGATTCCTCATTTCTTAACTTATTTAATTTTGATTTGAAGTGATTGTAAGAATCCCAAAGCTTTCCAGATGCATGTTTTTTAGTATTTTTATCGTATGGAAAATAGTAAATGGTTTGAAATTCAGTTTCTTTTGGAAAAAGTAAAATTATTTGTTTTCTTAGTTCCAAAAAACGATCAGTTGTTATTTTGAATATCGTAGGATAATTTTGTTTTTCAAATTCTTTATGAATCAAAATTTTCGTCAGTAAATTTCTATAATATGTATCTAAACTATGATTGTTTTGATAATACAAATTGACCAATTTTCCTTCAGCACATTCAAGATATTTTGAAATTTCAATAGTTTCTTCATATGAGTTAATTACTGTTAAACCAAAATTTGCGGGAATGCTTATGTCAACATTTTGGTTACTGGTTCCTGCAATAAACTATTGGAATATTTAAAAATTATTATTATGCAACTAAATATTTGTTAAGAAAAAACTAGTTTTATATATTATATTTACATATATAAGTATTTATATTTTTATTTTATGAAAATCATTAAATTATATAGTAAAAGTAGCAATATAAATTAACTAAATATATTATATAATGTAGCAGAAGTAGCTATATAATTTTACTTAATATATTGTATTACAGTATAATCCCGATAATTCGTACCCCGCTAATTCGTAAACCCCGCTTATTCGTAACAAAATCCCGGTCCCTTGAAAAAATCGCGATAATTCGTAAAAATCCCATACATTTCGGTCCCCTCGATAAATCGTAAAATTTTTCCAGCGAAATGCCTAAAAACCTCTTATAATTCGTAATTTTTCGTTGAAAATCTCGATAATTTTATTAAGTGATTTTACTCCGTAAAAATGTGTGCGGTTTGTCCGAAGGCCATTAAAATGTCACAAAAACGGTCGCTTTAAGTACTTTATGAATTAAGTTTTTGTTTTTTTGTTGAAAATGAATTGGATTTAAGTTGCTTTGTTTTTAAAAAATAAAACTTTATACATACAGTGGCGAGCAAAACCGTTCGGGTGTTCACCACTTTTGCACATAAATTGCTCTAAAATTTTTAACAATAACTGAACTATTATCAAATTGCCAGTGAAAGTTCATTGTTTATTGTGTAACAAAATAAGAATATTTATTAAACTTCATTAACAAAAACAAAAGAGTTATTATACAAAAACTAAAACAAAGTCATTCAGTACAGTTTTGCTCGAAAAAAATAAATTACATGAAAATGTGTTTTGTTAATATTTTGTCCACAGACCCTTGTTTTTAATAACGCTATTCAGACGTCTCGGCATACTTTCAACTAAATGTTCAATAATTTCTTTGGGTATGCTTCTCCACTCCGTTTGAACTCTGCTCCACAAATCCTCCATGTTGCTAGGCGCTGTTCGGTAATTACCCAATCTCCTTTTTACAATAGCCCACAAGTTCTCGATGGGGTTCAGGTCAGGACTTTGTGCTGGCCATTGCATGATCTGGAATTTTTGATTTTGGAACCAGTGGGTAACGATTTTGGCTGTGTGCTTCGGATCGTTATCCTGTTGAAAAACGACTTCGTCCTCTGGATATGCACTTTCATCAACAAAATCTGGTAAATGAGATTGCAGAATGCTAAGATAGTTTTCTTTTTTCATTATTCCAGTAATCCTGACCAACGGGCCAATGTGCCACCAAGTGAAGCATCCCCATACCATCAGGCTGCCCCCACCATGTTTAACAGTTTGTTGTACATGATGTCTTTGAAGCGTTTCTTGCGGTCGACGCCAATAATACTGCTTTCCGTCCGATTGAAAACGATTGATTTTCGTTTCGTCGGACCATATTACACGTTTCCAGTCTTCCACGGACCATTCTTTATGTTCTTTGCAGAACTTTAGACGCGCTTTAACATTTTTGTGTGACAGAGCAGGCTTCTTTTGTTTGATGGCGGCCACAAAACCAATTCTTCGAAGAGCCCTCCGCGCAGTCCACTCACTGACATCTTTATTTAGCGCAACGGCAGCTTCCTTCGGTGTTTTATTCTCTGCCTTGGTCAGCCTTCTCACTATTTGCCTAGCATCAGCATTCGTTAATAATCGCGGACGTCCTCCGGCGTTAGGGGAAGCAATTACATTTTGTCGTTTTCTTATTGCCACAATAGTGCTTACCGCCAACTTTAATTGACTCGCAATTTTGCGTGTCGAAACTCCGCTTTTTGTCATAAAAACTACCTTTGCCTCAACTTCGGATGCAACTTTTCGCATTTTGTATTAAAAATCCAGATCAATAAATGCTGTATGTTGACCTTGCCACAACTCGACTTAAAATTACAAAACTAACTCATCTTACGTACTTGTTCGGCTTCAAAAATTAAATAAACTCAAATAACTGTTCATTTACAGTTATGATTTATGGCATGAAATCAAACGCAAATCGTTCTTACTCGATATTATTGTAACGAGCAAAACTGTACTGAATGACTTTGTTTTAGTTTTTGTATAATAACTCTTTTGTTTTTGTTAATGAAGTTTAATAAATATTCTTATTTTGTTACACAATAAACAATGAACTTTCACTGGCAATTTGATAATAGTTGAGTTATTGTTAAAAATTTTAGAGCAATTTATGTGCAAAAGTGGTGAACACCCGAACGGTTTTGCTCGCCACTGTACATACATATAAATATTTATGTATGTACATATATTCATTATTAAATAAAAACCTCGGTAATTCGTATTTTTTCTTTCTCCCCCCGCTAATTCGAAACCCCGCTAATTCGTAGAAAACGGTCGGTCCCTTGACATTACGAATTATCGGGATTTTACTGTATATAGCAGAAGTAGCTATATAATTTTACTAAATATTTATATAATGTAAGCATTTAATAAATTAATAGCTTCGAAATTTTTAGGTTAGAAATTTTTCACAAAATACTTACATTTTCAAGAGATTCTATGGTATAGTGCTGGTTCACTATTCCCAGTTTCGCAATTTGTTGAATTATCCGCCTGTTGAATATTTAACATTTGTTTTTATTTTAAAAACATCGGGTCCAATAACTTTTGTTGTAGACTTACTTGATCAATATATTCAGCTCTGAAACGTTTCCAAAACAAAGCTCGATCTGATTGGTTTTTTACAATATCAGCAATTCCGTAGTAGTCCAAACTTTGAAAAGCCTCTAAAGTAATTTCAGAATCTTTAACAAAACACACAATATAAAAATGATTTTATAATTAATTTTTTACAAAAATGCTTCTCTTCTGCAACGCAATCTTCGTCAAACTATGAGAAAATTTAAAGACATAGTGATGTGCTACCGATTATTTTAGCACATTATTATACAAACATGCATATATATATTTAAAATAAAAACAGCCGATAGCAATTTTTTATACATTATGTAATTAACTTTACTGGAAATTTATAGCAAAATTTGCTATTTGATTAATTTCACAACTTCCCATTATTTTTTTTATTTTAATTTTTTTGGTTTAACTTACCCTTAAATATTTTTATCAATTGGGGATATCCCCATTCATTCAAAATTTCTTCCACATCCATAATTAATACTTATTTTCTTTTGTTTAATATTATTTTTAAATGCGCTATTACTTTTTCACATTTTCACTTACTTTCAATTTGCAGCAAAAGACATGTTTTTGACCACGTGACATTCAGACTGAAATAGAAAACAAAACAAAACAACACTAAACAATAAGTAATGTTTATGCATACAAAGTACACTAATAAGGCTATGTCAGATGCTAAAACAGCAATGTTTTGTTGCAATTTTTGCTACAAAATGTATTAAGATATGATTATATTTAAGGGGTTGACAGTTAACCCTTGCACTATATTTGGATACATTTTTCAGCAAAATATGTTTTTGCGTATGCATCGACTGCAACAAAATATTCGTCTCGTATAAATATATTATTGTGCACAAATATAGTGTATTCAGCTATCCAACTATACAATTGGTCACGAAAAATCTTAGCCATAACAGATATATATTCATTGTTATACTTTGCAGGAAGTACAACGATAAATACTTCTGATTTAGTAATAATTATGTTAAATTTAACCATAAATAATGACAAATTTTGATATAATTTGGCAGTTATATTTTATAGCAAAAACTCAGTGGGACTTTTTTTTCCGTGTACTTGCCTAACAGTGTAAATGGAGGAGGGACGGTTTACACCATAAGACGGCAACAACTTAGGTAAAGACTAGAGTCGGTCAATATAATGGACTATATAAGGCAATATAATGGACACAGCTCACTGAGTCAATGGAAGTTCCCCGCCTGTTCCTTCATGTTAAGGGAAATAGGTAACTAAGTAAGTAACTGTTGTTGGTCTACCCGAGCAAGCAAACATTTCCATTATTTATGGAACACGATTTCATTCATGTTTCTGACTTCGGTGACTTCGCAGTAGCGCATCCTGTCAACTAAATTTTGCTAGATCTTAGAGATGGATTATATCTCTACAAATTAACCTATTTTCAAGAAAATTACAGTTCAGGTTACGTTATTACGGCTGTAACAAAGGTGACTGTAAAAAGAGGTGTGGCCACGAAAATGAGAACTCTCCCGAGAACTCTGATATGAAGAAAATAACATCAAGACTCCAATAAATTCTATTTCTTCGCCCCAATTCTTTAAGAGGATAAAATCTTAAAGTAATTTTCCAATCAATAATTGAAGTTAATATCAAACTCATATTATAAAGGGTGCTTTTTTAAGACGTGTGGTTTTCGGGAATTAAAAAAACACATACAGTTTAATGTTATGGCCAAGAAATTACCCTTATTAAAAGATAAGGGTTTGTCATTATGTTTTAAAAATGGTTTCGAATAAATTCCAGCCGATAGGCCCAATTTTCGGCCAGTTTTTGCAACATTTGGGGCCGTATATCAGCATTAATGCACCGAATATTCTTTTCCAAGGCGTCAATTGTGTCGGGCCTATCTGCGTAGATAAGCGACTTCACATAATCCCACAAAAAATTAGTCCAGCGCACGATCTTGGAAGCCACGCCACAGGCCCACAATGCGAGATAATGCCCTCACCAAAAGTTGCCTTCAATAAATTAATTGTTTCGTTGGCTGTATGACCATGTAGCGATGTTTTGTTGCAACCAAAGGTCCTTCACATCAACATCCTCCAATTCAGACAGGAAAACGTCATTAATCATGGCTTTATAGCGTTCCCCATTGATTGCAGCATTATGGCCGGCTTAATTTTTAAAGAAATATGGGCCAATGCTTCCCTCATCCCTTTGGAGGATTTAAAGGCGTCTCAACAATCGCTTGTGGATTTGCGTTACCCATTCAACCAAAAGTCCAAATTTTCTTGTGAAATCGGGATCGGTGGCCATCTCGTTCTGGGCCCATTCACCGAACGTGCGACGCGCTTGGTAGTCGTTCGGCTTTAATTCTTGCACGAGTTGTATTTTGTAAGCTCGCAAATCAAGATCCTACCGCAAAAATCTTCCATAAAGCGAATGGACACAGCTCCAATTGCTGCGAGCGATGGCGGATGAACTCCGTCGGGTCTTCTTCGATACTCTGCCCCATAGCAGCAATGGCGCCTTCGCATCTGAGGATGCGCATTATCCACTAGAGGAAACGTGGGGCGAATCCGATCCATGGTTATGTCGATCGAATATTGGACTCAGCCCGAGATGCGTTTATAAATTTGCACGATTTGCAAACGTTGTTCCGGAGCAAAGACGATTCATAATGAAATGGCAAACCAAACTGTGACAGCTGTCAAAAAGACCAACTGCGAAAAAAGTGTGGCCAGAAGGAAAACCACACGACTTAAAAAAACACCCGCTATTCTCACACCAAATTGATGAACTTCTGAGAAATTGGAAAAAAGAAAACAGAATCTGCCTGTGCTGAAGGGGTGGTTAGGGTGGAATTATAAAATATTTGCTTCTGATTATTATTTGAAAAAGTTTCTAAACGAACAACGAAAGTTAGCAACAACAATGATAATAACCTTAATATGGTCATGATGTAACTAAATAATCTGGGTTTTCGGTATCACGAAAAATGTCTGATATACAACGACTAGAATGTACTCTATGGAAATACTAACGAACGAGACAATAAGACAACCAAGAGATGATTATGAAGTTTGTTAACATGTAATACCAACACTTTCTATTGGGCATTAATCAAAATTGAATTGAATGTTTATACCATACGTAGGGTGGTTGACAGGGGAGGGGCTATGATAAATGTGTCACCTACGTCATGAAGTTTAACTTGGAAAAAGTTTTCCAAATACATATGTATACACTCTCATCCATACATTTACTTATGTATGTATATAGAATTCCATGTATGTATCATGGTACAATAAACAAGGTAAGGCCAAGCAATCAGCTGATTTACAATTTTTTCTCGCAGCACTCTAAATTGTCAAAGTTGACATTCGATGTTTTTGTTTACATTCAGGCAACTGTTGAAATTTCAAAAAACGTTTATTCAAATTATTGAAATTATTATTGTACCATTATATTTTGTATCAAATATTTACAACAATAACAAAAATTAACTGTCAGTAACTTTATTTTATATTCTTGACATATACAACTTTGACAATATAGAGTACCAGAGTTGTATCTGATTATTTGTTGTTGGGCTAATGACCTTACTTTGTTTATTGTACCATGGTATGTATGTGTATGTTTGTCCAAAAAACATTTGGATTAAACCCAAATGAAACTGACAAAATGCTGAGAATTTTCTCAATGTTAAACAATTTGCTCAAATTGACATTTCAATAGGCCTTCGTACAATTCATAGAATATTTCCCATTTAAATTGAATTCTCCGTTCTGGAGGCTGTTACACATAGTTTTAAAGTTTTTATTAAATCGTTCTCCTTTCGTTTTGAAATAGTTTTGTTATGCGGAATTTGGCAATTCTAAATAGTTTTCTTTTGCCCATAAATGTGTCAAGTGCGAATGAAAGGATTTAATTTGTGCAAATATTTTAAATTACATGAATTTGTTGGTATCGGGTGTCGGTGTATCGATTACGAAGTTTTTGAATGCCCTAAAACCCAACCAGCAAATCAGTTGTAAAATCACTAAAGTTTTTTCTTTGAAATGCTTAGAATTTTACCCGAATGGAATTTTTTAAAAGATATGAAACGTACAGCTTTGCTGCCTGTGGGGTCGTTGGGGGACGAATTGTATTCAGTCTGTGCTAATAAATGTCAACATGAGCCAATTTAGGTTTACAAGATAGTTCTTCCCCTTTAATAGAACAATTAATTCTTGTTCATGATCATACTCTTATAATTTTACCAATAATTACTTAATATTTATATTATTTTTTAATAATTATATAAATCGATTCTTATTGCATGGTCAAACTATTGAAAAATTTTACCAGATATTATTTTATTATTTATTGCTTGGAAATATTCAGCAAAAGACTTGGGACGTCTGCGCTCTGTATGGCCTTTGCCTGGAAGACGCTGGAGACATTCGGAAGACGGTAGTAGTGTTCCAGGTTGGCTTCACTTGAAAAGCCAACTCCACAATACATTTTAGAACCATCAAAGCCTGAGTGAAGACCAACCCGGTCCCAGATGGAAGACTAACTTCCTAGAGTCGGCCGAAGCTAAGTTGAGGGATCATGTAGTCTGTAGGAGACTTCAATTCACACGGAACTGGTGTCCAGAAAAATCATCTTTTTGATTGATTCTTCCTCCCGTTATACCAATACATGCTCACCTTTGAGTTTTTTTTCCAGGAGTTTTGCGATGGTTGACTTCTTCGTCGCCGAGAATCAGTCTTACAACTAATGTGTACCGCCAAAATATAAGGTTATCCATTTCGTGGTTTCAAAAGTATAGGACATCTGTCACACTATGTTGTTAAACCAATTTTGTTTCTTTTCAGTTGGAAGTCAGACAGTTGACGAAAATGGATCGCTTAACTATCACACAATGCGTAAATGGTTCATGGTTATGAAGCATATTTCTCACTCGGTGGGTATGTTTATAAACAAAATTGTCGTATTTGGGCTTCTGAGAATCTTCAAGTAATTGAAGAGAGGCCATTACATCCACAAAACGTCACTGTTTGGAGCGCTCTTTGGTCCGAAGGTGTGACTGGACCTTACTTCTTCGAAAACGACGAGGGAACGACTGTCACCGTCAATTCGGAGCGTTATGGTCGTATGATAACCGACTTTTGTTTACCTGCTATTGAAGAATATGACTTGGAGAATATGTGGTTTCAACAAGACGGTGCCACACAAATCGAGCGAATATGGATTTATTGCAAGAGACATTTCCTGGACTCATAATTTGTCGTCATGGCGACATCAACTGGTCACCCACCAAGATCATGCGATTTGACACCATTAGACTTTTTTTTGTGGGGCTACGCGAAAGACCGTGTTTATGCAGATAAACCTTTAACTTTTGAGCACTTAAGAACCAACATTCGTCAAGTTATGGCTGAGATACCGCCCAATAGTGGTGCCAAAAAGTGGTCCAAAATTACCTCAAAAGAATCAATGCTTCCAACACTTCGCGTGGTGGTCATTTAAATGTTGTAGTGTTTCACACATCATGTCAACGTTCAAACTTTATAATAAAAAAGAAATATCATGAAAAAAAATATTTTATATGTGTCTTATTTACGTTTACTTTTAAAAAGCAAAATGGATAACCCTTTACCATCTTCGAAGCCATTGACTGGCTGCTTGCCGCTTGATTTGTCGTTCGACCTCGTGGACTCGCTTGGACTGTTATTTTCAACTAGTAAGTTGTAATGCGCCTATGGCGTCCGTTAATTTGCTTGAGAAAGTATTTGTTACTTAATTTTAAAAATTTTGTAAAAAATATTTTGAGGAAACTATTTTGTAAAAAAAATTTCGAAAAAAAATAAAATTGGAAAAAAGAAAATTTGTGGAAAAAAAATTTTTGTTGAAAAAAAAAATTTTGTTGAAAAAAAAAATTTTATTGAAAAAAAATTTTTTCTTGAAAAAAAAAACAAATGTTTGTTGAAAAAAAAAAAAATTTTAAAAAAAAAATTTGGGGAAAACACAATTTCTGTACAAAAAAAAATATTATTTTTTTTATTATTATTATTTATAGAATTATTATAGAACTAGTAAGTTGTAATGCGCCTATGGCGCCCGTTAATTTGCTTAAGAAAGTATTCGTTACTTAATTTTAAAAATTTTGTAAAAAATATTTTGAGGAAACTATTTTGTAAAAAAAATTTCGAAAAAAAATAAAATTGGAAAAAAGAAAATTTGTGGAAAAAAAATTTTTGTTGAAAAAAAAAAATTTTGTTGAAAAAAAAAATTTTATTGAAAAAAAATTTTTTCTTGAAAAAAAAAAAAAATGTTTGTTGAAAAAAAAAAAAAATTTAAAAAAAAAATTTGGGGAAAACACAATTTCTGTACAAAAAAAAATATTATTTTTTTTATTATTATTATTTATAGAATTATTATAGAACTAGTAAGTTGTAATGCGCCTATGGCGCCCGTTAATTTGCTTAAGAAAGTATTCGTTACTTAATTTTAAAAATTTTGTAAAAAATATTTTGAGAAAACTATTTTGTAAAAAAAAATTTCGAAAAAAAATAAAATTGGAAAAAAAAAATTTTGTTGAAAAAAAAAATTTTTGTTGAAAAAAAATTTTTTGTTGAAAAAAAAAATTTTTGTTGAAAAAAAAAAAATTTTGTTAAAAAAAAAAATTTTTGGAAAAAAAAATTTTTTCTTGAAAAAAAAATGTTTGTTCAAAAAAAAATTTTTTTAGAAAAAAAAAATGTTTGTTGAAAAAAAAAAATTTTGTAGAAAAAAAAAATTTTGAAAAACAAAAAAAATTCTGTACAAAAAAAATATTATTTTTTTTATTATTATTATTTATAGAATTATTATAGAATGCCTATTTAAATTCCTACGTACTGCGTGACAGAATCAGTGAATCAGTGTCGAGGGTAAATATATATTAAGAAGATAATCACACCGTTTGGTCTGCTCAGACTTGACTTGGGTATTGTGTTTGCATTGCATTTCCCAAACTTTGTTAAAGCTTAAAACGACTTTTTTTTCGTTCCACAAAGATTTAATACTAACTTTCGATAGGTTCCGGTCAGTGAGTCTACGAATTATTTCGTGTGCAGCTCACTGATCTGAGAGAAGTTTCCAGTCTGTTCGTTCATGGAATGTTAAGGAAAATACGTCAGTAGGTGAAACTCCCGTCATGGTTGTCAGCAAAATGTTTCATTTTTTTTTTTAATGAACCCATTAAAGTTCCATTTATAATGAAATTTAAGCAAAAATGTAAAAATTCTTGAACAGTATTTTCTTCAATCGAAGGCAGCTTTTGCGGCTAAATTTGCTTCCATGATGTATTAAAAATATTGCCCGCATAACTGTACATTCATTTGGCCAATGAAAAAGTCCTGAAAATTACCATCTCTCTCTCTCTCTCTCTTTTTGGAGTACATTTACTTCGGCATAACTGTATTTACTTTTCTTCTGAATCTTAACTCAATTACCTGAAAAGTGTGGACAAATGTTGCAATGAAAGGACACAAACGCCAAATGTCTCCTCCTGTACGAGTACCCCACCTTCCGGGAAGAAAGCCCACATTCAGAGAAAATGTTTTGTTATTGTTGAATTCTATTGAAATTCATTTAATTTAATTTTATTGTCCAACTTTAAGTTGGTTTTTACTGTTCAACACCTTCCCCTCGTTCGTCCCGTCCATAGCGGCAGCATTGGCCAGGGAATTTAATAATAATAAATTGTTGTTGTCATCTTTTGTTGAGTAAGTATTCCATTGAAACCACATAATTCCTGTGTGTGTGTGCGTGTTTCTGTGCTGCAAGATTACTTTCTGGTGCTGCTTTTTTGTCCGACTAACCAACACAAGGAAATGAATGAAACCATCCATTCGTCATGAAGGACAGGACAATGGGTGGGAATGTTCGCCGGAGCATTCTGCCGTAAAAGAGTGTCTTTTTCGGGATCTTTATTGCCAGATACATTTTCGTTTAGTTCCTGTGAATTCTATTTGTGTGTTTGATATTAAAAATTTACCACTGTAAGAGTTGTTGACTTCAAAAAGAAAAAAAAACTTAGTAGTGTCCTCCAATGTCATCGCTTTTTTTTTTGTTTTGAGTTTATTAGCAAAGACATTAAGTGTCGCACCGTGACGTCAGACAAAGGCAATGACAAGAGTTATGCTTCTCCTGCTACTACTGCGCCAATGGGAATAAATTAAATTTCGGTGGAATTCTGTAGAAACGGACGGACAGCTTATCCAGGAAATACTGACAGGCACAAGTTCTCCAGAATATACTAAAGTAACTGAACAGGAAGGAAGGAGACCAGTGTCGCCGGAGACTGATGTCCTTGCCGGCCTCTTGGCTGGTACCAGCAATAACATTCTGACGCTGAAAACATGCAGCTTATTACACAGAGCCGAAAATACAATGATTTTTTTCAACCATGTGACTGGTCAAATTTTTCATGGTAAATATTTGATTACGAAGACAAAATAACGCTATAAAAGGTGAAATGTACATGAAACATAGGTGAGTTATCATTACACAGGGTTATCCAACAACAGGTGTTATTTTGGTATTCAAAGAAAAATTAAATTTTTTTTGAGATAAATGATCGGATTTCTATTTCATAATAAAGAGGAAGGTATGACGTTAATAGAACATCAGCCAAATGGCCACCACGACCATGCTGACAGGACCATATCCTTTCATGAAATCTTCCATAACCAAATCGCAAAGTGGCTGCCCTATGTCCTCGATAGCCTCACGAATTTTAATTTTGAATTTTAGTGCTTCATCATCGACTCGGTGGCCCTTTCGCCTTATCACATTCGGGTTGCTGTACAAATTGCCGGTTAATATTTCAGATGATCCAGTTGATTATTCCGCTTGTGCTCCTTGTTTATCGACAGTTGTCGATGGTAAACTTCACATTTTGGATCACGGCATTCGTTTTCGACAAATTGTTTTAGAGAAATCTGTCGTCAGCTCAGCTGCCATCCAACGTAAATCAATAACAAACTAAAAAACATTTTCGAATACATGATCCCAAGAAGTAGAAGCGTCTACAATTATGTCGACACGAACATGTTGTCGATAAGGGATGCCGTGTTTAAGACTCAGATGGCCAGTGCATCTCAGACTGCCCTGGCAAAATTTCCCGAAAATACCGAATGATTCTAAAACCTATGCAGCATCATTCGCCCTCCATCCTCTGCCTTTCGCAATAATAACAACAACTACTAGCACTAAATTGTATTCAAATCTCATGAATTATTTGCGCCCGGGCGAACTTTTTTGTTTTTCGCCATAGAACTTTCTTTCGCCGGCAGTGGTGCCAGAAAAAAAGAACTACAACACCTTTGTCCTATTTCGGCAACTACTACATCCATCTGCCTCAACTAGGGCAACCTTTTCACAAGCATTCAATTATTTACCTTGGAGTTTTGTACATTGAAAAACATAATTTCCTAAATCTTTCCAGTTCGCTCGATACAAACCCCAAACATTTGTTTTATGATACAATCCTATAATAACAACAACAACAACAACAACACCTCCAACAAAAGGTGTGAAAGCCTTAACGAAAACTGACTGAAACTTCCGGAAAGTTAAAAATAACCCTCTTTAACTTTTCACTCTCATGTACGGCAGCCACCAACTACTCCAGCAACATGGAGGAGAACAGCACGGAAAACATGAATCCTTTTAACACTCCATTATTTAAAAACAAAATCAAATAAAACTTTCAACAACCGAGTGCAAACTAAAGCCAAACGGCAATGTAATGCCCACTGAATGGGCAAATGGGTATCCGGGTCCATTCAGCATTTACATTCTGCTGCCCCAGTTGACAGACAGACAGACAGAAAGGGAGAAGAAAAAAAACTATGAAAAAAAAAAGCGTAAAAGGTTTCTTCAGACCACAATAAAGTAAAGGGAATGAAATACGAACGTTTTTTTCATTTTTGTTCTGGCCCTTCAATGGTTGCCGGGAACTGGGCGATGAAATCTTTTGAAAGTGGAAAGAAACTACGAATGGTTACAATGAAATTATGCTCTGCTGGTTACTGTGGACTACTTTCCATGTAACGACCATCGACTGTGTGACCCGTATTATTGTGTGCCCAAAAGGAATTGTCCATACGTACGTAACACTTTGTGCTAAAAGGTAAATGGCTGAGCGGTGGACAGCGAAGGGCGGCACGAGATGAAAAGGTCAGCAGTTAAGTATCCACAGCGAAATTTGGAGAACTGGTGGTCATTGTTGGGATGTGCAATACCCTACTAAAGAATTGTTGGTTGTGTGCTTAACGGATCAATTCATTCAAACTGAACAAAAATGTGTAACACAGTGTTTGAAGACCTTAAGGGGGATACTAGGCGGGTACCGGTGTTACAGCTGTTGCCTCGGCCAGTCCTAGACAAGAAATGGTTATAACTATCGATTTTGCAAAACAATTGAATCTATTGCAACAAATAAATGTTGGTGGTGGATGAGATACGCTTTCATGAAAGTACGTTTTTTTCTTCGACTATGTCCAATATGAACGTATTTCATAAGACGGAGTTTAAGCTATAGATCTTGTTGAACCTGAATTCCACATCCTTTTTGTTCCCCCATCTTCGGGCCACTGCTAAACCAGTCCCAAAGCGTACAATGTGCATACAAAAAAAGGCACGTTGGACTGAGCTCAACAATTTGTAATTGCTTTTTAAATGTATGTTATGTTTGCCACACGGAGGAGAAAAATGACCTCTGTAACTTTTTGTCCCAAATATATTTTGCAGGTTTCAAACGTATTATGTTTGGATTTGCAGCAGTGTTCCCAAACATATATATTATTATATGCAAACATGTATAGGATTGTATGTAATTACATATATGATTAGACCCAATCATATATATGATTCCATCCAATATCCAGCGGTCTTAGTTCCAAAATATTAAAAAATTTAAATTTTCTTTTTGACGCTTACGTCTTTTTCGCAGTTAGAACAAATTTTCTCTATAGTGCGTCGTCCAGCCAACCGGCCATTTCACAATGAACGGATAAGAGACCCTGGATAGCCGCGTATTCCGAATAAATGTTCTAACTTCAGGGACCAGCCAACGGATATCTGACGAACAGATACCATTAAAATATCTATAGAACAGCGATATACAACCCACAGTCCGGCGATGCTGAAGAGAGACAATACAGTTGGATACCCTACTATCCCCAATCATCACCACCGCTCTCCTCTGTACACGGTCCAAAAACTGCAAAGATGTCTTTGGAGCTCCTGCCCATATATTCCATTTTAAGCCGGATGTAGGTGGTGTAAATATTTACGAGATCAGATGTGAGTGAAGTATTTCTTGCACCGCTTCAAAAAGCCAAACCACTTGAATGCTTCTTTCGACACTTCGAATATATGGCTAGCCCACGAGCATCACCCTGTATCTTCATGCCCAGAACATCAAGAGTGTCTGATTCGTCGATATCCACACCACCCATAGAAATTGACGACGATGCTGGATCTGGTGAATGTTTGTGTGACAACAGACAGCACTGGGTCTTTTGCGGATTAAAATCTACTCTACTAAAATCTCGTTCGCCTTTTGTCCTCGACCTCCAGAGGAACTGGCCGATAATCAAATGAGTATGAATGGCAGAGATTGCTGTCATCCGCAAAGGAATAGATCGAGTTCACAGTCTGACCCAACAGGTCGTCAATGAAAACCATCTTTAACAACTCGTATAGAGCGATCTCTGAGAAAACTCGATATGGATCGAGAGAAGATATTACCGGCACCAAATGCAATAAGTTTTGATATGAGTGCTAAGTGCCAGACTTTATCGAATGACTTGGAAATATCCAGAGCAACGACTCCATCGCTCCGTAAGGAACGCCATCAGGACTCCAGTTGATCGATTTCTACGGAAGCCATACAGTCGATCATTTAGAAGGCTATGAGATTCTAAATATTTAACAAGATGGTGGTTAACCATGCTCTCCATAACCTTTGAGAGCGCAGAACATATTGCTATTTGGGCGGTAATTCGCAGGAATTGTAGTATCACCTTTCTTGGGGATCGGCTGAACATTGGCAACGTGAAGGGTAAATACCAGCAGGATACGACATGTTGAAAAAATTGCGCAATGTACGAGCTAGCTTCGAAAAGCACTTACATAGGACAAGTGCTGAAATGCCATCCTGGACCGGAGTTTTGTTTACATTGAGATCTGCAAGAACCATTTTGACCCCACGTGATCGAAAAAATATCTAAGGCATGGAACTAGATACGTTTTCGATTACGGGGAGTGGCTTACTGCTGTCTGGCAACTGTCGCTGTAAAATGTTTGATGGTCTCAGCCGTTTTCGAACCTGGATTCTGCTGTGCGGTAGTCGCACACACTACCGCAACACCACCATTTTTGTAATTCGAAACGATTTTCGACTGCATTTTTCTCTGTGGTTTTGTATTACAATATTTCAAAAAATGCCATTAAAAAATTTCCATGATTTCCTTCATTTTAATATGTAAGAAACTTCAGTATTTTATTGAAACATTTCCCTTTTTTGGTGTTGAAAGCGTGCATATACGTTTTGTCAAAGTTTAATTGATTTTTGCACGGCGGCCATTACGAAGAATTACTAATAATAACTAAAATATATAGAAATGCAGTTCAAATAATTAATTTATTACTTAGAGATACCAATACTCTGTCACATGCAATCGAAAATTTCTGCTATCTGTTGTGAAAATGTCAGAGCAACAAGTGACATTGAGTTGTGCTGAAGGAATCTGAATAGCACATGCGAAATCATTCGGTTGGCAAACAAATTTTGGCTGTGACAACAAATCTGTTCTTTGTGTAATACATTTGTAACGTTTAGTTTTCTCTTTCAGGTTTTGAATTTCCCACTGGGTGAGAATATTTAATTAGGACCAAAACAAAATTTTTGGCTTTTGGTTTCTTTTTTCTTTTCTTTGGAGGTTGACAAATTTCAAATTTTGTAAAAGTTTTTTATTTTATCAACGCCAACAAAATACAAAAAAAAAAGTTAGCAGTATTTATACAATTATGAAGAAGCAATTTTTCGAGCACCGAAAAACATTTGAATCCATTTTAAATATTCGGACCCCATTGCAAATTAATGTGGTCCACTGCATCAGTAACCCGCAACTTGGTGCGAGTTCGAGAAATCCCTTAAATCCTAATCATGTGGATGAGGAGCCTCAACATATTTAAAAAGCAAACGACAACGCAATCTTCTGTTTCCAAGACTGCCAGACAAATGTCATAACAACCTAGTTCATATCCATATTACATCAGGCTTTGGGTATCTCACGGCTCCAATTGGAATGAATATCATCTGACATCTATGAACAGAACATCTTTGCCGCTCAAAATGTTCACAATTTTAATTTAAAATATTGTAAACTGTAAATACAAAAGGACTGTATGCAGCTTCGAGTCATTGGGGGAATGGTATCTGTCATCGATCGACCACAACCACATAGCTAGATGACGTGGCTTAACGAACTTACGACCATAAATGTCAAAATATTACAAGTCTCTAATTCGTCATTCTTCATGAACTGCCCGCTACCGTTTCAAAAATGTTACAAGCCATTCCACGAGCTCACCATACCTACAAATCCCACTCCAAATTCAGGCTACATAAAAATGAAAAACTGAAAGTACTGCAACAAAAGAAACTTTACGAAGGAATAAGGGACTTGTCCAGCCGCCTGAATGTAACTCCCGTCCGAACAGAACAAAACAATACACTTCGTCGTAAAGTGGTGTGGCACGTTTAAAGATTAGTAACCATAAATCTAATTTATGGTTATTGAATGAACAGCAGAAGCCAGAGGGTGGGGATACACACCCACCCACCCACACACACACATACGTATGCTTGGGAAATGGATACATTCTGCAGGACGGTGAGGTTTCTTTTACAGAGGTTTTTTACAAAGGATGCGGGTGGCGGATAACTGTGTTGCTGTTCAAAGGGCAGGGTATTTTACAATATTTTATTATGGCATAATGAGGATAGACGAACACAACGAGCACACCAACGGATAATAGATAAATATTCAGATATGTTTAATGTGTGTATGTGTGTGTGTGTGCCTCTTTTGTAATCCGTTCCCTCAGTCGGAAGTGCAATCATTTATTGTTTTGTTCCATTTGTTTTTGTGTGCGAGTTTCAATTCGAACAAATATTACTGTGTATCGTGTAATAAATCTTCGACTGGGGATACAATCATGTTCAAACTTCGTTCCATGCGGACCGTGATAAATTATCATTGAGCAATTTTTCACTATTATTTCAACACTTCTAGAGTCGTCTGCCGCTTGGAAATGGGTGAGATGGACGGGTGGCGGGTAGAAGTCCAACACTTAATGAGAAATCAATTTAATTTTATGGAATTATTATGTCCGTTTTTTGTTTGTGATGCTGGCATTTGGAAATATTTGCAATTTCTGTTATTCACAAACATTTATCACTGTCGGCATGAATGACTCATTATAGATTTCATTACCTGTCGTTATATTCCAGACATGCCATAAGAATATTTAAGCGGTAACCCGCCCAAGTTTCGGCATTGCTGTAAAAACCCTCATAGATTAGATCAGATCGGTAAATATTCGACCCAGTAGATCGGACATACATAGCTGTAGAAACCCTCTTAAATTAGATCGGATTGGTAAACATTCGTCCCCGTATATCGTGCACTTCGAGGATGTTTCCACTAGTGAATAATAGCATGGTGTGGACTCTTTGTAACGAGTCCGAGTTCGTGGTTTGTAATGATTAAAACAACGAAAGTTTCGAAATATACAAAATAATACAAATACATTTGTCTCTTACAGATATTTTAAAATAAAATATTTCTTTATTATTATTAGAAGAAACATAAACAATATTTTGTTTATTATTGTTTATACATAATTGTTGTTAATAAAAAAAAACCTGTCTTATGGATAAAATGATTTGAATGCTACAATCATTCAATCTTTATAACACCTACAGATAAATAAATATTTATGGGATTTTTATAAATGTGTTCGACATTCCCTTTTCAAATTAACAGAAAAAAACATTTGAATAGTTTCGATTGAATTCGAAATATAATCGTGTATGACAAAATGATGGTTTTTTACAAACTAAAGCATCAGTTCAGAATTAAAAACCTAAAAATTCGGTTTAAAAATTAAAGGAGCAAAAATTTGAAATGCTTATTTCAAAAATTCGATGGGTGGTTTTTTTTGTTTTCTTTTTCTTTTTTTTTTTGGTCAAAAGCATATTTTGGTTCCCTGCTTTATAGCACAGACATTGTAAATTAAATTCTTATACAGAGTTGCGATTGCATAAATATTCAAAATAATATCCATATATATGGGATTCATTGTTTAGATTAGCTTAAAATTGCTTTGTTTCTATTAAATCACATTCGGTTTCAAAGCGATTCGCTTTGCCATCTCTTTTGTGTCTCTTGCGAATTCATTTTAACAGCACCAATTCACAGGCTCCACTTCACCCAATGCTATGTGCTCTATGCTCCAGGAGGGTGTCTCCAAGCGTCCCTCTGCGGTGGTTTTAACGTCATCCCCCTCCACGGGTATTCCCATGGGAACGGATGGTAAGTGTATAATGGAGCCATTGTCATAAATATGACGATTACTAATGGCCTGGGCGGAATAGTTAAAGGCTGTGTTGTTATTGGTGTAGGCTGATATCGAATCGCACGAATCGAACTGCCGCAGCGAACGACATTTGCCCTCCTTGGCCAAGCGCACCAGACCCAAAGCAGTGCTAAGAAATACTTGTTCTAGACCTTCATCGGTCTCAGCAGAGGTCTCGAAGTATGTAGCTCCTATGGAGCTGGCAAAAATGTAGGCTTCCTCTCGCGACACCACCCGAGTAGCATCTAATTTATTGCCCACTAAGGTTAAGACTAAGGGATCCTGCACATTGCGATGTAGTTCATTTATCCATGATTTGATTTCTGTGAAGGTTCTGTATTGTGACAAATCGAAAACTAATATGGCGGCATTAGCATTGCGATAATACATGGGAGCCACCGCCTTGTAACGTTCTTGGCCGGCTGTATCCCAAATCTGTAAAACGGAAAAAGAGAAAATATGGATTAGACACAAAGACGTTTTCGGAGAGGTAAGACAAAATCGATTTGTGTATTTATGTAGGGTGTAGCAGTATGTGAATATGTGGACGGTGAGTATTCTGTAACCAATATAAAACTTTTAGGGAAAAAATAATTACGAAACCGGCTTTTACCAGTAGGATCCGGTTAATATGTAATATGTATACACAAATTATCTGGAGCTCACTAATTTGAGAGAAGAGTCCCTTTGTGTTTTTTCATGTACGTTTGCACATTTCACATTTAATGTATGCTGTCTTTGTCCTGAGACCATTAAAAATAATGATTGATCATGAACAGAGAGAAATCGGGAATACCAATCCTATCATAAGAGGTACTTTTGCAGAAATCAGATAGACCGAGCTATATGACAATGATACTAAGTCGAATAGAACATGTGTGAGACTCTCTATATCGGTTAATGCGAATGATGGCGATTCCTTTACTAAATTCTGACTTATGATGATTACAATGACATCAGCATAAGTCAGTCTTTATAATAACCACAAATACTAAGGACAGGAAAACCTGAGATTTGTAAAGGTGATGACGATGACCGACCGCAAATTGTTTGCCATACTATTAGTTTATTCGAATGAGCATTCCCATTATTTATGGAACACGATTTCATTCGTGTGGCAGCCACGAATGGGTTCGCTATAATGCATTCTCTCAACCTAAATTTCCAAGACATTGGTGATGATTTCTGTCTCTACTTCACGAATCGAGGAAAATATAAGACCTAATGCCTGCATTCGTATGCCTAACATCGTACTATGGTCCAAAATACGATTTATTTGGCCTAAAGTCAATGGTTTGACATTTTTGGATATTGCTTTTGTTATTGAAATATTGTAGCAGACATTCCAAAACACCAAAAAGTCTGCATAACTATTAGCTTAAATGAGTTAGCTAAAAGATAACATGATTTTGGGTGAGCTCATAAAAGCCCGATAGGGTTGTAACGGGAATTTCATAGAGTCAGGTTCAATTGCTTGATTCACTTAAAAAAAAAATGTGAAAAAAAATAGTTAATATGGAAACACAGATGATGGTAGGTATATCAAATTTATAATACAGGGTTCTCCAACAAGAGGTGTTATTCTGGATCACCCGGTATTTTGGTAACTGTCACTTTAGAAGCTTTTATTCTTTGACAAGTCACCGAGATCTTGTGATTTAACACTTTACGACTTCTTCCTTTGGAGCCACGTGAAAGATAAGGTCTGCGCCAAGAGCCCAGCGTTGATTTAAGACCTCAAAGATAGAATTCATGAGGCTATAGAGCACATAGGGCAGCCACTTTCCGATTTGGTTATGGAAAATTTCATGAAAAGGATATGGTCCTGAAGGCGTGGCCGTGGTGGCCATTTGGCTGATGTTGCTTTTCATTATTAACATCATATCTCCCTCTTTATTATGAATTAAACATGCGAAAATTTATCTCAAAAAATTTCATTTTCCTTTGAATACTAAAATAACCCCTCTTGTTGGAGATCCCTGTACAAAAGACACAGAAAAAGGAAGCCATAGAAACTAAAATCCCATTTTCCAGAAGCCTTTGAAATTTGGGGGTTTTTTTTTAGTTCTGCTAAGCTTAAAACATTTTGTTTACAATTGAGTAAGACTAAAATTCAAAATTACTTTGAAGTGTGTAGTTTTCAAACATTCTTATTTCTAGCTGCAATTTTTGTGAAATAAAATTTCTTTCATTTCGTGGTTTCAAAAGTATAGGGCTGGAATTCGACCTCTGTCAAACTAAGTTATTAAACCAATTTTGTTATCTTTTCAGTCGGAAGTCCGACATTGACGAAAATGGATCGGTTAACACAACGCGTAAAAAATATTAAAACTTACTACAAAATTGGTGATTCTGGCACAGCCACATATCGTGCTTTAAAAGGAGATTATGGTTATGAAGCACATTTCTCACCCGGTGGGTATGTTAATAAACAAAATTGTCGTATTTGGGGTTCTGAGAATCCTCAAGTAATTGAAGAGAGGCCATTACATCCACAAAAAGTCACTGTTTGGTGCGCTCTTTGGTCCGAAGGTGAAACGGATCAGTATACCTTGCCAGCCATCAAACAATGTTTTGAACACAATGTTTTTGCCAAGAAATAGAAATTATCACTGATCTCAAACTCGACAAACATAAACACAACTTAAAAGTTTAATATTTTCAAACTGTATATCTTCGCTACGGGAGTCAATTAAACTGAATGTACCGATATAAGGAGGGGTGAAAACATAACCTATCACAGAACTGGCTCCGTATGGATAGAACGGTGCCAATTATTCCCAATATTTATTGAAATAAATCCGAACGCAACATAAGATCAAGTTTTCCACACGATAAGACTAATTGTTTAATTGAATTGATGTCCGCTGCTTTTGTTATCAAGTCGGTTTCAAGAAAAGCGACAAGGTAATTAACACAGATATTTCTCATAATTAACGTCACAAATAATATTTTTTATAATCGCCAATGATCGGGGCATACATTTTAAGAAAAGTCACAGATTTTATTTCTTTTACATATAAATATCGTCTATTGAAAATGTGGCGGCTAACTTGATTTGACACATTTGACGTCGTTTAAAGTGTTGTTGGGTTCGGTGATGGGTACAACTGAGATGTATTCTGTGATGAGTATTAACATGACACATACGGTACGTGTCCCTTTTGATCAGTCCCGTGATATGTAACATGGTATCTGAGCAGTGTCAATTGACTCCCTCCAATGGCAAAGCCGTCTAAAAGTTACCGGTTCTTTTCATATATTTGGATCGGTACTGGGTCCGGTCCCTATCCATCACGTGACTGGTTCTGTACCGATCCAATTTCCCATAGGGTTATGTTTAAAATGAGTAGAAACTATATTTGTATGCATAACTATGAAAGTCATGACACCCCTGTAGTCAGCCTAGAACCATATATCTCTAAGTCACTACTCTTTTTCTGGTGACAAATGAACTAGTAAAAATGTCAACAGCTTTTCTTTTATGTGTGAGTACAGAAATATTAGAGACAATAGTTCTAGAGTATTTCTGGTGACATTGTCAACAAACGAGTCAATAGTTTTTTTTTTTTAGATTTTGTAGTCAAAAGTATTTTTTTCTTTTGACAATTGTTTCTTATTGTCTGAGATATTTTTTTTCCAAAAAAGACGTGTTTTATAAACTAATTTGTGTTCTAATCAGTGACACGGTTCTTGAGATTTTAGCAGAGCACAAAGTTTTGCTGGATCGCGTTGTTTCCCAAAACAAAATTTCAGAAAATATAATGTACATTTTTGCAATAAATACAGAGGAAAAAATGGGGGAATTAGACTCTTTATTAGCAACGCAAGCAGACCCATATGTAAGTACTTTCCTTTTCCGCAAACATAATAACCAATTAATTAATTTGACATATACCAAAATGTTGTTGCAGATTCGACAAATGAAATCGCTGGCAACGTCGAGCGTAATTTGCACCAAATATTTGGTCAACAAATTATAATGGGGTTTAATGTTGACGGTACATTTGGGAAAAAGAGGCTACCTGACTTTGGAAATGTGCTTGCAGCAATTATTGGTACTCAATTTTTCAAAAAAAACATTTTCGAAAACACCACTAACCAAATAAACTGTTTTCTGTTTTAGATGGTATATCAGTATTTAACGAAACACCAGACAAAACTTTACGAGCAGCTTTTCAGCGACTAAAGAAGAACATTTTTAAAACAGCCGCAACAATTCTCTTGGGAAGGAACATTTTCAGGAATTATAATTTTCAATTTCATATTTGGCCAGCCATGAAGGAAAAGAGCATTAAAATGTATATAAAAACACTCTTTTGTAATAGTTTTAAACATTTATTTTTGTTTAAATATACAACAATGAAAGGTTTAGCCAGCCTCGAAGAAAATGAGCATATATGTATGTGTTTTTGTGTATTGGCAACCCTTTAAAAAATTGTCTACCATGGTCACTAAAATATACTACTGAATCTTTAGTTCCAATATCTCCACTTGGTCTCAATACTGACTACAGCTCTACTGACTAGGTACTGACAGAGTGGTTCTACAGTCTACTGGTAGATTTCCAATGACAAGCTAATGTTACTTGTCAATAGACGATTACATTGCTTGGGGTACACTTTGTCAGTAGTACTACTGACAATGTCACTAGAAAATCAGTACAATTTAACATAGTTTTGGAGAATTCAATAATTTTAAACTAATAAACCAAAAAAAGTATAGTTTTTCCATAAAATAGTGTTACTTTACATTCTAATAAGTTTGGCGAAGAAAAGTGGAGCGTCGGTTCGTCACAGTGCCACACAAAAAAACCCTAAATGCGTCAAAACGCAACTCAAACTGTTTATTTGAGCATTAACATTTGTCAACGGATGTTCGTTACATAAAAACCCGAATATAACCATTCTGGTTCAGCCAGCATTTCCCTCTCCCTCCTAACTTACATAAGTTAAGACCGCATTGAAAACATGCGCCGGTCTTTATGTTACTGTGAAAAAGAAAAGCAAAGTATTTGTAACACGTTTAGCTTAATATTTGCCTAAAATACATAATGTTGTTATAATTGTTGATAATATCTCTGACTAATCTAAATGGATTTTTGGTGTATCTTTTTTTCTGGGTCGTTGGTTGTAGTTTGTTTCGTGCTTTTTGTGGTCCGTTTCATATTTTATCTTTGCATACTTACTTGTAATTTTACTTTAGCATCTTCCAGTATGACCTTACAAGTAAAAAACGAAGCTGGAATATCAGGTCCGACATCTTTGTGTAGAGTATTTTTAATGTATTTGGTTACGAGACATGTTTTACCAACACCTAAAAGAAAAAAAGTAAAATGAAAACGTTTTTAGGTGAAAAATATTGAAATGTGAGTTTTTAGTTATTATTTTTTGGCCTCCTAATAGAAGTAAATGATATTTAAGAACAAAAAACATGAATAGGCCCTAGGTGTTTTTATTTAAGAGAGAAAACTTTAAAGCATGCACTGTTTTGGTGTCAATGAAAGCCAGAAAAGAAGCACTTAAGTGGAAAATTCGACATTATCTCGTTTTGAAAACAGTGGCATACAAAAGTATTAAGATATTATATATGAAGACATTTTTTTTTAAATGTTTATGTTCATTCATTAGTATTAAAGCCCTCAAGGCTAATTTAACTGCACTAAGTATTTGACATATTCATCTTCCCTGCCATAATTACATTAAAATGTGGGGAAATAAAATATATTAGTCCTAATTAATGACAATTCAACAATTATATACAACTCGAATTACAAACAATCTCTCAAAAATAGAATTAACAAGTGGACAAATAGTAAGTTCGGCCGGGCCGAATCTTATATACCCTCCATCATGGATTCGTTGCATTTCGATACCCATATGTCCATGTTTGTCAGGGGCCGGTTTTTGGGCCGCTCGTTACCCGATAGTCCCAGGAACCCGATCACAAATTTTATCCAAATCATGAAAATAAATGCATATTTGGGTTCGCGAGAAAATTTCGTTGCATTTCGATACCCATATGTCCATGTTTGTCAAGGGACGGTTTTTGGGCTGCTGGTGACCCGATTGTCCCAGAAACCGGATCAAAAAATTTAGGAAAATCATGAAAATAAAGGCATATTTGGGTTCGTGAGTAAATTTCGTTGCACTTCGATACCCATATGCGCATGTTTATCATGGGCCCTTTTTTGGGCCCCAAGGGTCCACGGAACCCATGAGCACGCCCATTTTTGCGATTTTTTTCCCCATCTATAAATTATATAAACTTAGAACAATTTTACCAAAAAAAATCAGATGTAGTGAAAAAAATATTTGAAAAATTTGATTATGGCCGGGATATATTTAGTCCCGTAAAGGGGAACTTTTTCCCCTTTGGTCCGATATTGCCCATTCTCGAACTTAACCTGCTTATGGGCAAAAAACATCTTCCTACAAAATTTCAGCTTCTTAGCGTTGGTCGTTCGCACTCTATCGTGATTTCAACAGACAACAGACGGACATCGCTAGAATGTCTTAGAATGTTACACTGACCGATAACATTTTTGCGATTTTTTTCCCCATCTATAAATTATATAAACTTAGAACAATTTTACCAAAAAAAATCAGATGTAGTGAAAAAAATATTTGAAAAATTTGATTATGGCCGGGATATATTTAGTCCCGTAAAGGGGAACTTTTTCCCCTTTGGTCCGATATTGCCCATTCTCGAACTTAACCTGCTTATGGGCAAAAAACATCTTCCTACAAAATTTCAGCTTCTTAGCGTTGGTCGTTCGCACTCTATCGTGATTTCAACAGACAACAGACGGACATCGCTAGAATGTCTTAGAATGTTACACTGACCGATAATATATATACTTTATAGGGTCGCAGATCACTCTTTCGAGGTGTTGCAAACGGAATGACAAACTTAGTATATACTCCATCCTATGATGGAGTGTATACAAATTATGGGTATAGTAATTTTTGTTGTTCTAATAGAGACAGTGAAATTAAATAAAGCACATAACAGGGCAGCCATCACTGCATAAAACAGAAACAAAATTCCTAAATGAGCTCCAAAAATCGTATTACATATTCAGAAATATGTTCACGCCTACGCACATTTTATACAAATCGAATCACGATGTTAACGGCCCTTTTCAATCTCAAAACCGGTAACCAAGTCGATCCCGAAGAGATTATATGGCATGAACCAATTTATTTGTTGCACAAGATGACACATAAATAAATTGTTGAGTATAGTCTACGCAATATAACAAAAATTCTACTATGAATAGAGTAAATATGCGATTCGAAACAAATCAATGGAGGTGTGCATTGCCTATGCATGTTTAAATGTATACATTCTCCACTTCAACTGGCAACCTCACCCACTGTTCCTCGGGAACTTGGTGGTCCCTGTTTCTCTCCAACGAGGCTCTGTCAACCAAAAATAGGTATAACCTTAACATCTGCAGGGGGGAAATCCCATTTCACAAAGCCTGTCTGAAGGCTAAGATGGCAGCCCGGACAGCACACTCGGGTGCGGGACCACAATCAGAAACCCATCTTTAATTTATAATTAATGAAACGAAAACAAAACAAATTGTTGGCATGAAAAAATGGATAAGAATTGAGTGACTTTACGGAGTGACTTTACGGGCTCATTAAGACAAAGATTAGCCTCGTTGATGTATAAATGTTGAATAAATAAATGTTGCTACTTCTTACAAATGCTTAGAGCTCTTAATCTACTAAGAACAAAGGACAGTTAATCCTAAGCCTTGTGCTAAATATTTCCAAAAGAGGACTAATGTGTATATTGTCAGCGTAAAACCAGTTTTGTGTCTGATGTCAAATGGTGTCAAGCGTATTACCGAAATCTGGAGTGTGCTTTCGAACTAATGCACCAGAAGACGAATTGTCCACGACTAATTCTATGCTGGGTAGCACATTTCTCCACTCAAGACTAGCCTAAGGGAATTCCGCGTAGCATAACTGACGGTTTCGCAATATTGGAATCGGAGATGTTTCTTTTAAATGATAAGGTCATGGATGCGATATTTTATGAACTATCGTCGAGTAAAGGACAGGGTGTCAACAACACGGAGCTTGAATCAGTCACAGGATAGCGAACAAAGTTTTTAAAGGATGAATCCCAAGGCCAAATATAGTACCAGTCACATTAGAAGCGCTTGGGATGACCCCCGTTTTACACTGAAAGGCAGAAAGATGTAAGTAAGTAAATTAAGTATATCAGTCCCAAAGTTCTCCAGACAAGGATGTTTTCTTAGTTCGATAAAACTTACGAACGGGTTAGCTGTCAAACAAAATGTCATACTGACATTTAGATATTTATGATCAGTGTCATCTGGTCAATCATCATGAATAGATTCACGCTTCAAAAACGCTACCAGGCTACACTGGATAGGCTATACTGCACCTAATCCCCAGCCAGAAGCATCACTGATGGCACCAATGCAAATAGATCACTCCAGAGTACTATCGCTCTACAAATTAAAGAAAATATAAATTGTGACCCTAGCCAGGCTAGAAATACCTGATAGGGATTCAAATAACTTGTTCGAGAGTTGGGCGATTTTTACAGACGGATCCAAGATCGACGTAAGCACATGAGCAAGTGTCTACGTAGAAAAGTCTGGCATTAGGAAATCCTCTAGACTACCGTCTTTCAATAAGACATTGGCAATGTCACATTGAAGGGAATGAGGCCGCGGTTAAGCTTGCTTGCACATTGAGGAAGCGGATAGATCGGTTAAACCGCCTATCGGACTTTTTTACAATGCAGAAGAATCCAATCCTAAAACAACACTCGAGTGGCCATTTGGCCTAGGCCAGATAAAGCAAGAACAAGTACACTGATACGACAAGTTAGAGGGAGTCTCAGAATTGTAATATGAGTTATCACAGGACAGTGATTAATCAGGGCGAGAACCAGTAAATGGGAGAAAAGATCTCCAGCCTTCTGCAGGATTTGCGATGGTGAGGATGAGTTGGAGGCAGTACTTTGTCAATGTCCGGAGGTAGAAGAAGGGGCGTGACCATATAGTCCATATGCAATCCCACAGTAGTTTTGGGAAAATATTAACCCATATAAAGTTTAAAACAGTCGAACCGACGAACGATGGATATAGCGCGTGTCAATTGTGCGAGAATGGGTCTGGTACTCATCATTGTCAAATATAAATTTGGAACTCAAATTTCATCTGGAAAAATAATATCAATTAACTGCCTGTTCCCATAAAACGAATATGTTCGTTCGTTACAAATCGTCGATATTGAAAGCGCTATAAAATGGATCTCTGACCTGATTCAATTTTGGTTTTCAGATATCTGTTAGATATGGACAAGTCCAAAAGAATAAGATCTCATTACTGATAAAAATTCAATTTATTGCGCCTTTAATTTTGACAATTTGTAACAAACGAACAAATTAGTTTTATGGAAACAGACAGTAAGTTTGTTCAAATTTGTTCGTTAATAATATCAACAACAGAATGCCACAAAATGCCTCATCGAAAATGTCGAATGTAAACATAAAACGGTAGCAATTCAACGACCAGGTAGTTTAATAATCTTAAATATTAAATTATATTGTTCAAGTACCACATAGTTCAAAATTCAGTTCAACGCCGACAGATAACGATAACAGACAATTGGGATGGTCGCAATACCAATGAAATATAACGGATTTCCTACAAAATAAATTAGTACAAACACCGGAATAAGATAGATAGGAAAACACTTCAGTCAGTCATTGAATTTTATATTGGTTTCAAAAGTTTTAATTTTCAAATCATTAATATGCCTCGGTTTTTAAATAAAGGGTGTTTTTTATTGGGGTATAGAACTTTAAGTTGGCATCACTTTTTTAACTGGCGGCCATTTTGTCAGCTGTCAAGTGATTAATATTTAGTTTGGTTTGCCATTTCATCATGAACAGGTTGACAAAAGAACAACGCTTGCAAATCGTGCAAATTTATTTCGAAAGTAATGGTTCAGTTCGCGAAGTTCACCGCAAGCTCCGTCCGAAGTGCACAGCAATTGGAGCTTTGTCCATCAACTTTATGGAAGATTTTGCGCAAAGATCTTGGCTTGCGACCTTACAAGATCCAGCTTGTGCAAGAATTAAAGCCGCGAGACCATGCAATGCGTCGTGATTTTGGTGTATGGGCCGAAAATGAGATTCATCTCGATGCTGATTTTCATCACAATTGGAAAATTGGACCAGTAGAATTGGCTTTATTCGAGCCAGCCGCGGCGGCCACATGCCCGAAATCATATTTAAACATTAATGGCATAAAATTATCCTTCCAATATAGCCAAATTGATGGACATTAAAACGATTTTCTTGTGTTTTATTTCAATTCGAAGTTCTATACCTCAATAAAAAAAACACCCTTTACATATTATAAATAGATGTAAGCATATTTAGTCCTTTTAAATCTCACGGAATAGACGGAACATATGTAGAACAACTCCGAATTGTCCAAGATTTTAGAGAGTTTACTTGTGTCTACCATTCGTAGCGTAGAGTGATATTTATCCCAAAAGTAGGCAGAATACAGCTTAACTCTGCGAAGGACTTTAGACCCGTGGTTAAGACATTAGAGATAATTACTTAGACACACGGGGCGTACAGCTCAAACGGCTTTCCCATATTCGATATAAAAGAATTTACTTTACTTCGAAAGAAACATTCTTCTATAATAAGGGGCCATGTTTACACAAAGATAATAATGTAAGGCATCAGGCCATGGGGCGGGGGTAATATCTTTGCTAGTATTAACTAGGTAATTCCGAAATTGTTCTCTCCCCGGCTTAAAACCAACAAGTCGAAAGGTTTAAAAAGGAACATTTCTCAGATATTCAGCACATTTGCGATTCATGTGAGACAGCAGCGTAATGTTCACAGAAAAGCGGACAAGACCATTTCAGCCAACTATCGCGGAATAAATCTCTTATCAATAGCATATGAAATCCTTTCAGATACATTGAGTGAATTATTGATGCCCGAGTACGAATGACAGATTCATCTCTCTGAGTGTGTCATCAGACGGAATAAATCAGCAATCGACCAAATCCTTACTCTACTCCGAATCCTAAAAAGCACCTCGTCCCAGAAGCGCTAACTCATCTGACTAATAGTGGTTGGCCACCTGATGTCGCTAGAATATTAGCTGAAAGGAATCTGATAAAGATTATTAATATTTTGATCTTAATATTCACCAATAAATCTCGTCCATTCCAAGTTTTTACAATTCTACATATTGCTAGTCCGCACGATAATCACCATTTTACAATTATGGACGACCTTGATGTGGTAGGTAGAGTGTGCGACTATCACACAATTAAACCCAGGTGCGAAACCGTGTAAGACCATCAAACATTTTTCAGCGGCTGATTCCACCTCTCTGGAAAAAGCATTAGCCGTTCGGAACTGGCTTTAAAGAGTAGGTCCCGGTTAGTGGGTATACAGTTTGAGAAACCGCTAAGCCCGGGGGTAGACAAATTGTCCTTCCTAAGACATCCAGAGTCGCTGTCAATTTGATTGTCTTCGATATGAATGTTGCGTAGATCCCGTCTTTGAATTTAGATGTAATTTTTCCAGAACGATTGTTATTTTGTCAGGCGATTCAGTTTATTTTCTTCGTCACTCGAAGCAGAATCAAAATCAGATATAAAAAACATTTTCTGCCAAAATTAACAATCAAAATAAATAAACAGACTCAACTACTAGAGATGAGTGTTTTTTTTATTCAAATTATCCGTAAAAAGACGACGTTGCGTCACACTGATTCCAAATATCAGGTTTAGATTGGGTCGATGTTGACGTCGACAATAAGTGACGCTGATTCACAAACAACGACGATGTTGACAACCGTATTAGGGCTGATTGTATGGATGGTTCCATGGTACAACAAAAAAGGTAAGGTCATTAGCCCAACAACAAATAATCAGATACAACTCTGGTACTCTATATTGTCAAAGTTGTATATGTCAAGAATATAAAATAAAGTTACTGTCAGTTAATTTTTGTTATTGTTGTAAATATTTGATACAAAATATCATGGTACAATAATAATTTCAATAATTTGAATAAACGTTTTTTGAAATTTCAACAGTCGCCTGAATGTAAACAAAAACATCGAATGTCAACTTTGACAATTTAGAGTGCTGCGAGAAAAAATTGTAAATCAGCTGATTGCTTGGCCTTACCTTGTTTATTGTACCATGATTGTACCATGAATTTGAATAAACGTTTTTTGAAATTTCAACAGTTGCCTGAATGTAAACAAAAACATCGAATGTCAACTTTGACAATTTAGAGTGCTGCGAGAAAAAATTGTAAATCAGCTGATTGCTTGGCCTTACCTTGTTTATTGTACCATGGATGGTTCGATGTTTAAATTAAGATTATATCAAGGAATTTCAAAAATTTCAAGAAAATAATGTAGTTTTGAAGCTGCTGATAATATAAAATATAGAACAATGGCATTTCGATAGCGGCACTCAAGAAATTGCGACAGAAAAAGATAGAATTAATATTTAATAATATGGCTAATAAGTCCTTCCGATCCTCTGATCACATCTCTTCGTTATGTTCCAAAAAGTTATATCCCACCTCAATGGACTTCTAAAACATTTTTTTACGAGGTTTGACCTTGAAATTGCAAAACATTTTCACATATAATGACAGCAATAACACATGCCAATAAAAAAAAATTTTAATAACCAAAAGTGCCCTGAGCGCTATCTGAATTGGAATAGTGATGGGAAATTCGATTATGTTGTACCTTAATCGCCAAGGCAGTCGCATTTAGATTAAAGTTCTTGAAAAACATGTATTTTAAAAAAAAAAAAAAACAATAGGATCGAATGCTGCCTGAGGAATAAATACAAACAATATCGAGCCTCAAAAAAGGGGTTTTTTTTATCAGTAAGGAGAACTTATTGTTTTGTGATTGTGTTTCATATGTCGATATCTAACGTATTTCCGAAAATCAGAACTGAATGTATGAAATTCATTTTATAACGCTTCCAATATTGATGATTTGTAACGAACCAACCAATTCGTATTATAGTAACAGGCAGTAAATCTCAACTTTTCAAAATTTAGTTCAACAAAATCGAGTTATGATAAATAAAGCCTGAAAGAATTAAAAAAAAATCCAACCAGAATGACGACAATAGTACATAAAAGGCGCATAGTGATAACTCATTTAGAAAAAAAATGTGCAGTGCATAGCTCAAGAACGTTTTTTTTTTTGGTGTTCCTGGTTTCAAATGCATTCTGGGAAACTGGAGGCCGTTTGGAGTCGTTTAGATACAGCGAGAACAAGTACACTGATAGGACTGGATAGAAGGAGACTCAGGCTTGTAATAGGCGTTATCACAGGACACTGCTCAATCAGGGCGAAGACCGGTAAATGCGATAGCAAATATCCAGACTTTTCAGACCAGGATGTGCGAGAATGATTTGGAGACAGTAGTACATGTACTCTGTCATTGTCCAAGTTTGCTACGTCACAGACAAAAGTATCTAGATTCTAGGGGATATCTTAAATATAAAGATTCCAGACTTAATAAGCTTCATAAGGGTCATACGATGGTGGAACGACAGGTGATCCAACAACCTGATGAGCCAGCGGGTAACACACCATACTACAAATATTTTTCTCAACTACATGTTTTCTTCTTTAATTTATATACAGTATGTTAAGAAAATGTTTTCTTAGCATTCATTTAACACTAAGTAACATTAATTGTTTTTTAACTTCTATTCGATTCTTCTTCATCTCTATGAAGTCATTTTTTTAAAATATATTTTAGTTGTATGGATAGGCATAAATCCAAATTTTGCAACAAAAATAATAACGTATTTTGGAGTTCGAGATTATTGATTATTTCTATTTCTATTTCTTGGCAAAAAAAAAAACAGAAATGTTTAAAAAGGTTTCAAGCATTGTGTTTGCTTTGTATACGCAAACAGGCAAGGTATACGGATCTGTTGCGGAAGCTGCCACACTTCACCATCGGTATACATTTGCAAAGATTTCTGCTGCAAATTATTGGTCTGATATACGCATAGTTCTCGCAAGTGAATGAAAACTACTGTTTAGTAGCGTATATCCCCAAATGCAGAAAATAGAAATAATCAATGATCTAATCATAATGATCTAATCAACGACTAACAGAAACAACACTGTATGGAGAATAAAGATCAATAATACATAAACAAAATAACGTATTTTGTTTTGAAATAAATGCTTATTTTTAAATATTTTAGGTATTTTTGCATTTTCCAAACATATTCTTGACAAAAGTATATGTATAAGTATAAAGAAGAGATTCACAATGGACCCTATGGGCGAACCTACCCCATTTATGGAAACAAATTGGCGGTGTCAGGCTCTTTTGTAAAAAATAGTGGAGAGTAATAAAGACCGAAGCAGCAGATAAGCGGGTCTGCAACGAATTCGTAGAGGCTTTATGTTCCTCATAGGAATCAAAGGAATCTATACATAAATATGACATAGCCTTGGATCAGTCTTACTGCAAGATATGCCTATCGTGGTGGGTATATACCATTCTATCCGACCGATTTTAACTCTGTTTTTAGTTGTTTTGATTATGTGAACATAATTTTTCTCATTCATAATTTGGTTTCTTTCAGCATTTGCTTTGGTTTTTTTATAAAACCGCCGATTCGATGCAAAAATTCATTCAAAATCCAAGCAGTGTTAATGGAATCAGCAAAATTGGGTTGCTAAAATCACAGTCATTTATAAAGGTGTTCTCTATAAGTATTCGGGAAATTATTAGTCATCTGCCGCGCTGCAGGCTTATTACTGCAGTAAAATGCCGTTCTAGTACGCACATAACGTAAAATTATATCACAGCATTGGAATGCATAAACCAGACGAATGCCGAATAGCCTAGAACTTTCGGGAAGTCCCGAAAACGGGCGATAAATAACAAAGCAAATAGAAAAGTATGACAAACAAAAATACCCCTTTGTGAAAATTAATATGAAGATTATAGAACAAAAAGTATAGGGGATTTCCACGTCAAGGTTGTTGTTTGCACATACCTCCCTCCCCAAGTCACAAACAAAAATCAACTAGTGAACAAATGTACACACGTATACACATAACTCCGGTCTTATCGATTTCTGTGTGACAGACAATGCACTGAATGAGACGCAAGAACATCACAACGAACGGCAGCAGAAGACGCGCGACATTTAACAAATTGAGTGCAGTCACTGCTCCATAAAATTGTTCCCAATAATAATAAAGGAGAAAAAAATCTCATAATGAATGAATGGAGACGGAATGAAATAAATAGAATTCAATTAAGCATAAAGAAGAAGCAAGCATCTTAAGCAGTATCGTTATCGTATATTACCTCTTGATCCCAAAATCACAACTTTGCCTTCAATGCCTCTCATATTGTATTGTTGTGCACGGGGCGAAGGATGGCAAGAGGTGGGTGGTGGTATGTGTGACGGAATCTAAAAAGTTCCTTGAACTAAATTTTACTCTTCTAATGTTTGTTTGCGGTTGATTGTGATTGTTCGACGACAGATGTGTGTCTTAATGCTTATCTATTTTTATTGTTTATAAACGCTGCTGCTGTGTGTAGTAATCTATCGTTTTCAGCTTTCCTTCTTTTTGTTTTGTCCCAATTTCCAAGAAAGTGCACTCGCTATTCCATCAGTCCACATATATTTTCATGAATTTCCTCCTTTTACGTTGCATTGTATTAGTTTCTCGATAGCAAAATATTTTTATTGAATTTTAAGTTGTCGTACTTTAGCACTGTGAAGAAATTAGCAGACGATTGTTTTTCTACGTTTCACATATTTTTGTGACCACACCAAACAGCTGTTTTTTGTTTGTGAGGCATGAACTGTCACTGGGTGACTCTTAAAAAGATAAAGTGGCCCCATTCTGGTGTTGCCATATCATCGAATACTAAATGGTATCATTGCCAGATCAGAAAGTGAGTCATTAAACGTTCATTTTGATAATTCAAATAAAACTTTGCCGCTATGAAGACATGGAAAGTAATAATCTCGAATATCAAAATGATTGGTCAACAATAATGATACACCTAATGAGTGGCAAATACAAGTTTTCTTTTTAAAGATTTAAAAAAAAATAACAAAAATAAATGTTGTCTATATATTAATAGTTTGGGACGGCCGTGGTTTGGTATGTAGTGTGTGTTCGGAGCCGGCTTTAAACAGTGAGTCCCGGTCAGTAATTATACAAATTATATCGTGCACTGACTGATAAGTATGTTTTAGTTTAGTTATGGAAATTAGCGCATCCTGTCAATTATCCAAGACCTTGTGATGGTTTCTGGCCCTACCTCTCAAAGAGCTTACTCGATACTCATCTAAAAAACCTCTTTAATGGATTTAATGTCATATCAGACATTTGACAATGAACTGGGTCTTTTGTGCATTAAAATCTACTCAGCACTCACAAATCGTCGCCAAATCGCAGTTGAGTGAGTCGTTCATCGTTTGCCTTTTGTCCTCGACCTCCAGAGGAACTGGCCGATGATCAAATGAGTATGAATGACAGAGGTTGCTGTCATCCGCAAAGGAGTAGATCGAGTTCACAGTCTGCCCCAACAGGTCATCAATGAAAATAATAAATATAGAAGGAGAGAGGACAGAGCCTTGTGTCACTCCTGCGGTCAACCTATGCTCGTTGGATGAGACCCCGTATATAGCAACTCGTATGGAGCGATCTCTGAGAAAACTCGATATGAATCGAGAAAAGGTATTACCGACACCAAATGCTCTGTGGCAGACCCAATCGAACGCCTTGGAAATATCCAGAGCCACGACCTTGCAATTGGAACATATTGCAATTGGACGGCAATTTGCAGGATTTGGAGCCTCACCCTTCTTGGGGATCGGCTGAACATTGGCAACTTTCCAACGGGAAGGGTAAACACCTGCACGGTACGACATGTTGAAAAGATTGAGCCATGGACGAGATAGCGTCGAAGAGCACATACGTACGACAAGTGCTGAAATACCATCCGGGCCCGGAGTTTTGTTTACGTTAGGATCTGCGAGAACCCTTCTAACTCCACATATTCGAAAAAATATCTGACGCATCGAACTAGATACGTTTTCGATCAAGGGGAGTGATTGACTGTTGTCTGGCAAATATGAATTCTTTGCGAATATTTCAGCCAGAAGGTTAGCTTTATCAACCGGGTCCGTGAATATCTGGTCATCGTTAACGAGAGTTGGAATAGAAGATGCCCAAAAGCTCTTACTTCCCCTGGGAGAAGAAAGAACTTTAGCACGAAGACGCTGTCTGTTTGCGTAGCAGCTCAGTATTGGCATTTTTAATTAAACGCCAATTTCTGAACGCTTCCTCTTTGGATCTGACAGCTTCTTTGGATGTCGGATTAAACAAACAATTCTTTGGGGGTTTTTCTCAAAAGTCTCTTGACGCAATTTTTCAGCAGCCGGAAAAGATTTTTTTGTATCAAATTAAACTTAGACTGTAGGGCTACTATTATACCACTTAGAGTTTTAAGCTACGAACATGTTCACTGGATTTACTGTGTATCCGATGGTGTACTCTCAAATTGTATTTTTTGACCATTAATCTCTAATGGCTAATGTTATATAAACTATGTATATGTGGCTGTGATTACATTATTTCAAAGGCAGAATGCAACCAAGAGCTAAAGATTTGGAAATTCGAAAAAAAATATGTTGACCAAAACAAACAAAGGGCTTAACCCATCAAAATTTTAAAATTTCAAATTTAAAAAAAAAAAAAAAGAATGGATTTTCCGAAATTTTGCTCATGCATAGAGGAACTTAAACGGAACAAGGCGATGTTTTTGGATTGAAAATACGGTTCTAGAGAACTTGAGTTTAGAAAATTGGTCATAATTTCATCATTTTGAAGTAAGACCTAAAAAAAAAACAAGTAAAAAAATAGATTTCGCTGAAATGTAATCAGACGATTTCATTGGACGAATTAGTTGCATGGGTTTTCTCAAAATTAGAGATACGAAAGTCCGTTGAAACTATTTGTCTAAAAAGTGAACCTGGTATAACAGGTAACTTTCAGTTTGGTGGAATGAAAGTGGAAAATCAAAGGGAATAAAAGTGAAAGTTGGAACAGAGCGGTTAACGTCCTGTAATTAAAAAAACACTATACTAAATAATTGAAGATTTTGAGACACTTATTGCATATTTATATAACTTTATAGAACTTCGTCCTATTTCTACAACAGGCAATTTCTTTAATGTTTCGGCCAACTTTTACAGATTCTAAAAATCGATAACAGTCGCCGTTTTTTTGTTATCGTTTTCTTCACACCTCCAGATAACAGATGTAACATTTCAACAATATTTCATTTTATATAAACAAAATTTTCCGTTAGAAAAACAAAAACAGCCGAAATATTTGAAATAATAATAAACTATTTTTAAACATTTACTCAACTTTATGTCGATAATAAATAACGATTATATAGAATTGTGGTTATTATGTATGAATAAAGTTTAAAGTGAAATAAACATAAGATTAGATTATTTTGAAGATTTTGAAGAATTTCACTCTAAACAAATCTTCCAAATGACTACGAGCAAAAGAGAAATAAATGACAACGGTAGTTCCCCGCTTCCATCCGCCAGTCTCTCTCGATAGAACCACTCACACAATAGTTGGTTTTGAACGCTCATACGATGAATGAGCTGCAATATAAACACCATCATGACTCATTTGTACAAATCGACGAAAGAGTACTTTTGCTGAAACTCAAATAGTATTTTTACGCATTCCATAACAGACGGTGGTCAGGGAAAGTTATATTCAAGTTGAAATTAATTTAGTCTTTGTGAATTTTGAATAATAATCGTGTGAACATGTTCGATTTCAATCTACAATTTGCTCGTGGTGGTGCACAATTCACCGTTGAACTTTTCGAAAAGTTGAAAGCCGCCACCACCAAAGAAAACATCATCGTTTCACCCTTCTCCATACAGACCTGTTTGGCCTTGGCTTTTGCCGGCGCCAAAGGTGAAACTGCCGATGAAATAGCCACGGCCATGAAATATGTCTCCAATTTCCCTCCTGAGGTGGCCGAGACTTTTCAATTCGTTTTGGAAAAATATAAGAACAGTGACTTGGTGAAAATCGCCAACAAAGTTTACGTCCAAGAGGGACATGACATTAAGGCCGACTATGCCGCTGCTACCAAGGACCACTATCATGCCGAAGCTGAATCGGTTAATTTCGTTGAAAACCAAACCGCCGCGGACAATATAAATAACTGGGTTGAAAATAAAACTGCTGGTAAAATTACCGATTTGATATCGGCCGATTGTTTAGACGATACCACCCGTTTGGTGCTCTTGAATGCCATACACTTCAAAGGTGATTGGGAGCATAAGTTCGATGAGACCCAGACTGAGGAAGCTGATTTCTGGACGGCTGAAGAGGAATCCGTTAAAGTGAACTACATGAACCAAAAGGCAAAATTCGGCTATGGTTACTTTGAGGAATACAATTGTACCGCATTGGAAATGCCCTACAAAGATTCGGATTTAAGTATGTTCATTATATTGCCTCAGGAACGTGAGGGCTTGAAGGATTTGGCCCTTAAATTGAAAGATGTGAATTTAGTTGATTTGGCTGAACAAATGAATACCGAAGAGGTGGTGGTTAAATTCCCCAAATTCAAAGTTGACTATTCCGTTGAAATGTCGGATTTATTGAAAGAGGTAAGCAAAGGAACTTAAAATGTATTGTGCCACTGTCAGACAGTATTATTAAAACGGCTTCTTTTTTGGAAATTTTAAATACTCCAACCCAATTGAGAAATTAATCATATTATTAATCATACCGCTGTCGAAAGTATTCCAAAAACGTTGTGCAATGATATCTTGTCAGAACTGATGCCAGTGGCAAATATTGACAGGTTTTAAATTGTGTACACCTATTTAACCACAATATCTTATCAATATATGGAAAATATTTATTTGTACCACGTACAAAAGGTGAAATTAGTGACAGTGTTAAAAAACCAACCACTCCCTGGTAGTAAAATCAAACAACAACAAAACTTATCTTCAGTTGCTTTTAATTGATAACACTCCTATGCCGGGCCAATCATATAACCACAATTTTAAAACTTGTACAAGAGCAAGACCTTGCACATAGGCATTTACAACGTTTACAATTTCAACTGACCTGATTATTTCTTTACCTATTCTTCAGATGGGCATTAGCAAAGCGTTCAGTGACGATGCCGATTTCAGTAACATCTTGGAGTCGGCCGAAGGTATAAGCATTTCGAAAGTTTTGCACAAAGCCTCCATTGAGGTAAACGAAGAAGGCTCAGAAGCGGCCGCTGCTACCGGTATGATCATGATGACCCGTATGATGATGTTGCCACCCTTGCAATTTGTGGCTGATCGTCCATTCTTTTATTGGATCTGGAACAAGAAGAATATCTTGTTTGCTGGTGCCTTTGTAAACGCCCCCACTGATGCTTAGGATGGAAGTGGTATCGCTGGAGCTGTCCATGTCATGTATTAAAAAATCTCCGCTTGTTTTGGAGTAAAAAGAAGACTATGTTGTTTTTAAATGTGTAATTGTTAGTTGTAAAACTTTTTTTATATTACTTTTTTTTAATATTATTAAATTATTGATTTTATAAATGTAATTCTTGGTATGTCTTAATTCTTGGTCAGTCAAAAATTCGAAATGTAAACCACACTGCCCCTACATAATTTAATCACCAATGTGGAAAGTGCCCATAGATTTTTTATGGACTTATTAGAAATCGCTAGACTCGGCGAATCATTAAATAGCTGGCGATTAACCTTTATGGATAGCGGCTGGCGACGTAAGTTTTTACTTTATTCTCGTATTTCTTCGTAAGCCACTTCGTACCACTAGGGCACTAGGGTGTCTTCGTCTGTCAGAGTTCGCGATACCCAGAATCAAGTATCTATGCTTGATTTTCCGAGTTCAGTTGATATTGCAATTGAAATCTTTTTCTTTAGTACGTGGCCTGTGACCTTATTGACCATGGTCAGCAGAGTTATACCCCTGTAGATGGAGCAATCAGTTTATTAATCCTTCTTTAAGATCAGAAGACAGATCGCCAGAAATTCGCGATGATGGGCAGGAGTAGTGAAGCTCTTACATCTCGATCTCCACTAGGCATTTCTGGAGATTTAGTTTCCGAGAGTATATCGCGTCGCATATTTCTGATATGGATGGTCCTCATAAGGCTGTTTTATCGACAGTATGTTGGTGTAATGCTGTACTCACGGGTATGCATACATCAAGCTTAGCTTGGGTGTCGGTGTATGGTATACCATCTAGTCCAATGAATGGTTTCACTTTTTCCCCGATAGGCCCCTTAAAGAATCGTTCTCTCGATAATGAGTCACGGCTGAAGTCAATCTGTCTGATTGACTAAATTCCAATTTTTTTTTCCTAAACTCCGGGTAACTGTTCCTGGTCTGGTGTTGGAAACCATATCCACGCCCAACATATTTGACCTTCTTAAGTATTCAACAATTCTAAGAGTACCTTGCTGAACATTGGCAGAGCCATGGTTATTTTTTTAAGCCCTCCATCCAACTCACTGCTTGAGGGTACATACGATTCGGCCCTGACTCACTGCCGTCTTTACTTGCCTTTGTTTTGTTTATAAAACTATGCAAATTAGTTATTTTGAAGCGAACAAGAAATTTGTATCCATCAATAACAGACGCCCCGTCTATCTAATTTTGTGGATCCCTCTCTCCCGGCACAAAGAGAATCAAACCACTACATTGTTTACTGGCCATACCAACCAACATACATAAATGTTTTGTTTTTTGGTGCTAACAAATCGACACACAGCGAATTAAGTAGATAACAAATACTAGCAGCAGTTTGGTGAGTCATATTTCCCAACAATTGACTCTATGCGAGAGCGCCAAGCAGAAGGCGTCAAAAGAGAACTTTCACTGAAGCATTAATTTTTGTTTTCAAAAACATTCCATAACAGACTGTGGCCAAGGAAAGTCGTGTAGTCAGTGTAGTCGCAGTTTTTGAAATTTTAAAACAAGAAAAAACAACCTTTGATAATGTCGGATCTCAACCTACAATTTGCTCGGGGTGGTGCTCAGTTCACCGTGGAACTGTTTGAAAAACTAAAAGCCGGCACGACGAAAAAAAACATCATCGTTTCGCCATTCTCCATACAAACCTGCATGGCCTTGGCCTTTGCTGGTGCTAAAGGCGACACCGCTGACGAAATAGCCTCTACCATGAGATATGTTTCGAATTCCACACCTGAGGTGGCAGCCACATTCCAGTACGTTTTGGATAAATATCAGAATAGTGATTTGTTAAAAATCGCCAACAAAGTTTATGTAAAAGAGGGCTGCAATATTAAGACCGAATATGCTGCTCTCACGAAGAATCAATTTCATGCCGGTGCTGAACCTATAAATTTCACTAAAAACGCTGAAGCTGCTCAGACCATCAACACATGGGTGGAAAATAAAACAGCGGGAAAAATCAGCGATTTGATACCAGCCGATGTTCTGGGCGAGGATACGCGTTTGGTACTTTTGAATGCATTGCACTTCAAGGGTGAATGGGTGCATAAGTTCAATGAAGCCCAGACCGAAGATGACGATTTCTGGGTGGCCGAAGCAGAATCCGTTAAGGTGAAATACATGAGTCAAAAGGCAAACTTGGGCTATGGATATTTCCATCAATACAATTGCACCGCTCTGGAGATGCCCTATAAAGATTCCGATTTGAGCATGTTCGTTCTATTGCCCGAGCAGCGCGAGGGCCTGCAGGCTTTGGCTGAAAAATTGAAAGATGTCAATTTGGTGGAATTGTCGGAAAAGATGAGTACCGAAGAGGTGGTAGTGAAATTCCCCAAATTCAAGATTGAATATTCCATTGAAATGAGTAACGTTTTGCAAGAGGTAAGCAACTGAATGTGAAACAATGTCTGGTAGTGGAGGGTAGTGTTGAGGTGTCTAAAAAAAAAAAGGAAGGAGTTGCGAGTGGACCATTTAGGTGTGTCATTTGTTTTCTTTTGGTGTTTAAATGGTATTTTGGAGCCATGCCACAGCCCACTCACAACATTCGACGCTGTAAATTGGTTTTAAATTGTGCAATTGCTTTTAGTTGGTTATATAAATAAGTTGTCATTTAAAGACGTGGGTTTTACGATGTGTGGACGTTACTTTCAACGAATTAGTGACAAGTTACTCGTAAGTTTTCTTCAAAAGTATCATGTTTTCTTCATAAAGGTGCCATCGTCCTGCACTATTTTCGCCCTCTACTTCCCAGCCTCTCGAGGGCAATATATGAAAATAGCTACACAGCTTTAAAAGATCATTTTTCATCTAAGTGCTAAACGAGTATTAACAAAATCCGTTGTTTTTATGACTTCCCATATAATTTATTTGCCAACAACAATCTGCGTCATTACCCAAATACTCTAGCAAACATTCAAGGTCATTTCACAAACAGAAACAGATGTTATATTAGTTGTCGAATGTATTGACAATATAACAATGAAATGTGATTGAATTTTACACCAAATTTATTGCAACTGATTAATTTCTCTTTCGTTTTCTTTCAGATGGGAATTAACAAGGCATTCAGCGAGTGTGCCGATTTCGGAAATATGTTGGAATCTTCTGAAGCCATGGGTATTTCACAAGTTTTCCACAAGGCATCGATTGAAGTAAATGAGGAAGGTTCTGAAGCAGCTGCTGCCACCGGTATGGTCATGATGGCACGGTGTTTGCTATTGCCGTTTGAATTTGTGGCCGATCGTCCATTCTTCTATTGGATCTGGAATAAGAAGAATATCTTGTTTGCCGGAGCTTTTGTAAATGCCCCCACAACAGTTTAAGTGCTGGAAGGGGACAACCTGGTGACAAGCTGCATTTAGTATTAGTTAAATCTGTATCTCAGGAGATTTCTTTATAAAGTTAAGGTCTTATTTTGTTGTCTTCATTGTTAAATAATCACAATTTCTCATTTATATAATAAAATGTTTTATAAATTTATAAGCTGAAATCACTTTTACTCACGGAGTGGGCCGGCGAAACTTTCGTGTTTATTTATTAAATTGGGGGTGTACGGATGGATTTAACTCAAGCAATACTGCTCATAGTCGAACAACAACACACACCACACTAAAAGAGAACTATAACAACAAGAGATTCTCACACGATCTTGCGTATTAAATTAGAGTCCGAACATTCGTTGACTTTTCATCTAGCTGCAGTTTGTATTGCGGCAGATTCGTCACGAATTGTCTTTCCCAACAAGAAATCTATATCTAGAGATAAAGTCGACCAGTGACAACGAAATAGTTATGTTAGAGCTCTTAGCTCTATAAGAATGAAGAAACAAATAATGTAAAATCATACACGCATTTCGTATAAATTAAATATTTTAAGTGCATGTTACTGTATGTTACTATTTTTCTTTAAGAATGTTGTAAGTCTTAATAAAGCAAACCTCAAATAGTTTTTTCTATGATTTCTAATTTTATGAATTATTAATCAATTATATTTCGTCTGAGGGACAGGTCGAATCGTCATTGTCTTTAGAGTAGAGATCCGCTAATAAATAACACTATGCAAGGAATGTTTATAATATTTTCCGGTGTATTTTTGCGACCTGACAGGGAAGAATGCGTCTCCGGTGAAAGGACCAAGTGCACATTCCTGGTATGACGAACTGGAGAAATCACGCACAAGACCGAAGTGCTTGGAAATAATTTAACGGAGTTTTACCCGGTTTTTCGGTAGCTGTCACGTAAAAATATTATTGTACACAGCTCAATGAGTTTAGAGAAATTCCACATCTGTTCGCCGACAACGTTAAATCCCACCATGGAATTCGCCGCTGGTGGAGTGCCATGAAATATGTCACAAATAGAACGTCTGTGGTTGCAGCCCTCTTCCATTAGTTTCTGAGAAATACAATGACAACGGATATATCTTAATAGATGATGGGTTCATGGTGTTACAGAATCAGAATGTACTTATTACACCACAAGGGAGTTCGGAGTCAAGTTAAACTATTTTTCAGGCAATCCCCAAAGGCATAGGGAATAATCTGACTATTTGGGTACAACAACTATACAATTGTCTTTATTCCGACATTTCTTTCAGTGTATATTTGTACGGAATACTAGTTTATTTTTCGTGAGGTCAATGAATTTCTAATTGTGTCCGCGTTCCACACGAACTCTGTGTCACCAAGTAAATGAACGTTGCCAAGGACAACATGGTCAGTTGGTGCGGTATTGTGAACTCATATAAGAAGGCATATCGTACCTGAAGCTTCTCCAACCTATAATTAAGGCTAATTAACATTTATCGATGTCAGTTTGTATGGAGTTTAATGTTATACATACTTACAACTATGCATTAGCGGTTAACTGGCATTCATATGAAGTTAGGAAAAGTAACTTTGCTTTAGCTTCCGCAATTCTGGATAGAGGTTGAGCTGATAAGTGATACTTTGGGAAGTTTTGCTTTGCGATTCGAGAAATTATGGTCTAAATTGGGAATTTGCTTTAAAAATCTTTCAATTTCGGAAGGGGAAAATAGCATAGTTTTTTTCTTAAATTCATCTATGTACGTTTAGTTGTGTTTAAGAAAATGCAAAATAATTTTTATTATTATGTTGTACCTACATACATATATGAAAATTTGGCAAAGTTTAAATTTTTCTGAGAATTTATGATCCTTACAGCTCATCCGGCAAGATCCACTGGATACATCGTGCAGACTTATGCTCAGGTCTGTGTGAAATTTCGGACAAGCCAATTCCGAATGACGATTAGAGATTCGATGGAACTGACTTAGATAGTTAATTAAAATAGAGGAGAAAATGACTAATATTCAGAAAAAATAAGATCCGCACTATCCACTTCTAAGCGGAAAGATTTCACTCAACCGCCACCAAAGAGAACATTGCAGACAAAAATAGCACGGAACTACCTCAGCAGCGATCATTTGAAGAGTAGATGGTACCTTCAATAATATGGAAATTCTATATCGCCTTCATTCTCTAGCAGACTGTGCTAAAGAAAAGTTATACTAAAATCGACGGTGCCCTGTGAAAATTAACATGTCCGAGTCTAATTTGGAATTTGCTCGTGGCGGTGCTCAATTAACCGTTGAACTTCTCGAAAAACTGAAAGCGGCCACAGACAAACAAAATGTCATCATTTCTCCCTTCTCCATACAAGCCTGCATGGCTTTGTCCTTTGCTGGAGCCAAAGGTGCCACTGCTGAGGAAATATCCACGACCATGAAATACGGCTCAAATTCAAGTGTTGAGGTGGCATCGGCATTCAAATCCGTTTTGGACAAATACCAGGACGGTGAATTGCTGAAAATCGCCAACAAACTATATGTACAGGCCGGAAAGAACATTAAATCGGAATATGCCACGGTCACCCGGGAACAATATCATGCCGAAGCTGAATCAATAAATTTTACAGAAAGAGAAATAGCCGTCAAAACCATCAACAACTGGGTTGAAGATAAAACGGCGGGTAAAATTAACCAATTAATTCCATCCAATGCTTTAGGCCCCGACACCAGTTTATTACTCTTGAATGCCCTGCACTTTAAGGGTGAGTGGCAATGGCAATTCGATAAATCCCTCACCACAGAAGATGATTTCTGGGTTACACCAGAAAAGTCGGTGAAAGTTCAATACATGACGCAGAAATCCACCTTCGGCTATTCCAAATTCAGCGACTACAAGTGCACCGCATTGGAGATGCCATACAAAGATTCTGATTTAAGCATGTTTGTGCTGATGCCAGACGAAGGCGTGCAATTGGAAAATGTCCTGGAACAATTGAGAAACGTCAATCTGCTGGATTTGTCCGAACGAATGCGTAGCATTATGTTGATTGTTAAATTTCCTAAATTTCAAATTAAATATTCCAGGGAAATGTCGACGATTTTGCAAGAGGTAAGTTGGAGAAAAAGAATGACAAAATGCTAAAAACTGCTTATTTTAATTTTTGTCTTCATTTTCCCCACATAAAAAGGAGAAATCCATGAGAATCTCACTCACCAGGGATGCTCTTCTAATTCTTTGATTTATTTCCCTTTCCAGATGGGCATTACCAAGGCTTTCAGTCACACTGCCGATTTCAGCAACATTTTGGAAAATCCTGAAAAAATGTGTATCTCTGAAGTTTTCCATCAGACCTCTATCGAAGTAAATGAAGAAGGTTCCGAGGTTTCCGCTGCGTCAGCCACAAGGATGCGTATGCGTTGCAGGCAGCTGGCATTTATAGGTGATTGTCCATTCCTGTATTGGATCTGGAACAAAAAGAATATATTGTTTGCGGGAGCTTTTGTAAATCCTCTAGCAGAATCTTAAGTTTCAATAAAGTATTGTTTGTTACAAGAAGGAATTGAAGTTTTTATTACTATAGGTTTTATACAAACTGAGAAAAAGGAGTCATTTTTTGAGGTTTTTTTTCCTCTATAAGCAAAGACAATATATAAGGAAGATGTCCTAAGTCGATATGTAGAATAACTAGTAGAACGTAGTAGAATTAGTCAGAACCATACTAATTCATTTTTGCAGTCAAAGTTTAACTGCAGTTTAATCGTCCAATATTGGGCGTTTAAAGTATGACAGGCATATGATTGTGATAGCAATCAACAAAAGAAGAATCAACATTATTTAGGTCCACCAACTTAAAATAAAATAAATTACATAAATGATGCTGCTGCGAAATTTTGTTGATGCTGTAACTGATTTTCGACGACCATCTGTTGCATATATGTACGTGTCTTTTGACCGTGCTAAAGTTAATTTTCTTATATTTTATCCAAACATGTTATTGGGGGTATTGATGAACTGGCGTATATCCCCGTAAGCGAGGTAAACAAATTCCCTTGTAAAACAGGTCACTGCGACTAAAAGTACCGAGACAGAACCCGCCGCAGAAATAAATATACGGACCTGGCTCAACATCTGAAAAAGACATGAAACAGACGAACGATATTCATATGTGGCGGTTTGTTATATAAATTTAAACTTTAAGTTTTTACTTTGTAAATTTGGATAGGATTGAAGCTTAGGAGTTATATTATTCCTATATAATACATTATTTTAGCCGTTCGGCTTTTGTATTATGGTGAATTTAAATAAATGAATATGTGCACCATTCTACCCAGAGTAGGGTGTGCGTATAAATATATCCCAACTTTCTGCACGATCTCACTAAATAAACTCAAAAAAGAAATTAGCCAAAAAAGAAAAACACAAATGTACCTTACACAGATAATTGAGATAAGTCATTTCATCACATGTTTCTCATTTTGAGAGATTCAAAAAGAGCACAGTACTCACTTATTCCAAATCTCAAAGAATAACAGAGTTTTCTAGGCCAAAGCTGTTGCACACAGCAAATATTTGTGATTCCTCAAGCCTAGTTTTATTATTTGTAAATAATCACGCTTGAGGTGGCGGTCTATTTACTGTCGAATTATTTCTCATTATTTCTCCCTTCTCCAATCTTGCATAGTTTTGTCCCATAGCACAATAACTAAAGGTAGACGCAATTGCCCATTGTGCCATGGTTTTGTCCTTTGATGCTGCAAAAGCTGCGACTGCTGAGGAAATTTCCATGCTCATGAAATACGGTTATAATTAAGTTAAACGAAGTTTTAAAATGCGGTACTTTTACAAAAAGGCACATAATTTGTATCCGTATTCATACATATGAATATCCTGTAAAACGTATATGTAGGTATTATTAAACTTTGTCAAAACAAGAACTCGTCTAATGTCATTTCTCTTCAAATTCAATTTTTGACGGCTTGTGGTTCGTTTTGAGGTCTGGAAGTAAACGAATTGCGTCATCATCACCCAAATACTCATCGCCAAACATGCAAAAACACTTGTCGAATAGTATAGACTTTATGTACATATGTATGTATGTACTATTTTAAGAAATGCAATTTAGATAAAATTCATATACAGGGTTCTCCAACAAGAGGTGTTACCATGGTACAATAAACAAGGTAAGGTCATTAGCCCAACAACAAATAATCAGATACAACTCTGGTACTCTATATTGTCAAAGTTGTATATGTCAAGAATATAAAATAAAGTTACTGACAGTTAATTTCTGTTATTGTTGTAAATATTTGATACAAAATATCATGGTACAATAATAATTTCAATAATTTGAATAAACGTTTTTTTGAAATTTCAACAGTTGCCTGAATGTAAACAAAAACATCGAATGTCAACTTTGACAATTTAGAGTGCTGCGAGAAAAAATTGTAAATCAGCTGATTGCTTGGCCTTACCTTGTTTATTGTACCAGGGGTGTTACCTTGAATCACCCGGTATTTCGATAGCTGTCACTTTTGAACCTTTTATTCTTTGACATTTGACAAGTAGAAAGCACGCCATTACTAAAAATGGAACAACAGTGAATGGATTGCGCTATCGAGAGATGATTAATGATTTTTTATGGTGGCAGTTGGATGATATTGATCCATACTGGATATTGGACAACGTTTACTTTCAACAAGACGGAGCTACGTGTCACACAAGCAACGAAACCATTGCTCTTTTACGGGAAAAGTTTCCAATTGTAATCACCTCTTCTCTCGAAGAGGTGATTACAATTGGCCACCGAGATCTTGAGATTTAACACCATGCGGCTTCTTCCTTTGGGGCCACGTGAAAGATAAGGTCTACGCCAACAGCCCAGTGCCGATTCAAGACCTCAAAGATAGTTTGAGTACACTCACTTGTATAAGGGGACCGACTCTCATATCGATATTCGAAATTTCATGGCCATTTTAAGGGGTACGATTTTTCCAGGATTGGTCTGGTATTATTGGTTATTAATTTTGTCCATCCTAATTGTGAAATCATTCACTGTACGCCGATTTCAGTAATATGTAGAAAACTTCCAAAGTACTATAGGAATTTATTATATTTCGAAAATTCTCCACAAGATTCCATCGAAGTAAATGAAGCCGCTGCTACGGCCGTCGTTATAAAGGACCGCTGTATAAGTAGAAATGCGTAAATTGAAGCTGATCATCAATTACTGTATTGGATTTGTATGAGCCTTTGTAAATGCTCCAACAAAAGAAAGTCATCATTGACTGAATGATGCTGAAATCAATTAAACAAGGACCCGCCTCCAAATATGTGATATTAAATTAGGTTTGAATTGCTTGCATTTGTAATTATAAACATTTACTACAACGACTTGAGGTTTTTATAATATTTAGGGGAATTATTGGAATTTTTATGGGATTATTTCTGTCCAATGACAGTCTTAACTTTGCATCGGACTCAACACCATTTTAGAATTGAAACTTGAGGTATAGATTTTACTTAAAATTGACCAACATTAAAAAATACTATCAAAAGTATTTAGAATTTTTGCGAAATACACACAGAAGTGGGACAACTACAAATATTAATCATAAAACCAATTGTTCACTCTTCCTAAAACTCATAGCACGAAAACAAAACAACATAAACAAAAATAATGCCGGCCGCAGCATTTCACAGCGAATTGTGGTCATAGATAAACACACAACACACTCTGAGAGTGAGTCATCCACTGACCAGAAATGACATCATGAGAGAGTCGAGCAGACGTTCCGTTAAACCACTCATATCTGAGTTGAAATAATATATCTCAGCATTCCATAGTACACTGTGCAGAGGGAAAGTTGTATTCCTCCGTATTAAAATCGCTTGTACTTAAATTAGTTGTCGCGTGAAGTTTAAATAAAACCAAAACAAATTAATACTGTGAACATGTCCGATGTTAATTTAAAATTTGCTCGCGGTGGTGCAGAATTAACCGTGGAACTTTTCGAAAAGCTGAAAGCCGCCACATCCAAAGAGAACATTCTCATCTCCCCCTTTTCTATACAAACGTGCATGGCCTTGGCTTTTGCCGGCGCCAAAGGTGAAACTGCCGATGAAATAGCCGCTGTCATGAAATATGTCTCCAATAAATCCCCCGAAGTTGCCGAGACCTTTCGTTTTGTTTTGGAAAAATACAAGGACAGTGACTTGTTGAAAATTGCCAACAAAGTCTATGTGCAAGAGGGACAGACGATTAAGGACGAGTACGCCGCTGTTACCAAGGAACAGTATCACGCTGGAGCTGAATGTGTAAATTTTGCACAAAACGAAGCGGCAGCTAAAACTATCAACAGCTGGGTGGAGGATAAAACAGCGGGTAAAATTACCGATTTGATTCCATCCGATTCTTTAAATGCCGACACTCGTTTGGTGCTCCTGAATGCCCTACACTTCAAGGGCGAATGGAAGGAGAAATTCGATGAAGCCGCCACCAAAGAAGGTGATTTCTGGCTAAACGAGGAGGAATCCGTTAAGGTGCAATACATGAGACATCAATCGGAATATCGTTATGAATATTTCAGTGAATACGAATGTGGCGCTTTGGAGATGCCCTACAAAGATTCCGATTTAAGCATGTTCGTTATGATGCCAACAAAACGTAATGGTCTGAAGCAGTTAGCCGAGAAATTGAAAGATGTGAATTTACTCGATTTGCCCGACAGACTGAGGACTTTTAATGATATGGTTCTGAAGTTCCCCAAATTCAAAATAGACTATTCCGTTGAATTGTCGTCTGTACTGAAGGAGGTAAGTGCACTGTGTCTTATAGCGATTCTCGTACAAGAATGTTTAGGACATATTGATATACAGCATTTAGGTTCACCAATACCCCAAATGACAATTGTATACGTTATAATACTTTTTAAATTTAAAAAACAAAATCGGAACGTTAAACAGGAAGTTCGTTCACCTTAGGTCACTCAAATAAAACCCAGTAAAAAAGGCAAACAAAGCTGTAACATACCACATCTCTCTAGTATCTCTCTAGAACTAAACATGGTTTAATTTCTCTCAGCAGGTGCTTTGTAGGCAATTGCAATGTATTTTGCCGAATTTAATCAGGATCGGGTTAAGTACGTGACTTATTGAACTACTGAACATCAAAGCGGAAGGACGATAGGGACCCAATTCACCTTTGGTTATTGGGCAGTCATATAGGGGCCATATCAAAGCATAGACCATTTTTCACTGGAGCTGGAATCCGGTCGATCATAACGCACTCTTTCAAGTTTGGTAAAGACCTGTAAATCGGGAGTTACAGTTCAATGACAGCTGCCTGCAAATCTGAACTGATCTTCTTCAATTTCAATGTAGGGCATAAAATGAAATATAAAAAATAAAACTATATCGCGGACTATATAAAGCGGATTTTTTTTTCGAAATTTCAAATATACTTTTTTTCTGTGATTTGGCACAATGTTTGGATAATAATTTGTTTGCAATATTTGTACCTCGTTTTTAAAATTATGCGTACAAATACTTGTTTCCCATGACACCAAATTCACGACTTTTACTTTTCTTTTCAAAAAAAAATTGACTTCACAGTCAAAAATGAAGCCTGGATTCTAAATACATTACAAACTTCTACGACAAATGAGTTTTTGATAGAAACTTACTTATACATACATTTAAAACATCGGCTATCTTATGACAGGAACCCAGTTTAATCGGAATTGTCGGTTGCCATTAGAAGTCCAAGTAGATAAATTTTTGTACTCAGTTGAAATAAAAATGTGATAACATTTTTGATGAGTGTTGTCCATGACACATCGATGGAGACCTTTTCCCCACATCTGGAACGAAAAATATTTTAATAAATGTTTGGCAAAGACATTTTGGTATTTCCAAGTCAATACAAAAATGAGTAATTAAAACAATTTCGATCAATACAAATTAATTAGATTTTCCTATCTCTATTGACACAGTAGAGTAACAGATGTTTTAGATCTACACGTTTAGTTATATGCAAAACTTCATGTTAAATATCGGTATTTAGGATAATATTAAATATCTTGATATACATATAATATAAAAATTTAGTCGATTTATATCATTTCCTCTGACAGAGTGTGGTATTTTACTGGGCTTCTATGAAACTACGTTTCAAGTTGAAAAGTATGAATTATTTTTCTAACCAACTGCGGACGCTCATTTTTTTACGAACCCCACTATTGTATGATCTAAGCAATTTTAAATATTTTTTTTTAATAATTTCTTTTGACAAACAATCAACACTTGCGTCATCTTCAAAAACGTATGGCTTATTAACGATACACCAAACACGAACTTTGATTTTAGGTAAAACTAGTCTGAAGACAATTTTAATTTTAGATTTGTTATACCCACCACCAGTCTGGGGTAGTGATCCAATTTAAGGATGTCACTGGGAGAAATATAGATCTCCAAATCGAAATATTGAAGATGTGATTTGTAGCACAACACAGGGTGAGAACACTGTCTATGTTGTCACAATTTGTTCTGCCTTTAACTTTTACAACTGTGTATCTATTTTAATCAATTTAAATTTTTTAAATCTCTAGGAATGGGAAAAATTCACAATTGCTGTGCAATATCAAGTAATATTCCACTTCACGTAATTTATATTACACCATCCTGTAATTCGTCGTTTAAAATTTACCGATATATCAAATAATAAACAAAATTGTAGTCAAGACGAATATTTGAAAAGTTGAGATTCGACTAAAGTCTTAGAAATCGCGACCCAGAAACTTAATTCCCGAAATTGTGCACTATGCTATGGAAAATGGATACAATTCTTTTCCGATCCACTTATAATTCAATAAGAGATTTAATGTAGGATGGACGATTAGCCATTAACTGTTGCCAACTGAATTTCGTCATAACCAATTACTGGTATGGGAGTTGAAAGTTCGGCTTTTCCAGGAAATACAAAATATTTTTTAAATATTATTCAAAAAGTTCATTATGAAAAACATTTAAAGTTGTAGACTTTTTTGATAGATGTTTAGTGAATATCCTCCGGATTCTTCATCTAAAAACAAAAAATTGCCAGATTTAATTTATATTTTGTACAATAAATGAAGATAGTAGATATATGTAAATGAGTTCAATTATTTCCAACTTATAATACCCGATTCTCGTTCCTCCCTCTCTTCTAGATGGGAATTACGAACGCTTTCAGCGGCAAGGCCGATCTCAGTAATATGTTGGAATCAGCTGGTGGTCTTTATGTATCCCAAGTTTTCCACAAGACCTGTATTGTTGTAAATGAAGAAGGTTCCGAAGCGGCTGCTGCCACTGGCATGAGAATACAGCTGTGCTGTATGCCCAGGCAATTTAAGGCTGATCGTCCATTCTTTTATTTCATCTGGAACAAGAAGAATATCTTATTTGCCGGTGCTTTTGTAAATCCTTCCGCAAAGGCTTAAAGTCAACCCGCTTAAGATAGGATTGCCAATTGTAGAAATCTCAGGAAATGTCCAAATGCTTTAAACTGTATATTTTTATGTCGTTTTTTAATTAAGCTTTAATTCTACATATTTATCATGTAGTACTAATTTAAAAATTATTTTTTTAAAAATAAATATTGATCTAATTTAATTGTTAGAACAATTTCAATCGAGACGGATTAATAAATTTTTGCCCGTTATTTTATGAAAGTTAAATGTACTAAGTGGAGTGCTTCATACATTCCATATACAGTTGAGTAGGTTCGGAGGTAATGAGTTTCCTGGAACAATCCAGTTGATCTATAACTCCAGCTTGTTTTGTACACATCCGAATCAAAGTAAAATCATTTGACTGAAGTGCTTAGATTTTTAATAAAATCATTACGAGATCTTTGCAATGAAACTCTACGCTGAGTTGAATAAATCCCTCACAGTGGTTCAACATTAAAATTAAATAACTTTTGAACGACTAAACATTTTGGATTGTGGACCAGTCCAAGACCAAGAAATGAACTAATTCCCGAAATTGTACACTATGCTATGCAAAATGTATAGTTATTTTCCGATCCACTTAAAATGCAATATTGTGTCACCTATATTTAATGCAGGATGGAGGATTAGCCATTAACTGTTGCCAACTGAATTTCGTCATAACCAATTACTGGTATGGGAGTTGAAAGTTCGGCTTTTCCAGGAAATACAAAATATTTTTTAAATATTATTCAAAAAGTCCATTATGAAAAACATTTAAAGTTGTAGCCTTTTTTGATAGATGTTTAGTAAATATCCTCCGGATTCTTCATCTAAAAACAAAAAATTGACAGATTTAATTTATATTTTGTACAATAAATGAAGATAGTAGATATATGTAAATGAGTTCAATTATTTCCAACTTATAATACCCGATTCTCATTCCTCCCTCTCTTACAGATGGGAATTACGACCGCTTTCAGCGGCAAGGCCGATCTCAGTAATATGTTGGAATCAGCCGGTGGCCTTTATGTATCCCAAGTTTTCCACAAGTCCTCTATTGTTGTAAATGAAAAAGGTTCCGAAGCGGCTGCTGCTACCGGCATGAAAATACAGCTGCGCTGTATGCCCAGGCAATTTGTGGCAGATCGTCCATTCTTTTATTTCATCTGGAACAAGAAGAATATCTTATTTGCCGGTGCTTTTGTAAATCCTTCCGCCAAGGCTTAAGGTCAAACCGCTTAAGAGTTGATTGAGCGATAATACATTTGCCAATTGTCGAAATCTCAGGAAATGTCCAAATGCTTTAAACTGTATATTTTTTATGTCGTTTTTTAATTAAGCTTTAATTCTACATTTTTATCATGTAGTAGTAATTGCAATAAAATTATTTTTTTAATAATAAATATTGATCGGATTTTAATTTTAGAACAATTTTAATCGAGACGGATTAATACATTTATTGTCCGTTATTTTATGAAAGTTAAATGCACTAAGTGGAGTGCTTCATACATTCGTGGAACAATCCAGTTGATCTATAACTCCAGCTTGTTTCTTACACATCCGCAGCGCTAAACTGTTTATGGGCTGGCCAATTTACAGGTTCATCTTAGATTAGACGATACAAAATGCCGGTCTTCTATTTATATAACGCAATCGGCCGAGATGACGCAAAGTTCAGAAAACTAATCAAAGTAAAATCATTTGACTTCAGAAAACTAATCAAAGTAAAATCATTTGACTGTGCTTAGATTTTTAATAAAATCATAACGTGATCTTTGCAATGAAACTCTACGCTGAGTTGAATAAATCCCTCACAGTGGTTCAACATTAAAATTAAATAACTTTTGAACGACTAAACATTTTGGATTGTGGACCAGTCCAAGACCAAGTAATGAACTGAGCTATTAGGAATTAATTTTTTTTAAAAGTAGATCTAGTTCCTTTTATTCGATTTTGATGTCATCAACAGTTTGCATCTTCTAAGCTAATTTTAATACAAGGATTTCGACTTGGTATCGGGCGAATCTCATTTGTTCACTTCGAATTAATTTCCTTAGTTCAATATACATGATTTTTAGTATCTTAGCCTCTCATTTTTCTCTATTTTACAGATGGGAATTACGAAGGCTTTCAGCGATAATGCTGACATGAGTAATATTTTAGACTCGCCGGAAGGTATGAGCATTTCCAAAGTTTTCCACAAGACCTCCGTTGAGGTAAACGAGGATGGTACAGAAGCTGCAGCAGCAACGGGCCTACAAATTCAAACATACTGTATGCCATTCCACGTTGTGATCGATCATTCATTCTTTTATCTGATCTGGAATAAAAAGAATATCCTTTTTGCTGGCGCATGCATAAATCCCATGGCTGGAGTGTAAAAATGTCAATGCTCTAAAAGAATTTAATGGTATTTTATACAATTTTCTAAATACATACTCTTATTATAACATTTGTAAAATAAACAGATTATTTTTAATACGGTTATATTTATTATTTTCATATCAACCAAATATGGCAGTTTTTTCAAAAGATAGTTAAGCGATATATATTAAAAAGAAACATTAACAAAAACATTATCTGCTTAAAGAATACGCCCAAAGTTGCCAACCCAATAAATCAGGAGATATAAAAATAGTAAAGTGCAACGTAAAGTCGTCTTGAAATTAGATTTCAGTGTAGAAAACTATTACAAAGAAAGTGGGCGAGCAATTGTTACTTTACGATTTACACTTAGACTTTACGCAGCTGATTTCCCTTAAATCTCATCTAGAGTGTCCCAGACGAACATTGACATGTAGATATGCAATTGTTCATCGAATTTCATAGTCATAGGTTCTCTCGTATCGGCGGAGCTAATCGATAGTAGTATATACAGGGTTCTCCAACAGAGTCGCCGTGTTTAACGTGAGTACCTGCCACGTTGGCCCAAACTCACGGTGGTCTTAGCACCGGGTGAAATACAATGCGTCTACCAACGCCCCCATATGCAGCAAAGCTGTACATGAGTAAGGTTCTCCAACAAGAGGTCTTATTTTGAATCACCCGGTATTTCGGTAGCTGTCACTTTTGAACCTTTTATTCTTTGACATTTGACAAGTAGACTACGCCCTTAACAAAAATGTAAAGATGATATTGATCTGGACAACGTTTACTTTCAACAAGACGTCGCTACGTGCCACAGAAGCAACGAAACCATTGCTCTTTTACGGGAAACGTTTCCGGACCATGTTATCTCTCGAAGAGGTGATCACAATTGGTCACCGATATCTTGAGATTTAACATGTTGCTACTTCTTCCTTTGGGGCCACGTGAAAGATAAGGTCTACTCCAACAGTCCAGCGTCGATTCAAGACCTTAAAGTTAGAATTCGTGAGGCTATCGAGCACACAGGGCAGCCACTTTGCGATTTGGTTATGGACAATTTAATGAAAAATATATGGTCCTGTAAGCGTGGTCGTGGCAGACATTTGGCTGATGTTCTATTTTATTATTAACGGCATACCTTCCTCTTTATCATTTATCTCAAAAAATTCCTTTTTTCATTGAATACCAAAGTAACACCTCTTGTTGGAGAACCCTGTACTAAATATTAGACGGCCTTAAAGTCTAAGAATGTGGTGTTCAGAACGTGGAATTACAAACCCTTACGGGCTTTCACTGAGGCAAAGTCTTGTCGACACACAGGAAACAATTAAGAAAGTTCTGTGGTTTTATACGCCTGCCGGAAGGCATACTGCAGGAAATGGGGCCTTTAATTAAAAAATGTTACATTGGATTTTTTTCTATCTAATACATAATATGTGATTCCCTGAGATCACAGACTAGTCTGAAACTCTGGAAATACAGGACTCTTTACGATTGTGAGGATGACAAATCGTATGAGTATATTCTGTGGAAGCATCAACGACACAGAATAGGATGAATAGGATTTGATATGCCACTGTTGAATCTATAGCAATGGGAGCAGGTTCCCGGACGACCTCGATGAGTTAACAAGCGTACCTCTGACTTGCCTAGCTACAAAAAAATCATTGACAGTATCAAATAGTTTTAAAAGTGTTTAACACTCTGCCATTCTGGGCAGAATTCCGGACTTAGTTTTAGTAGAGTTGCCGTTACTAGAAAAGATAGAGAAAGATAAGGAGGAAATAATCAAATCCTTGGTATCATGAACTGGAGAAAGCATGCACGAGAAAATTATCTATTGAGCATACCAATAGAATTATTCAATACCGACCTAAGAATTTTTTTTTATAAAATCTTTCTAAACTAATCGTGGGAATGATCTTTCTACTTTTTTTAGGAATTGAAAAATGTAATATGAGCAAAAAAAATACTTAATGGTGTTTAAGAAAAAGTTCAACGATTGGTTTGACTGATTTCTATGAAATTTGTGTAATATATTTTGTGTAATATTTGTTTTTTCAAAAACTTCAACTTTTGTTTACTCCGTTTTTTTTTTTTTTTTTAAAAAAAACTTGTAATTCGGCATAGCCAAAACAGTACTTGTCTTTTTGGGATCCCAATAAGGCTGAGTGTTATGGACAAAATACTGAAATTGATGGGTACCCAGAGCATAATTTGCAAGCACATTTTCCATAACAGAAAATAGAATGAAGGGGGAATACCTGAAAAGTCATACTATTTTTGTTGCAGGTCTCGTCGTGTACAAGAAGAATCAGTCTGCGAAATTTCCCAAATACCCCCAAAATGTTGATGTCAGGTTCAAAAACCGAGAATTTATTAGTCTGTACCATCGCCGATTGTCCATCAATTGTTACGGATTTAAAAAGAAGAGACAGATACCTTTTCAACGATATCGCTATTTTATTGTTTAAGAAAACTTGAGAACTGTGTGTGTAACTGCCCAGCAAACACATTTGGTTAATTATTTTGTTTTCGTCGTCTTATAACTGCATTATTTTGTGAAAAACAATTAATTAAGAGATGGACAAAATTGCACCTCCCACAGCTCGAAATTTGATGGAAAACACGCCAAAGACGGTCATTGAGGACGGCATAACAGGTATTAGTGAAAAGAAAGTACTACAATATTTTATAAAAAAAAAACTGTACCATTGTTTTTAGTCAAAAAATATGTATTTAATCTAAAAATCTACATTTGAATTTTGTCGATATCTATTTCTTTTTGGGAATTTTTTCATACATGTTTAAGTTTCGGAGCTTAGTAAGTAAACTTTCTCATCACACTGATGAGAGAACGAGAATCCTTCACAGATCATTTTCACGTGAAATAAATTGAATGTTGGAACATGGCTGGCAAGTTATCGGGATACAAGACAACAACAAAATAATAAATTTTAATGTTCACTTTAAGTGAATACATTGTGTTTCAATTCTTCAGTTCAACTGAGATATCTGATGTATATCTCATTTTTCCATTCATCACAAATTTGGTATTGATCCAATATTGCCCATTTATGGCCAGCGTTACCCATTTCATTCCCTTCAGTGTAAAATTCTTCAGATAAAGATCGTGCTACGAATTGAGATATAAATACATAACTATGTACTTATAAACAGACATCATTTGTCAGAATAGTACTTACATTGTAGGGACATGAGTGATTCAAGTTTGTATACGGAGCGATATATTCGTACAAGCGGGCAACAGCAAGATTCCTTTGGAGACCTTTGAAATAAGCGCATACATTCCAGGTTGTATTGACCAAAACACGTTCAAATTTATTGTTGACGCTACGTACTGCAATGTTGATAACATAACTGGTCAAGGGTTCTTTGGTGAGTCGCACAATCGCCGACACTTTTTGATTAATTGTATCGAGTTGGCACAACTCGATCTTGCTAATGCTTTCATCAAATGTGTCGCATCGTATGCTTTTCATTATAATATTCATGGCGTAGAACTGAAATGCCACAAATCTGTAATGTAATCATTTAGATTCTCCAAATGAAAAAAGAGTTTTACCTTTTTAATCGCAAGCATTAGAATTATGTATTTAAGAAGCATTTTAAAGAAGTCCATCGTGTTTTGGAGGTCATCTGCCAACTGCGGTGATTTCGGGGAATCTTTTGAAGTATTTGGTATTAGTCACCTATGTATTTATAATTAGTTCGTTTAAGTTCTCTGAAGCGGATCGGAATGAATGTAGAGCCGAATCATGCGTTACAAATTGGCCTTATACAAATTAAACATTTGGGACATATCTTCTCATCAGTTAATGTATCTTAAACGTCAATACCTATGTATATCTACATTAGGTTGAATATATACTTTAGGGAAAACGATAAAAAAAAATTTAATCTGACAAAGGGCTGTGGCACCGCCCATACACCTTAAAACTTTGAACCACAATATCTTACAAAACTGTTAGAGGCGGCAGAGAAATAAAAATTTGCTAGGAAAAAAGATGGCTCCTTCTTAAAAATACTTGCTAATTATATAATTTGCTAATTATGGTGCTCTCTACCAAGAAATGTCATTATAGGACACAAAAATATTATATTAGATAATCAATTTCTTTGTGATTGTTTCGTGAATTTGTTAAAAGTATTTGTGTGTTAAGCATTTAATTTCGGACCTGTTTTTCAATGTGGGTGTGGCCAATTTTTCTTTCCCAAAGAATCCAAATCTGTTTAGCCGTTCTCATTTTGCGACTTCCAACGGATATCATTTAATTTTATTTATATAGATTGATAGATAAAAGATAAGTCAATATTATTGCAGGTAGGACGAAGATTGCCCGGTCAGTGTGGCTAAGACAGACCTTATGCCGAAATCAAATAGTTTACCTTCGATATACAATTATGTTCAACCCTTTTTGAATTGATGGCCACGCCTTCAACAACAATGCCAATTTCGCTAACATCATTGAATCATGTGATGGCATTGGCATCTCCAAAGTGTTTCACAAGACCTCCATTGTGGTAAATGAGGACGGCACAGAAGCGGCAGCAGCAACGGGCATGCAAATACGTTTGCACTGTATGCCATTCCATGTTGTGATCGATCATCCATTCTTCTATTTCATCTGGAATAAAAAGAATATCCTATTTGCCGGGGCTTTCGTTAACCCAGCTGCTTGTGCTGAAATTTAAATTGAATGACTTTAAAACAGATGATTTACAAAATACAATTCAAGCAATTTATTTTCTAAAATACTAATGTTCTTTTCTTAATAAAATCGTAATTAAAAATATTGATTTAAATTATTTTTATAAAAGAAATTCGATTTTACTAAGCGGAGAATGTATTTAGGTTGAATGAAGGAAGGACGTTTTGTGAAGTTTTTTTTTAGAAAATCGGACGAAGAATTGATCCACCACAACTTATAAGAGACCAAAAAACATTTAAAGCAGTAAAAAAACGTTTCCTATGTGGGTTTATCCAGAAAATAAGGTCATAGAGATTTCTGAAAATGGACAATTCCAATCCGACATTAACGTGAAGCAAAGTCAAGAGGTATTGCTCCAGCGTTACAACGCATTATTATGAGATATTGTTAAGAAGCCAACAGGAATCAGGTATTAATTTATATAAAAATAAACCGATAGCGATTTTCCCACACTTAAAAATACCTTTGATGTCTTTTGCAAGAGTGTTTTTTGCCACCATTGTATATGTACAATTATTTCGTAAAGCATCTATATTTGTTTCATTACTTAAAGATGATCACCCCACACTTCTAGAAGCCACCATTAAACAACTGACTGGAATCACTGAGGCGTCCACACACACTCCCAGAGGCTACCATTGAAGAGCTAGTGTGACGACCACCCCACTCATACCCCAAATGAAGACCTCCTGCAGCAAACACTGAAACAGAATATAAAATTACACGAATTACTCCATAATTCTCCTTTGTAATTTTAAAGGAACTTTTGGTCATTCAGAAAGATAATTGTAGCACCGATTGTAGATCCCTTACAAAAGTGTTTTGTGGGGCTAATCCAACGTTTTCTAACCCCGATCCCCAGAAGTTACAGCATTTACTTTATCTCTCATTGGATACCTTCAACTTTATGAAAGATGAATGGAAGCTTTTAATTCCATCTCCCGTACTTCAATGGTGCAGTGTTCTGTCAGCAAAGGAAGGTCTAGACTCTAGAGAAATCGCTCAGTGCTCTTCGGTCTATCGTCGAAGTAATCCCGAAAGACAACAGTCTTAATTGCAGTTGACTCTGTCCGGCGTACCTTACGTGAGTTTGCGCGATCGTGGGACATTGGGTTATTCCGTCATCGCTTTAACAAGTAATTAAGGACGCTGGGCTGTTGACGTAGACCTTATCTTTCACGTGGCCCCAAAGGAAGAAGTCGCAAGGTTCAAAAGAGCAATGGTTTCGTCGTGTGTGTGGCACGTAGCGCCGTCTTGTCGAAAGTAAACGTTGTCCAGATCGATATCATCGAACTCCGACCATAATCAACCATTAATAATCTGTCGGTAGCGCAATCCATTCACCGTAACTGTTGATCCACCCTCATTTTCGAAAAGTAAGGTCCAATGAACCCGCCGAACCATAAACCGCCTGAGGATTTTGAGGCTTCTCAACAATAACTCTTGGTTTTTCAGAGCCACAGATGCGACAATTTTGCTTGTTGACGTAGCCACCGACGTGGAAATAGGCCTCATCAGTCAAGATGATTTTTCGATGGAATTCCGAATCATTTTCATGCATTTCAAGGACCCAATCAGCAATGACACGATGTTGTTGATGATCGGCCGGCTTGAGTTCTTGTGTTAACTGAACTTTATAAGCCTTAAGACCCAAGTCTTTATGCAAAATACGGTGTAATGACGTTTGTGCAATGGTCAATTCCAAAAAACGACGAGGACAAACCCGGGTTTTCTTTAATATACAGTTGTTCTTGAGCGAAGTGTCCGGGTTTTTAATTATCCCACAGCTCGAATTCGTCCACCAGTTTCTGAATTGCGGTCCGACCTGGTGATTCACGACGACCCAAAAATGCGAACTGTGACTGCAGGATTTTCACCATTTTTGTAGTGAATTTTAATAATTTCAATGCGTAGGCGTAGTTTCTACTTGCCAAATTTTAATGAATAAAAGCTTTAAAAGTGACAGCTACCAAAATACCGACTGATTCAAAATAACAGTTGCACAAACTCCTGCTTTGATAAAAAAAAAAACGAATCCGAGCCGACAACTAGCAGCGTACAGTACCAGTCACTAGAAACGAAGTGAATTGAATTTTTACCTGTCCAAGAACAATGTTGGCTTCGCAGGAATGTGAAGTCTCCTTGGATGTTTGACGTCTTCTCTGGAGAAATGTTGTCCAAACATTTTGGAAGGTATTCCAATGTTTTCTGTTTTTATTGCAAAAAGTGGAAGATCCACTCTTCCACCGCTTCTTATAATGCACTAGCACAACACTATAACTCAAAACCTTAAACTTTAATAATCACTTTTACTTACCTTTGACAACAATAATAATAGTAACCTTTTTAATTATTTTTCTCACTCACTAAAACACACTTTTGATTGTTCTTTTTTTTAACTTCTTGAATTTGATTTCGCACCGTTTAAATTGCAGAATTTAGAATCAGTAATCAGAAAAGATGGTTGTTCCGCTTCTACAACAACAAAATTGTCACAAAGAATAGAAAATGCTACTGGTCGTCTTGCTCTTACACATGATAATACATTTTTCAACGAATAAATTTATTTACCGTTTTTTCCTGAATAGCCATACAACAGAACTTTAATATCAGCTGGTGCACTCATAATGTTCACAGCAATATGAAAGCTGAATGTTATACATCTCTTTACCATAAAGGCCCAATTAGTCTTGACGGTTGACGGTAGATGATCAGCTGTTTGAGTTGGGGTTGCATTTTACATGTGTTAGACAGAGACAACTAATGCGGTGTTTACACGGTCCATCTGATTGATAATCATATTTGAATGAATTTGTGAAAATGAGAGTGTATGCGTCACATATACATGATTTTGACATAACCATCAATCAAACCATGAAAATCAAAATCGGTTTGATATTTTGGTTGATTGATTCAATTGATGTACCGTTTTTAATCAAACGAGTGTCATTTCAGGTAATTGTCGCAGTTGTACGGAGAAAATAAAAGAAGACGATAAATTGTTTATTATTGCTTTCACAATTCTTACTGACTGACTGATTGAAGAAAATTGAAGTATCGTTTTTTTCAAACCGTCAATCTACACATACACGCGATTGATATCAATCAGATGGACCGTGTAAACACCGCATACAATTGACGGTAGACGATGGTAGACTTTTGCAGGTTGCAGAATCAACCGTCAAGACCGATCAGCTGTTTATTGTTATTGATTTCACTTCGACATTTTGCGCGCGGTAATTATTTATATGTTGTAAATTAAATTTTATAGTTTAAAGTTATGAGCAATGTATTTATAAACGAAGTCAAGTTATATTTTATACAAATGCTCTTCAATTAGCTGTTTTTGTTTTGTTTTGTCTTACCGTCGTCTACCGTCATAACTAAGCACACAATATTGAGCCTACCGTCAACCGTCAAGACTAATTGGACCTTAACGAAACAGCTGTTCAGAACTGCTGACTCTATTTCTATTGAACATAATCAATATAACCAGAAATTACACTTTTATAACATAAAAATACCTGTTATTAATCATTATTTACAAAATATATCATACATATATGTGTACATCGATTTTAGACTAAGTTAATAATAGTAATCATGGAAGGTCTGCTTAATTTTCTAAAGAGTCGACCGGTCTTTTGGACAAGTATTGCCGGCACGGGAGTAGGAGTGGCATGTTTTGTTAAGTAAGTTGATTTTTATAGAGACAACATTTTATAATAAACTAATTCTATGTTAACTCCACCATCAGGGACTTAATGCAAGGTGGCAAATTCACCAAGAATATTAAGGCTGATGGAAAAGTGGTAATTGTCACAGGATCTAATACCGGCATTGGTAGAGAAACCGTGAAAGAACTGGCAAAGAGAGGTGCTACTGTTTATATGGCTTGCAGAGATATGAAGAAATGTGAAGAGGTTGGTCATAATTAAAGTAAATGTAATCATCGGTCTTATAGAGGATATGAAGCAATCTGGAGATTTGGTCAGTTATTGATTTACTTGTGAAATGCAAATGCCATTTTGAGTATATAATTCGATATCTTTGATATGTTTGAGGTAGCGAAATGAAATTTGACAAACCTACAAAATATTTCAAAGAACATTCCCTTATCGAGTGATTTGAAAGACTAGAAATGAGGAGGATATATTGTAGACATAGTCACGTATATTATACGTATCGATAATCAATTTCAAACAAGTCTCACATCCAATATCGGGTCACAAATCGTGGTAGCGTACAACCAGTAAGGAACCAATTTCATTAAGGTAGATCATAGCGTCTCCTCAATAAAACAATAGTGAATTACCCACTATTATTTAATTGAGGGGACGATATAGAACTAAAGTTACAGTATTATTCTTCAGCCCTCAGATATATCATTGTATAGAATCTTAACGATTGTATTAATATATTGATAAATTTTATCATATGTTTTTAGGCCCGCGAAGAAATTGTTTTGGAGACCCGCAACAAGTACGTCTATTGCCGTGAATGTGATTTGGCTTCACTGGAGTCCATACGGAAATTTGCGGAAACGTAAGATCTTATGCTCAGTTTTATTTTATAATGTTTGTAATACATTAGGGTTTTTCTATTTCAGTTTCAAAAAAGAACAGCAACGTTTGGATATTTTAATAAATAATGCTGGTGTTATGCGATGCCCTCGTTCTCTAACCAAAGAAGGGTTTGAACTTCAATTGGGTGTCAATCATATGGGTCATTTTTTGTTGACTAATCTCTTATTAGACGTACTCAAGGTGAATCAAAGTTTTAATACAAAAACTACCAGTTTTTTTTTAATATTATTCTTCCCCCCTTAGCAATCCACTCCCAGCCGTATTGTGGTACTATCCAGTTTGGCTCACACTAGAGGTGAAATAAATGTGGGTGATTTGAATAGTGAAAAATCGTATGATGAGGGCAAAGCATACAATCAAAGTAAATTGGCAAATGTTTTGTTTACACGAGAATTGGCCAAACGACTTGAAGGTATGCGTGGTGTACATAATATTATTAAACAACTTTTAACTCGTCTTACGAGATTAAGAGACATTGGTCATTTTTACTAAATAAAAAGGCCGATGTGTTTAAATCTCGACATATTGAGTTTGTACGAACAAACATGTTCTTAGCCCTGAGTTTGTAAACATATTCTGTTTTACTTGAATCGTTCCTTATATTTCGGAAAGTTTGTTTAAAATGTTTTGCTATATCAGTTATTATTCATTTCTTAATTCTACTATTATTCTATTAAGGTACCGGAGTTACAGTGAATGCTCTCCATCCCGGTGTTGTTGATACCGAACTCTTCCGTCACATGGGCTTCTTTAATTCATTCTTTGCCCGCATGATTTTTAAACCGTTGTCCTGGCCATTCCTTAAATCGCCTGTAAATGGTGCTCAGACAACATTGTATGCCGCTCTCGATGACGAGTTGGCCACCGTTAGTGGCCAGTATTTCAGCGATTGTGAATTCAAGGAGGTCGCACCACAGGCCAAAGACGATGCTTTGGGTAAATGGCTGTGGGCAGTAAGTGAGAAATGGACCAAAGTAACAAGATAAGATAGAACGAATATTGTATTTAAATAAACTCAATATTTTGTTAACATAAAATGTACAGCATTTGCAAATTTTATGATTTTATATTTGAACAAAATGAAAAATTGGTATTTATAAATAAATTCTTTTAAAAGAAAACGTGGTGATTGTATCTCCTGTTTTGTTCATGTCATACGAAATCTCAGTAATCTATTATTGCTGTTTTCCGCCTAAAAATTGCCTGACTTGTTTTTTTTATTACAATCAATCAATGTATGGGACATTTTCATGGAAGACAAATCATTCCTGTAGCACATGTATAGATTGTCTTGCCCTAGATGTGATGTGAACAATTAGAAACACATCGCAGGCAGTCTAATAATTGTTGATTTTACAAAAGATGTGTCGTCGAGGGGGCGTTGGGACATGGAGAGACAGGGCTTTGGACGCACATTCATGGTTAGTAACAGAATTGTTTAAAATGCATAGAGTAGTCAAGGGTCAGATTACCGGACCACCAAGTACTTCAGATTGGATTGCACTGTTTTTCAGCAGTGATTATTGGTTGGGTTTTAAAACTGTTCCAGCTTCCCTATTCTTACGCCAATGGTTTTCACACATTTTGGCCAGTACCCCACCAATGACATGTGTAATGTCGTCTTCCAATGCAGCAACCGTATTTCGCTTGTCCCTTCGCTATGTCATCACAGACAATTGAGTAGTCAACTCCTTCGATCGAGACGGCCAATTCATATTTTGTGAAATTGTTCTGTTGCCTTTCAAAAAATCCAATCTTCAAAAAAGCCCATAACCATTTTTCACAACACATTGCCAGCGGAAATTATGTTTATTGATGTACACATTGAGCCAAAAATAGCCGCCCAAAAAACATAATTAAACAAAATTTCGAAAGTGTTGGTCGTTTGTAAACGAACGAATTGAAAAATTAAAAGAATAACAATCAACTCCTCCTTAAGACAAAAAAAAATTAATTTCACAACAATGGACTAAGGAAATGTGAACTGCCTTACATCATTGTCTTAGTTAGCAAGGTGTTGATATGGTACCATCATAACCGCAACTTGATTATCAACGAATCCTTTTCATTACAAACAAGTAAAACATGAATTTTGGTGAAAAAAAAAAACAATGGGTCAACCAATTTTATTTGTCTTCAGTATTTCCATTTAATTACTTTTCAATTAATAATCTTAACAAAAATACGTACCAAAACAGAAGTTTTGTTTAAACTGATCTCTTCTATTGTAAAATTGTACAACAAATATTTACTTATCGTAAAAAATATTGAAAATGCTTAGAAATGTTTTCTAACATAATCTTAAATCTATTTGTTTCTCTAAAAACTACATGCAAATGTAGTTACTTAAAATTACGTTATAGTCTCTATTACCAGCGTCCACGGCCACCTCCGCCGCCACCTCCACGTCCTCCGCCACCACGTCCGCCGAAACCACCACCACCTCCTCGGCCAAAGCCTCCGCCTCCACCACCACGTCCGCCGCCAAAGCCTCCACCACCACCACGTCCGCCTCCAAATCCACGACCTCCACCACCTCCACGGCCACCGCCGAATCCACCTCCTCTGCCGCCACGTCCGCCTCCTACGCCACCGCCAGTACCCTTCTTCTTGGCACCTTTAGGTTGAGGTGCTTTCGGCAGAAATCTTGCAATCGGCAGCAATTTCGAGGGGTCAATGAACAGCTTTTGACTTTGTTTGAAGCTACTAGCGTTCATGTTCTCCGACAATTTCACAGACACCGAATAGTCTTTCACTGTGCCAAAAATTTCATCGATTTTACCGATTTGTTCCTTATTTTCCAGGAAGATGGGAGCATTGAAATAAGGCACATCATCGATTTCCACTTTGCACACCAAGTCATCCTCACATTTATAGGCATAGTGGCCGAGAGGTATGACATGATCTGGGGGACCTTGATTGAAGTTGTTGCGGTCGCGACCGCCAAATCCTCCACGACCACCGCCGCCACCACGTCCTCCGCCTCCACCACGTCCACCAAAACCTCCGCCACCTCCACGTCCACCGCCACCACCACGTCCGCCAAATCCACCGCCTCCTCCACGGCCACGTCCTCCACCTCCACGACCTCCGCCACCGCCACCGCCTCCGAAACCCATATTACCAGATTACTGTTAAAAAAATAAAAATAACTTTGCAGCTACTGTAGAAATTGCACAATTACAATGCAATTTACTGAAAGTTTAATTGATAATATCTTTCTTCAAATGCACGTTTTTGTTTACGAACTCTACGAAAGACCACGAGCCACGAGGTTTTAGAAAGAGAACCGAGCTGAAGTAATGTCGACGGCGGCTGGTCTTGTTTTCCAGTCAGCGGCGGCGGCAGGGAGAAATTGTTTAATTGGCAACACTGGAGCGAAATAAAGTTTCCATGCTTTTCACCCCACACGGTTGCGAAGGATGGATCGAAGACAATAAGAATAACAACAGTTAATGTTACGAAAGAGAATCAAAAAAGGACTCCTCTTTCGGAACAATAGCAGCTGGAGGGCGAAGCTGACATAAATGTGGGCAGGGAGCCGCGTCGATACAAATCGACGACGGAGGCGTTTACGATTTTGATAATTCAAATCAGCTTCAAACAACTGAGAGACACTAAACAAAAGATAGCTATTACTTCCAATGCAGGATTGTCAGCAATTCCCAAGCTAATATTTTATACAATGCAAACAATTTCAAGACGTTCACCCTGTTTGTATATATGCATACGAGTCAAAGTATTTAATACCGACCATTCCTCAAAAAGTTTATAATACTTTTTGCTTTTAAGAGAATATGTGTATTCAACTGGCAAGAAATTAATTGTACGTGTAATGGCAGGGTTACAATATATTTCTTAGAGAAAAATGGTACGTTCGTTTCAGCCGATTTGAGCCATAAGCAACGGCGCAACATTGGTCAAAAGATTGGGCGCCGCCTATTTACGCCGACCCAGCTCGGATATCTGGATTTTACTTGTTGAGCTGTGGTATAACAGTTGATTTTTGACAGCTATCAGTTCGTACAGTTTTCCAGCAAGAGCGAGTGAGATGGTTGACAGAGATGTATTTTAGTGTTTTGACGAACATTTTAGCGATTTTCTGTATAGTTAAGAAATTTTCGATTTTCCTATTGGTGTTTTCAATCAAGCGTCGATATGCAGGAAACTCAATCGTTGCAAGAACATGCTCTTGCGAAGACATTTTTCGAATGAACAGGCACATACAAATGCAGATTCTCAGTGTGTTTTTTAAGCAGAGTTTCGATATTTTTCTTTTGTTTCGAGGACAATATGAATACTCAACAAGGAATAAATTCATTCTACATGTAATAGCAGGGTTAGTAGGAGATTAAATAATACTGTAGTTATAAATATGTCAAATCAACTTGTTAATTAATTTCAAATACAGCTTTACTTATTCTCAACTACGTCTTGTATGTTTTCAAAGACGAATGTGAAAAAGAAAATATTTCAAAAATTGTATATCGTACAAAGTACGATACAGTATAAACTTGATAGTCCTGAACCTGCTAATCTGGATTATTCGGTAATCTGAAATCTATTTCCGAATACATTGAGTATAGAATTCCTGCTTGATTGTAACTCAATAATCCGGATTGAATGTAAACAGTATTTTTTTAATTTGTTTGTTGCTGCACCCAGTGTTGCCGTTGATGATACTAAAGTATCAAAATGACACTTTTTTGGGTCTTGCCACTTTTTTGATACTTTTTGTTTTTGATACTAAATTTGATACTTTTTGTTTTTAGATCCCTCTATGATCAAATCAAATGTTGATATAGATTATTTCTATTTAATATCTGAATTTAATTATAAAATTAAAGATGCAGATGAATTTGTGAGCGAATATCAATCTTTGGAGGCTTTAACAAAAGAAAAAACATGGGAGCGCCTTTTCCAAATTAGGGATGCTGAGGAGTTTGGGGGGAAAGTAGGAAAAATTCCTACAACGAGCCCTTGTTCCCTACATTAAATAAATTTGTGTCATATATTTTGAATTCGTATTTTTTTACCTTGTTTTATTGTTCTGCTTACTTTGTACCTAATTTGAAGTAATTTTTAAATAAAAAAAATCGTTTTAAAACGTTTTATACTTTTTTTTTTAAAAATGATACCTTTTTTTGGTACTTTTTTTTGAAAATGATACTTTTTGTGATACTTTTTGAAAAAAGTCAACGGCAACGCTGGCTGCACCTCAATTGTCAGCTCGGTATTACGAAGCATTCAGTAAAAAGGTCGCATGTATTTTTGATAACATTAAGATTGTTCCAGAAATTAATAGAGGCGTAAGTGGCAAGGTTTTAGATGCAAAATATGGAGTTGCTACTGAACTATTTTAGATATCAAAAAACCTCGATAATCCGCAATCAATTATAGAGTTTATATTTATGTCCGTAAATATGGACATAAACTAACCTTTTTATAATATTTCTTTTTATTAATTCAAATGATCCAGCAATTTTCGGTACATGGAATGAAATGCATTTTTAAATAGAACATACCGCAATTTTTAAGAATCTAACAATTGCAAACAACGTACGTTACTTATAATGAATTTCTCTATAAGAAGTATGATATTGTATGCTATATCAAAAACAACTTGCAAAGTCTAGGTTTATGGTACTGGCAACTACGACATAGTTGAATTGTAGGTTTTCTAAAGATTAATTCAATCAACTAGGTGTTAGTTGGTTTTATTTCACATATGAGATAATTGAAGTTTTGTTCGACATCAACTATGATCATTTTTGGCTACATTACAATAGCTATAACCTTTTTAGACCTAGAAAAACAGTTTTTCTATACAAAAACTTAAAATTTTTTTGCCGTATAGCAAAGAATTACAGTCGTCAATTACTTTTTTTACTTGAAGAGGGCCAAGCATATTGGTGTTGCTTCAATACAATCATAATTTATTCTACAGTTGAATAATTGGTCACGAGTATAGCTCAATTTAAGCAAAGCACATAAATCTGCACAGGTTTGTTTATGCGTTGCATTAAAACGGTATTTAAAGTTGTCGATATTTTATTTAACAAAAAGTTAAAAAAAAACTCTGACCGGGTTCTACTAGTTAAAGACGACTCCGAACGGCTAATATTGTTCCTGGAGAAGTTTTTTGTGGTTTAGAGTTTCTTCTCTTACACGTTAAGTCGCGGTATATGCATTGTAAAAAACATATAAATTTGAGAGTGGATAAACTAGAGTTGCTCTATCAATTGATCCAATTGACCTAAACTCCAATTTGACTTACTATTCCAATGAGTTCCAACTCTATGCCATGCGTCTATGAATGAGCCGCCGCATTTCGTGTCGTCGCCGGCGATAACATCAACTCTGTTCAACGTGTTTAAACTGCATTCTGTACGAAAGACCAAACATAGCGGAATCGGCAATAATCTTGACAAACAAAAAATGCTCCACTGCTCCAACGATTGAATTCGCCGTAAAATCAGTTGTTGCGCGACGTTTCCTACTGTAGGTCGTTTCGTGGCTTTGTCTCGTTGGGTTGTTTAGTTACACAAATCATCACCGTTTTTGCTACACAAAATACAAATACAAATAAATTCCTACACAAAATATCATAATTTAATTAATTAGCAACACAAAGTTGGTAATGAAAGCCGACCAATAAAAGCCACCGAGAAGTTTTACCACGTCTCAAATTTCTTTCTTGTGTTACTAACTAATACCACAACATAAAAAAAAAACAACGGCAACAACCACATAGCAGTAACAAAAAACGACGTCGTAGTTATTTTGTGCCTTCGTTGAATACGAAAAATAAAATCAAAAATCATCAGTGGCCTTATGAATAATTAAAAGTAAAAATATTACGAAGAAAAAAATTAGCTTAGTGGCAACAGAATGTGTTCATTTTGTTGTTGCTAACAACGAGTGCTTTTTCCTTAATCCCGATCACGAGGATCTGTATCGTGTTGAGTGTTTTGGTTTTCTTCGGCAACAGTTTTTGAAAAATAAAGTGATAAAGTCTAAAAGAATCATCGCAAGTGCCTCTTATTATTACATAAAATAATAAACGTCAAGAACCGAGTCAGTATCATCATCATCGTTATCACTGTCATATTCACAAGGTAAAGAAACGAACGCAAAGGCAGTTTACTGACTAGTTCAGTTAAGAATGCTAGAAAAGAGCGAACAAAACGCGAGCGTACGCGAATAATTATCATAACCTATTTTTTGTTTGAATTTTATCATCTTATCTATTGCCTACTTTTTATGCAAGTTTTTTTTGTTTTGCCTGTCTTCAATTTTTCTTCACACTTTTTTTGCAAGAAAGAAAAAAAACAACAACAGATTCTCTTCGTTTATTCTCATTGTTGTCGTGTGGGTCTGTTTGCTGACTGGTTATTTATGTGTGTGCTTTGTTTTTGTATTCAAAAGAGTGACTGGCACTAACTCACCGCTCAACCTCACCCCCTCCTACACACACACACACACTCACAATGGAGCACACCTCTGTTTATTCCTCTGCTCCACACAACTTACTTCTTGTTCTTCCGTGCTTGACAAGTTTGTTTACATTCTGCAGCATTTGATCGTAATTCTGACAGTTCAAAACAGCCGAACGAAATGAAGTTTGTTTCTGAGAAAACCGGATATTGCGTTACATATCCGTATGAAATCCTTTTGTGCGACTTCTGGGATCAGTGATTCTAATTTCAGATGAAGATTTGACACGCAATTGTAATCTTTAAATTTCGTGTGTAAATGTAGTTTAAAAATATATTTTTGTGCGTTGAGAAATCACGTTAGCAATGAAATGCCTTTAGATGACAATAGTTGGAATACGTGCTATACACAATGACCGGGTGACTTCAAAATAAAAAATGTCGGGTGTCTAGTTAAAGGCCGTTTACAACGGCAGCGAATTTGCTGGGGGTTTGTATTTTTCTTCTGACAAAATCTACATTATTGGCTGGATTTCATATTCAACCATCCAAATTTTTAAAATCTATAAGCGGATGTGCCTTGAGGTAGTTATGTTATAAATAAGGCTTTCTCCAAATCGTCGGTATTACGATTGTGGAAATCGAAATCTGCTGGCATATCTATTACAACATTTCGCACCGCATTGAACTAAAATGGTAATATTTGTCTACACCTGCTTTGGAACGTCTACACCTGCTTTGGAACAGGACCATATCCTTTTCATGAAATTGTCCATAAGCAAATCGCAAAGTGGCTGCCCTATGTCCTCGATAGCCTCACGAATTATATCTTTGAGGTCTTGAATCGACGCTGGTCTGTTGGCGTAGACCTTATCTTTCACATAGCCCCAAAGGAAGAAGTTGCAAGGTGTAAAATCACAAGATCTCGGTGGCCAATTGAGATCACCTCTTCGAGAAATAACACGGTCCGGAAACTTTTCCCGTAAATGGTTTCGTTGCTTGTGTGGCACGTAGCGCCGTCTTGTTGAATGTACACGTTGTCCAGAACAATATCATCCAACTCCGACCATAAAAAATCATTAATCATCTGTCGATAGCGCAATCCATTCACCTTAACTGTTGATCCAACCTCATTTTCGAACAATTAAGGTCCAATGACACCTCCGGACCATAAACCGCCTGAGGATTTAGAGGCTTCTCAACAATAACTCTTGGGTTTTCAGAGCCCCATATGCGACAATTTTGCTTGCTGACGCAGCCACCGAGGTGGAAAATGGGCCTCATCAATCAAGATGATTGAAAGAATTCCCGATCATTTCCATGCATATCAAGGACCCAATCAGCAAAGACACGACGTTGTTGATGATCGGCTGGCTTGAGTTCTTGTGTTAACTGAACTTTATAAGCCTTAAGACTCAAGACTGTATGCAAAATACGGTGTACTGACGTTTGTGGAATGTTCAATTCCAAAGAATGACGAGGAATGGAAAACCCTGGTGTAATGACGTTTGTGGAATGCCCAATTCCAAAGAACGACGTGGAATGGACAAACCTGGGTTTTCTTCAACACTTTGCGCTACAGCAGCAATATTCTCAGTTGTTCTAGAGCGACGTGCACGGGTTTTACTTTTCACATCACTAACTTGTGCCAACAGCTCGAATTTGTCCACCAATTTCTGTATTGCGGTCCGACAAGGTGATTCACGACAACTCAAAAATGCTTTAGTTTTGCGAACTGTGACTGCGAGTTTTCACCATTTTTTGTAGTGAATTTTAATAATTTCATTGCGTTGTCGATGAAGCGTGTATCGTACCATTTTTAGTAATGGCATAGTTTCTACTTGTCAAATGTAAACGAATAAAAGCTTCAAAAGTGAAAAGCTACCGAAATACCGTGTGATTCAAAATAACACCTCTTGTTGGAAAACCTTTTATTTAGTAGTAGTATTTAAAAAAAAAAAAACATTTATAAGATTTAATAACTATGAATTATAATTAAATGAACAAAGTCAAAATAATTTATATGAATTAAAAAAAGGTGTACTTAAACTATTTCAGGAATACCGATTTGTTAAGATCTGATAGCTAGAAGTGGTATATTAACAAATTTTCACAATTTCACTGAAGAAATGTTGTTTACTCAGATCGAGACTTACATGACATTAGAAGATCAGTTAATGCAGCGAACATTTTCAACTACACCATTACAACTGTCAGAGATAATATTTTGAACTTGGACTCGTTGGTTTCCCATAATGGTGTGGTTTCCTTATGTCACATGCAGGACATCATGGAAGCTGCAACTTGTATGGAAATTCTTCTATCATTAGTAATCTAAAGATAATATGCAACTTGAAAGAAAATGGGTGATTTGAAGTCCTAATGTGACTTGTGGAACAAAGGGAAAAGTGAGTAAGAACTAGTGGCTGGACTTGTGACTTTCTCAAATTCAAGAAAAAAATATATATAAACAGTGTTTATTAAACACTGCACTCTGTACACATTTTTTGGAAATCTTATTTGAACAAGTTAATCATTCCAAATACAGGAAAAAAATACACACCCCTGCTGTGGGGATAATAACACCGATGTGTCGTAGTCGTCCCCACAGTCCCCAGACATAAATCAAAAACAAGAATTTGTGAAATGTCCAAATTTCCGTCCAACTCTCATGGAGTTGGGCAACATTTTGATGAGTTTTGGTACGCTATACCAGCTATAGTCTAGCAGAAAGGAATCGACTCCCAGGACTAGGCTATGACTAACAATTGATCTGGAACAAATTATTAAGCAAGTATAATAACATATGTGGAAAATATTTGCAGCAGAATTTTAATCTCACTTTGTTATTTTTACCATTATTTCGTATAAGAACCACAAGTGTCTTTTTTTTCACACGATAAATTGATTTTATTATTAAACCAATAAATTAATAAAAATTATAAAACATGAAACAAATTTAGATTAGGTGATGTAGCCGAGGTCTGCATTTATTCTATAACACTATTGTCCCTATTATTTTTCACATAACTGCATATGGAACTGGGTACTTGGGCTACAGATGAATCGGTTTTGGGAGTTTTTTTTTTTAAAATACTTTTTTTTTCTAAAATCTTTGGAACTATTTCCGAACGCAGAGAATTTAGATAAAATCATGATCTGAGAGCCGTATGCCATTAGAGCCAGGGTAACTAACACAACTCATTACGCTGCTAGAATAAACCTGTTGTAGTGTTGATTTGGTTCGCCGAGCGACGACTCGGGTATTGAATTGTTTGCTTAGCCCAAAGTACCGCCTATCCTTTATGTCAAACGTAACACAATTGTTTTTCTTTTGATGGCGTTACCGGGCTATACAAATTCTTGCTCTACGTAGACGCAGCAAGATCTGTCCTCCACTATTTCGCCTCCCTGTCATCGCTACAATTGCTTAGCAGCATAAGTTATGTCTGGTCTACGTACACCATCAGACCCATCTTCACTCATTTGTGGTAAAGTCTTCATTGACACATTTGGGCCACCTTTCCTTAATATGTATGTAGGAGTTGTCTAACAGGAGTTTCCAATTGGAATGTTTAACGTATCTCAATAAGAATGACTGTGCTAAATTTGTCTGGCACAATTGTTTGCGTACAACATCTTCATTTTCAAGTTCATTGAGCCCTCGCATTAGGCCAATGAGTGTTTTCCAATAACAAATTAGTTGGACCGAAACCATAAATCATATTCCAATTATTCCGAGTTTGAGCATCATTCATTTTCAAATAGTTCTTAACATAATTACACTGGTCGACACGCACAAAATGGACTTGTTCTCCTCTGGAAAATACACCACACAAACGTATTAACGGTTTCAAAGTTTATATCGCCGAAATGATTACCGATCTTAGTGCGTAAAGGATTGATTGTATGGTAGACTTGAGGGATAGGGTAGGGGGTAGGCGACGATCACTTACAGAAAATCCAGTTTCGTACTGCATTTTTGCCCACTTCGTAAATATAAACTTCTCTAGATGAGTATGACAAAGTGCCCCGGAGATACCGAAACACATAAATCCTCCAGGATATTTAACTGGCAACGTTCTTGCGCTTTGTGATCGCAGGGAGCTTCGGAAAAAACAGAGGACAACGAAAAGGATATAAGATATCGCCAACATCATCATTAATTGATGTGGACTTCAAAACCACCATAAAATCGAGACTTTTTAGGAATATCCAATTAAATATGCAGGACCCGATAAAATATGGATAACTTTTTTTTGTGTGAATATAATTGCGGTGCGATTTCGTTATTCAAAACTGTAGACCAGTGTCATGCTGCCAACTTTGTTGGCTCGTAAAAGATCTTATGACATTCTGACAGCGAATTGTTTATTTCTCAAGCATGCAAAAGAATCACAAACCATAATTTTTTTTGTTTTGTTTATTTTTCTTTCATCTTCTTGTTTGCGAAATAATCGAGAACAGCGAACGAAATAGGAATACACGACGATGCACAAAACCAAATAACAGCACACCAAAAGGAAGAAAAACAAAACAGAATTTTGTTTGCGATGATCTACATTTCAGAGTCGTGTGAGTGAGTGCCATTATAATAACAGCGACTAAATTACTCATCCGTCCATCTCTGATCCCCTAATGATGATGACACGTACCGTAAAAGAATGTGTGCCTGATATTTGGCAGACGGCGAGGAGGAGGGCAATAAAGCAATAAATGGAGAAGTAAATAAATGTGAATAAAATACTCTGTGTGGTCACTAATTGACGGCGCACAGTAGGGGATTGACAGTGGTTTTTTTTGTTAGATTAAATTGTCTTGGTATGATTTAATAGGAAATTCACCGGGGTCCAGCGGAACTGTGTTTGAGCTTGAGAGAGCTAGAAGAAAACTTTCAAGGTCTAGAATAGAGAACCTCGTCTGGCTGAAAAAATACCGTGTATAATTTATCATACAATATGATTCACATTTGGCAATTTGTATTGCATGGCCCAATAATATAAGGTAGTGCAATTGCCAACAACAAAAACTCAGGTACAACCCTGGGTATTTTGATTGTCGAATTCTTGTGTAAAAATCTCAGACAGCAAGCAGTTATAACTCCCGGCACAATTTTTGGCGAACTAAAATCCACAAACTTCCTTGTTTGGCTTTTTGTAATCAAATTCTTTGATTTAAATGTTTAATACGAAGATGTATTCGACATTTGGAAAAAAAATAAACAAACAATTGAAATGTAAACAATGAGTTTGACAATCAAAATTCTGTCAAAATAAAAAAACTGTAATCAGCTGTTTGCATTACTCTACCTTAAGTTATTGTACCATGGATACAACCCTGGATATTTTGATTGTCAAATTCCGATACACAAATCGAAGACCATTTAATATACAAACGCCCTAAGTCGTTTCTAATTCATTGATAGAAGTGTTTAATACGAAAATATATTCGACATTTGAAAAAAAAAACTAAACCAAATGTATAGCATTATTTGACAATCAAAATTCTGTCTTAATGAATCAGCTGTTTGCATGTCTCTCCCTTTATTATTGTGTCATGTTGTATTGCGCAATTCTTAGTTTGTGGGAGAGTGTGGTAAGGGGAATGGAAAGGTTTCCCCTTGTCCCTACTGGCAATTCCCTTTGTGTTTTCCGTAGTATGAAGTTGGCTGCAGATTATTTTGACATATTGAAAGGAATTTGCACTTGAAAAAGGCAATAATGAAAAACAAAATCTACAAGAGTTTGTTCAAAAGGAAATCATGAATCGGGAATATCTGTTTGGTACACAGAAAAACAAAATATGACCTCATGATCAGAAAAAGGTAGAACACTGTAGTCCCTGGTAATGTTCCGCTAATGTTCAAATTACCCCCACTGTGCAAATCGACGCATATTTTGTACGGTCTTCATTCGATTTAGCCAATTATTGACGTACTACACATATGACAGGCAATTAAATGAAATTTGTCATATTCGACAGCGCCCATAGTGGGAAATTGTTTAGCAACTGTGTAATTCAGCGGATGAATGAATTTGTAATTACTTTTATTTATTTATTTATTCACAGCAATACAATAAGCCTTCAAGCCTATAAATATAAATTTCAATTTGCTGAACTAAACTTAACTAAAAACTCCCCAATGTAGACAATGGTTTAAAATATTTACGTAGATAAAAGAAGAAAACTACCATCGGTGAAACAAGTCAGCGGTATGAAAAAAAAAAATATGTTTCCAACTAAAGATTAATACTACGTATTGAAGAAACCATGTTTAAATATTCAAAAGAATTTCATTGTTCAAGTGTCACCCTGACGTTGTCATTCCATTCCAACACCACAATCTGTGAGCCTATGAACTATAAAGGCCGGCTCAAGTAAAATATCCTTTCTTCATTAAAAATTAAGAATACAAATTCGCCATATTGGTTTATTGGGAAAAGCATACATTGCCATTATTTATGGAACACGATTTCATGCATGTGGCTGCCCCCGCTGGCTTTTCAGAGGTGCATCCTGTCAACACAAGCTTCCAAATCCTTGGTGACGGTTTCTGGCTCTATCGTTAATGGTTTGTTCGCGTAACATCGGTTCTGCACGGTATACCACAAAAACGTCTAACGGCGTCAAATTCGCCTCGGACGGGATCGTGAAATATTGAGTTCTTGAGATCAATGTCCAGTCAATGTTCCTGAACTAAGTCGAGACCCTCGGCTATGGCAGTGCGACGGAAACCGTGACTGTTGTCACCTAGCATGCCAGTCTTACGAACATTTTGCACAAATTTGAGTACAACAGTTGCGCACTGTTTGAACATGAGCTTGGAGTATTTCCCAATGTTCGTTTCGTTCAATGGAAATTTGATACTGACTTTCTATCATGATTTTGAGCAGAAAAGAGTTGTAACTTGTAAAATGACATATGATTCGGTATGTGCCGATGGTTCAAAAGTTTTCACAACTACTTTTGTGCCTAATTTGACCTTAATACAATTTGCTTTATATATTCGTACAAATTCTAGTTTACTAATGTGGCCGTCACACGTTACAATTGTGAATTTGGAGAAGAAATTGATTATAAACTTGTAGAGTGAATTGGGAATTTTTTCTACATCTTCCCAGGACTTGATTCTCTTTATAAAATATAATAAAAAAATAATATTCTCAAAAAAAAAAAAATATTGTTTCTTTTTTAACCAAAACTTAACATATAAATAATTAAGGTACGAAGAAACTTAAAATGATTAATAAAACTTTAATTGAAAAGACTAGACAATTTATATTGAAAAATAAAATCCTGTACAATTTAAATTTAATAAGATCAACTAGTTCAGGAATGTTTCAGAAAGTAAGAAATCGTATAATTTCCCATCACAGTTGTAAAAAGTGCGTCAAATCGTACATTGTGGCATTGTTTGGTAGTATTTTATTACCGGGAATCCCGACCAATAATCCCGGGAATCGGGAAGTAAAAAATCTTAAAATTTCCCGGGAAATACGTCCCGGGAATTCCCGGGTTAAAAACCCTAAGTGTGAGGAAAACGGAGTGGCACATAATTTCCGATTTTTTACATAACCTTTAAATGGGGAGGTGAATTATTTGGACATAGTATGTGACTTTATCATGTAAATTTATTTTTATATTCTTTTTAATGCAATTTTTTATACCTTTAATTATTTTTTGGAATTCTTGGAGTAGTTTTCATTGTAATTTATAATAATTGGCCGTGAAAATGCAATGAAAATTACCAACTTCGTTGTTCAACTCAGTTGTATCGTGTGAGGGCCGCATTCTATGATCTTTTAGGTATTCTGTTTTCAATATTAACGCCAAACCCTGACCAAACGTAGATATTTAATAATATCCACTACACCTGAACTATTGATTCGGTGGTTGGTTTACCTAAGACAACCGACCACCTCCATAGGTCTTCCAACAACCTGACCGACCGCCCATAATTGCCATTTAAATCCTTGCATTCGTATTCATTTGCGCTTCTTCACCAATTTCAAATGCCGATAAGTGTGTCACAATACTTACCTGTCGGCGAAATGGACAAACTGATTCATACATTTCAGTTCCCGCGCTCTTTTACACACAAAACCACCACAGACTCGCACACCACTCGACACCACTGCTCAGCGAATCGTACGACCATCCGTTGCTGTTCCCAGTGGCCGCAATATTCACACGCAAAACCAAAACATTAAAACTTAGACAAATGAATGACGTTAGCGCGGAAAATGTGAAGAAAAGGAATTGCAAGTGAAACAAAATCGAAAAGAAAATCAAAAAATGTTATTGTTATGCTCTTTACGGCCACACCGTGCCGTCGCTGAACACACACGTTGTAGTTAAACCATCGGCAGCGCGCGACGGCGTCGTCGTTCATACACGATTATTGCAAATTCTGTGCAAACCGTTGTGTGTATGAGAGCGGCAGAAAGGTGGTAAACAGAAAGAAGAAAACTTTCACATTTTGTGTGTTAAAACACAGCAAAAGATGAATTGTTGTTGTTGTACAATGATGACTAAATGGTTGGCTATGCGTTATTGTCGGCAGTACTTTCGGGGGCTATTTTTAGTGCCCTTTTTAAGGCTGCTAATAGAAAAATATCTGCACTCTGGCAAAATTGCCAATGTGAAACCAAAAAGTAAAATAAAATTGGGAAGTATTATGATATAAACAAATGTTTTCAAAATCTGAACGATATTAATTGATTTTTCTTAACATTCCCAGACGGTGCAGACGAGGAAGATCTCCCTAATAGTTTTACCAAGGGTGTCTTTGGAAGTAGTTGGCCATTGTTAGAATAGGAAAAATTGTCCCTTACTCCTTTTTTAAAAATCACCAAAACCCCTTCATTTTGCCTCTGGGAGTAGAAATAACTTTTGCACGAAGATGCTGTTCATGGAGAATTCTTCGGCGCCCAAGTACGCTTCGTTCGCTTCGCCTTTCGATTTTACGACTTCCTTGTCAACAATTGTTTGAAGGTTTAAGTCGTCTGTGAGGGAATACATGAGTTTGTTCAAGAACGAATTATATTTCCGACCCTTTTGGCTTCATTTTAATGCCGGTTTCCGTAAAACAAATTCGTTCGTTCGTTACAAATTGTCAAAATTGCGGGCCCAATAAAACGGATATTGTTTTTAATCAAAGCCCATTCTTTTGGGCCTGTGTTCCATATGTCTATATGTAACATACATATGTCTGAAAACCACAATATGGAAACATAGAGTAAACAAAAATATATTTTTGAAAAATGGGCGTTCTTTCAAAATGTTTTTAAAAAATTAAATATGAGCATAGAACTTTATCGCAATATCCATACTTACAATTTGAAAGAGTACAGTTCCTATTAGGTCTGTCACAAATGTCGAGTTTAGACTTGCGACTGTCTTGCACAAAATGACTGATTTATGCGCCGGTAGGTAACCACCATCAAAGAGAACACTTGTTCCTCATCATGCTTCATGGCGGCGAAGAGACAAACAGTGCCAGCACGAGAGCAATCGAAGAAACAAGAGAGACCGAAACAGCTGTTGAGTCTGGCGCAGAATCACAATCAAACATCCGACGAGAGGACAACATTTGCGTTGTCTAAAGTGACTACAGGAATTTTTTGTTGTTGCTCAAGCATTCAGTTCAACTTCAACTTCCGTTTCCTTAACAAGGATAATAAAAGAAATAGCGCCGCCCGCTCGCATAGTCTAACGGCAACACATTCTACGTTGCGTGCGTTCTTTTAACGGTCATTTTATGTTTGAATTTTATGACATCAAAGAAAAAACAAAAACAACAACGACCCCGAGACATTTAATAAGTGAAATAACAAGCAACAGCAAACAACCTTCGGCCTCTTCATTACGGTAAAAGTATCGTAAATTATTTACGATAAAATAGAGACGTGCTTGGAAATCCTTAGCTTTTACTTAGTTTGGCAATGCGACGACAAACGGCGGTGCAATAACAGCCATTTCGACATAAAACATATTTGCCTGAGTAATGCAAAAAAAAAAATACAAAAAAAAAACATGACATATGCACAGGTGTTGTGGCACGAGTACGTGTGACAAGACTCAAGTATTGGGGGGTATTCGGTAATAGCGGAGACACTGCGGGCTCGTCTAAGGTTTTATAATTCTATTTAAAGAAACCCCTTAAAAGTATTTGCTGATTTGTTTTCATTGCATTTTTTTGTTGTTGTTATAGATTTTGTGTTTTGCTTTGGTTGTTCAATTACATAATTTAGTGAACGGATCAGAGATTACACTGGACGCCAGAATGATATTATGTGGATTATTTTGTTTTTTGGGTTTTAGACTAACCACGTACATATTTATAAATATTTGCAAGCGCTTTAAGAAAAATGTGTGCTATTTTTTTTGGTATTTTCATAGATTTTTCTTAACAAATAAATACGGAAGAAATACAGAGGGATAATGTTTGGCTTGCATATGATTTCCATAATACCTGCAATCTTGGATTTCGTTAATAACTTCCCAATTCAATCTCTTCTGATACAATTCCTATAAACACATTTTAAAGAAATTCTGTTGTGACAACAAAAAGAAAAGAAAAAAAAAACACCCCGCCAGGTTTACATTTTTATCATGGTGACGTTTATCTTTGGAAATTATTAAAAAAAATACTAGCGAACATCTATTGTGACCGTGGCGTACTGAATAAACCCATCAATAACGTTTCGTAGATGCCGACGTATTCAGTGGAATTTCCATAACTCGAACTTCCCTAAGTCGAATTGTCTTCAAGTCAAAGCTCTTCTAGTAGACAAATTCCCTTAAACAATTTTGTAAGTAATTCCATAACTCAAAGACTGCTTCGAACTTTTCTACGAGACAATAGTTCAAGTTATGGAAGTTTGACTGTAAAACATTTCCCGAAAACTTTCAAAAAAACAAGTGTGTTACTTTATAAATTAAAAGCTTTTTAAAAGTAAACGTCAATAAAACACATATACAATATTTTTTTTTATTATAAAGTTTGAACGTTGACATTATGTGTGAAACACTACATCATTTAAATGACCACCACGCGAAGTGTTGCAAGCATTGATTCTTTTGAGGTAATTTTGGACCACTTTTTGGCACCACTTTTGGGCGGTATCTCAGCCATAACTCCACAACTGTTGGTTCTTAAGTGCTCACGAGTTAAAGGTTTATCTGCATAAACACGGTTCTCCATAGAAATTTTCTCAGTGATACTTTATTTTCAGGACTAAGGCATAGACTTTCTGAAATCTCTATAGTCCAGAAGCAACATTTCAGCTTTAAGTTTTCACTGACAGTTTAAGGCCCAATAAATGAGTCAAGGTTGATCTTCGTTTTTCGTTTCAAACTGAAGACAAACTTCAAATTATTTATTTCGGTCAACGTTTAAACTGCAGTTTAATCGCCATATGATTGTAACACCACTCAAAGGAAGAAGAGCAAGAATCACAATCTTTTCGTTCACCAAACTCCACAAATAATCTAAATTAAATAAATAAATCTGTTGTGTAATTGTTTTGATGCTGCAATTGATGTCCGACCACCACCAGTCCCATACATGTGTCCTTTGCACGTGCCAAAGTTCATTTAGTAGAGTTTTTTAATTCTCTTCTTTTTTTAAAAATCTTGTGTGACCAAAATCAACCACAAATGTTTAATATCATTCTAATTATTCACCGGAAACATATGTTTTCTGCTAAAAGTGTGAGTGTTGCCACATCTACAGACGAATGTGTGGATTATTTTGACTGACCACTCAAAAACGTATTTGATGTTTAAACTCAGTTTTATTGGAAACTGAGTTTAACATAATCGTTAAGAAATTAGAGAAAAATAAATTGTAAACTAAATATAATCGATGCTATTTCACAATTTTTAATTTACATCATTTTTCTTCTCATTTATTTTTATTTCTAGATAACCAACCATTAGCCTTTTTTATACATTCGTCAGAGTTTCCCTAACTGCCTTATAACAAAACAAAAACAACAAAAAAAACGACAACAGCAACAATATCAACTCAACTATCAAAAATACAAAAAACGCGAGCTTCCTACAATAATTGTTATCACTGTAGTGCTAAATTAACGAATTAAAACCAAGAAACAACAAAAAAAAAAAAACTACAACAAAACAAGACCAACAATTAATATTCACAATATATTTAACGACGGTTGTGATAAAAATCGAAAATTACAACAAATTACTGTTTATAACTAATATTACTACAACTACAAAGTTAGACAAACAAAAACAACAAGGAGACCAAAAATAGAAAGGACACATTCACACACTTACACAGAGAGAGAGATAGAGATAGAGAGCGAGCAAGCGAAAGAAGCCTTTAACACAATGGAGTCCATGGAGTACGAAATGGCACGCAACATGACGTTGCTGTTCTTTTTGGAACGTCTACTGGATAAGGGAGAACCACGCACCGTTCATGATTTGTCATGCCAATTTGGCAACAAGGAATTCACCAAGGAAATGCGTCAGATTGCCGGCGGTTCACAGTCGGGTAAGTTTCTTTTATAACATTTCAAATTAAATAACATTTAAAAATACAGTTTACGATAAAGCTGTTTTGGTTTTTAAAAGTGGCGGGATCAATATTTTTGAACAATTCCTTTCTTGCCTTGTTTATTAATTGCTCCCATGGAAAGAGACGCATCAATTTTATTTTGTGTTATAAAAGACAAAGTTTATCTGAGGCAGTTTTTTATACAGCTAAATTCGTGATCATCAGCAAATTGCTGATTGTGATCAGCTGTTTTCGCTTAACCATACTCTTTATTTATTTATTGCAAATATAATTTCCAAAAATATGGGAGATTGTAGCGTGCTTACCTGTCAGAGTGGGGGTTGTGGGTTCGATACCCATCAGAGGCTTTGGTCTATCGCTGGAAAAAATCTAGCCACCCGTTTTAGCCTTGGACCCACAGTTTGTAAATTTATATTGCAATTAATAATAATTAAATAATTTACAACTGGTTGCTATGACCTTTGCCTTTACCCTCATATTTAAATGATCTCTATCATCAGCTTTATTTATTGTTGTTTACGTTGTCTGTATCGTCAGATAATCTTAGACAAATTCTTACAATAGGCAAGCTGTTGCCATTAAAAAGTTTATCTATGTTAGAAAAAAAAATAGTTTATTAAACTCGAAATAAGTGCAGTTTTCTGTAGGAAAAGAATCTCACTACTTTTAGTTCTTCCACATGGGCAATTACATTTTGATCAATGGTCGTCAAGTGGCGTCTTCAATTGTTCAGTTTTATTTGTATTCGCTGTTGTATTTTGTATCCATCACCTAAATGATTCGTAAATTTCTCTGTTTTAGGTTCTACATCAAGACAGCTGTCATTTTATTGACAGCCTTCATTTTATGTAAAGCATTCATTTTATCTAGTGACAGCTGTCATTTTTTATATTGGTATTATCTATTAAAAGCTGTCATTTTATCTATTGACAGCTGTCATTTTATTTATTGACAGCTGTCATTTTATCTATTGACAGCTGTCATTTTATCTATTGACAGCTGTCATTTTATCTATTGACAGCTGTCATTTTATCTATTGACAGCTGTCATTTTATCTATTGACAGCTATTCTCATCTATGAGCAGCTATAACTTATCTATTGACAGATGCTATTTTATATATTGACAGCTGTCATTTTATATATTGACAGCTGTCATTTTATATATTGACAGCTGTCTTTTTATCTATTGACAGCTGTCATTTTATCTATTGACAGATGATATTTTATATACATATTGACAGCTGTCATTTTATCTATTGACAGATGGTATTTTATATATTGACAGCTGTCATTTTATCTATTGACAGATGATATTTTATATATTGACAGCTGTAATTTTATCTATTGACAGATGATATTTTATATATTGATAGCTGTCATTTTATCTATTGACAGATGATATTTTATATATTGACAGCTGTCATTTTATCTATTGACAAATGATATTTTATATAGTGACAGCTGTCATTTTATATATTGACAGCTATATCATATATAAGAGCAGATATAACTTATCTATTGACAGCTGTCATTTTATCTATTGACAGCTGCCATTTTTTCTATTGACACCTGTGCCATTTTATTAATAGCTGTGTCGTTTTATCGACAGCTGTGCCATTTTATTGACAGCTGTGTAATTTTATTGACAGCTGGACATTTTATTGACAGCTGTGTCATTTTACTGACAGCTGTGTCATTTTATTGACAGCTGTGCCATTTTATTGACAGCTGTGCCATTTTATTGACCCACCCTTTAGTGACATACAGAAAAGGAAAACTGAGATTGTTCTATAGGAATTATGGTCGTATAAACTTTTTTTTTTTTTCAAAAAAAAAAGACAGTTTAACAAGTTTTGTATAAGGCGAGTTTCTTATTGCATATCTGCGGGAAAATCTATACGTATATTGGCTAATTTGTTCATTTAAACAACGAACATGTTAAGTATGACCATCAAACTATGCATAAGGAATGTGGTACTGGACTAACGTTTTCTATAGGATTAGTTCCATAGACTAACATTGAACGGCCGTGGTGTGATAGGTAATGTGTGCGAAGATCACAGGATCAAAACCCGGTAAGACAATCAAACATTTTTCAGCGGCTGTTTTCTACTTCGTAAATGCTGTCACCGTGGACATTATGTCCGTTGACATTATGACATGCCACCACTGGTGACTTAACGAGTAAGAGAGTAATCTCTAAGCCATGTAAAGCTTCTACAGAAAAGCAAAAACCGTTCGGAGTCGACTTTAAGCAGTAGGTCCCGGCCGGCGACATAGACGTAACTAGACAATTTTCTTTCGTGACTCATGAGATTTATATACCAAACACTCATGCGAGAATTATTTTCAAGCAATGAGAAATAATTCCCAGTCTCATGTTTGCTCATGAGAAAATGAGTTTACTAATGAGAAAATGAGTTTACTCATGAGAAAATGAGTTTGCGACATTGCTCATGAGAAAACGACTTTGTTTCAAAAAAATTACACAATGACGTTTTTCATTTGTTGACTTATGTTCTCCCCGTTAGCTTATTGTCACAACGCCAAAAGTTTTCATCATAGGAAATTTCCAAAACATATCTGAAAACCAATTCTATTTCAATTGTTACAAAGAACACATAAAAAGATATTGACTAGTGACCATTATCAAACTAATTTGTTGTCAATCTCCTGCTCCTGCTCCCACTCTCATTTGCTTTATTTAATTTCAACTATTAGTTTTATGAATGAATGCCGTTCTCTTTGGTAAGATGGGTTACTCAAACCCCAGCAATAATTTTGTTTAAAATATCTACAATCGCTCTGCCATTGTGTGGTTTTGTTTATATTCAATACTCTGTGACCCATCCCCTGGCATGACGTTGCCCCTTGATAATGCATGTGGTTATAAATTCTGTTAAGACTTTACAAATTGCAGGCCACCTGCTTCTCTTTTCTTTGCTTAAGTTCAAGAGATATAAAAAGAGTACACACACACACCCACACATGTGTGACCATACTGTGGGTGAATGATCTGATGACAGATCGAATGTAGAGCGCAAATGAAGCGTTCTTGGTATACAAATAAAAAATTTAAACGGGAAAACATTTCAATGTCCAATCCGACACTCACTCAGTGTCGTTTATTTTCCTTCAACGTTAATCTCAATTTCCAAATGTGTGAAATTGAATACTCACTCGCAGTCACTTTGCTGTAGACGAAATTGAAGACAACACGGTGATAATGTGCAGTAAGTGCCACACCATACAAATATTAGGGCGGCAGTTAATTTGTTGTGAACATGATATTTCAAAATTTTGTTGAAAAAAAAAAATTTTTGTGGAAAAAAAAAAAATTATTTGAAAAAAAAAATGTTGTTGAAAAACAAATTTTTTCTTGAAAAAAAAAAAATTTTGTTGAAAAAAAAATTTTGTAAAAAAAAAAATTTTTGTAAAAAAAAAAATTTTGGGAAAACACAATTTCTGTAAAAAAAAAAAATATTATTTTTTTTTTTATTATTATTTATAGAATTATAGAATGCCTATTTAAATTCCTACGTACTGCGTGACAGAGTCAGTGAATCAGTGTCGAGGGTAAATGTTACAGGGTAGGGTAGATGTTACATGAAACTATAGGGAATTATCGATCGGCGGTGCTGTGATATGCACCGTGATATGTGTGTGTCTTTGTCACAGAGAACCCAGTTTCGTATCTTGATAAGACTGTGGCCCGTGTTAAACAATCCATTAAAATTTAAATCACCAACATTCTCTGGATTATGAGGGATTTTCTTTAGAGACGCTTGGCAATGTTGTTTCGTTTGTTAATGTTGACTTTTTACAACTCTAATGCCACCCTAATGTACATGCATGCCTACAGTCATATATCACTCACTTGTTGGTCCGTTGCATTCAAATATTTGTCATTGTGCAGGTGTAAAACATCGTTCGTTGCCTTTCTTTTTGTTTTTTGTGCGAGTGTGTGTACGACTGTCTGCCTCTGTTTCAAATTCCACTGCGACAATTTTGTGCCTACCATGCAACATTAGAAGGCACTCGAAACATGCCACATACAATCGGGCGACAACACATCAAAGTCATTAACATCACACACATTTCATTCCCCATGAAGGGGATGTGGATGGGGGGTGGTGTGAGGGGGGGGGGTGGTGTAGAAAACTCTAAAACTACTTTGATTTCATTGTTAAATAGAAGCAACAACTGATGGTGTTGTTGTTTTTGCTGCAGACATATTTCTCTTCATAAGTTTACAATTGATTTGTTTCCAAAAAAAAAAAAAAAAAACCCCATCAGTAAGCAACCAAACCAATCCATTCCATTTGTATGTAGTATGTTATTTATTTATTTCCTCCTCCTTCGTCTGTTGGGGTTTGGGTGGGTTGTTTGGTGCTTGTTTGTTTGACGTTTTCGGTGGCTGGCTCTATACATGATGGATGAATGAATGGATGGTAACATGTTGCATGAGTATGATGATGACGGTGGCGGTGGCGCTGTGCTGTTGTTTCCTGTATTTACCAACACAATTTCATTGGAGTGTATGTGTGTTTTCGTTCGATCGGGTTCATTGTTCAGTCACCGCCACGCCACAACTTGTTACAAAGTTCAATAGGTTTCAACTTTGATAGTTTGGAGATGTCTCGACAATTCTCCGGATGGGTGTACAGAGAACTGTCAACTGTTGGCTGGTTTTTCTCTCTCTCCAATTTTCTTCTTATTTACTATTAAAATTGTGTGACACATACGTCTGGTTATTGTTTCATTATAAACGGAATAAATGCCAGATTGTGGGATTTTGATATCGGTGTCCTTGGCAAGCGTTGCAAATACGATTAAGATGTTATATGATTTTCAAAGATTTGATTGTTTAGTTTGTCAAACCCTTTGCAAAACCCCGAAAAGTTCACTGTTTAACCCCACACCCTCTTGACGGTGATTTTATTCGCTTTGGAAAGAAGAACATAAGAAAGTCTTCAAAGAAACAAAAAAGTCACATATTATTGATTTGAATTTAGTTCATTGTAAATATCAGTCCTTCTAGGGTTATCAAAGAATTCTCAGATCCATTCTAAAGGGGTTTCATAACAAGAGGTGTTATTTTGAGGTGTTTCACCCGGTATTGCGGTAGCTGTCACTTTATAAGCTTTTATTCGTTTACATTTGACAAGTAGAGACTACGCCATTACTAAAAAATGGAACGATACACGCTTCAAAAACGCATTGAAATTATTAAAATTCGCTACAAAAAATGGTGAAAATCTTGCCGTCACAGTTCGTAAAACTAAAGCATTTTTGGGTCGTCGTGAAGGTCCTCAATACAGAAATTGGTGGACAAATTCGAGCTGTTGGGACAAGTTCGTGATGTGAAGAATAAAACACGTGCACGTCGCTCAAAAACAACTGAGCATATTGTCCAAAGAGTTGAAGAAAACCCAGATTTGTCCATTCCTAGTCGTTCTTTGGAAGAGGTGCTCACAATTGGCCACCGAGATCTTATGATTTAACACCTTGCGATTTCTTCCTTTGGGACCACGTGAAAGATAAGGTCTACACCGACAGCCCAGTGTCGATTCAAGACCTCAAAGATAGAATTCATGAGGCTTATTCCTCTTTATTATGAAATAAACATCCGATAATTTATCTCAAAAAATGTAATTTCTCTTTGAATACCAAAATAATTTCTCTTGTTGGAAAACCCCATATCATTTCACTGCACTTAATGAAATATTTTCATTGCATCTATGAAATATATTTTATGAAACTTTTCTATAATGTTTTTTTTTTAACAAAAAGTCTTTATTTTTGTAATGCAGTAGAGAAATTTCAATGAAGTATGTTTTGTGATTCATGTTTCATAGATATAATGGAAAAATCCCTTTAGAAATTAAATTTGTTTCGACTAGGAACCTCAACGTAGTATAGCTGGCTAAATTTTAACTGGCTTATTCACTTCTAATGATTATGGTGATTTCAATAAACATCATTATAGAGTAAGACGTGATTTGGGGTTTTTATACAAAATCCAAGCAGCTGATTTAACGGACCTTGTCGTCCTAAAGGGTGTTTTTTATTGGGGTATAGAACTTTAAGTTGGCATCACTTTTTTAACTGGCGGTCATTTTGTCAGCTGTCAAGTGATTAATATTTAGTTTGGTTTGCCATTTCATCATGAACAGGTTGACAAAAGAACAACGCTTGCAAATCGTGCAAATTTATTTCGAAAGTAATGGTTCAGTTCGCGAAGTTCACCGCAAGCTCCGTCCATTTTATGCCATTACATCCACAAAAACTGACTGTTTGGTGTGCTCTATGGGCTGGTGGAGTCATTGGGCCATACTTCTTCCGAAATAATGCTGGAAAGTCAGTTACCGTTAATGGAGACCGGTATAGAGCCATGATAACCGACTATTTTGTTCCCGAATTGGATGGCATGAATGTGGATGAGTTGTGGTTCCAACAAGTGGTTGAAAATTGGACCTGTAGAATTGGCTTTATTCGAGCCAGCCGCGGCGGCTACATGCCCGAAATCATATTTAAACATTAATGGCATAAAATTATTCTTCCAATAAAGCCAAATTGATGGACATTAAAACGATTTTCTTGTGTTTTATTTCAATTCGAAGTTATATACCTCAATAAAAAACACCCTTTACATTAGGCTTTTCATTTATAGCCGTTATGATTTCCCCCAAACTATGTGATCTTTAAACAGCTCATAATTCCAATACAAAAAGTGTCAATGAAGGTTCAATGATAACCCACAAAAGTCACCTCAACAATTGCTATACATATTTGTTGTCAATTTAACTTTTCCGTTATCCTTCCCCTGCCCTCATTTGCAACCCCCTCCATCTTTACACAGAAAATAACCCATTTAGTAAATAACCCGCAAAAAAGGTGCAAATATCAATACAAACGACGCAGTGTTGACGAGTGTGTGTGTGCGAGAGAGAGAGAGAACACCCTTTAAGTACTTAAATCCTCTTGTAATTGGAGGACACAGGACTTTCTTAAAATAACATTACCCCGCAAAACTAATATGTTTTGATATGTTTATGATATCCTTGATAATGCCTCTTGAGACTTGACTCTCATTCGCATTCCCTCCCACCCCTCTTAGGTCACAGAAGGATAACAGTGCCTTAAGCCCTCCCCCCCAACCGCAAAAGTACCCAAAGAAGCAACACACACACACACACCCATCTCTTGTTACTAAATAAATTCCGCTCTGTCTGGTATGTGTGCGTCCGTTCACTCACTCTCTCCATTAGATATGAATGAAAAGTAGGAGGCACAAATAGACGATTACGTGACAGAAATAGTCAATTGAAATGAAATTATAATATTCGTCGATATTCGATATTCGTAGTGTACGAAGTAGTGGGGGAATGAAAGGCGAATATAATTTGGTACAACATTTATGTGTGGAGATCAACTGTTACACACATACTTACCGTGTTTGACATTTTTAGTGGGTGCCATGGACGGTTGTTGGCCTTTGGCGTGATGTTAATTTAATTATGTGAAAGTCCCCCCGCCCAATTCCCATTTGCCACCTGGTTAATTGTCGGAATTGTTGCCGGATCGCTTTGTGATTAAAGTTAGTAATGTTTTCTATCGATTGCTTTTAACAGACAGACACACAGTGTAATATAGTTTGTGATATTTTCTGTTGATTTAATCAGACACGCACATCCTTTACTCGCAGTGGGGGCTTTAATCAAAAATTACACATGGCAAACATCAGACCTCTGCTCGAACTGGCATGGTCGTGGTCAGTACAGGAACGCTGTACTGAGGCCAGCTACTCAAATAGTTTAATACACAAGGTATCGGCCTGTAGCCATCCAAAGGTTACGCTGAGGTCAGCTCCTTCAAATGAGAAACAACACCCGATGCTGTCCATTTTATGAACTGTGCAGCTAATGTTGCTTTCCGTTCAGAGATTAGATTGATCCAACGAATGTATTGTGGAAAGAAATCTGCCTTCGAGGAAATGTTCAAGATCTACAAAAGTAATCACTCACTGTGCTACTGCTGTAATTTAACGGTCCACAGGTGACAGCTGATGGAAAAATCTTCAAATCTTGAACTTAAATTCTGCGACATTTTGGCCAACAGCAGCGATATTCTCAGCACAACGTTTACTCAGGGGCCGGCCAGCCCCTGCGATGATCTCGTGTTGTCCCAGCCTCTTCAAGGCAGAACAACCAATCGCCGAAATGTTTGTCCAGCTGATCTCGTACATATGGAAACAATTATTCCGCATTCTTGCGAAGTAAACTGATTCATGTCTTGTTGATTTGTATTCTGCGGGTTTTTACGTCACAAACGTAACACATTTGGCGCCGTATACATACCGGCAAGAGAAGATATCCTTACCGACAGAAACCCAGGGTCTAGATATCAGCTTTCTTTCCCATTTTCTAGAAATTCCCTGTTTCTAAAGATTTCCTATTTCTAGAGATTCCGTATTTCTCAGAATGTTTAGGTATTTTTCCCCAGCAACTCGAGAATTAAACGGTCCCTAAGTAGCTCATCAAATCTGGAGAGACCGTTGCATGTGACCCTATATCAAAACATGGTCCGACATGATACAATTGTTACACTGTTGACTACTAATCCATCATATTGCTATGGGTCGAATGTGATCAAGATCGCACCACATAGGAGACTTCTGTAGCGGTAGGGACTCCTCTACACATTTGGTGGGTTTTACAAAATTTGGACTGGTATTCGATAATTGCAAAAGGGTTCATCAGCTTCGACAAGATGGGCTCATATTTTCATATCTAGACTTTGTTTCAAGAAATGTATGCACAGACTTAATACACTGCCCGTTAATACATTTCAATGTTCTCAATATTTACTTCACGTTCTGATCGATAAACGACTAACCGCCGGACAAGTGCCGCAAAGAAAACCGCGCACAGCTGACATCAGCTGGTAATGTTTGTCGCACTGAAATAAATAATTGTCTATGAATAATAAATGAATAAATTAAATTCTATTACAGCCTTGAGGTCCTCCAGCAGTTCTTTGAGAAGTGTACAATTTTCCCCGCTCTAAATTTTTTCATCGTTTTCGTTTTAATCCTCCAAAAACTATTCGTTTTCACTGAATCGAGTATGGTTAGAGACAATGGATGCGGATTTCCGAATCCTGTTCGAAATTTCCAAATTGGGCCACACATTTTGCATACTTATCTGTTACGAGTTCCTCGAAGAGTCACTGTTGATGTTTTGTTGTCATGTGTTTTTTCTAGATCCGTAATTGTTGTCCTACATATATGTATATACAATTTTTGTTTTGCAAAAATTTACTTATTGCACACAACTTATCAGAAGACTCGAAAAACTACCACATTTCACATGTTTTCTTTCTCTTTAAGCCTGAAGTCATTGTGTAGACAAATATTTTTACAACCGGGGAAATTTCAACATTGTTGCTCAAAAGAATGAAACGAGAATGGCCAGATTATTGCTAGATATGTTAACAAAAGAAAGAAATAGAATAGAATTAATTTCAATAGCATCGTTCTGTCAGTGCGATAAAACGAGACAGAGATAGGAAATATTTTATGAGGCATTACAGCTACCGAAGATCGCACTGCATTGCCGACCACAGTAAAATGTAAAAATAACAGAGTTGCAAAAAAGCATTAAAGAACGTCTCTGCGAGTTAAACGTTCTTTGACATATTCGTTCACTACAGCTGCCAGTGATTCAATTCCGGTGACTGGGTCGCCGTTTTGGAAATATCGCTCATATCAGACTTCTTCGGTTATTATTTATAACTAGTAAGTTGTAATGCGCCTATGGCGCCCGTTAATTTGCTTGAGAAAGTATTTGTTACTTAATTTTAAAAATTTTGTAAAAAATATTTTGAGAAAACTATTTTGTAAAAAAAAATTTGGAAAAAAAATAAAATTTGTGGAAAAAAAATTTTTGCTGAAAAAAAAAAAAATGTTGTTGAAAAAAAAATTTTGTTGAAAAAAAAAAATTTTGTCGAAAAAAAAAAATTTTTTTGAAAAAAAAAATTCCTTGAAAAAAAAAAATTGGAAAAAAAAAATTTCTTGAAAAAAAAAAATTTGGAAAAAAAAAAATTTTTGTAAAAAAAAAAATTTTGGAAAAAAACAATTTTGGTAAAAAAAAATTTTGGGGAAAACACAAATTTCTGTACAAAAAAAAAATTATTTTTTTTATTATTATTATTTATAGAATTATTATAGAATGCCTATTTAAATTCCTACGTACTGCGTGACAGAGTCAGTGAATCAGGGAATCAGTGTATCAGTGTATCACTGAATCAGTGAATCAGTGTCGAGGGTAAATATATATTAAGATTTTAGGCTTCAACAATAAATTTAGTTTATATTTGATTAATTGTCCTTTTTTAAAGGATATTTTTTTGATTTTCTCGAAAAAAGGGTAAAATTAACCCATAAAGAGACCAGTTAGAGGGTTAAGATCCTCCATAAAAATAATCCTCATACAATTCCACAATACAACTCTGACCATAAGAATTCTCTCAGACATTAACTTACAGCATTTTTTTCAAATGCCTTCGACCAAAAAATTAAAACTTCGACCCACTGTCAAAAAAACTCAGACGTGCTGGACCATAAGTTTGTTCTACAAAAATGATCTACTCAATATACCCTTTCCGAATTATGGGGTCGCTATTCTGTTCCATTCAAAAAGTCTTCATTTGTTGGACAGTGTTATTTTTCTCATTTTGGTAAATTTTTTTCCATTTTGTTGTTCCGCAAATAATTGTCATTTGTGGTCTTCTTCTGTTTACTGGAAATATGTTTTGGTGTTTACAAAAAATAAGAAAATATGGCAAAAATTCAGAGCGTGGATTTTTCTTACGCAGAGCAATTAAATCAGCGAGGTTTTTCATTGTGTTTTTTATTGCAGTCCACACGAATTTGACAACCGCTGTCGCAGCCTTCGATACATTAATGGGCCGGTTAATTAACCGGTACTTTAATCCATCTTTTAAAGATTATAATCTATTGTACTAGAGTGTTGTCGAGTAGGGTATACAAATTTTGCAATATTTTACGATTTGGACCCAATTTGAAAACAATTTGCAAATGTTGTACCTATTTGATCCTTTTTCTTTGGTGATCTGAAATATAATACGTAATCTAATAATTTCAGAACTTTCCCACAAGTAATGTTAACCCAAAATATCAGCCTTTGCATTACTTACAGACTCATCGTCGTTTAGTTCTAAACACGAGTACTGCAATCAAAGTATGACTTCATCAATAACTCGATATGGCAAAGAAACGGCGACTTGTCGTCAATGTACTGAAACACTGTTACACGACTATTACGTATGTACATGCATTATATATTAATGTACATATGTATGTATGTCTGTATATGTTCTTTATTTACCATCAGCACTGAAGAACCGAACCAAAAGAAAAGTTTCTGATACAAGCGAGATATCGTCGACGACGACGACACCCATGCAAATTGTTTTTCTATGTTTCCATTTCTTCTATTCCAAAACAACACAACACCGGCGGGCATTGGAATCATACCCCCCTGTCCCACCTCCGGGTTTTTGTTTTGTTTTTGTGGGTGTGAGTGTAAGTTTGTATGTTATAAAGTTGTCATAGCCTGTCCGTGTGTCGGTCGCTCGGTTGGCCTCCATTTCAATACTTGTCGAACGAGGGTTTCGGTTGTTGCTTGCCATTGTGGGCGCTAAAAAAAGGGGAATTTGTTACGAGCAACACCATTTGGGTTACATTTGCCCCACTGATTCCACACACAACAAAAACGAAAACGAGTATGAAATGTCGTGTGCTGTTATTATTGTAATGGTCTTTAGATATATTGGAATTGATGTTAATGTCATTATTTTGCATTTAAAAAAAAAAAAAAAAACCTCCCCCCTTCCTCTCGTTACGTTCACAGCTCTGCGGTAGATGGAAACCCCCCCCCTTTTTTACATCATTTGCACGGAAATTATGTTGACATTTCATTTGACTTTTCTTCTTTGGCTTTCATTTCTTCGTTGGGTGCTTCGTCTGTGCGCAAAAAGTGTTAAATGGCATTAAACTTTATAATAATGAGTTCATAACTTCGGAGTAGGGGTGGTGGACCTCGTTGCTCATAATGTGGAACAGCAAATGTTACAATTGGGACTGGCACAAGTGTTCCAGCGGAGGGAGTAAGGAACGATTTGTGCACACATTGAATGTTAAATTTTTTGCGATATTTCCACAAAAAAAAAAAAAACGAATACAATATTTAGGAGAATGTCCTTTCCACAATATTCAATTATACAGCGAGTTGAACTGGTTTTACACGACAGAGTCTCAAAGGAGTTTTATTTATTTTCTTTAATCTTCAAAAAATTTTAATAAACAAAATTAAAAAAAATTGTATATTTCAGCTTTATCGCTTTAGTAATTAATAGTTTGTATCTTCGACCTTTCGGGTAAATTTTGGTAAATGTTAATAACACTCGAGTTCGAGATCTGAGGTTTTTTTTTCTTAGTTGTTGTGTATTTATTTTCCCAATATTCCGGGGATTGATATACAAACGGAGTAGAAAAAATTCTTAAACTTGTGTAGTGTGACTTCCATCATCTGTTTTTTAGTATTTCATGGGTTAACATAGTTACAGTGAAAAATAATTTGAAGGACGTTAAAGTCATCTTGATAGGATCTTCTGACATCAATTAACAATTTGTTTTCGAGAATCTAACTTAATAAGCGGAGTTTCCAATTATCGGTGACGGTGAGCTCTATTGAGAATTCTTCAATCCTCTCACCTCTTAAACAGAAAGGAACTCAAATTAACGGCCCCACCATAAAGTCAAAAGTTCTATAAAAAACGTCTCTTCCTTCCGTGACGCTTTCGTGACCAATCAGAAACAACTTAGGAGTGAGTGATGGCGAGTGATGGCTTTTTAGTCATGGTGCACAATTGCATAGAGGACCATTACCCTGTGACGGCCAAGACACTTGCTGAAAGTGCATTTCACATACGAACATTTTTGGTTTTTAACTGATTCAACTTTGTAATGTGTTGAATTAATATTTTAATTGCTTCAATTCGTTTTTAAGTTATTCTGTTATAATTTTAATTTGTTCCATTGATTTATTGACTGGGTTATTGTTTCAATTAATTTTTCATTGTATTCGAATAATTTTTTCATCGATTCAATTAATTTTTCATGGATGTTATAAATTTATTCATTGACTTAATCAATTTTTCCATTGATTAAATTAATTTTTCATGGATTCACTTAATTTTTTCATTGATTCAATTAATTTTTTCCATGATTGAAACAATTTTCAAGTCAATTATTTTTTTTATTAATTAAATTAAGTTTTTTATTGATTCAATTACTTTTTTTATTAATGCAATTAACTTGTTTATGGATTCAAATAATTTTTTCATTGGTTTAATTAATTTTTTCATTGATTCAATTAATTTTTTCATAGATTCATTTAATTTTTCCATTGATTAAATTTATTTTTTCATGGATTCATTTAATTTTTTAATCGATTCAATTAATTTTTTCATTGATACAATCCATTTTTAATTCAATTAATTTTTTAATGGATTCAATTAATTTTGTTATTAATTAAATTAAGTTTTTTTTTATTCAATTACATACTTGTTTTATTAATGCAATTAATTTGTTAATGGGTTCAAATAATTTTTTAATTGGTTAATTTAATTGTTCCATTGATTCAATTAATTTTTTAATTGCTTCAGTTAGTTTTTACGTGATTCTGTTATCTTTTTAATTTGTTCCATTTATTTATTGACCCAATTACTGTTTTTAATTAATTTTTAATTGATTCCATTAATTTGTTTAATGGATTCAATAAATTTTTTAATGGGCTCAATTAATTTTTTCATTAATTCAATTAATTTTTTAATTAATTCAATTAATTTTTTCATTAATTCAATTAATTTTTTCATTAACTCAATTAATTTTTTCATTAATTCAATTAATTTTTTCATTAATTCAATTAATTTTTTCATTAATTCAATTAATTTTTTCATTAATTCAATTATTGTTTTCATTGATTCTATTAATGGATTCAGTTATGGATTCAATTAATTTTTTCATTGATTGAATTAATTTGTTCATTAATTCAATTAATTTTTGCATTGATTCTATTCATTTTTTCATTAATTCAATTATTTTTTTATTTATTTAATTATTTTTTTCATTGATTCCACTAATGTTTTTTAATGGATTCAATTATTTTTTTTATGGATTCAATTAATTTTTTCATTTCAATTTTTGAATGGATTCAATTATTTTTTTATGGCATCAATTAATTTTTTTTATTGATTCAATTAATTTTTTCATTAATTCAATGAATTTTTTCATTGTTCCAATTAATTTTTTCATTGATTCAATTAATTTTTTCATGGCTTCAAATATTTTTTTCATGACTTCAATTAATATTTCATTAATGCAATTAATTTTGTAATTAATTAATTAATTTTCCATGGATTGAAAAATTTAATATGAAATTTCAATTTGACTTTGCTCTCTTTAATTTAATTAAATAACTAATTGAATCAATTAGAATAATATTTTTATTGTACATATACTTTTGAATTGCAATAATAAAGCCTTACCTCATCAATTTCAAATCTCAGTTTCAGTCAATTTTAAATCCAGCTCGGAAAATCTTAAAATTTAGGCGTTAAATGAATCAAATTTCCTTGGCAATTATAACAAACTGTTCATTTCCCCACCCGGCCATAGTAATTACTCTATTATCGTTCCGCAGAAATCATCACAATTACAGCAACAACACCTGGTTGCTAACCAACAACAAATCAGTTAAAAAAAAAACATAAATAATTTTTTTTTGTTTAACCGACTTTACAAATGCGTTACAACTAATGTTCATCCTAACAACAAATAAACGAACACACATACACACATGTGTTCAGTTTAATGGCGTGACTGGGTGCGTGAGTTCGTCGACGATGGAAAGTAACTCCAAACCCCAACTCGATACTTATGAGCGAACGAACAAACGAGCGTTTGTATGTTTAGCACAATTAAAAGTTTTTGTAGGCGTTACTCGATTCAGCTACAGTACAAACCTCCTTCACCACCTACACCACCGAGCGACCAACTAACCCAGTCCCCCTTTGGCATACCCCAATCACGAATGCGTGGAAAACTGCGGATGGTCGGGATGGTCGAGGGGGGAAATGCATATGAAACGTAACCTATAAAAACAGTTTGAACGTTTAACCGCCACTTGGCGAAAATGTGCCGAAAACTATTAAACAGACTGAAATCGAACAAAACAACAACAGAAATAGGAAAAATGTGTAAAACACAAACGTTAATTTAGCACTTAATTGGCAGACATTTGTTAAAGCAATTAAAATGTTGTAAATTGTGTTAACACACAGAAAAAGAAAAAAAAACACACACACACAAAATGAAATAAAACAATTAATAAAATACAGACAGTTTGAGGGGGGGGGGGGGGGGGGGTCTCTGAAAGGCCCAAACAATTATTTCATTTATGTTGTTAATAAATTATTAATAAAATAATGCATCAACTGAATTATGAAATAATTCAATTCCGTTAAATATCACGGACATAAGAACATCTGGCAACATCATAGCAATTTCACTCCAAGCGTTCGAAGGACCACGATGTACGGATACGCACATGGAGTGCATATCTGGCGGATGCCCTCGAAGAATACTGTTCTGACACAACCACCATCCATACTGATTTCCCTTAACATTCCATCTATGAGCTGACAGGTAACTTTTCTCGCATCAGTGAGCTGTTCACGATCTAACTTGTATACTCACTGTCAGAGAGCTACTGTTTAAAGTCTACTTTTCTAGAGATGCTTTACATGTCCCACGCACGGCACGGTCTACACCACAGCCGTCCACAACCGCCATCCAGTGCATGAGAGACGGCGATATGCCGTCAAAACAAGCACCATAAACCGCCTGAGGATTTACAGGCTTCTCAACAATAACTCTTGGGTTTTGCGAGCCCCAGATGCGACAATTTTCCTTGTTGACGTAGCCACCGAAGTGGAAATAGGCCTCATCAGTCAACGTGACTTTTCGATGGAATTCCGGATCATTTTCATGCATTTCAAGGATCCAATCAGCAAAGACAGGACGTTGTTGATGATCGGCCGGCTTGAGTTCTTGTGGTAACTGAACTTTATAAGACCCACGTCTTAAGGCCCAATTCTAAAGAACAACAAGGAATGGACAAACCTGGATTTTCCTCAAAACTTTGGGATACAGCAGCAATATTCTCAGTTGTTCTTGAGCAACGAGCACGGGTTTTATTCTTCACATCACTAACATGTCCCAACAGCTCGAATTTGTCAACCAATTTCTGTAATGCGGTCCAACAAGGTGATTCACGCCGACCCAAAAATGCTTTAGTTTTGCGAACTGTGACTGCAAGATTTTTACCATTTTTGTAGTAAATTTTAATAATTTCAATGCGTTGTCGATGAATCGTGTATCTTTCCATTTTTAGCAATGGCGTGGTTTCTATTTGTCAAATGTCACAGAATAAAAGCTTCAAAAGAGACAGCTACCGAAATACCGGGTGATTCAAAATAACACCTCTTGTTGGAAATCTCTTTATTAGCAAGTCTATATGAAAAGCTTTAGCTAATGCTTTTGGAATGTGTTGGGTTGGCTATTCGTTTTTGGTGTTTTTTTTTTGGCCACACAAAATGTATAAATTTATGGCTCTGGCTAAAATTGCGTTAGCCTTTTTTGAGCCTGCCAGCTGTGCGTTCTCAAATTCCAGACAAATGTCAACAAACACTACTCCCTCTTTCCTTCTCCAACAGCCCTGATTTCCTATCGCCAACACAGTGCATTGAAATTATGGAGAAAACACCCTGAGTGTTAGTCAAATAAACCAAAAAAAAAATCTTCACTTTAATTGAGGTTAATATTCCCCGTAGTCCTACTTCTTAATATGATTGATGAGTACTCTCCATAAAGCGACATTTATTATGTCAAAAATATATTTATAGAGGACATCCATTTCTGGTGGCAACAAATCTGGAAAGACAATCCATTGCAAACAATAACACAGATTACACAGTTTGAATAAACATATTTTGGCATTGCATCATCTGTTGTGGTAAAAGGACATTCATTTGTCTTCCCTTAGCCCTCTCTCTCTCTCCCCCACACCTATAGCATGTAGGTTATGTTTCGTTACCTCCACAGGTGAATAGTGTCATTATTCACCTCGTACTATGAGACGGACAAACATACCAACCCATAAGAATGGCAATGCAACAATAATTCATGAATAACTGAAATCACAACTACAACAACACCGGTATTCCAATTGGAACATTATTATTTAAGACGCTCCCGAACACCAGAACTTATGAGCGATGTGAATATGAGGTTTCTTTCGCGCTCTCTCCGTCCATCCATGCTCTCATCCCTTTATGCTCAGCCACATTTGTGGTATACGGACTTTGTTTGTTTATGTTCATTTCGTTTTTTATTTATTCGCGTGTTTTTTTTTATTTTTTTTCTGGTTTGATTTGTTGCTTTAATTTTCAATGTACTACAGCGGCAAAAGCATATTCCACATATTTGGTTGGTATTTAGAGCAGTGCTGTTCATTTCATTGAACAATTGTTGTCGCTCAATTCACATGTATTCTTACGCTCTTGCTTCAGTCAGGTCACACTCAAAAAAATGTAGTTATATGAATACATATAATTATTGTTTTTCAACCTCCCCAACATACCAAATATGAATAAAATCTCAATACAACTTGAGAACAATATTATAATAATAGTAAATCCACAATAGTTTCTCAAGTTCGCGCACAAAAATTGAGAAGAATATTATAAAAATAGTAAATTCACAATAGTTTTTCAAGTTCGCGCACAAAACTTGAGAACAATATTATAAAAATAGTAAATCCAAGCCTTTTACAATAAATTCTCAACTCTTTTTCAAGCTTGAGGCTTGAGATGGTAAGCTTATTATAATATTATTCTCAAGTCATTTGGTATGTTGGGTCTTACTGACATTATGATTTGGCTGTAAAGTTGGCAGTTTCATCTCTTCACTAACACAACTACATTTTTCGATTTGCACAGCACTGATTTAGAGTAAAGCGAACAGAATACCGCCTTCGGAAGGATTGTAAAGTGTTAGGGGTGGGGTGGGTAAGGAAAGGGTGATGGTGGTGAGCCACCATCCCAGTGTTCAACTTGTGTTAGGTAAAGCTAAAACTTTACTACGGCCATAAATTTAAGTATTTTTACGAGTATTACTCACTTAGGTACTCGCACTACTCTGGAAGAAATAAGAAATATTTGCCATATCTTTGCGCGCTTTCTTTTATGGTCTACTCATGTGTTGTCCTAAGCGGGAGAAAGAGAAAGTGCCTGGGTGGGGGGAGTGGTAGTGAGAGCAAAATGAAAAAAAAGGATAAGAGTACATTAAATTTACGAACGTATTGAAATCGTTATGAATAATAAATATTCGATACAAATAAATTTCAATAACTCAGGACGTTCAAAAAGGTGGAAAATGGCAAAGCTCGCCGAATTATTAAAAACCTAAAAGAAGTAATTTGTTAAATGTTTCCAGCAATCGCTCAGATATGGTTCAATCTCTTAAGAGGTTAGTTGAAACTGAAAAACTTTTCCATAGCCACGACTTTAATAGAGCCCTATAAATTACCGTCAGCTGCCCCATGAGAATTTCGTTACAACGGTAAATCCATTAAAAAGAGAAAAACATTTTTTTATTAGTCCTACTCTGTTAAGATGTCCGATATAAATGAGTATTGGAAAAAGGATAGAGGGAGAAGTGTTTGTTGACATTTGTCCTATACTTGAGAATGTCACAGCTGACAGTCAAGACACGTGGTGCAAGAGATTTTCACAACATTTCGGGTTTTTAACTGATTCTGTTAACTTTTTTATGTATAGAATTAAATTTTTAAATTATTGACTCAGATATTGTTTCAATTCATTGTTCATTTATTCAATTAATTTTTTCATGATTGAATTAATTGTTTTCATTAATTTCATTAATTTGTTTTTCATGGATTCTATTCATTTTTGATTTTTTCATTGATTTCATTTTTAAGTGATCCGGTTATCTTTTTAATTTGATTTATTGATTTATTGACTCAGTTATTGTTTCAATTGATTTTTTAATGGATTCAAGTAAATTAATAAATTTTTTATTAATTCAATTATTTGTTTAATAAATCAATTAATTTTTTTATTGAATCAATTAATTTTTCATTGATTCAATTAATTTTTTCATTGATTCAATTAAGTTTTTTTTATTAATGCAATTAATTTGTTAATGGGTTCAATTAATTCTTTCATTGATTCATTTAATTTTTTCATGGATTCATTTATTTTTTCAATTGATTCAATTAATTTTTTAATTGCTTCAATTAGTTTTTAAGTGATTCTGTTATCTTTTTAATTTGTTCCATTGATTTATTGACTCAGTTATTGTTTCAATTGATTTTTTAATGGATTCAATTAAATTAATGAATTTTTTATTAATTCAATTAATTTTTTTATTAAATCAATTTATTTTTTTATTGATAATTCAATTAATTTTTTAATGGATTCATTTAATTTCTTAATAGATTCAATTAAGTTTTCATTGATTCAATTTATTTTTTAGTCGATTCAAGTAATTTTTTCATGGTTTCATTTAATTTTTTCATTGATTCAATTAATTTTTTAATGGATTCAATTAATTTCTTAATAGATTCAATTAAGTTTTCGTTGATTCAATTTATTTTTGAGTCGATTCAATAAATTTTTTTTTTTGTTAAATCAATTAATTTTTTATTGATTCAATTAATTTTTACTTTTTTTTTAATAATTCAATGAATTTTTTCTGGAAATATTTAATTTTTTCATTGATTCATTTAATTTTTTAATGGATTGAATTAATTTCTTCATGGATGTAATTGATTTTTTCATTGATTTTTTAATGGATTTTAATTTTTAATTCATTTTTTCATTGATTCAATTATTTTTTTTTAATTCAATTAATTTTTTCATTGATTCAATTACTTTTTTTTTTATAATTCAATGAATGTTTTTTTCAAGTATTCATTTAATTTTTTTCCTTGATTCAATTGATTTTGTAATGGATTCAATTAATTTTTTAATGGATTACAAAATTTAATATGACATTTAAATTTAACTTTACTCTCTTTAATTTAATTAAGGAATTAATTGAATCAATTAAAATCCACAGAATTCCTCAACCAAACAGATCGAATGAATATTGAATTTTCTCTACAGTGCGTCGTTCGATCATCGGGCCCTTTGACGAATACCCGAAGAACATATCGAGCCCTAACCGCAAAAAGACAAAAGCGTCAAAAAGGAAAATTTCCTGCAGTGGGCTTTTTGTGTGAATAACCAAAAAGGCGCTACAATTGAATTTGCTATATGATTGTAAATATAAATTTGTAATTTTTAATATTTTGGAATTAAGAGCTTTGAACAATTTTCTATTGAATTTCATTAAAAAGCGAGTTGCGTCTTTTTCGCTGTCAGGCCTCGATAACGACCATAATAATTGGACCAACACTTTGACACGTGAATAATTTATAATCCAAATGCCAATTTCTCTAAATGTTCTTTTTAAAAACTTCTTGTTTTGCTGTTTATTTCTTGCAAATGTTCCATGACGGAATTTCTACGTTTACAGAGAAAATAGTTTTTTTTACGGTTTCCTCTTCTACTTTAAGTTGTATCAGTTGTAGTCACTTCAGTCAATTGCCTCAAACCATTCCAGGGGAGGGAGCGCGTGCCATGAAGTCATTTCCTTTTCCATTAAAGCAACATTTGTTACATTTGATTGTTGTACATGTGAGAGGCATACCGACATACATATCGCACCCTAACTACAAAAGGGTCACAACTCAAAATGCTAACGCATTAACGCAACTAAAAATAATTCTCTTTAGTTTATCGAAATTAACATAAAAACCGACATAACTAACTGTATTTTTCCAGTTAAACTAGATAGTGTTGTGAAAGAAATGTTGTCTGTAATTAGAAATGTGTACGCTGAATTCATTTATGGATACAAGTCAGTTTTGGAAAATGTTGAGTTGTGACCCTTTTGTATTTAGGGTGCGAAATGTTCTTCGGTCTACTACCACTAATGTTGTTCTAACTCAGTCTATGATTCAATTTCGAAGAATTCGGAATTCTGGTGAAAGGTCATTGTCACAACAATTCAGTCAAGGTTATGGTTTTTATGTATTAATTAAATAAAGTCATAGTATGTATATATTTAAAGGGGGGAAGGGGGATACATTCATATGTATGTAATTCAATTACCACATGGAATTTCTTCCCTTACTCGTGTATATATCCGACCGTTCTAACACAATTTGACGATTTAGAGGATAATGCTGGTTAAATCAGAGGGTTGGGGAAACATGTTATGATTTCCCATTTTTCATTGGATGTTTTTCGCCGTTGTGGTCTTGTCACAAAATGCTAATCGGTGTGGACAATAAAAATAAAATCACGAATAGTTTTTGACTTAAATTTTAGCCCCAAGTGGGTGCTAGTCTAAGTCACTTGATCTATTACGTGCCATTTCCCTTAACATTCCACAAAAAGGAACCAACGGGGATCTTCTGAGTGAGCTGTGCACGATATAATTGTCATAGTCACTAAGCGGGACAGAAATTTTAAAGCGTTCCTCGAGCGTCTAATGTTTTTCCAGAAATGCTTTACATAGCTTCGAGAGTACTTGCATACTAACAAAGTCTCCGGTGCTTACGAGGTGGAACTGGCGGCTGAATAATATTTGATGGTCGCACCAAAGTACGAATCTTCACCAATTGAATCGAGTATACTTTTTTTAAACGCTTTGGGAGAGTTGTTCTTATTATTCTTCTGAAAACAGTGTGCGGATTTAAACCTGGGCTTGTTCTATGAAATCACCTTGAATAATCTAATAATTGATTTCCGGAAGGTCCTCTTCACTTTACCTCTTAACGTTTCTGCTTGAAATTAGTTTCGTCGATAGGAACATCTTACCGATCTAAATGTCAACAGTCGGAGAGAGAAAGAGGTAGTTATTTGGAGAGAGAGAGTGAGAAATTTAGACAGGGGACAGACAGTGGCAAGGCCTTATTTGGGTAGAGAATTATGGACAGGGAGCCAGAGAGAAAGAGAGGTAGGGAGTGATTCGGTGTGGTGGGGAGAGACGGAGGCAATGCCTTAGACGGAGAGGGAAATATGTACTTATAGAGAGAATATAGAGATAGAGAGAATAATTTGAAAAGGGAGCCAGAGAGAGAAAGAGAGGGTGGAGAGAGACAGGGACAATCCCCTAGTCGAAGATGTAGTTATTTGGAGAGAGAGAGAGTAATTTGGATAGGGAGCCAGAGAGGAAGAGAGGGAGGGAGTGATTTAGAAAAGTAGAGAGAGTGAGGGAATCGGAGAGAAATGGCAAGAGAAGAAGAGTGAGATAGAGACAGGGGAGATCGAGTCTCGTACTGCCACCACCTTACCGTTTGCATTATTTACTGCTTACCATGCAATTATAGCAGATTACATGGGCTTTAGTTTGAAAAATACAGGGTTCTCCAACAAGAGGTGTTATTTTGAATCACTCGAAATTATTAAAATTCACTACAAAACTGGTGAAAATCTTTCAGTCACAGTTCGCAAAACTAAAAAGTTTCCGGACCGTGTCATCTCTCGAAGAGGTGATCACAATTGGCCACCGAGATCTTGTGATTTAATACCTTGAGACTTTTTCATTTGGGGCCACGTGAAAGATAAGGTCTACGCTAACAGCCCAGTGTCGTTTCAAGACCTCAAAGATAGAATTCGTGAGGCTATCGAGGACATAGGGCAGCCAATATGCGATTTAGTTATGGAAAATTTCATGAAAAGGATATCCGTGATGGCCATTTGGCTGATGTTGTTTTTCAGTATTCCTGTTTATTATAAAGTAAACATCCGATCATTTATCTCAAAAAATGACATTTTTCTTTGACTACCAAAATAACGTTGTTGGAAAACCCTGTAGTTGTTCTTGAAAACCACACGTCTTAAAAAACACCCTTCATATGAATGTGAGTTTAGTTTTTTTTGATTAAATGTGACTTAGACCACTCTCACGCTCATTGGTCCATTTTGATTATATCAATGATTTCTTCAACAAGGATGTTTTCGGCCATTCAAATTGGAAATGGAAATGTGAATGTTGGCCAGAATGTACCATAATTTTCTGGCGTTGAAAAAAAACTGCTATAGCTTCATGATAACCCATAAAATGTTGGCTATAACTAGGACACTGCCAGAATCAGAATCGTTGTCATAAATATTTTTCAAAAATCTGTCAATTTTTCAACAAAAAAAAAAACTGCTTTTCTCAGCAAGGGAGCTATTCGATAGGGACGATGCCAGTTTGTATAGATTTTAACATCAAATAAATTTGCCAGAGAAAGGCGGACGGATATTCCTAAATTCATTATCGTCACGTTTGTCGTTTTTTTCTGGCTTTGAATTTCAAAAAAAAACCTTGTGTAGAATATTCTCTATTTCGAAATGAAATGTTAGAGAGCTTCAATTCAAATCTCCTTCACAGAAAAGTAATCAAAATGTATTGTGGCACAGCCTTCTGCGCCTCAGATTATATGTTCTTTGACAATATTCCAGTTGTCTTCATTGTTTGTGAAATCCCAACAACAACAATTTATAAACAATCTGGTACAACAGATAAGAATAGTTTCCATTACTGAATTGATTGCATACAATACAATTGTAATTATGATGAGCACAAAACTATTCTGTGCATTGATGTCGGCCAGAGTGTCTGTCTGTCTGTCCGTTTTTTTCTTTTGGCAGACTGTCACACTCGTCTGAGAGTGTGTCTTTAATCTATTTGGAAATTAATTTGAATTGTAAAGTTATGTTAACAAATTAAAATGTTTCCCCTTTCGCTGTTTCATAGCCAGACTGAATGTGAAACTTTCCATGCCAAGGTGGTTGGCCTAATTATTGCTCGCTTTGTTCTCTGACGCTACTTACTCGAAGTTTCGTTACAACTTGGCAATTCTTTTCACTTTCTTGAAAATCGTTTTGGCTACAGGCGGAAATCGGAGGGAGTTAATATGGAAATTGTTTTAAAGTATTAAACAAATGTGAGCCACACAAAAGTTTGCCATGTAGCCGAAAAACGAATGTTGGCTGGATGATAAGAAACTCCATGTGAATGTAGCAGTTGCATGTATATTAGGGTGTATGGAAAACCACTTCTTTGGAAGTCTTACAACGCTGATTACGGATATGAAACTTTGTTTCCTACGGCAGGTAGTTTTGGCTCCTACCAGCGATGGAAGTCCATCACATGCGATGTCGTCTAAACCAAATACCTCTCATTAAGAGCAATAATATTTGTAGAATACAAATGTGTATTGTCAACAAATGGTGTGGGATCATCAGAATATTACCTAATGGGGTAATTTTTTCAATATCCAAATGGGAATGTCTTAAAAATGGCATGTGTTGTGCTAATTTCGGAAACAGATTGAGATTGGGGAACTTAAAGTCGATGAGGAAATTCCGGAGAAAAGTTTGATGTCAATCAGAGTAATAACTATGGACAAAGTATTTAAAGCCATATCTTTTACCTCCGAAATGTTAGTAATTTTTTTTAAAAATAGGGAAAATGTGGCAGTTAATATTATGAGCAAATTACAGGAATGTGAAATAATTCCCAAATGAAAGAACTCCCACAAGACCAATTAAATAACTCCTTCAAATATTCCAAACGGGTTTGGGACTTATTTCATGTGAAATCAAGTTATTTCAGCAATACTATTTTTCTAATGGATTTATCTCATTTTGTAGTTGGGAGTTAGTTCGTTTTTTGTGGAACTTATTTCATTGTTTTAATTGGGACTTATTTCATAATTTTTGGAGTTATTGCATTGGGAGTTATTTCGTGTCGCCATACGAGGTACCTAGTTACGCTATAGCTATAGAAGAAACATATTACAAAATCAATTGAAATTCTGTTGAAATATAAATAAACTGTGTAGTAAAATATATTACACTAGTAAGTTGTAATGCGCCTATGGCGCCCGTTAATTTGCTTGAGAAAGTATTTGTTACTTAATTTTAAAAATTTTGTAAAAAAAATTTCGGAAAAAAATTAAATTGGGAAAAAAAAAATTAGTGGAAAAAAAATTTTTGTTGAAAAAAAAAATTTTGTTGAAAAAAAAAAATTTTGTTGAAAAAAAAAATTTTTGTGGAAAAAAAATATTTTGTTGAAAAAAAAAAGTTTGCTGAAAAAAAATTTTTGTTGAAAAAAAAAAATTTTGTTGAAAAAAAAATTTTGTGGAAAAAAACAATTTTGTTGAAAAAAAAAAATTTGGGGAAAAAAAAAATTTTGGAAAAAAAAAATTTTGTAAAAAAAAAATTTGGGGAAAACACAATTTCTGTACAAAAAAAAAATATTATTTTTTTTATTATTATTATTTATAGAATTATTATAGAATGCCTATTTAAATTCCTACGTACTGCGTGACAGAGTCAGTGAATCAGTGAATCAGGGAATCAGTGTATCAGTGAATCAGGGAATCAGTGAATCAGTGTCGAGGGTAAATATATATTAAGATTATTGTTGAAAAAATAACATATTTTTTTTGATAAATAACATTTTTTTTTAAAGAAATAACATTTTTTTTTGAAAAAATAACATTTTTTTTGACAAAATAACACTTTTTTTTTTGAAAAAATAACACTTTTTTTTTTGAAAAACTTGGGAAAAAAGTAATTTTTGTTTTATTTTTTGGAAAAATAAACATTTTTTGTTTTTGGAAAAAAACTACATTTTTTTGAATAAAGTATCATTTTTTTTGGAAAATAACTATTTTTTTAAAAAAAAAACATTTCTTTTTGGAAAAAAATAAAAATAACATATTTTTTTTTTTTTTTAAAAAAAACATTTTTTTTTGAAAAAAAATATCATTTTTCTTCTAAAAAATAAAATGTGTTATTTTTAAAAAAAAAAAATATTTTTCTTTTAAAAAAATAAAATATTTTTTTTAAAATTTTTTTTTTTATTTTTTTAAAAAATAACACATTTTTATTTTGAAAAAAATAACTTTTTTTTTGAAAAACTGTAGAAAAAAAAGTTTTTTGTATTGGAATTTTTTTTTTTTTGTTTTTGGAAATAAAGTATTTTTTTTTGAAAAAAAAAACATTTTTTTTGGACAAAAAAAATAACATGCTTTTTTTTGAAAAAAAAAAACATTTTTTTTTTGAAAAGAATATCATTTTTCTTTTGAAAAAATAAAATATTTTTTTTTGAAAAAACTGGAGAAAAAAACATTTTTTTTCCAAAAATAAAATTTTTTTTTAAAAAAATTAAAATAAATAAACAAAAAAATAAAATTTTTCTATTGAAAAAATAACATTTTTTTAAAATATAGCATTTGTTTTTTTTTTGAAAAAATTCAATTTTGAAAGAATAACATTTTTTTTTTTAAAAAAAAACATTTTTTTTTAAAAAAAACATTTTTTTTTAAAAAGATATTTTTTTTTTAAAAAAAACATTTTTTTTTAAAAAAATATTTTTTTTTTTAAAAAAAACATTTTTTTTTGAGTACGTAAAACAAAGAACCTGTCAAGAAATGTTAGAACAATCGGCAAAGAGGGCAGACGTCCCAAGTGGTTTCTTGAGACATTAGTTCGACTACGCACTCTAGATGTCAGTAATTGGCATGACAATATTATAAAGGGTTTTAAAGCAAATAATGTTTTTTTTTAAAACAAAAGAGAAATTTCCCAAAAAATATAAACACAAAATTTGAATTTTATCAAAATTAAAAAAAAACACTACCGAGGCATTTGTTTTGTTGCTTTGGGTCATTACCTGGTGATATTAATGGAAATGAGCTGTTTTTGCTAGTTGTGAGCTCTCTGTCTTTCTATAGGGCCACCCCAATGTCTAGACCGACTTTGTCTGTCACTGTCTATTTTTATATCACTGCGGTTTTTCCTGTGCTTTTTTTTCTCTCTCTCTCTCTCTCTTTGTTGGGTGTGAACACAAGTTTTGCCTTCGTGTTTTTTTTTTTTATTTGGGGTTAAATGTGTTATTGTTAAGTAAGGTTTGTTGTGTTTTTTTTGTTCAGTAGTTTGGTTTATTCTTTTATTCAGCACGAAAATGAACAACATTTGGCTGAGGACACGCAATATACAAAAAAAAAACTCTTCTTCCAAGGACAGTGTGGAGAAACTAAAATACATATTAAAAAAATCGAATTTACATTGACATTGAAATGTCTTAGAAATCACTAAGACTGTCCGGTTGGGTCGATTTGGAATGTTAATACATTAAACAAACCATGACTTCTTGAGTAGAACATATTTTTTATAGAACTCAAAAATGTTTACTAGGTCAGACTTTTGGGCCGATGGAATTGGATTCCGGACCACTGTGATTATTATATGTATTTTGATTATGAATTACAGATTTGCTTTATGGATTTGTAACATTCCATTAGAGAATTCAAAACACTGTGCGCCCTCCTTCACATTTGCAATCCTTCTACAGACGATTGAAGTTGATCAAATATTCAAACATGTTTCGCCATCGTAATGGAAATGTTCTTCAACATAAAATCATGAAATTTATGACAAAAAAAAGAAAATACAAACATCACACTTACATTTACAATTCTATGGCCATGGACTGAAGCAAACATAAAAATAACACTCAAAATATACTCGAATTTATGTAGAAAAGTTTTCATAATTTAGTTCAATACATACACGTACAGGGTGAAAGGGTTCCCCTTCACGAGCACGTATACAAACAATATCCTTTAATTGAAAACGACGGTCAGGGGCAGGAGCAGGTGCTGTTACACATTTGAGCACTTCTCAAAACGACAGCAAAAACACTTTTGCCAACAAATTATTCACATGCAATGAAGTGTAACACTACATGTTTGTATTCATGGGGGATAGGGGCGGCCCTATTCAAAAATAATCGTAGACTACATTCAGGTGTTGGATATTTTCGGTTTCCGCCATTTGTTCGCATTTCGGTTACGATTCAAAACGGATGCAGCACAATTGAAACGTAATCACAAAAACACTGATTGATGTTAGTATTTATTTTGAAAAATATCGTATGTTTGCAATGCAATTTGTTTTGCTTACTCAATTGGAGGGATTTTTGAAAATGAATTTGTAAAGAAAACAAAACAAACATTTTATTATAGAAATAGAAACTAAAACTGAACATTTCTTATCTCAAGGATGGCCGGACATTTGGTGGTTCAGAGTAGTCAATGAAAAAAAATTCTTAAAATTAAATTAAAATTTAAGGACACAAATTTTGTTAGACCTTTTGTTTTCGGCTTTTATACAGTAAAAGAAATGCAGTTTGGACAAAACTCTTTATACTACAATTAGGCCGTCTACCCTGAAGATTTCCTCTGGTGTGAGAAAGAAAAGCAACGATCTGGAAAATGCCATCTCTAAAGGAGAGATTATTACACTGCAAATGTCGACTGTATCGATGTTTTGGGGGGGGGGGGGAGGTGGGATAAATGGTATTGATATGTTGACTCTTTTCCCCTTTTCAATTAAGGCCGCCGCTCATTATGTCCAGTCTCCACTCAAGTGCAAAGTTTGAGGGTATTAGTGATGATGAAACAATCACCGACTGTGTTTGAATGGAAACCATTGAGTAATGTTGCTGAGAGTTACTTTTCGTACACACACACGCACGCACGCTCGCATACCATACGAGTCGAGTGTGTATGTGTTTTGTGCGGTATGTGAGAGTTAGCTTATCAATTAAGGTGTTCACCAAAGTATCTCGTAATTGTTGGTGATTGTTTGCGACTCGGTCTGAGAGTGTGATTGTGTGTTTGTCACTATGCGTGTGAGAGAGTTAGTTTGATTAGTATTCGCATTCGAAAACGTATTGGTTCGTATTAATATTAATTTGATGGGTTTAGAGAGTTTTGTTTTGTTTTTATTTTGCTTTTTTTTTCGCAGTAACAAAACCGCGCGCCAAAAAGCGTCACAAACCAGTTTTTTGTTTTCAGTTTGCCTTCAATGGCAGACCGCTGAAATTATTCGATACAACCACCTAATCGTCAATGATGGGAAATCGCTTCTGCAACCTGTACGTTCGTACAGCTGTCTGGGCCGCCTGTACAACACTTTACGTATGAACAATTTATGTATGAATGATGTACGACAGACGGACGGCCAAATGGATTGGCTAATGGAATGTTGTTGTTCAACTTAATGAATTGTTATTAGAAATCGGTCATAAAATACAAGTATTCCCTCGTCGCTATTCTGTTTCTGTTGTTGTTTTTCCTTTTCGTTTGCTATATTTATAGCGAATTGAATTGCAATCGGAGCGAAGAAATCAAATCAAATCAAAGTGATTGACTAATATTTGTTTAGTTGATGTGACCGTGCACTTTAAGGTCTAATTGGTGGGAATACACAAAGTCCATTCGATTTATTGTCTTTTTCATGCGTCTTTATGATTTAATTGAATTAGTGATAGTTGTAGGGTATGTGAATTAAAAGTATTTTCAGTAATAGCTGAAGTTCATGCAGTGGCCTAATATTTATTTTTTGTTTGGAGGGTTGGGGGGAAATGAGATTAATAAGGAATCATTACCGCCGTATGACAATTGAAGTTCCCAAGTAAAGCACACGTAGGCCTAATAACGTTTTTGGGGGGAGAGGAGAACGTATTAATAAGGAATCATTACCGCAGTATGATGATTGAAGTGTAAGCGATTTCATCAATCATACGCTGAAATGTTTCTAAAGAAATTAGACAAAAAAATAAAAACAAGAGTGGACAATAATTGAGGAAAAACGTCTTAAGTTCGACAAAACATATTGAATTCCCTAGCCCGATTTCCATGACAATTGAGGGTGAAGGCTGTGGGGTAGCACAACAGTTACGAGATGGAAACGGGGCGAGCGCCAACTGATTAAGTTTATTTCCATTTATTTGCGTTAAAAGCAATTAAGTTCAATTTTATCTGATAACACTAATGTTGGTTTTTTTGGGCTTTTAGTGTTGGACTACTATTTTTGGAATTCTATTGTTTTTTTTTATTTTTGGCTGGCTGGCAGAGTATTCCACATACGAACTGTTCGGCTGACGAAATAATGTTCGCCATGGAGCGACGTCCGAACAACGGGCCATTTTAACAGATGACCAGATGAGGGTCCATGAAAAGCCGCATATCCCTGCTGAATGTCCTAACTTCCTAACTGATTCATCGATCGACTTTTGTCCGTGACCTTCAGAGAATTTGACCCGATGGTCCAATGAATATGAAAAACAGAGATAGCAGTCATCCGCCAAAGAGTAGATTTTGAAAATATGAAAATATGAGATAGAGCATGAGAGATTAGAACCCGTGCTCAACAAATGATCATTGGATGAGACCCCATCTATAATAACTCGTATAGAGCGATCTCTGAGACAACTCCTTATGAATCGAGAGAAGGTATTGCCGACACCAAATGCAATAAGTTTCGATACGAGGTCCCTATCGAACGCCTTGGAAATATCCCAAGCCACGACCAACGTACCGAAAGCAATGCCATCTGATCTCCAATAGATCGATTTCAGAAAAACCCATACTGTCAATCATTTAGAAGGCCATTGGACTCTAGATACTTTTTTTTTACGGCCAACGCAAACTCCACAGAATCGGTAATCATATGTATTTGTCCAATCGATGTTGGAGCTTTTTATTTCGGGAATTCAACGATGTTTTTTGTTTGTTGACATTTGACGTCGTACGCCGCATATTTATGGCGCTACGAAGGCGATTAGGGTTTAGTTTTTTCCATTATCAATATTTTAACACATTTTGTAACATTTTATTTGTCTGTCATGTCACGTTTGTGCAATAATCGCAATTTGCATCACCAATCTTAATATATATTTACCCTCGACACTGATTCACTGATTCACTGATACACTGATTCCCTGATTCACTGACTCTGTCACGCATTACGTAGGAATTTAAATAGGCATTCTATAATAATTCTATAAATAATAATAATAAAAAAAATAATATTTTTTTTGTACAGAAATTGTGTTTTCCCCAAATTTTTTTTTTCCAAAAATTTTTTTTTTCCAAAATTTTTTTTTTTACAAATTTTTTTTTTTTTACAAAAATTTTTTTTTTCAACAAATTTTTTTTTTTCAACAAACATTTTTTTTTCAACAAAATTTTTTTTTCCACAAATTTTTTTTTTCCCAATTTTATTTTTTTTCGAAATTTTTTTTTACAAAATAGTTTTCTCAAAATATTTTTTACAAAATTTTTAAAATTAAGTAACAAATACTTTCTCAAGCAAATTAACGGGCGCCATAGGCGCATTACAACTTACTAGTTGTATAAATAGTTGGTGTCATATTTGGAAAGTACAGTTAGGCCTCTATGAACTCTCAACAGGCGTTGCGAATGTTCAGCAGTCTTGAACGAAGAATTTCACAGTACTCGAATACTTAAACTGTACGGGCTTATGGGTTTCCCTTCCATTAATTTCCTTTTTTCAGCTGGGAAATCCCTTTGAAAAAGTAAAAGTAAAAAAAATGTTTTTATTTAGAAAATTCCAATATTATTTTAAACACGATGATATGTGGATATTTTCCAAAGAAATTCAAACCAGAAAGCAAGGGCCACATGTCTCCCCTTAAATTATTAAAATTGCCGAGTAAAAATGATCCGGAAATTTATTATTTGTATTTATATTGAAATTTATGTGAATGTTATTGCATTCGGCAACTTTTATAATTCAAAGTAATACAAATAAATGAAGAAACCTTAGAAAAGAAATGAAAAAAAACTAAATTTAAAGCCAGCTCTAATACGAGTATTTCCTACATTGTTTAATTACCCTTTATTTATAGTAATATTCTAATAGCGGAGCCATTACAAACTGTCAATAGCTTGTTAATCGACCTTGGTTTGCCCATCTTACCGAACAATACGAAACTGCAGCATTTAGTCATTGTTCGACCCCACCCCCACCTTTTCGAAATCTTTAATTTGATTTTCTTCCACAACCCTTCACAGAGTTCACATTTCATTTGGCAAATTGAACACATTTCGTTGAAATGTCCTCTAATTTGTTTACAATAGAATTTTAATAAAATGTGATTTCTCTTGTTGTTGTACGTACTTCTCATAATTATGTATGCCATTGTTGTAATAGTAATTGAATTAATTTCGGATTCTTTTTTTTTTGTATTATAACATCCAATGAAATGAACGGAATGAACATGCAACGTCGTCAACATTAACATAAAATTATGTCAACGTCGATGTTTTTCCAATTCCGTCACGAATTTTACAAACAACACAAGAGAAAAAAAAAACGTCGTATGTGTGAGAGAAACGAACGGGCACAGTGGTATGTGTTGGTAGGATTTCGGCCACAAAATCATTTCCTCGCAGTTTGTTTCGGTAACCAACAAACTGAGGAATCAATCAAAAGTACGTGTCTTTCGCTAAACATTAATTGTGATTTTACAAATAAAGTTTGCATCTTTTGAAGACATTTTTGATCGATTAGGTTGTGGGTTATAATTCCCTATGCTAAAGGGTGTTTTTTTTTTGGAACAAAACAAAGATGCATTTTTAAAATTGAAATTAAAATTGACTTTATTCGAAAGATAATCTTCTGACATTATAATTTAAATATGACTTCTGGCATAATACCGCCACAGTGGGCCCGGACGTAGTCTAATCAGTGGTCGTCTATCGGCAATAACGCAGCGAATGTTGTCCTCCAAGTGGTCAACCGTAATGGCTTATCGGCGTAGACTAGCGACGTCACATATTCCCACAGAAAATTGTCTAGTGGCGTTAAATCGTACGATCTTGGAGGCCTATTGACGGGTGAAGCGTTTTGTTCTGATGAACGATTATGGTAGATATTTCGAACAGAACCATGATTTTCGATAAAAAATTTTGCGAGAGAGAGAGAAAGTGAGTGAGAATGAGTGAGAGAGAGGGATGATAGGAAGAGTGAAAATGAGCGAAATAGAGAAAAAGATAGAATGAGAGAAAGAGAGAAAGAGCAAAAGTAAGCTAGAGAGAGTGAAAAAGTGAGCGAGAGAGGGAGAGAAAGAATGTTAGCGAGTGAAATTTAGCTAGCGACACAGAAAGTGAACGAGATCGAGGAAGAAAAAAAGAGAGTGAGAGTGAGGATGAAAGAAAGTGAGTGAGAGTGAACGAGAGAGAGAAAATGAGCGAGAGGAAAAGTAAAGTGTGCGAAATAGTGAAAAAGATAGCCAGAGAGTGAAAGTTAGCCAGAGAGAGAGAAAGAGCAAAAGTAAGCTAGAGAGAGAGAACAAGTGAGCGAGAGAGAGAAAGAATGTTAGCGAGTGAAATTTAGCGAGCGAGACAGAAAGTTAGCGAGATCGAGGAAGAAAGAAAGAGAGTGAGAATGAAAGAATGTGCGTGAGAGTGAACGAGAGAGAAAAAATGAGCGAGAGATTCTCAGATTGTTGGAAAGACAGGTATTCCCCTTACCCGTTAAAAGGTAAAAACTTGATCGTACTGTGTTTTTCGTATTTCGATATTTTGAAAGCAATTTCTTTTGTGTATTTTCGTATTTTAATATTGTGACAAGGTAAAGCCACTGGTAATGAAGTGTACTTACGGAGTTTTTCATGGGACATTTAATTGTGATGTCCGGAAATCTGGTTCACTAACAAAAAATAACCAACAGTCGGCCAAACATCTTTCGAACTGAAAATTGAAATTTTCGATTTTATAAGTGATTTTTTTACAAGATACCGAGCGATTGGTTTCTCAAAGACAAAGACATTCCAAATCAGCAGTTTAAAAATATTGCGTTACCCTAATACAAAAAGGGCCCTAGGTTAGGTTAGGTTAGGATGAGTGGAGGATCGTTCATATACCATGACCGTCTAATGTCGCTGACAAACACCTAGGCCAGCAATTCGGCCTGTTGTGCGCTCCTGGTTTCTTCTGCAAAATCCGTTCCCCGTTTTTTCTACGTTAGAAATTCGGTCCCCTCTATAAAGTTCCTTAAATTCCTTATGTCTAATGCTTTGACGACCGATAGGTCATCTAAGGTGTCCTCTCCTGACCTGCGAGAAAGCAGGGCACTGGCAAAGGAAGTGTTCCGCCGTCTCGGCATCCTCTCCGCATGCCCTACAAAAGAGCCCTAACTCACAGGAAAAAAAACACGATACAGAATTGTAAAGGAACCTTTTAATTTTAATGCGGCTCTCACTTTAAAACGGATTGTAAAATTTGCTCAAGTTGTACAACCAGTTGTAAAGTGTCGGGGCTAGTTGGTCATAGGTTGGTCGTCGGTTGGATAAAAATCAAATCAAGTTGGCAAACTTGTTTGGTACGTGTGAGGACATTTTGTCATTGCTGAAATGAACACAGTTTTGTAGAAGAGTTTTGAGAGAAAAAAACACAAGGGATATAAAATTATATAAACAATTAAAATACAAAGTAGGGAATCGAATTCACAACCCCCACACGCTGATTGGCAAGCACGCTGCCATCGCGCCTGCGGGAGATATTTGTCCCATTTTTGTGTGACATCATTGCGCCACATTAACTGTCGGTTTTTTAAATTATTAATAAAGGCAGAGGTCTCTATGTCTCAAACGACATCAATTTGTATGCACGTGTTCAAAAGATATGACATTCGAAACACACCAGTCGTCTTATCTCTAAATTACATAAAAGCCCCAACTTGAACGTGCGATAAAATAAAAATCATTTTGGTATGCAAAAAAAAAAGCTATAACGACCTTTGTATTTATCGACAGAATAAGTTGACAAATTTGCATTTCCTTTGGAATTGAGGCTTAGCTGAGGAACCTATGAGAAGGCACCACGGTGTGAGCCCGCCGTCTGAACGGCGATTTCCCTCAAAATAAAACAAAGGCAAAAAAAATCGACAATACTATTTCCAAATGTGGCTTCAAACATGTACCACTGTGCAACGGCAGCGTCATTGTTTGTTGTTTGCCACCATCTCTCATGTGGCAAGCCGGCAGGAAAAGCCAGATGCGGTAACGCTGGCTGGGTGGTTGAATGGATGTTTGGGTGGGTGGCTGTATGACAGACAGACAGACAGACACAATGTATGATTATGACTATGGGTTTGATTGAGCGAGTAAATAAGTAATAATGTCACATCACATCACATCATTGCCATTTCCACAACCATTCACTGCGTTCTCGCTGTCACTCTGAAGTGTCTTCCACAAAATCTGACTAGGAAAAAAACACACACACAACACAGAAAAAACACACAACAACAATAAAAATTCCAGCTAGCGCGGGAGGTGGGGGAGGATTGTCGTTCCATTGTCGTTTGTAAGAATTTGTTGCTGGGATTTGATTTTTAATATACGGCACACTCAAACGTTTTGGAGATGGCATAAATCTGGGCATATTATGGAGCTTTTTAATTGTGGTTGACAGCAAAATATGATGAGTTTGTTTACACACACACACACACACCTACACACACAGATGATGTTCATGTTCATGTTGACGTTTATGTTGAAATTATCGTTAGTTGCAGTTGTGCTTATGTTGCAGATTCTTTTATTGCGAATAATCTCACGTACATACCATAGTCACTTTATAAATTTATATATATAGTCAGATATGTATATATGTATATATATATAAAATACATGCTCTGCCATATCTGTGAAGGATGATATCATTTGCCATCGCAATTGTTTCACTGTGATTTATTAAAATTAAAAATCAAATGAAATCATTGAAATAAACAGGCAGACGTAATGACTTGTGATTTATCGGATCAAGAACATAATCTGTGTATATAGTAAAGAGCACAAATAGGCATTGAACCGTTCATGTACTGGAAGGATGAAATCTGAAGAATTGCAAATATTTGTTTTATTTTGTCTTTCTATTTCACAACAAATAACATTAACATTTTTTAAAGTGACAATTGCTGAACACACGTTTTGCCATTTTCTTTTCATTGGTCAGCAACATGTTATTCAACAGACTCGTAATAAAATCTATATTCCAATTAGGGCTATTCCAATTAGAGCTCAAAGCCGAGACCGAATGTTTAAAGTTTTACAAATTATACCACCGTTTTATAAAGGGTTATCCATTTTACGTTTTCAAAAGTAATCGTAAAGAAAACACATATTAAATATTTTTTTAGATGATATTTCTTTTTAAAATTATAAAGTTTGCACGTTGACATTATGTGTGAAACACTACAACATTTAAATGACCACCACGCGAAGTGTTGCCGTCATTGATTATTTTGAGGTAATTTTCCATCACTTTTTGGCACCACTATTGGGCGGTATCTCAGCCATAACTTGACAAATGTTGGTTCTTAAAAGCTCAAGAGTTAAAGGTTTATCTGTACAAATAAAAGTCTAAGGCCCATTATCTCAATGTACGTTTAAAGTGCCGGTTAATTAACCGGCACATTAATTTATCGACGCGATATACTGCCGGTTAAACATTTTCATTTTCTCATGTATGCGTTAAATTAACTGGCTGACAAATGGTAGTACGGCAACTCTACCGTGTAGATGTTTATAAATGTTAAAAATAAATGGCATAGCTGTGTATTCTTAGCTGTGCAGTATATTATTAAATTTTTTTCAATTCAATTTTAAATATTGTTGTGAAAGAAAAACAAAAAGAATGACAGAAAAGGAGTGGAGTCATCATATCAGCTGTTCATGGTTTTCGTTATGATAAACGACTAACCGGCAGACAAGTGCCGATCGATCCGATAAACGCTAAGTAGATATTGAGAAAAGTAAATTGTGCCGGTTAGTATATCGTTACGATAAATTTTAATCGGACATTGAGATAATGGGCCTAATGCTGTGAAATCGCATGATCTTGGTGGGTGGCCAGTTGATGTCGCCACGACGAGAAATTACGCGGCCAGCAAATGTCTCTTGCAATAAAGCCATATTCGCTCTAGTTGTGTGGCATGTGGCACCGTCTTTTTGAAACCATAAATTCTCCAAGTCGTATTCTTCAATAGCAGGCAAGAAAAAAGACGGTCATCATACGACCATAATGCTCCGAATTGACGGTGACAGTCGTTCCCTCGTCGTTTTCGAAGAAGTAAGGTCCAATCACACCTTCGGCCCAAAGAGCGCATCAAACACTTACTTTTTGTGGATGTAGATAACTCATTTACCTAGTCGGCACCACCGTCCTTTTATTATTTATTTATTTTTATTTATTATTAATTTAATACAAAGTAAATTTATATTCTATTTTTGGGTCCAAGGGTAAACCGATTGAAATATATGGCTAGATTAGTGCAGCGACAGACCAAAGTCTCTGATAGCAATCGAACCCACAATCCCCACGCTGATAGGCAAGGGCGCCTACACTGTCCGTGTAAAAGTACGGGAAATGTTGAAAAATGTAGTAACGAAATGTGATCAGAGATACAATTTCAGTCGGAATACAAAAAAAAAATTAAAAAAAAGGCTCGTAGTGTGTGTTAACTAAATTAATTTAAGTTTAAAAATTTTACGGGACGTTTTTGAGTCAACGTCACTTCTTGCCGTCGTCGACATCAATTCAATCACAACTTGGCATTTTTAAGCAATGTGACGACGTCATCGACTGTTTATCGATAATTTGGATATACAAATTGTCATCTGTAGTTTATTTAGTCTGTATATTTATATTGATTGGCGTTTTTGTGGGGAAATGTTTTTTATTTCTAATTCTGATCGAATCGAAGTCGAATATAACAATGATAGCGCAATCCATTCACCGAAACTGTTGATTCAAACCCCTGTATGTTTTTATATTGGTATTTTGTCTCCGAATTCTGGATAGGAAATTTAGCAAAAAAATCGCAATTTTGGGGATTTAGGAATTCAGCGATTATTTTGATTGAATTGCTACCTTTTGTTTTTTCGGTTTAGAATGCCAAGCCGAACATCATGGCACAATAATTAAAGGTAGACGCAATTGCCCAACAACAAAATTTTAGATACAACTCTGGGTATTTTGATTGTCAAATTCTGATATACAAATGCCAGACAGCAGACAGTTACAAATCGCGGCACAATTTTTAGAGAACTATAACATTATTTTTTAATAGTTTTGAGAGCCCCAAAATTCTTTGTTTGGCTTTTTGTATTGTATTCTTTGATTTGAATGTTTAATACGAAAATGTATTCGACATTTGAAAAAAAAACTAAACCAACAATTGAAATGTAAACAATGATTTTGACAATCAAAATTCTGTCAAAATGAAAAAATTTTAATCAGCTGTTTGCATGACTCTACCTTTAGTTATTGTGCCATGGCCGAACATACGTAAAATTTCATTGGAATGTGTCAATTACAATGATTGAACTGATCGAGTAAAAAAACATTTCATAACTTTTAAAAATTCCATTAAAGTGTAAAAAACAAAAATGCACTTAAAAAAAAAATTCTAAGTAATTTGAAAAAAAAAAATCAATTTTACCAGAAATAATCAGAAAAATGGATTTTCAAGCAAAATCGTTGTCCATTTCCAGTCGCTCTAAGGCCCACACTGAGAAGCGATAACGAAGCGAATGATCGTGTATCTTCAATTGAATTTGATCTTGTAAGCGAATAATGAGATTTAACCAAAATTCTCATCAAGCTGTTGTATATTCCAGGAGTGATTGGCTACGTCATCCACATTCTTGTCAGTGCGCCCTGTTCGACGACGGGATCCAGGAGTGTTGTCCTCTAGAATGCCCGTCTCACGAATTTTTTGCACAAACTTGCTCACAGCAGTCGCTATGTGTCCGTAATTTGGGACAATAACTCTTTTCACTAATCGAATTTTTTGGGCGTACTGCATTGACTTTGGACATACAAGTTTTCATTATTTTCCAACCCCTCGACTTGTCTGTGAAAAATTGGAGTTTAGACTGCTGCCGTCTATGTTCGTATTATGCATTTTTGGATCTGTAGTTTGTATTCCGATTGGAACCTAAAGCCAACGTCCTCCGATTAATTCCATGTCTCTAGAGATAAATCTCTTGTGTGATATTGGCCTTGTCCCAATTTGAACCGGACTTAGTTTTTCTATTAGTCTCACTCACCACCTATCGCATCAAGGAAGTTCACTTTATTGAAGGCATGTTTTTCTTTCGGAAAAATAATGATTTAAATGTAGTTCACTTTGTCATTTGAGCAAGAATATTACTCTTCGTGTAAACCGGATTACTCCAGAAAATTCATCTCTACTGCGACTTTTGAATAAAAGCCCCACTTAAGATACCTTATTAGGAATGTTATTGAAATCTAACGAAAAATTACTATAAAATGTTTAGCAATTTTTCAAAAAGGCCGACAACAAAAAAAGAACTGCTGTTCACACTCCCAGTGCACGATATCATTGCACTTCTGTGGTAATAAAGAAATTAGCCCCCCTCGCCATCTCCATCGCAGCCGAAACTATAATATTTCTCAATATGACCGCAACTCCTTCTTAAGCTCTTAGCAAAATTGAATGAATTTTTTATGCCGTGTCTACGACTGATGCTCTTGAGGATGATTCCTTCGTCTTCGTCGTTCTTTTATAGTTTTTTGTGCACCACCATATTTGTTTCATACGTTTTTATTACAAAACTTGTTTTTTCATCTCATTCCTATTTTTGTTTGTTTTTTTGGTTTGCAGGTTTAAAGAAGTTTTTGGCTCAGTATCCTTCGATTTTCCTGGTGGATGGTGATTACGTTCAAGTGAATTGCTACCAACATGCCAGTGCCGATGATGGCAGCTACGGTGGCAGACGTGATTACATTAAAGAGGCTAAAGACTATTTCAAAAATAAATTGCTACAGTATGGCGTTGGCGTCGAAGTGCCAGTACGTAGTCTATTGGGCCATAGATCGCAGGCCTCGCCGCAGGTCAGGCATATATCAGGTATGTAGTCATAGCAATTTGGCACTAACTCCGTATTACTACGGTCTTTTTATTGTTTTTTTTTCTTGTCTTTTTCGTTTGGTAATAGGTCAACATATTAAGGAATTCACGGAATTTCTAGCCAAACACACTGACACATTTAATGTGGTGGACGACCATGTTATGTTGGTCGGTTGTGAGGACATGGCCGATTTGCCGGCACGCGACCGTCTGCATTTGCCTCAGACCAACATTGACACGAGAGGCACTCAGCAAATGTTGGATTTCTTTGCCCAGTGCATTGAGATGAAGGGACCGATATTGGTGGACCAACTATTCCATTTGGTGACCACCAACTTCCCACAGGAACAGTGGCTGCGCATGTTTAAGACGCCCAGCGATTTGATGACGTTCCTTAGACTCTTCTCGGATTGTTTTCACATCCAAGCGAATCTAGTCACACTTTTACAAAAACCTAAACTAAGCGATTCTCATATACAACAATCCCAGGCCAAGTCGCGGGAGCAATACAATGCTATGAACAACAATCGTAACTCACAGCAGTCGTTGCTGCCGCAGCAGCAGCAGCAGCTGCAACAACAACAGTCGTCTCAACCACCCATCAGTGCTGTGCAGCAGCGTTTGCTGTCGCCGGCCTTGCGCTTCAACAACAATAACAACAACAACTCACCGCAGAATAGCGCGAATAATAACAATAGCATCGCTTCGCCCAACTTCAAGCTGAACGCTCCGGTGACACCGCACGGCTCAGCCTCCGGCAACGGCGACTTGTCACAAAATCGGTCGGAGCCTAATTCGGGTTTCGACAGCTACATACCCATATCGGAGATGAAGTTGGAAAATTTGTGTGAACGCAACTATCCGTTGCCGAATAGCTGCACCTCATACGGCTTGTCATCCAATCACCAGGCACACGCCCCCTCATCGTTGGGCAATCAACCGAATTCCCTTAACCACACACCACCACCTGCCATGTCTTTGCCGCCGCAGGCTCCGGCAGAACGTCTAAATAGTGCCAATCAAACGCTGAAGCAGCGTATCAACAGCTTGGTCATACGTACGCTGGCCGAAAACTACGAGAAGGACAAACAATCGATGGCCAATCAACAGGCTGGCTCTGTTGGTTACAATCCCCAGAACTCGCCACACAACAGTCCCAATCACACTCCACACAACGCTGGCCATACAACGCAGAACTCCACAAATTCCTACAACAATTCTCCTAGTCATAATTACTTTGTCGGCGACACCTGGAAGATTAAGGTGCTGCAGAATACCAGCGTCATAGCCAACATCAAACAGTCGTTGTTCGTCACCGAGGCAATGCTAAAGTTTGCCCAACAGAATCAATCGATTGTCGTCTCGCTGGACTGTGAGGGCATTAATTTGGGCGTCAAGGGTGAGATTACATTAATTGAAATCGGCACGACACGTGGTGAGGCCTTCATATTCGATGTCCGCACTTGTCCGGAGATGATTAATGATGGCGGTCTAAAAGCTTTACTGGAACACGAGAATGTCATTAAAGTCGTCCACGACTGTCGTAATGATGCTGTTAACTTGTACTTGCAATTTGGCATATTGCTGAGGAATGTCTTCGATACACAGGTGAGTGACAATGGAATTATCTCTCGGCACTCGGAGGTAATTGTATTCCTTGTTGCGATGGACTTATGCTTGATTGGAAGAAGCTTGAATGTCGTATGCTTAGTTTGGATCAAACTGGGAAAACGTGATTTGGTTCTGAAAGTTGTTTTGTTTCAAATAAATATGTGTGAGATGGATCAGCACTCATCGTTAAAAGAAAATGTCCTACCAGCGGCATTTTCAAAGAAAAATTCACCACTGTTTAGACCGATTCCAAATCCGCCCTAACTGTCACTCTCTTAGTATGCATTGACTTCTAGACGATCTCATGCGGGTTCTCCTATCCCCAGTTTTGTTTGTTAACATTTCCGCTTCGTCAGAAATAATTTTTCTTGCAAAGTTGCAGCGACAACGAAGCGGAATGTCATGTGCCTTCAATTCTTGAGGAGTTGATTGGACCTTGTAAGTCTTTGCTCAAAATTCGCATTAGGCTGGTGAAATGTTGAGTTGTTGAGGTCGATGGCGTGTCGATGTTCCACGACTGAGTCAATCTCGGCTAGAGCAGCCATATTATTGTCAAACCGCACCGTACGACGACTGGGATCTTGAAAGCTGTACACTACCGTGCCAGCATTTTGGAGTGCGAGTGTTGTTGACTTGCGTTTCTTTGAAAATAAGTTTTCGTGATTTATTCTATTCCACGGTGATTTTATACAGATTTTCTGTCTTGATTTTTGAGACGAAAAAGGCTGTTACTATCAGAATACCAAAAAGAAACTCCTCACTTTCTAAAAACTACTGTCTCTTATAGATTTGAATTTCCCGTATCATTTTCGAAAAATTCCCTCGCCTTGCCATGCCAGTACAAGCTGGCTTCTGCCACAACATATGATTTACACATCCTAATCCCATACAGTCTTCACCATCTCCATGCAGTTGTTATTTTACTGTCCCGTGGTCGCCCATTCATCCCCAAAAAGCATAAACTGTGCCCGAATCCTATTTTCGCAATTCTTACTAATAATATTCCACACATTTTATTTCAGGCTGCCCATGCTATTGTACAATATCAGGATAATGGCAAGCAGGTGTACAAGGCCAAATACATATCATTGAATTCACTGTGTGAACAATACAACGCTCCCATAAATCCCATTAAGGAGCAACTCAAACAAATCTATCGCAGAGATCAGAAATACTGGGCCAAACGACCATTGACCCGGGAAATGTTACTCTATGCCGCCGGTGATGTTCTCGTACTAATCAACGATCAATTATATGGAAATTTAACCCGGTAAGTAACTGCAGTCCAATGTGACCTCAACCGATCTCATGTACTAATTGTAATTGCTCCACACGATTCGCAGACAAATAAAGCCAGAAAATTTGCAATTATTTTCTGAACTTTGCACCGAACAAATTCTAATGCATATCAAGCCAAACGAAGTGAAAATACGCAAGAAACAGCGAAAAATCAGCACCGAAGTCTCAGATCTCAAACAGAAATTAGCGCAAACGAATAAAAGTATTGTCCTGTCGAATCGGGAAATTCGTTTACTAAGGTGAGCAGAATACTTTCACTGATTTAAGAATCGATTACGATTATGGATTTTTTCCCCCTCCCTAGATACATGGATTTGACTGAAGATGAAAAGGAACGCCTGAAGGGTTACTACAAAGTGGCCAAGAAACTGGAGAAAATGGAATCATCTGGCCAACAGAACAAGTAGGTTTTCTCATCCTCGATTTTTAAAAACTGCAACTATTAATTGTGTATTATTTATTCCGCAGAGATCAAAGTGACTCGGAAGATGATCAGGAAGTTAACGAAAATGACAACTTCCCCAGTTTGGATTCAGTGCCATCGGATAACTCATTGACTGGCACCTTCTCACCACGTTTCAGTTCGGAACCACCCAGTCTCACAGAGTCCATGCAAATGATGGATGAGATTTTGTCAAATCAATCGATGGATCGTGTTGCTAAAATTGATAAGCTAGAGGCGATATTGTCAGCTGTGACTCTATTGCCAAGTGATCAGGTATATTCAAATTAGGGGACACAATTTGTTTGTATTCTTAGCATGTTTCTTAATCGTATCTCTTTGTAGATTATCACTTCAAACGACCAATTGGGCACGACTATAGCCACCACGGATAATTTGCAGATTGTCAGGGAGAAAACGAAAAAGTGAGTATGGGTAGGATTTCTTTCCTAAATTCTGAAACTCCCTCATTTGGCTTAAAAGATCATGCTGGCAGTTGTTATAATTCCCGATCATTTCCCATGACGGGCGTTTAGGAACCTCGATACATACTTATTTAACTTACCGGGACGTACTGTTTGAAACATTTTTTAACCTGTTTGACTTTGTTAATCGGTATGGTTTTTTACATACGTTTTGAAACACGGGGCAAAGCATTTTATTTTATTATTGCATCATAATAAATAGAAAATTGAAGAACTCTCTCGAGAAACAATAAAGAATTTTGGCTTTAATATGTGACATTGACTAAAGAAGCTCTTATGGTCTATAAAACCTTCAAGAGACATCAAAGCCTGATGTCATACAAAAATATGTATATTTGAATTCTGAAGGAATTCTCCAAGGAATATTAGAGTAGATAAGATTCCGATTTAGTAGAATTAGATACAGCAATTCAGGTGATCACATTTAAGATTTTGTGCTATTTTTCTCCTTAAACTGCCGTTGAAAGAAATGCGACAATTTCTCATGTTCTGAACAATTTGTATATGTCATACAAAAATATGTATGTATATTTGAATTCTGAAGGAATTCTCCAAGGAATATTTGAGTAGATAAGATTCCGATTTAGTAGAATTAGATACAGCAATTCAGGTGATCACTTTTAAGATTTTTCTCCTTAAAATGCCGTTGAAAGAAATGCGACAATTTCTCATGCTCCGAACAATTTGTATATTCTCACCCCTTGTTGTAAGATACATGTGTGAGAATTGTTTTTATATTTTCATCAGAGTGACACATGAGCCTAGCCAGCGATCAAAAACGGTTGTCAGTTTCGGATCATGTCAGCGGACGAGTGGTTTTGTGTGACAACAAGCACGACAGAGACCAATTACGAGTTCTGATTTTATTACATTTTACTGAACAACGGTTTGTAAAGCTGTTTTAATGAATACGGAAGTGAAAGACTCATCAGACCCCGTCCCCTTCTATTTCAATAAGCAGTTCAGTAAAGAGATAGTGGGTCGCTTTTTTTGTTGGCGGAATTTAGTTACTGGCTTTCTTTCGCATAGATGTTCGTTCGACATCATGGGTCAGGACGTGAGATGATTTAGTCATGTCATCCAAGCTCCCAATATCATAACTCTAGAATTTACAATGAAATCTCCCAATTTCAATCAACCCAATACTTCACAACAATCCTGTTTCAAAATCGCTTAATAGGAAAAACGAGTCCTTCCCGTTATAATGGAAAATTCCTATTTGGAATTGTTTCTGTTCATTGATCCCGATTATAAATAAGACAGATTGCAAATAATAATAACAAAAAAATTGGTCCCCATTATGTTAACTGTTATATTAACCTATGATAAATTGTTGGTTAATTTTGTTACAAGTGGCATTGAAACTCTCATTCAATATTAGTTGGGCATCCCTCACTGATCCCGGGTAGGGATTAGACAAATTATATCGTAGACAGCTCACTGTTTTATATTAATGGAATTTTAAAGGAGTTAGGTAAAATTTTCTATAGGAAAACTGCACTCCAGTGTTGAAGTATTGGATTTAACTGTCTCAGCCGATCAATACGTATACAAATTACCTAGTAGCGAATGCAATCAATTCTAAATCGATTACTATTAGATTTCAAAGTTACTATTAGATTTCAAACAAAATGTAAAATATTTCCTGGTAACAATCTGAACACCAATTCACACTTACTTACTTATTTCCCATGAAGGAATATACGGGGAAATTCTCTAGAATCAGTGAGTTGTGTACGATATAATTTGTATAGTGACTGACCGGGACCTACTGTTTAAAGACGGCTCCGAACGGCTAATGCTTTTCTAGAGAAGTTTTACATGGCTTAGAGATTGCTCTCTTACTTGTAAAGTCGCCAACATTTACGAGGTGGAAAATCGCTGCTGAAAAATATTTGATGGTCTTAGCCGGTTTTGAACTCCGGATCTTCTATGTGATAGTCTCACACACTACCTACCACATCACGGCCGTCCACAGGTGCTTAAATAGAGATCTAATAAATCAACCTGTTTGATTTGGTCTAGCTTCCATGTTTGGTTGATGTATACTAAAGCCCACTCTGTCTGTTATTAGAAGCTTTACAAATAGTGCATGAATTAAATTCTCTCAGAATCACTTGTTCGCTTTATACTTTAATTATACTCGAAAATAATTGAATTGCTTTCCTACTTCCAGCATGAAAAACTGCAACTGCATTGGTGAACGCAGTACAACACCCACCATCGCCAACATCCGCAATCTGGTGGAGAAAGGTCAAGTGAAAATGATTGATGCTGCATCACAAACTCTAAGCACTGGAGACATTGTCATTACCAAGATTATATTCGAAGATGAACATGAGAAGGCCAAAGAGAAAGTGTTGACCTCATCGCCGAAACGAAATAACTCATAAACAACAGCAACAACAATAAATATCACAACGTAAAGGGAGTTGGATTGGCTAAATGATTAATTTAAAGATTTAAAACTAAACAAAACAAAAAAAAAACAATACACACACACACATAAATGATTCCTAATTATTGAAAAGATGAGAAAAAAAAAACATTAAACAATTTGATTTATATAATTATAGTTCTATTACAATTTTTGTTGTTAATTATTTTTTTCCATTTATTACATTTAACTTAACTTAAATTTTTCGTTTCCCAAGGGAATTAAAAGAAATTTATTTAGAGAAACAAAACAAAACAAAAAAACAGAAACTACAATTAAAAACCACACCAAGCAATATTGTATTATGTGCCTAAATGTTGAACATTTATTGCTAACCGAAAATATTTATGAAATGTGAAAAAGTGCGAAAATTTCCACATCTTTTGCCTCACGACAAGGAGACCACAAGCAGAAGTTATTGTTTCTTTTTCACAAAACGAAAAAAAACAATTCCTTTATTTTATGTTAAATGTTAAAATTTAAAACGAAAAGATAATTGATTTTTTTTTGTCATATCAAAAAAATAATTTGTCATTTACTCTTTTTTTTTTTAAACATAATTATTGTTTTAATTTTTTATACCTTTAAAAGAAACATTCACAGTTTGTTTTTTTGTTGTAAAGTAAACGAAATGAGAGGGATACATATTAATGAAAACAACAACAGCAACAACAATTATATCATCATTTGCAAAAAAAAAAACAAAACGAAAATCAACAAAAAAGTATATATACGATTACTAATAAAATGATACAAATAATAAAACAATTAACAAAAACCAATAGTTTATCACATGGATCGACACAACGAAAGTACAAGAAATCTGAATGTGAGCCGTATTGTGGGAACCACATATCGTCCAGGCCATTCGGATTTCGGAACAGCTATGACTCAATGACAATCATCGAATACGATGTTTGAAACCAGATCGCTAGAAAACATGTGTCTTTATAGAATGACATTGAGGGCCAATAAATGAGATCGTATGCTTCTTGCAGGAGTAAAAGGAACTAATGCGCAATTTGTTGAAACAAAATAATGTGGATGCTGCTTCTTCTTTCGTTGAGTGCTGTTACAATCATATAGCTGTCACACTGTAGTTTCAACGCCCAATATTGGACGTTTAAACTGCAGTTAAACGTAGACTGAAAAAATTAATTTGATGTTTAAGTTCAGTTTAAACGAAAATCGAAGACCAACCTCGACTCATTGGTTGGCCCTTAAAAACTCAGCCAAGTATTCAGAATAATTTATACAAGCTTTATAAAACTTTGATAAGAAAAATGTTTGAAAATTGTTTTTGTATTTTCACAAATTCATCTTTTCCAAGGTTTATGAAGCTGTTTTACATTTTTCTGAATAAGAGGGTTAAGATCCCGAGTAAAATATCAAGCAACCGCTCCGAACCATTCACCATACCAGGACTCCGACAGGTTCGAAAGCTTTCCGTGCAATTACAATAACATTCTGATGGAGAAATATTGGCAAGTAATCAGGAAAATTCAAATAATTCTTGCATTGACTCCAAGTTAAAAGGAAAAATCTTTGATAAACATTGACTATGAGGACTTCGTTTTTATCAGAATATTCCAAGGCAGGGACTCTGTCGTGGAAGAGGATAAGATCTCAATCTTTACAGGCGGTTACAAAATGGAGACTGGAACGGGTTCGAGCGTTTTCACAGAAACTCTGGGAATAAAGACATTGTACAGACTACCCATCTCGTATGGTTTGTTCCCGCCCGAGGAAATAACAATCGATATGGCAGCCAGTAACAGATTTCCGAGCGGAACATAAAAATCTATGTGGACAGCCTTTCACACAAAGGCGCTAAAAGCCAGATGTACCCTAATCCAACGTCACAGGGTAACACGTCCCTGGGTTCCTGGTCACAATCAGAGAGTATATATATTGAAAGAGATTCCATCAACTTCGAAAGTATTTTTTCGGTTAAAAACTCTGTCTGCGATTAGAAATGGGAATAGTTTTTGGGAGAATTGGGAAATTATATTTAAATGAGAAATTTGCAATTGGAGATTTTTGAGAGAAATGAAAAAGCAAAATCAAAACCAATTATGAATCTGTTGTCTTGGTGGGAAATAGTGATGGCGGGGTTGGTGTTTGTAAATCACAACAGCAGCAGGAATAAGGAATTGCTCTGCGCGCATATACGACAACAAAGGTTTGTCTGATGGAATCTCTTTCAATATATATACCAAGGGTGTCAAATTCGCGGCCCGCATTGTATGACTTTGCGGCCCACTCGGTATAATATAACAAAAAATAAACGAAAATTTAAATTTAAAATAAATCTATGTATATATAATTTACTATAAAATTTAAAGTATTTTATTTTTTTGTGGCCCAAATAATATTTTACATTTTTTATTTGGCCCTCGTTAGGCTTTGAGTTTGACATGCATGATATATACTCTTTGTATGTGCTAATAGAAAACTGTGCATCGACAAATCAATTATGTTAGCGCCGAAAGATATGCTTTACTTTTTTGGTGGTTCTTGTAAGCAACAACTGAATGTGAAAACTCATTCGCCACCTGGTACTTTATGTGAATACGAAGTATGTTTGCGGGATACCTTCGATCAGTGATGGACACCTCTCTTAATTCCCTACTCCCGCTATTATAGGAAAGAAAATGCTCCTTCGACAGATACACCTTTGCTTTCTTTTACCGGTAAAAATGCAATGCTTTAACTTGACACTGGCGACTTCACAGCTCACTGATTCAACCGAATTTCCCCTGTTCTGTTCCTGCATGGAAAGTTAAGAGAAATAAGTAAGTAAGAAGTTAATAGAGCAAGCACAGCGAACACCAAAGGCAACATTCTGCTGCATGTGCGCATCATGGAAAAAATAGATCTCGCTTTAACTGGCAATTTTCTTTCAGAATCGAGGGGAACATTTTTAAAATTGTTTATACACTTTAGCGTATTGGTTCGTTCACAAAATTTTTTTTTTTAACTTTTTATGTGGCCCCCTGAAAAATGAACTCAATGGGAAATAGTCCCAAAGTTAAAATGGAAAATTAACCCAAAATTTTACTATTAAGCCAACAACACGAAAATGTCAGTTAATTTTTCCATTTCAGTTAGGGTCATTTTTCAATTCGTATTTGGGACCAACATTTTTTTTTTTTTAATTTTCCGACCTTTTTTCCTTTTTGGTTTTTCGGCCCAATTTGCATAATGAAAAATTGCCGCAAAGGTAGATCTCGCTCTAATTGGTAACATTTTTTTTTCAGAATCGACGTGAACATTTTTTGTATTCTTTTTTTTTACTGTTTTACTCGCTTCACAAAAAATACATTTTTTTAATTTAATTTTTTACCTTTTTACCAAAATAGACCCAAAACAAAAATGAAAAGTGGCCCCCATGTTATTTTACTATTGAGGCCAACAACACGAACATTTGAGTTAATTTTGTCCAAATTCAGTTGGGGTAATTTTTCAATTCTAATTTTGGAAATTACGACAATTTTTTTTTTTAAATTTAGAGTTAGTTTTACCTTTTCGATTTTGGGGCCACTGGGGCATAATGAAAATCTGCTTCGTATGGAAAAGCATTACACACATTGGAGTACATTACTCTAGCTTTCATATAATGGCTGGTTTCCGAAATATGAGCAAACAAAGTATATGATTTTTAAAAGTCGAGTAACTTCGAAAATTCTAATGTGAGAAAAAAAGTACCACAGCGTCAGTATCACTACTACAACGTCTATCGATGAGCAACATTTCAGACAAAACTTTTTTTTTTTAAATTTCGCGAATAACTCCGAAAATTCTGATGTGAGAAAAAAAAGTACCACAGCATCAGCATCACAATTACAACGTCTATCGATGAGCAAATTTTAAAACAAATCTATTTTTTTTAAATTTCGCGAATTTTTGAAAGGCTAACCCCTTTCTTGTTTTTTGTCCGAAAATATTTTTTTTTCTTATTTTGATATTTCGTTGCAGCAGCTATTTAGAGCATTTGAAATAAAATTAATACAACGTGGAAGTTATTGGATTGCTCGGCAGGTTTTCAAGATATGAGTAAAAAAGAGTCAGTTCTGAATGCACACTTCATTTTGCAAGTAAAACCCATAGAAGTTGCCCAGGGCCCATTCAGTGTCTTACGGATAGTGTAGTACACTACTCTAGCTTTCATATAATGGCAATAGCTCTGTGATAGCTTGGCTGGTTTCCGAAATATGAGCAAACAAAGACATGCTCAAAGTATATGATTTTTAAAAGTCGAGTAACTCCGAAAATTCTAATGTGAGAAAAAAAAGTACCACAGCATCAGCATCACAATTACAACGTCTATCGATGAGCAAATTTTAAAACAAATCTATTTTTTTTAAATTTCGCGAATTTTTGAAAGGCTAACCCCTTTCTTGTTTTTTGTCCGAAAATATTTTTTTTCTTATTTTGATATTTCGTTGCAGCAGCTATTTAGAGCATTTGAAATAAAATTTGGGACCTACTTAATTTTGATAAATTTTTTATATTTTTTTGGGGCTATTATTTACTTTGGATTGGATGTAAATTCAATATAATTATTTGTCCTATTTCTAGTTCTACAATTTGGGCTATTTTCCACTTGAATTGGGTTTAAATTCAATGTAATTAAAAAATAATTGTAATTTTTTTGGGGCTATTTTTCCTATTTCTAGCTCTACAATTTGGGACCTATTTCCTTTTGATATATTTTTTTGTATTTTTTTGGGGCTATTTTTTTACTTTGGATTGGATTTAAATTTCAATATAATTAAAAAATACTTTTAATTTTTTGGGATATTTTTCCTATTTCTAGCTCTACAATTTGGGACCTATTTCCTTTGGATATATTTTTTGGGGCTATTTTTTTACTTTGGATTGGATTTAAATTTCAATATATGTAAATTTAAAATAATTGTAATTTTTTTTGGTCTATTTTTCCTATTTCTAGCTCTGCAATTTGGGACCTATTTCGTTTTGATATATTTTTTTGGGCTATTTTTTACTTTGGATTCGATTTAAATTTCAATATATGTAATTATAAAATAATTGTAATTTTTTTTTGGGCTATTTTTCCTATTTCTAGTTCTACAATTTGGGAATTATTTCCTTTGGATATATTTTTTTTATATATTTTTGGGTCTATTTTTTACTTTGGATGGGATTTAAATTTCAATATAATTAAAAAATAATTGTAATTTTTTTTTTGGGCTATTTTTCCTATTTCTAGCTCTACAATTTGGGACCTTTCCTTTGGATATATATTTTTATATATTTTTGGGGCTATTTTTTACTTTGGATTGGGGCTAAATTTCATATTTAACAGTGAGGTGATTTTTTGTTATCGAAATTACCCCAATTTCTCTATTTTTCGTTATCGAAATTACCCCAAAATTGGGGCCATTTTGCATTACGGGCAAATTTTCAAATTTTGAAATTTGAAAAAATGTTTTTTTTTTCATTTAAAGACTTTGACACCGTTTTTTGTGGAAACTAGACCCTCCGAATATACAAACCGAATTAAAAATTAAATTAGTTTCCAAATTTGGGGTCAAGAAAATTACACTTGGAAACTGAAAATAGGCCCCAACAACGAATTGCATTATCGCTTATAAAAAAAAGTATGAAAATACACCAGTAAACAGGCAAATAGGTCCTAATATTTCTCGCAGTTAATCCCTGTGTAAAATTGTGGACCAATTTTTCCTTTTACAGTTTGGGTTGTAATTTCATAAAATTCAAAGTAAGCTCCAAAATAATAAACGTGGCTTAATTTCGCACTAATATTTGGCGTCTGATTTCATAATGAACATAAAATATTAAATTGAGTTCCACGTATCATTTTTGAAGGCCATTTTCATTCCGCCACTTTGCGTGATCCGTCGGTACTATGGCCGGCAAAATACTCTGAAAGATTCTTAAAATATCACAGTTTTTCCCAAACATATGCAATTGCCCAATTCTGAATCCAACAAAATACCTATTTTCTTCCAAAACTCAAAAGTTTGCATTTTCATTACAAATGCCCGACTTCAGACTCACAATAAAAACACACATAGCTGATTTGTTTTTTTTTTTCAAATTTGTTTATTTTTCTTTGATAATGATTAAAAAAATATTATTAATAATTATGTTTAACACCAATGTTTAACATTGAATTGAGGAGGAAGCACAATCATAATTTGTTGTAATAAAAAAAGAGAATTAATAAAAAAAAGACCTATAGAAAAAAATTATTTACAATGCAATGATAACAGAACAAAAGAAAATAATAATAATAAAAAAACAGACATATTTGATAACAAAAATAAAATTTAAAAACTCGCAAAAGAAACCGGCGCGACTGCGTTTCACGCTGAATTGATAACAACAGTTTTGGGGTGAAATTTTAATTTGGTGTTGGCTTTGGAAATTCCACGGAAAACCAATGAAATCCCCAAAAGCTGGCGAAAGCAATTCAAGCTTGAAAGACAGCCGGTAGGCGATTATTTCCTTTCACACTCCATTGCAAATTCTAACTACGCACGATCTTCGTATCTTTGATTTAAATATTAGGTATATATAAAAATACACACACGCACACACTTGCACGGATAATGAACAATCAACAATTTGGATATAGATTTAAATACAATTTTTAAAATTAACAATATACAACTTTAGAATAAACAACAACAAAAAGTAAGTAAACTCTCTTTAGGGACAAGTTTTGTTCTTCTGATAAACTGATAATTAAGGCAATTTTGAAAGGGGAGAGGAATTCTGTGGGTGACTTTTGTGTTCCCAGGAATTTGAATTGTATCTTTATGGTTGTTTTTGAAATAGAAACCAAATGTTGAAGTTTTTTTTAAAAACTTAATGAGTTATATCATTATTTCTTTTGCTGTATGAAATACGAACAGAAGACGCCAATAATTGTTAATGAAATTCAAGAAATATTTCGTAATTTTTAAGAAATATTTCATAAGTTTTAAGAAATATTGCATCAGCCTTTAAAAGTAAATCAGAAAATTTAGGAAATATTTCATAAGTTTCAAGAATTTTTTCATAAGTTATCAGAAATAATTTTTAAGAATTACGTCGTGAATTTTGGAACTATTTCACAAAAAATTTCATAAAATTTAAGAAAATTATTTTCATAAGTTGTAAGAAATATTTCATAAATTTAACTTCATGCACTTTGAGAAATATTTCAAGAATAATTTGAAGAACTTTTTGTATATTTGTATATTTCATAAATTTTAAAATAAATACCTGGGAAATTTATGGAATTTTTTTTTTAAATTTTTAAGAAATATTTTTACGATTTTTAGGAACGATTCTTAAACATTGGAAATATTGCACAAATTTTCTAAAAATAACTTTCAGAAATAAATAATATTTCGCATATTTAAAAAAAATATATAAATTTTGAGAAATATTTCAGAAATTTTAAGAAATATTTCACAAATTTTAAGAAAAATTTCTCAAATTTTAAGAAATATCTCGCAAATTTAAAAAAACATACAAATTTTGAGAAAGATTTCATAAATTTTAAGCAATATTTCATAATTTTCAGAAACTATTTCATAATTTTTAAGAAATATTTTGTAAATTTTAAGAAATATTTCATAAATTTGAAGAAATATTTCATAATTTTCAGAAACTATTTCATAATTTTTAAGAAATATTTTGTAAATTTTAAGAAATATTTCATAAATTTTAAGAAATATTTCATAATTTTCAGAAACTATTTTATAATTTTTAAGAAATATTTTGTAAACTTGAAGAAATATTTCATAAATTTGAAGAAATATTTTACAAATTTCAAGAATAATTTGATTAGTTTTAAGAAATATTTCACATGTTTTAGGAACTAATTCATAAATTTGGAAATATTTCATAAAAAGTAAGAAAATTTTAAATTTCATATTTTCAAGAAATATTTTGTAAATTTGAGAATTTTCACGAATTTCAAGAAATATTCCTAAATTTGAAGAAATATTTAACAAATTCACAAAAATAATTTAATTAGTTTTAAGAAATATTTCACAAGTTATAGGAACTACTTCATAAATTTGAAAATATTTCATAAAAAGTAAGAAAATTTTCATAAATTTTAAGAATAATTTGATAAATTTTGAATATTTCTTCAAACATTTCACAAATTTGTTGTAAATTTAAGAAATATTTCACAAATTTTCCTAAAATTTAGGAAATATTTCACAAATTGTCTTAAAGTTTAAGAAATATTTCACAAATTTCGTAAAATTTAAGAAATATTTCACAAATTTCGTAAAATTTAAGAAATATTTAACACATTTAGTAAAATTTAAGAAATGTTTCACAAATTTCAACAACATTTTTATAAGCTTTAAGAAATTGTTCATAATTAAAAAAAAAATCATAAACTTTGAGAAACTCTTCGAAAAGTTTAACAATATTTTTAAAAAGAGTTTGAGGATATTTCGTAAAATTTAAGAAATATTTCACACATTTAGTAAAATTTAATAAATATTTCACAAATTTCAACAACACCTTCATAAGCTTTAAGAAATTGTTCATAATGATAAACTCTTCGAAAACTTTAACAAAATTTTGAAAAAGAGTTTTAGCATATGTTTTTTTAAAAAAAAAATATTTCATAAGTTTTAGGACACATTTCATAATTTTTAAGAAATCGTAACTTTTATAAAATGCTTAATATAACTTATAAAATCTTATGCACGAGATTTTAGTTCATATATAATTTAAGAAATATTTCCTAAAATTTAAGAAATATTTCCTAAAATTTAAGAAATATTTCCAAAAATTTAAGAAATATTTCCTAAAATTTAAGAAATATTTCCTAAAATTTAAGAAATATTTCCTAAAATTTAAGAAATATTTCCTAAAATTTAAAAAAATATTTCCTAAAATTTAAGAAATATTTCATAAAATTTTGAAAACATATTTCATAATTTTTTAAGAAGTCGCGTTCCTGTTCAGGTAAATTACGATTTTATAAAAACTTCGCAATCGTTCTAATTTATTATGTAAAATCGTCTTCTGTTGGCCAGACATTTGAGAGCTAAGAAAATAGGTTTAGTTAATTTTGTTTGACACGTTTTCGTGAAAAGGGAATAAGTACGCCAATCTGGAGAGTTTAATTCAGGGTAAAATGAAGCGACTCTTTGTTATGGTCATTGCGACAATATTGGTCTGTCCATTATTGCAAATATTTTTTTTTGGTCTCAATTGTATGACACATAAGACTAAACATTGGAGAGGTTGCCAGAGAAGTTCACCGAGCAGTTGATGGGGAAATAAAAGATGTGGAGTTTTGTGGAAAGATCGCTGATAACGCTGTGACTCAGGGGAACAGTGATAATTTCTTAGAGAGCCACTGGCAAAAGAAAATCGTCATTCAAATCGAAGACGATGTAGGGCACAGTGTAGGGAACATTTTAACTCTCTCTCTCTGTTGTTAAATCTCATTTATTAAGTTAACATAAAAAGAGCGTGCTTTATTTTCTCTCTGGAATCAATATTCTTTTCGGTTCAGCTGATATTACAACATTTGTCTAGTATTAACATTCTCGTTGGTTCATCTGATAATACGTGCAATGCTAGTTAACATTGAAAGCGCCAGTCACATTACTCTCTCTCTCTCCAGTATTGATGGTCTCTTTGGTTCAGAATGTAATTAACCCTTTCAGTGGCAAATCATTTTTTTTGTTTGACGTGCTAAAAATCATATGAAGTGTCGAATATATTCGATTAATCCACTGAAAGGGTTAAGAACAGAATTTACTCACTTTGGTTCATCTGCAGCGCGCAACTTGCGTTGCAAGCTAACATCAAAAGAGCGAAATTACTCTCCAGTATTCACACAGTCTTTGGTTAACAGGACAAGAGCGAGATCACAATTCTCTAGTTTTAACACTATTATCGAATTACAAGTAAAGAAAGTTGAAATAAAGAATTTTTATAGAAAAGAGATCCAGCTGAGTGGCATCTCTTTTCTATAAACACTCTCTTTGTATCATCTGGGATGACGAATAATGGAAATTAACATAAAAAGAGAGAGAGAGTTGGCATCTCCCAATTATCAAGATACTCTTTTGGTTCGCCGGGCATTGCGGGTAAGACAAGTTACCATGACCAGGGCGAGTTGATAGCTCGCGCGTATTAACATTCTGTTTGGTTCAGCGTAAAAGAAAGGAACATCTTTGATCAGTTCTTCATGTTAAAATGATGAAAATTGCCGTTAATAATTACAGTGGACACTGTTTATAACGCACTCCTCCATTAAGAACCATTGCGTATGGAATTTAAGAATGCGTTCAGCTTTTTTTCTCTCTGAATGAATTTTTGCAAAATCTACAGCGAAGTAAATATCCGCTACCTGGGAATATTTTATAGGGAGTTTCCACTGTATCTATAAAAAAAAAACATTTTCGTTTCAAAAAACAAATCAAGCAATTTTTCTAAATTCTCTAATTCTAAATATTTGGTTTCCAATACAAAATTTCAACATCTGCTTTGGGGGGAGGGGGAACAACAAATTGCATGGGGATTTCGGGGGGACGTAAACAGACAACATTTCGTTTGTAGTTTATATGTAAGTAACAAAATTATATGCAAGTATATATGTGTATGTGTAGTGCTACAAATAAAATATAATTATAGTTTTCTCTTTGTTGGTTTCTTCTTCTTCTCATGAATACAATAAAACACAGTCTATGCAAAACCGGGGGACGGGCACTTGGCTTCCTTCCGGTTGGAAGTTTCAACTTTGCAATCTTCACTTGCTTTCCTTTACAATTTGAATTCATAACAAGTTTATATAATGCCGTCATTCCTTTTCATTCATTGCGATTGTTGATTACTTTCGGTACTTTCTTTACATGTACGAGGATAGGGGCGGGGCATGTTTATGCATATATGTGTATGTTGGGTAATTGTGTATAGATTCTTGTGTGTGTTTTGTTTTTATTTTTATTTTTTAAATATTTTTCTTTTAGTATTATTTAACAATGTAATGTTGGCTGTTGGCGAATTTTGCTTCCATTTTTGGGGGGAATTTTTTTTCCCCCCCGGTTAGTGGCTTTTGCATTATGTTTGTATGGGGCGTGTTTACGTATGTATGCATGTATGTATGTATGTTTGTATATATATCTATATATATATATATATATATCTTTATGTATGTATATGTATTTATATCTTTATGTATTAATAATTCATTTTTTTGTTTTTGTTGCATGTAATGAGATCATGTCCTGTAACGCATTATTTCGCGTAAAGCATATAATAATTCAGCCTGGTTGCGAGCTTCCATTACCATTAAATTAACGTGGACCTGGAAATAAAAGAAGAAGACAAAAAAACAATTATTATTATTTTTTTTTTTTAAATTTATTTGCATGCCTTTGGCCAAAAACAACACAGTAATGCCTGGCGCAGCCACCGTATTCTCCTGACCTAGCCTGCTGTGGCTATTTTTTGTTCCCCAAACTGAAAAGGCCCATGAAAGGACGACTTTATCTCCACGATTGCGGAGATAAAGACGGCATCGAAGGAGGAGCCGAACAAGATCACCATAAATTATTATTTGAAGTGCTTCGAGGATGGGGAAAAACGTCGACAGAAGTGTATTATATCCGAGGGGTATTACTTTGAAGGGGACAAAATAGATATTCATCATTAAATATACATTTTTTGAAAAAAAAAAAAAAAATTCGCCGCTTTAGCTTTAGCCTTTTTTTTTACTTTTATTCTCTAATGGCTGATGGTATGTAAACTTTATGCGGTTGTAATTACATCATTTCGAAGGCAGACTACACCCAATAGCAAAAGATTTGGAAAATCCAAAAAAAAAAATGTTGTCCAAAAAAACAGTAAAGGTAAGTAAATTTTTGATTTTATTGAAAAAATAGATTTTGTTGTTTTTATGCCCACGCATAGCGGACCTTAATCTGAACAAAACGATGTTTTAATTTTTTGGATTGGACCAATAGTTTGGGAGAAATTGGTCTCAGAAAATGGGGTTTCTCAAAATTACCGATTCGAAAGTCCCTTGAAACTATTTTTCCAATTTTTCAGCAACCGACTGAGATATCGTATCGACTGTGGTATCAAATTAAAACTAGATTTTTGGACTATAGTAAGCATATTTCTGCAGGATTTATGAACAAAAAGTTTGGGAGAAATCATGTTCAGAAAATGTGGTTTCTCGAAAGTCTCTTGAAACTATTTGATTAATTTTCCAACAACGGACTAAGGTATCGTAACGAGTGTGGTATCAAATGAAAGCGAGACTTGAGGACTATAATAAGCATATTACTACAGGATGTATGAACAAATAATTTTGGAGAAATCGGGTTTCTCAAACATAGAGATTCGAAGTCACTTCAAATTATTTGGCCAATTTTTGAGCAACGTACTAATGTACAAAACGAATCGACTGTGGTATCAAATAAAAGCTTTTTTTTTTAAAGACTTCCAGTAAAGGCTCTATAAAAATTCACCAAAATAAAATCAAAAATTTCCCAAATAATTGAGTATTTACCCAAAAAGGCCAACATGAAAATTACCCAAAATATTCTGAAAACTCCACCAAATTATTTATGAAAAGTGTCCTACAATTAATGTGTTCGCTTAGGACGGTTGTGCCGCCGTCCACAGAAATGTGTCTGATGTGCTGTATTTTTGGTGAATCCAAAACGCTTTCAAATGTTTTTGCTGTTAAAATACATACCCCGTTCGACTTGTCGTTCCAGTCCATTCTCTGATCGACCATTACTGAGATGATTTTTTTTTTTTTTTTTTTTAAAAACCCTCATTATTCACTCCGCCTGGCTAAGAATATTTTCTCACCGTCTTCATGACATACACATACAATCTATACAAAAATCAAAATCTTACAAAGGGATCACTGACAACGGATCAGGAAGAAAACCGCATATGTTCGAACAGTGCGCGCTCGAATAAGACATGTGTGCCTTGGGAATTCCAAAAAAAATCATACGCGTCCTCTCAACAGCACAGTGTTCGGCTTCAACGAAGGCGATATAGCACTATGTTCATATGTGCCCAAAAAAAACAAAGCGGTAATTTTGCTGTCGACACAATATTATAAAGGGTGTTTTTTTATTGAGGTATAGAACTTCGAAGTGAAATAAAACACAAGAAAATCGTTTTAATGTCCATCAATTTGGCTTTATTGGAAGGATAATTTTATGCCATTAATGTTTAAATATGATTTCGGGCATGTGGCCGCCGCGGCTGGCTCGAATAAAGCCAATTCTACAGGTCCAATTTTCAACCACTTGTTGGAACCACAACTCATCCACATTCATGCCATCCAATTCGGGAACAAAATGGTCGGTTATCATGGCTCTATACCGGTCTCCATTAACGGTAACTGACTCTCCAGCATTATTTCGGAAGAAGTATGGCCCAATGACTCCACCAGCCCATAGAGCACACCAAACAGTCAGTTTTTGTGGATGTAATGGCATAAAATGGACGGAGCTTGCGGTGAACTTCGCGAACTGAACCATTACTTTCGAAATAAATTTGCACGATTTGCAAGCGTTGTTCTTTTGTCAACCTCTTCATGATGAAATGGCAAACCAAACTAAATATTAATCACTTGACAGCTGACAAAATGGCCGCCAGTTAAAAAAGTGATGCCAACTTAAAGTTCTATACCCCAATAAAAAAAACCCTTTATTTGCGGTGTGGACATGCAAACTGAAAAGAAGAGGCCGTTTGCTATTTTGGATTACAACGCCAACAAATCGGGCGTTGATACAACAGACCGCTGGCCATTGGCCATGTTATTTAATATGGTGGACGGACATTAGCTGCATTTATTTCATACACCGAGATGAAGCCAATAAAAAGAAGTTACAGACGACGGTCATTCCTACGGATGCTGACACAACAATTAAAAGAACGAGCGCCGAACAACCGCACATCCAAGGATACGGAACGCAATGGAAGCATTTGATGTAAAGGTAAGAAAAAACAATTCTAATTTTCAAAAGCAGAATAACTACATCATTTTGTTCTTTTTTAGATATTATCAAGACCGGCAGAAGGAGCTGCACCTTCGTTTGCGTCTAGAACGAACAGACCGTCATATCGCCTATGCCGTTCTGAGTACGGACGGCAGCGGAAAACAAGGGCCTATTGCCATTCCATTCAACACTTATGCATCGATGCTGCACCTGCACAGAAAATATGTTGGACGAGGGACAATCTACACAACAATAGCTTTTTAGGCTTTTTTTCATATAAAACTCAGAAAAAATTAATTATGTTACTTATACAAAAAAAAAAACATTCATTATACATGTATATTAGTAAATAATAATAAATTAAAACAAAAAAATTTAAAAAAAAAATGCGTTTTCATATAAATTTCCATACAATTAGAAATAGGTCGCTGTGGACTTATTACTTCGTTTAAGGGCAACAGATGACTCAACCGTCGTAGGGTTAAATGTTGTCGACACATAATTTTTGGAAATCATTTGTTTTGTCCAAGGCTTGAGAAAAAAAAGACCATGAGGCCCATTTCCACATGGGGCAGCCACTTTGCGATTTGGTTGTGGAAAATTTCATGAAAAGGATATGGTCCTGTAAGCGTGTTCGTGGTGGCCATTTGGCTGATGTTGTTTTTCATTATTAATGGCATACCTTCCTCTTTGTTATGAAATAAACATGCGATCATTTATCTCAAAAAATTCCATTTTTCTTTGAATAACAAAATAACACCTCTTGTTGGAGAACCCTGTACAATAGGGTGGAGTGAAAACATGCTTTTTTTTTAATTTGAAAAAGTTAACCTCGGAAAGAGATGTAGTCTGGGGTCCTAATGAGGGGAAAAATAAAGAAAAAAAATTTAAAAAATGTTTAGGGGTCGCGCCACTCCCTCGAAATTTGGAAATTATCGCTATTTTGGCGTTGATTTTAGAAAAATCCTAAAAATTAACGACTTAACTTATTCGAAATTTAAAAGTTTGAGCTTGTTCAGTGCCCAAACAAAAGTAGTTGAGGCAAATATGAGGATAATCGACTAATATTTGTAGCTTTGGTGGCGATTTCATTGTTCAGTCAATTTTCTGAAATTTTTGAACAATGAGAAAATTTTTTTTAAATTTTTTCATGCCCTTATTTCATTGTTTACGCTATTGCAAACATTTATTGACATAAAACTTTTTAGGATTTTTCTAAAATCAACGCCAAAATAGCGATAATTTCCAAATTTCGAGGGAGTGGCGCGACCCCTAAAAATTTTTTTCTTTATTTTTCCCCTCATTAGGACCCCAGACTACATCTCTTTCCGAGGTTAACTTTTTTTTTTTGAATTTCACTCCACCCTACTGTACAATATGGTCAAAGTCTGATTTTGTAAAGGTATTTTTTGATCTTGAAACATTTCATAAAAAAAATTAGTTGGGGTATTTTTTTTTTTATAAAATTTGGCATTTGTAAAGGAAGACCCCAACATTAAAAACAAAAAATGTAGGTAATTTTTTTAAAAATTATACCCGAATTAAAAAAAAAAATTGATAAAAACCCGAAAAAGGAAAGAAATCCCCCAAATTGGAATGGGAAAAATGACCTCAACTAAAACGGAAAAATTGTTGCAAATTTTCTAGTGGTTAAAAAGGCAAGAAACCCCCCCAAAGTCGGAATTGGTAAAATGACCCGAATTAAAACGGAAAAGTTGTTGCAAATTGTCTAGTGGTAAAAAAGGAAAAAACCCCACAAATTGGCATTGGAAAAATGACCCGAATTAAACTGGAAACATTTCTGCAAATTTTCTTGTGGTAAATTATGGATCCATTTTGAAATTTTGGGGCTATTTTGCTTTGGAGTCATTTTCCCGAGAGCCCCCATAAAGGGTTAAATGGGCAACTGTTTTCAAATTAGTTGAGCTGTGTAAAATATACGTTTTTTGTATACCCAGCAGAGCAAAGTAAAGTTGGAAATCGGTTTGCTGGAAAATGACCAGAAATCGAAAATGAAAAGTTGTTCTAAATGTTAATATTTAGGACGACAATACGAACATTTTGGGACAAATTTGTCCAGTGTAGAATAATCTAACCTACAAGGGGTTTTCCATGACCAAATTCAAGGCCAACGTCAACAAACATTACTCCCTCTTCCCTCGCTCTCCTCGTTTCCCCAGCGCTTACACAGTTCTAGAGATAGTCCAGAAAAAGAAAACCATATTTTCTATAACATATGAAAAACTCGTGTGAGGACAGTCGAAACGACGAACAGTGGACAGGCAGGGTTAATAAATCATTTTCGGATCTTCTTTCAGTTTAAGTTTTTAAATGATGAGGCAATTTCTCGTATCGATTTTGGCACAAATTGTTTGTTTTCCATTTCGGTTTTACGGGCCACGCCCAACAACAGATTGTTGGAGCCAACAATTACCTTTTCACTGTCCTGCAGTTCCACCAATATATTATCGTAATCCTTGGTTGTAATTCTTTCCGGAAAACAACAGGCTGTCTTGATAAACATCTTCAACGGACGATCCAACAGCTAAAATGACAAAAACAAACAAATAATTTAGTAAGTTTGGCATAGATTTATTGGACTTAAACCACTCACCTGATTAACTTCACCGTAATCGTAGTCATCATGACGGATGCCATAAATACATTGGATGTAATTCCAAATGGCACGACGAAACTTCGATGTGTCCACATTCTTAACACCGGCCATCGTGAAATACGTCAAATTGTAGGCACAGCGGAATTTCTGATCCAACAGCGTGCCCACATCTTCGTACAATCTACAAACAATTCAATAGTTCATAATACGGGGGGACTATAGGGGGGCAAGGCTCGTTGCGGACTTACCCATTCACCAGCGAATAGCCATGATCATCCCACGAATAGTCCTGAATACGAAATGTATTCGGGATGTTTTCGGCACCACGTCGGGCAAAGTCCTGATATTGAAAATTCGGATCTTCGATGTAGTGCGAGATGACCGGCGGTATGTCGACGGGGACGACTGTGGCGGCAGCGGGTAATTCGGCAGTTTGCATTTCCACATTCTTGAAACGATTGCTGAGTTCGGCTTCGCTGCATTCGTCCTGTTTCTGGGAGAGCACTTTCATGCGTTCCATTAAAGCTTCAACGGTAACACTGGGCTGAGCTGTAAGTGGACAAATGGGAATGGAATCACAAATTAACATTACCGCGGGAAAAAAAGTCGCAAGCGTCAAATATTTCAAAAAGTATATTAAAGACAGATTCGGAGACGTTAATGAGATTCAGATGTTTGTAGGAGCCTTGACCAACTGTAATACAGTGAAACTTCCATGAGACGAATGTTCTTCAAGTCGAAGCACGGGAGGCAAATGCCCACAGTTTTATAAGTACAGTCGAATTCGGATAAGCGCAAGCCTTTGAAATTGGAAAATCGCTTAAGTGAAAATAAACTTCCATAACTCGAACAACCATTATCCCGCAGAAAAGTTGGACTTACGGAGATTTTGAGTTATGGAATAACTAATAAATTTGTTTTAGGGAAATTTGTCTCCTTAACTGCCACTAGTTCGAGTTACAGAAGTTCCTCTGTATTAGGCGCGAAAGAAATGAAATGTAAAAGCGAAAAATTACCAAAATCGAGATGTAACTTTCTTTTACAGAAGGACAGTATAGCACGAATGTGTACAATTAGAACCGAAGAAGGGGCACTTATTCCAAAAACAAATAAGAGGAGGGTCTGAAGAATTCATTCGTAAAAAGTTAAAAACTTTTGCAAAAAAATTTTAAAAAATTCTCAAAAATACATTAACATCTTAAGCGGAATATAAAGCAGAGTTTTTTTTTCTCGAAAATTGTATGTAGTTAAAGCTTTACTAAACATAGAATTTCGGAAAGATTTGTTGAGCGAATTTATATAATTACACGATTTCTGAAGTGGATGGAATGGTACATTTGTAGGGGAGGTACCAGAAGGACAGTTGCTAGACAGTTTTGTCCAAAACTTTGTCTACATACAGATTTACTAAATACAGATTTTGGGCATGATCCCGTTAGGCATATTGATATTATTAGACGATTTCTAAGGTAGGCGGAATGGTACATTTGTATGGGAGGTACCAGAAGGGGAGTTGCCAGACTTCCAAGTTTTTGTCCAAAACTTTCTCCAGTTATACCTTTACTAAATACAGACTTTGGGCAAGATCCCGTTAGGCATATTGATATTATTACACGATATCTAAGGTAGGCGGAATAGTACATTTGTGTGGGAGGTACCAGAAGGGGAGTTGCCAGACTTCCAAGTTTTTGTCCAACACTTTGTCTACCTACAGATTTACTAAATACAGATTTTGGGCAAGATCCCGTTGGGCATATTGATATTATTAGAAGATTTCTAAGGTAGGCGGAATGGTACATTTGTATGGGAGGTACCAGAAGGGGTGTGGCCAGACTTCCAAGTTTTTGTCCAAAACTTTGTCCAGTTATACCTTTACTAAATACAGATTTTGGGCAAGATCGCGTTGGGCATATTGATATTATTACAAGATTTCTAAGGTAGGCGGAATGGTACATTTGTATGGGAGGTACCAGAAGGGGAGTTGCCAGACATCCAAGTTTTTGTCCGAAACTTTGTCTAGCTATATATTTACTAAATACAAAGTTTGGGCAAGAATAAAACCTCCATACGAGATTCAGTGAGTGACCGAAAAACACGAAGCTACAGATGGCCACCGGGCTTTTTCCAATGAAATCAACTCAACGTCCACATGATTGGTGAGCATTTCGCTACTAATTTGTTTAAATACTTAAATCGACAATATATTGAAGGGGTGCCTAGGAGACAAGTGGCAACGGTGTGTGGTGGCCGGGAAAAATCATAAACGATTTTAAGGCATTCAGTCGTGCTGTGTGTGTGTGTGCTCTAAATGCTTCAGGCCATAATCGACTTACCATTAATCTTATTTACACCATTCACAGCATTAACGGCTGATGCGGCAGCAGCACCAACACCAACACCACCAGCAGCAGCAGCGGCACCAACACCTCCACCCAGGCCACCTGTGGCAATTGTGGGTCCGACACTGGCAGCACTGGCAGAACCGCTAACGACAGCACCTCCTGCGCCGCTGTTGTTGTTGCAATACATTTGATGATTATGATGGTCCATGCTGCTGCTGTTGTTGGCAGTGTTGTTGTTATTGTTGTTGTTGTTGTTGTTCAATGTGATTTCACTTAATACAGTCTTTTGTGGTTGTGGATGCATGGAAGCACCACCTAAATGTGGCTGCTGCTGCTGCTGCATTAACAAATTCAAATCCCCTCCACCAGCAGCGAGACCGCCACCACCGCCACCACCGACGCCCACAGCCATGGCGACAGCATTGGGTGTCTGTGATGAGGGCAGTGTTGCGGGTGGTGTTTTCAGTTTGGGACTCGACAGGCCATCCAGTTTCTGTGTCAGACCGCAGGAGAACACAAACGATGACAATGAATGGAAATGCGATAATAACACCATGGCATGGACGACTTCCGACAGCGACCAACTGTTCTTGCCCCGAGTCAGGCTCTATAAATAGAAGAGAAGTAGAATGCCACAACAGCAAAATAAATACAAATGCAAATGCAACAAAAAGTTATATTTATTAGAATATAAAGATGAAGAAGGAGCATGACAAGAAAAATAAACAATTTCGAAATGCTCCACACAGAATACACGCGAACGCTTTGCACTGATTCTGATTATTTATTCGTTTTTGTTGTTGTTGTTTCTGTTTTTGTTGTAGAAGAAAATACGCTACTTTGCAGTTGATAAAGAAGACACCAGCCCGAGAGAAACGGAAATGTCGGATAAAGTCGGAATGTTCAAAGACGATGAACGGCTACAGCGGGGAAAGTCGCAAAAAGAAAAACAATCAAACTAAATGAAAACGTCCAGGATAAGTGAAGTGACTTACTTGTCAAATATCGACTTCACCCACGGTCCTTTTAAGGATCTGTGCCCCCCCCCCCCCCCCCCCCAACCGTGTTAATGCACACGAGGCTCTGAGCGAACCGAACTGAGGCGGTAAAACCTTCACATCTTCACGGAGGAAATTCCGAACGGGCGGGAGGTTATTTAGCAGCCACACAGAGACAAAAATTAACCTTATATAAGGTTAACTTAACCATAAATAAACATGATTTGGAGTCTACGTTATATATGGTTAATTTGAACATCTTCTTGTTGACTGGTATTTAACAATAATAATAGTTACTTAACTACTCCCTGGTTGAATTTTTTAACCATGAAACTTGTTGATATAAAAATAATTATTGTTGTTTTAACAATGCATTGTTGAATTTGTTTACCATGAAAATTGTTAATATAAAAATTTCATTGTTAATTTATTGAAACAATGCATGCTCAATTTAATAATTTTATATTTCTTTGCAGAAATATAAATTTTCCAAAAAAGCTTCACGAATTGTGTTTGCTTTGATTGCAGGCAAGGTTTCGGAAGCTGTAACAGTTCTTCATCGTTACCCATTTGCAATGATTTCTGCAGCAAATATTGGTGTAATAAGTGTCCTAGCTCTAAGCGATTGAACGAGAACTACTGTTTAGTAGCGCATATCCCAGAAAAAGCAAGCAGTAAAGCATTGAAAACCAACAGCTCAACAAGCAGTGACGATAGCATTTGGTGGTGGGTTTTTGAAAGAGCGAGATAACGTTCTCACATGTTAAGAGAAAAGTAAGAGGGGAAAAAGTGTGGGAGGCGGGGAAACACAATCGCATTCGTTGCTACCTCGTGTAACATAATACTGAACTTCATCTAACACAAAGCAGTTCAAGGACTTCGACACAACAGAGCCGAATGATCTTTGAATTGTTGTTTATTTCGCACATTTTTCAGCCTCTCTCTCGAAAAAATCAACCTTATATAATGTTAACTCAACTATTTTTCATGTAAATTTGACCTTATATAACGTTATTTTGACTTTGTAATCAAATATTTACCATGAAAAAATTAACCAGACACATGGTTAAAAAAATCGTTGTACTTTTGGCTCGGTGCACGATCGGCTGAGTTAGCCCAATCAGCTAGCCATCTAAAATAATATCGATTACTGCTATTGTCTCAGAGCCTTAAAGTCATGACTGGGGGCTTTGTTTCTAACGGCATCCATTCAGAAATTTTGAAGATTCTTCTTTTTGAGGCCCGATTTATAAAATGCAATACAGCCCCCCACAAAACGACATAACAACCGAATCTATCGTTTTTGTTTTTTTTTCCTGTACCAGGGTTCGGGGCCTTATTTAAGTTTTACTTTCGGGCCTTAATTCATTAAGGATTTTATTTCCCTCCGGGGCCTTATTTCAGTTTTACTTTGGGGCCTTATTTTATTAAGGGTTTTATTTTCCTCCGGGGCCTTATTTCAGTTTTACTTTGGGGCCTTAATTCATTAAGGGTTTTTTCCCTCCGGGGCCTTATTTCAGTTTTACTTTGGGGCCTTAATTCATTAAGGGTTTTATTTCCCTCCGGGGCCCTATTTCAGTTTTATTTTGGGGCCTTATTTTATTAAGGGTTTTATTTCCCTCCGGGGCCTTATTTCAGTCTTACTTTGGGTCCTTATTTCATTAAGGGTTTTATTTCCCTCCGGGGCCTTATTTCAGTTTTACTTTTGGCCTTATTTTATTAAGGGTTTTATTTCCCTCCGGGGCTTTATTTAAGTTTTACTTTGGGGCCTTATTTCATTAAGGGTTTTTTCCCTCCGGGGCCTTATTTCAGTTTTACTTTGGGGCCCTATTTCATTAAGGGTTTTATTTCCCTCCGGGGCCTTATTTCAGTTTTACTTTGGGGCCATATTTCATTAAGGATTTTATTTCCCTCCGGGGCCTTATTTCAGTTTTACTTTTGGGCCTTATTTTATTAAGGGTTTTATTTCCCTCCGGGGCCTTATTTCAGTTTTACTTTGGGGCCTTATATCATTAAGGATTTTATTTCCCTTCGGGGCCTTATTTCAGTTTTACTTTGGGCCCTTATTTTATTAAGGGTTTTATTTCCCTCCGGGGCCCTATTTCAGTTTTATTTTGGGGCCTTATTTTATTAAGGGTTTTATTTCCCTCCGGGGCCTTATTTCAGTTTTACTTTGGGTCCTTATTTCATTAAGGGTGTTATTTCCCTCCGGGGCCTTATTTCAGTTTTACTTTTGGCCTTATTTTATTAAGGGTTTTATTTCCCTCCGGGGCCTTATTTAAGTTTTACTTTAGGGCCTTATTTCATTAAGGGTTTTTTCCCTCCGGGGCCTTATTTCAGTTTTACTTTGGGGCCTTATTTCATTAAGGGTTTTATTTCCCTCCGGGGCCTTATTTCAGTTTTACTTTGGGGCCTTAATTCATTAAGGGTTTTTTTTAATAGTTCTTTCGCTGTGTTTCAATCTGAAACTTGTCACTCGTTGTAGATGCAAATAGTGTCAGCAACCCTTACAAGGGACAAACTACGTCATCTTTCTTTCGATCATTCTTGACCTAGGACAACGGAAAGCTCTAATGAGCGAAAGGCTCTATGAAAAAAAGTCCACTATGAAAATTGACAAACAAATTCTGAAAAAATACCCCCAAAATAATTTATGAACCATTTCCCTATGCAAAATCGACCAAACATTATGAAAAATATCCCAAAAAATACAACAAAAGATTTACGTAATTTGGAAAAAGTGTATTTGAAAAAAAAAATCGTATTTTGGGGCAGTTAACAAAATTTGATTCCGATTTTTTTTATTTTGTCCCGATTCACACTAGGGAACAATTCTCAGTTTAAGGGAGAGAGAGGTAAGGGGCATGCAAAGGGAAATAACTTGCACCTACTGGCCTTTTGTATTTATCGCAGTGTGAAGTTGGCTGCAGATCATTGTGACTAATGAAAAGGAACATTGCCTTGTGCAAACACAAGAGGCTAGTTCAAAAGGAAATCAAAAGTGTGAATAGGGACTTATTCAGCTTCTCTTTCAGTGTTTTCTATTTTTTTGCATAGGGTTATCCATTTCGTGGTTTCAAAAGTATAGGGCTGGAATGCGACATCTGTCAAACTCAGTTGTTAAAACAATTGTTTTTCTTTTCAGTTGGAAGTCGGACATTGACGAAAATGGATCACTTATCCAGCACACAACGCGTAAAAATTATTAAAACATACTACGAAAATGGTGATTCTGGCACAGCCACATATCGTGCTTTAAGAGGAGATTAGGCTTAGGAGGAGAGGAGGTTTATGGTTATAAAGCACATTTCTCATCCGGTGGGTATGTTAATAAGCAAAATTGTCGTATTTGGGATTCTGAGAATCCTCAAGTAATTGAAGAGAGGCCATTACACCCACAAGAAGTCACTGTTTGGTGCGCTGATTGGTCCGAAGGTGTGATTGGACTTTACTTCTTCGAAAACGACGAGGGAACGATTGTCACCGACTTTTTTTTGCCTCCGATTGAAGAATACGACTTGGAGAATATGTGGTTTCAACAAGACGGTGCCACATGCCACACAACTCGAGCGAATCTGGCTTTATTACAAGAGACATTTGCTGACCGCGTAATTTCTCGTCGTGGCGATATCAACTGGCCACCAAAATCATGCGATTTGTCACCATTGGACTTTTTTGTTGTGGGGCTACGCGAAAGACTGTGCAGATAAACCTTTAACTCTTGAGCTTTTAAGAACCAACAGTCGCCAAGTTAAGGCTGAGATACCGTCCAATAGTGGTGCCAAAAAGTGCTCGAAAATTACCTCAAAAGAATCAATGCTTGCAACACTTCGTGTGGTGGTCAGTGAAATGATGTAGTGTTCAACGTTCAAACTTTATAATAAAAAAGAAATATCATGAAAAAAATATTTCATATGAGTCTTATTTACGTTTACTTTTAAAAACGCAAAATGGAGAACTCTTTTTAATAAAAAAAACTCTTTCTTTAAGCGCCCTGGTAGGCGATTGGGTAGCGTGCTTGCCTATCAGAGACTGTTTTCCCATCAGAGACTTTGGTCTGTCGCTGCAAAAATCTAGCCAAACGTTCTGTGTCGCCCGGTTTACACTTGGACCCAATATTAGAATATAATTTTTGTTTATATTGTAATTAATAAAAACAAAAATAAATAAATAGAAACATCTTTTTTTTAAAAGTTTCTTGTCATGTTTTATGATTTTATCTAACGCCATTGTACAATTTGTCGACTACGTTTGAACTCACCTCGATGTGCTCCTTGCGCAGCAACCACGGCCGATGGGCTAGAAATTTATTGATTTCATATATGGCACGTAATTTCGGTGGTATAAAGTCCAAGCCATTCAACCATTCCGGATTGCCGCCCTGATTGATAAACTCCTTCTCGTACATTTTCACCAAATATGGACACTGATGGCGAGCGGCTGCCTGAAAGGAGATGAAACCCAAACAGATGCGATCAATCAGAAGCCATCAAATAAAACGAAGCAATTAAATAATTAAGTTTGTGATTTATTCGCTAGAAGTGGAAGAAGCCTTCAAAAAAACAATCTCGACATTAGCAGCAGCATCATGATCGTCATCCTCGCCAGCGGATAGGAATGCAAAATGACCTAAAGATAATGAGAATACGTGTAAGATGCACAAACGCAGGCATAGAGAACGGGTAAACATCAGCGAATCATGCCAACTTTCTCAGTCACTCGGTATTGGTGGCGGTTTTTCTAGCTGCCGCTGCTGTTGTTGTTTTTCAGTATTCAATTTTATTGTTTTCTGTTTTTCTGTTTGTGTTTCAATTTGTTTTCATTTTGTGTCACAGTGTGCTGATAAACAAAAGAATATAAATGTTTGACTCATTTACGCAATTAAATAATGCGTAAATTACAATATAATTTATGATCGTCCATCTTTGGGACTTTTGGCTCAGTCGTTCGTTTGTTCGCTCGCTCGCTCGGCCCCTCCACTGATTGTCGTCCTCTGGCCATAGCCCACATTGTCAGCGTCGTCTCATCACCAGCTTTGGCATTTATTGTTCTTTCTTTGTTGTTGTTTGAATTTTATTACGAAAAATAAAATAACAACAACAAGTGAACAACATAAATTATACCACAGCCGCAACAAAAAAATGTCTGTTCTGTGTTGAAAAAAACAAAATGTATGTTTTCACTTTTCTGTCCTCTAAGTAGTGGATTGAACGCATAGGGTTGCCCGATGGACTGGATAGGGCGGGATTTTCCAGATAGTTGAAGCAAATACCAGCTACAAGCTATTGCATATTTTAAATTAATTAATTAAATTAATTAAAAAAATTAAATTAATTAAATGAATTAAATTAATTAAATTAATTAAATTAATTAAATTAATTAAAATAATTAAATTAATTAAATTAATTAAATTAATTAAATTAATTAAATTTATTAAATTAATTAAATTAATTAAATTAATTAAATTAATTAAATTAATTAAATTAATTAAATTAATTAAATTAATTAAATTTATTAAATTAATTAAATTAATTAAATTAATTAAATTAATTAAATTAATTAAATTAATTAAATTAATTAAATTTATTAAATTAACTAATTTATTAAATTAATTACATTAATTAAATTAATTAAATTATTTTTTTTTTAATTTAGGTTTATTGTGTATGGTATTAATACAATTCACCTTATTGTTAATAAATTAATTAAATTAATTAAATTAATTAAATTAATTAAATTAATTAAATTAATTAAATTAATTAAATTAATTAAATTAATTAAATTAATTAAATTAATTAAATTAATTAAATTAATTAAATTAATTAAATTAATTAAATTAATTAAATTAATTAAATTAATTAAATTAATAAAATTAATAATTTAATTAATAATAAATAAATAAATTTATTTTATTAACATATTAATTTTATTAATTAACATATTAATTTTATTAATTAATATATTAACCTATATAATTAATATAGTAATTTAATTAATTCATATATTAATTTAATCAATTAATATATTAAATGAATATATTAATTATTATTAAAATATGAATACATTAATTGAATTAATTAATACATTAATTGAATTAATTAATACATTAATTGAATTAATTAATACATTAATTTAATTAATTAATACATTAATGTAATTACTTAATACATTAATTAAATTAAATAATACATTAATTGAATTAATTAATACATTAATTAAATTAAATAATACATTAATTAAATTAATCAATGTGTTAATTAATTTGGTGGAATTTGACGCGTCTAGACTTTTAGGAGGTACAACGAAGGATCGATGTTCGTTACGAATTCAGGCCCTTCAAGCGATTCGCGAGCCAAAAACCTCCATCAAGTTCTGGGAAAATCGGATTGACAAGATGCGCCTAGGTAGCCAGGCAAGAAATGGTGTACCAAAAATAATGAAAATGTTTGGTCTTTTGAATAAAAAATTATGAAGTTGTTAATTTTACTACAGGATTTGAATATTTGTTTATCATATGGATCGGAATATTGTAAACAAATTCTGACAAATGTGGATTCCAAAGTTGTACCCTCAACGCTTCAGGTTGGCTTATTGGCCACATCTTTCGCACTTAAGTTTAAAAACACCTCAGCGGAGGCTGTGTGTAATTTCGTTAAAATCTTTTCGAACTAACAAATGTATTTGCCATTTTAAACTTCTCCCACTTTGTTAGTCGGTTACCATAGTGTATCCCAGCGTTTCGGATCAGGGAGTACACAAATTAGAAAGACTTGACAGAGATCTCTCAAAAAGAAAACTAAAACTTTCATATTGAAACACCGTATTCATATTTGTATGGACCATCGGCAAAAGTGCCAAGGGAAGGCACAACCGCAAGAGAAAAAAAGCACCTTCAATAGAGACTTTATAGAAGTTGTTTATGGCACGAAAGTTGTAAAGAAAGGAGTTTTTTTTATTTAGAATTCAGGTTTATTGAGTATGCTATTTATACAATTCATCTAATTCCACGAAGGCAACATGTCATGCCTGCAGGATGTAAAAGGATGTTCTACAGGTTGTTCTCCATAATGCGGTATTTTGAGGATCTCCACACCTAAAGTCTTCAGAGTTTCTACTCTTACATCGCATGAGATGTCCGCTTTATAAAATGTGAAATGAACTCAATTAGAACATTTGTCATCCTTTAAGAATCAATTTTCCAACTGGAAAACTATAAACAACGAGGGTGAAGACAAACTGTGTATTGCCCTCGTTAACGTTGCATCCACCCTTTCCGCCTTTGTCCGGTACACAAAAAATAAATAGTTCGTTTATTTTTCCAAACTCATGTTAGTCGTAAATCAATTTATTTACGAAATTAACAAAAAAAAAAAACACAATAAATAAATATAAAACTGGCAAACAAAGGAATTTTTTGTTTATAAAACTAATTAAGTTGTTTTACATCCCGTAGCCACACCCTGATCAGCAAACAATTGGAGGAAATGCCATAAATCACGAACAGATGAATTGTGAAATTTTACAAAAATTCACAGAACATTTGTTGGGATTTACAACATTTCCCACAAATGTGTTAATGATACTTGTGGCATTTCACCCATCGTCGACCATGGACATCAGACAATTGGCTAGATAAGCATTTTGCGAAATTTGAATTCTTTCGATCTCTCACAAATACAAGGAAATCTGTAATGGGCAGCAGAGCCTGTGCCTTCGTTGGGAAGATTTGTACGTGGTGATTGGCCGGAGGCAGCCCCCGCAATATGTTGATAGTTTTCCAGAATCGTGGCGGCCACATTGGGGGCGCCTTGCAAACGTTGGCACTCCATAAATGTTGTTGCAGCCTTATCGGAGACTTTCAAATATTCCCGAATTAATTCATGTTTCGGATATAGAATATCAGTGGCGGGGAATTGTGTTAGTCTCTTGGCCATCTCGCTTATTATTTCCGTTTCATCGGTGTCTATGAACAACAATGACTTGGGGCTGTAGTGCAACAGAGACGGTATTAGGCCCTCTAAAATGTTGGCCTTCTGCGTCCAACCAGTGCCCATACGACATGGACCGTATATATCGTTGGTCACCACAATCAGGTCCGAATTTTGGGTCTCCTCGAAATGTTTCGCCGCTTTTATATGCGGATTGTGGTGTATCAGAAACTGACTCTGTATGCGGCTTGCGGCATCCGTTGATGGACAACAATCCATGATGCAAATTTGATTGCACACCTCACGTTCCAAACAATTGAGGGCCATGCTGAGGCCGGTCCAGCTGGAGCCCACTATGGTCAGTTTTCGCTGGAAGCCCATTCCAAGGGGTTGTTCGTACTTGAACAAGTTGGCGGCAGTGAGCGTTTGCTTTCGATGACCGAGAAGGGTTTTCAAGCTCTGGCTTTGTTGTCGATGTGACCATTGGGAGGAGGCGGCAATTTGCTGATGTGTGGCCCGATAAAGAAGCGCAGATAATTGGCGAAACATTGTCCGGCTTCTTCGGTTAATTATTTTAATGGGGGGATTTTCTTATTCGCTTTCACACAAATAAAATTGTATAACGTTTAAAAATATGTTTGCAAATGAACACTAGAATTTTATTTTGTGGGAAAATTGTTTGAAGTTTTCAAATTATCAGTTTGAAATCGTGTCAAGGCTGCCTAGGAAGGAGAGTAGTTTCTACTGCTGCACAGTAAAGGGGAATTCAAGGGGGGGGAATTTCTTAAATAAATATGGCGATTTTTGAACATTTCTTTCTTTCTTTTTAAAAAATAACATAACTCGAAGACGACTTGTTCGATTTGGTTGAAATTAATTTTAAAAAATTAACCACTAAAAAAGCAGAGATTCCAGATGGAGATTCCAGATGAAACCTTCACTAAATTGTGACTAAAAACGAATATCCTTCATTGATTTTGTATCTTCTATACCAAATTGTAATTGTAAGATCGGTGAATTTATGAGAAATTATTGAAAATGGACACTTTTGTCATAATATTTTTTTTATAATTTTTTTTACCCAAAAAATTTACATAATTTTCGAATTTTTATAAATATTTTTACACAAAGAAATTTACAAAAAAAAAAAAAATGTACTTGTGTTTGTCTATAGCTCTGAAACTGACTGTTTCAAAGGCACCAAAGGAGAAGATTCCAAATAATTTAGAGGTAAGTTTTTTAAAATTTATTTCAACCAAATCGAGCAAGTGGTTTTCGAGTTATGACAATCAGAGTCTCAAAAAAAATAATTAAAAAAAACATTGTTGCACTCAGGCGACCACAGTACATGTTGATTGAAGTTATTGAATACATTTGTACACATTTGTATTTTTTTTTTGCATAGTTTTTCGTTTTATATTACAAAAAAAAATAGTATAGTTTTTTTTAAAAATATGTAAGATATTCTGTATTTTTTTTTCAAAATTATGGAATTTCTTTTTTTAAATTATAGATTTTTTTTAATATACTTTTTTCTAATAAATAGAGATTTATTTAAAAAAAAAAAAAAAACATTTGCTTATATTTGTTTATAACTCATTCAGTTTTAAACAACTAAAGAAGTATATTAAAAATATTTTAAAATAATATTTTTTTTTAAGATATGATATTTTTGTATCAAAAGTTATGGAAGTTTTGTAAAAAAAATTTATGGAATTTTTGTTTAAAAAAATTATGGAATTTTTGTTTAAAAAAAATTATGGAATTTTTGTTTAAAAAAATTATGGAATTTTTGTTTAAAAAAATTATGGAATTTTTGTACAAAAAAAAAATAAAAAATATAAAAAAAAAAAATTATGGATTTTTTTTACAAAAAATTATTTTTTTAAAATAATTAATGTTTTTCTAAAAATTATGACATTCTGCTGTAAACAAATTATGGCTTTTTTTATAAAAAATTATGAATTTTTGTTCTAAAAACTTATGATTATAGATTTTTTATAAAAAATTAAGGATTTTTTTACAAAAAATAATGATTCTTTGTTGTAAAAAATTATAGTTTTTTTTTATAAAAAATTATGGATTTTTTTTATAAAAAATTATGGATTTTTTTAATAAAAAATTATGGATTTTTTTTATAAAAAAAAATGGATTTTTTTTATAAAAAATTATGGATTTTCTTCTGTAAAATGTAAAGGCATTTTTTTAAATTATGGAATTTTCTTCCAAAATAATTCTGAATTTTTGCTTCAAAAAATTATGAATTTTTGTTACAAAAAATTATGGAATTTTTGTTTTAAAAAAAAAATTAAAGAATATGTGTTTATAGATAATGTTGTTGCCTAGTGTAATTGTCCATTTTTTATTTAAAACAAATAATGCATTTTGTTTTATTATGTATAAAAAAAAAATGTCGACCATTTTTGTACCCAGGAGATTATTTGAATACAAACACCTTTGTATTTTTTTTGTTGCATGGTATAATTGGTAATTTTTTGCTTTGTATCACAAAAAGGTTGTATTCTCAAAAAAATTATTGAATTTATGTTTTAAGAAAATTATGGAATTTTTGTTTTTAAAAAATTATGGAATTTTAGTTAAAAAAAAAAACTGCATACTGAAATTGATTTTTTTTCGTTTTATATGAACAAAAATAAGGATTTTTTTTTAAAAAATTATGTTTTTTTTTGGAAATTATGGACTTTTTCGAAATATTATTTTTAAAAAATTATGGAATTTTTACAAAAAATGTGGTTGCTTTGTGTAATTGGTCGTTTTTCGTTTTATATAAACGACATTTGTTTTAAAATTATGTTTTTTTTTTAATTTTGTACTTTTTTTAAAAACAAAATTATAAAAAATTATAGAATTTTTGTTTTTAATTTATAGAATTTTTGTTTTAAGAAGTTACAGAATTTTTGTTTTAAAAAGTTATAGAAAAGTTATCAAAAAAATTATAGAATTTTTGTTTTCAAAAAAATTATAGAAGTTTTGTTTTTAAAAAATTATAGAAGTTTTGTTTTTAAAAAATTATAGAAGTTTTGTTTTTAAAAAATATCATTTTTTCAAAAAACTCTACTTCCAAATATCTCTCAACTCTTAGTCCCAATTTGAATACAAATTTCAGAATATAATTTATTTTTCTCCAACTGATTTCAGAGAGTGTAACAATTTCGGAATATCACTATTTTCTTTCTCTCAAAAAATTTTGGACGTTTGGATAAATACACAGATTTCACCGCAGGTTATGAAATAAACCCCATTCGCAAGTCATGACTTAATTTTTTTTCTTCTATATTACACAACTGCTGCACAGTCCGAAAATACCAATCTATGAATGTTTCGTTGTACTTCAGTAAATTCGACTCGACCATGTATTAGTCAACCGTATCGCCCCCAATTTGTGGCATGAATAATGTTTTCTTGATTTCGTAATTTCATGTTTTCATTGTACATAATTTACAACACACCAACCAGACAGGGTGGGCAACGGACCTACACTACGCACTTTTATGTGGCCGAGCTGAAGGCATCATCTCTAGCTTTGGCACAATTGTATACGCAAGTGTTTGTGTTGCTGCCCCCTCGGGGGCCTTCGGTACATATGTTTGGCTTGTCAGTGACTCAGTTTGGGGTTTCATCAGAGACAGACAGGCGGACAGAAAGACAAATGAATGCTCGTTATGTTGTCGATGGAAGGACGGACATAATGCATATGAATTGAATAGAGGCAACAAGTGCATCAAAGCCAGTGGAAAATGAGCTTTAGTCTGTTGTCCATTTCATGATTTTATTTTCTTTCTTCTTCTGCGTAAAAACCTTTGGCGATCTGTGGTTGTTTCACATTCGCCGAATAATTTGTTGCTCTCATTCTATGCCTCATTTTCTCCTCCCATTTTTTGCCTGCTCATGGTTAGTTAGCCATGCAGCAATGGCGTAAATTTATGATTTTCATATTTGAATGAATCGCTTTCCTTGTATTCTGCTTCGAATGCAGTTTGTTTGGCAGCGGCCAATGCGAAATTTTCCGTTCATCGAAATTTATGGCTACGCTGAGTGTTGAGTATCGAATTAACCCAAAATTCAAATTGGGTATATCATAAATCATATTTTAATTGTAATGTTTTTCTCTGTGTGTGTTCAAGACAACGAAGACAAATTACATTTAGAATCGAATGAAATGAATGAGTAGAGGTGTGAACGGTGGCGTATACGTAACGCCAAATAGAATGAAAATCGTGTATACGCCACCCGGCGTTGATAGGGTTTTATTTGGTCGTTACTGTACACCTGATCCTGTGTTTACCGGTGTATTTTTTGTTTTTTTTTTCTAAAACACAACAACAAAACTTTTCCAGATTTTAAACGTTTTTTCAGGCGGACAGAATTCCTACTGGGAGTGAGTCTCGCCTTTAGCATCACGATCGAGTAAAAACTTCAATCGGTATCGATTCAAGGATATCTGTCTGTTTGTTCGTCGGTTCTAGAAGGACCTGTGTGTGAAAAGCTATAAATGGAGTCATATGTTGCAAAAAGCCCACTGATTTTCGGCTTCTAGAGCTGACGGTCTTCAAATTGGAGCTAGGTTTGTAGGAGAGTTAAAATTTCAAGCCAAAAACAAATCCCATCCATTTGCAATAGGTTTTGTCTACTACAGTGTATTTTTTTGGAGTTTTTTAAATTTCTGATTTTTGATCTGGACAAAAAAGGATCATGCGATAACATTTTAGATTTTTAATTGAAATCCTATTTCTCAAATATTTCTCAGAAGCCAGGGCAGAACAACATAAATGTAAATTCACAAAAAAACACTTCGCAAAGCTCGGAACGACAGTTTATAGATACAAGGTACAAGGATTTGAAACCACTAATCTGGATCATCTAGTGTCGTAGAAGCTGAGATTAACTGAGACACCAAAAACCTAATGGTCGTATACAGTTAAAATAGACCAATTTGTTTTTAAATTCCTGAAAAAGCTCTAGTCTATAATCTGTAAATTGTTAGCATAGAGCCCTTGTTTGAATAGAGAATGTTTATTAAAAACATTGCCTTTTATCTACCAAACGGATAATTTAATTTACATTGAAATGCTTTAGTCTTAAAGCTAGCTGCTTTACGAAAAAAGCTCTTCACTAAACGCAGACAACAGATTGGCATGTAAGACCTTTTGTTAAATATGTTAGAGCTTTTACCACATGGCATGATAGTCTAGTGGGGTATTACAAATATGTACCTAAAAGCTTTTCTAACTTTGAAAAGCTTTTCTAAAAAAAGCTTGCTGATTTACGTTACGAAAAAAGCTCTTCACTAAACGCAGACAACAGATTGACATGTAAGACCTTTTGTTAGATGTGTTAGAGCTTTTACCAAATGGCAGGATAGTCTAGTGGGGTATTTATACTCCATTGTAAATATGTACTTAAAAGCTTTTCTAACTTTGCGGCCGAAAAAAAAATATTATTATCCATAAGTTGTTAGCTTTTGTTTAAATATAGAATATTTATTTAAAAGCTCTTATAGTCTGGCCTAATATTTACATAAAATCCCAGGAAATTACTGATTGTTTCAGAGCATATGCTTTCACCTACCACCAGACAAGGTACATTGAACTGCTGTAGTCTTAAAGCTTAAGGTGTGTTGCCTAAAGACAAAAGCTCTTTACTAGCCACAACAAATAGATTAAGATGTATGAGATTTTTTTTATATTTATTCCATTAAACAATTTGATTTCAAAGCTTTTTGCATTTAACTCCCTGTGATCGCTTGGACTTAGGAAAATCCCTTGAGATGCCACAGGAATGAAGCTTGCCCTTGCTTTTCTTCAGAAGCGAATTCACAACAATTGTTCTGTTGTCTTCAAATAAAAAGTACTAATTGCTCTAAATGTTCGCCGCCATCGACTGTTTTTGCAAAGAAAAATTGCAGCCAAACTGTCTCCGCTGAAGATACAGAAAATAATAAAAAAAACAAGAAATAAAACCGAACAAGAATTGTTTTCCCGAAATTAATGGGAAACTCACTGCCAAAAAATTCAACACAAAAGAAGAAGACAAAAAATTGCAAACAACAGCAGATACTCGCAACAAACTGAAGAACAACAACAACAAAAAAATAGAGTGACACAGTTCAAAAGTAAATCGTATTTAAAGAAAAGAACACTTTTTTTTATAAAAATACACTGAAACAGATGCTGCTGTTGATATTTTTTTTGTTTGTTTGTTTGCTATTTCCGAATGCGCAACAGCTGAAATCAGGCAAAACACTTTTGTGCCAGCGACACAGATACACGCGCATTTGCTGATACCGCAAACACAAATAGACTCTTCCTAGCACGACAGCTCAGTGCAGCGTGTGTGCACTGACGTCCGTTTAACACATACAGTCGGCGCGCCGCCGCCGCCACCGTCGCTCGCTATCAGTCATATGTAAATGCCGCAGAGTGTGCATTGTGGGGCGATTGTGTGTTGGCTCACAGTCCTACGTGCATGTTATATGAGTAGGTGTGAGTGTGTGTGTGTATGGTCATTATTATTAACCTGCTAGGAAAAGTCATTGAACTGCAACAGTGTTTAGATGAGAAGCAGAAATTGCAAAAGAAAAAACAACAAGCACAATAAATAAATAATTACTCTGTGATGGGGTTGATGTTGTTCTAGCTGTTGCTGGCTTTGTGGTTGTTGCTCTTGTTGTTGTGCACTTATCTAATTAGTTCTAAATAACATCAGCTAATTTTAAACAATAAAAACACCAACAACTGTCCCACTAATTGCAGCTAAATGTTTTTTTTCTCTCTTTCGAGTCGCGCATAGCGTCGTCATCCATTCGAAGATTGCATTGGATATTTATTTACCCACCTAGGAGAGGAGGGAACTAAAGGGCCAATCAACGTAACAACATAAATGGGATTTTATGAAATTGGAAATAAATCTTTTCTGGTAATTGAAATCAAAGACCAAGTCCCAAGTCGTTTAGGGGAAATTTCCACCATATGACCAGTATTTTCTATGAAAAAAAAAACAGTATTTCCTTTGAAAGATTGTCCAAAAATGTCATGCTAACATCTAGAGTTGGAAGCCGATCTAAGGCGTAACGTAAAGTAAAGTAAATTTGTATTGATTCTTCTTCTTTTCGGTCACATGTGCATTTTAAGTGAGAGAGTGACAGAGATTACTTAGAACAGTATTTGTCCTATTCCAAAACACAATAGTGAAGCTAAAATGAAATTGGACATGTGTAAATATGATGAGAGTAAGACTTGCTCTCGGCCTTAAAGAGCGAGAATCCGTCAATAACAAATAAAAACGATCTAAGGCGTTAGAAAACGACTTGGGATGTCTGACATTACAAGGACTGATTTTTACAGCGATTTTACAAGTTTCGTTGGATATTCAGATTGCTGAATATTTCCAGCAATCTCCAGTTGAGATCAAGACATAGACGGAGAGTCGTTGAAAAAAGTCAAAAAAGACTATCTGCATATCTCAATAAAATTGTGGAGTTTTTCATAATTTTTAGATAATATTTCACTTTTATTATTATTATTATTTTATTATTATTCTATAATTTATTATTATATTCTATTTTTATTATTATTATTCCATTCGAAAAAAATGAGTTTTCGAAAAAAAATAATATTACATGCTGGCACTTTTTTAAAACTGAATTTGCAGATAGAATTTTACAATCATATACACTCCTAGCACTACTCAGCACAACTTTAGGTTTTTTTTTAAAAAATAAAAAAGTGGAAATTTTCGAAAATTTTAAAAACGATTTATACACCAATCAGCTTTTACATTTTTGAAATTTGCTATTTCCATTTCATTGAAATTTTTCATAAACAGCAGTCACCTAGCACAAAAATTCACAACTTCTGTTTTTACAAAAAATAAAAAAAAGTGGAGGTCAATTATCGAAATATCTCGGTAAATTTTTCGCAAATTTTAAAAACTGGCTTATGCATATGCTGGTACATTTTTTATAATTGGCAATTTTTATGAAAATCTTGCAGATAGAAATTTTTTGTAAACAGGACAATCATGTCGTCACCTAGTACAACTAAAAAAAAATAAAGTAGCGCACTTTCTTTGTGTTTTCGAAATTTTTCGGTCAATTTCGAAATATGGAAAAAAATTCAAAACCTATACAATTCAGCACAGCTGTTATAGAAATGTTATTATTTATAATATGCCTGCACAAAAAAAAAGAGTTGTTATGGGTAAAAACAAATTGGTTGTTCTGATTTTTTTTTTTTTTAAAGAAAATTTCCTCAAAAGCAATTTTTTTTCTGAAAACTATTTTCTGTTCGTAAACAATTTGTTTTTTTCGAACACAATGATTTTACTAAAAAAATTTTTTTTGGAAAAAACAGTTTTTTTTTGAAAAAAAAAGTTATTTTTTTTGGAAAAAAAAGTTATTTTTTTTGGAAAAAAAAGTTATTTTTTTGGAAAAAAAAAGTTATTTTTTTTGGAAAAAAAAAGTTATTTTTTTTTGGAAAAAAAAAGTTATTTTTTTGGAAAAAAAAGTTATTTTTTTGGAAAAAAAAGTTATTTTTTTGGAAAAAAAAGTTATTTTTTTTGGAAAAAAAAGTTATTTTTTTTTGGAAAAAAAAGTTATTTTTTTTTGGAAAAAAAAAGTTATTTTTTTGGAAAAAAAAGTTATTTTTTTGGAAAAAAAAGTTATTTTTTTGGAAAAAAAAGTTATTTTTTTTGGAAAAAAAAGTTATTTTTTTTTGGAAAAAAAAGTTATTTTTTTGTTAAAAAAATCATTATTATTTTTTTGTTAAAAAAAAAAAATATTATTTTTTTGTTAAAAAAATCATTTTTTTTGTTAAAAAAAATCATTTTTTTTGTTAAAAAAAATCATTTTTTCTGTTAAAAAAAATAGTTTTTTTGTTCAAAAAAATTGTTTTTTTGTTCAAAAAAAATTTTTTTTTTCTGAAAACAAATGTGGGGATGCTATTATCCCGGACATGATTAAGTGTCAACTCGAAACGGAAGAACATAATGGTCTTATCGAAGATCTGAGGTATTTGCAAAGCGCCTAAAAGTAGACTATATTAAACTGAATGAATCGATACCCCAAATTATATAAGAGGTATTTCTAATGACAGGATGATGGCACCGCCAATTGCGAAATTCGAAAAAAAGTACAGTGTGCAACAACAAGTTTCTTCGAAATTTTACCGAGATATGTATTCCGAAAATACAGCATTTGTTTTTTTTTTAATTTTTTTTAGTTGTCCATTTATGAACATTTTCTATCGGCTGCAGTTTTCCAAAAAATCGCTAATTTCGAAAAAAGTATCAAAACCGCCATTTTTTTTTTCGAAAACTGAAATCGCCATATGAAAGCACTTTTTTCATTACAAAAAATCCAAAACGCAAAATTTTGCAAAAGTGTGAAAAATCTACTGAATTCTGCTCACTGAACCCGAAAAAAGTTTTTTTTTACAATTTGAAATTCTTAAAAATCTCCGTTCTGCGAAAATCGCCAATTTTCATTTTTTTTTGCAAAATTGAAAATTTTGCTAACTGACATCACCAAATGATCAAGATAGTTGTAAAGTTTACGATAATTTTTTTAAAAATTCCAGTTCTGAGAAAATCGCCAATTTTTTTTAGGCACTTTTTTTTTTTGATACAAAAAGTCGAAAACGCAAAATTTTGCAATATTAAAAAAATCTAGTGAATTCTGCTCAGTGAACCCAACAAACGTCTTTTATACAATTTGAAGGTAGCTAAACGAAAGAAAGGATATTTAAAATTTTTAAAAATCCAAAAACAAAAAAAATCTATTGAATTTTCACATGAACAAAATTATTCATCTCATTCATGCAGGCATCGGCACAAAACTCACTCAAACTGTCACAATTAATCTCTATGACAAAGTCCATCATTATCGAATAGTGAGTATCGTTAGCACGGTTACGTGTTGTAAAGCGTAACAAAAGCGTTTTGTAGATGTAAAAAAAAAAAAACATTTTAAAAATATAAAAAAAATCAACCTATCACAACCAATTATTAGCGCTGACATTTGATCACAAATGGACCGGCGGACGGACATACGTACCGAATGGAGGGTGTTGTGAGCTGGAGTGTAATTGAGTCGCCCCATATCGGAGGTGGCATGCGAGTACGAACAAGTCTATCCATTCAAGCCACCTGAAATGTAAGTCATTCGATACTCATACGCCTTGATTTGCCATAAACCAAACCGACCAAACACAGCAAAGTCGGCAGCGGTGAAACGACAAAACAAAACAATAAACAAATTTATTCACGTTGTCGTAATCAACCATTATTTTATTGAAACCAAAAACAAAACACTACAGCAACAATAATGAAACCAAGCAGTGCCATCGGTCAAGACGGTACGCTATGATACCCTATGTCACGGGTCTGATTTCAATTTCAGTGGGGGGTTTCATGAACAAAGCCGCCGATAATCTGGCGATTACTAAGTTTGTTGTGGGGCTACGCGAAAGACCGTGTTTATGCAGATAAACATCTAACTCTTGAGCACTTAAGAACCAGCAGTCGCCAAGTTATGGCTGAGATACCGCCCAATAGTGGTCCAAAATTACCTCAAAAGAAGCAATGCTTGCAACACTTCGCGTGGTGGTCATTTAAATGATGTCGTGTTTCACACATAATGTCAACGTTTAAACTTTATAATAAAAAGAAATATCATGAAAACAAATATTTTATGTGTTTTATTTACGTTTACTTTTAAAAACGAAAAAAGGGATAACCCTTTATAATCAAACTATTTTATTTTTTCTACAAACAATTCGTTTTTTTCCCGAAAACAATTTATTTTTTCAAAAAAAAGTTGTTTCGTGTGATTTTTTTTGAATTTAAAAAAAAATTCGAAAACAATTTGTTTTTTTTTTCAAAAAAAATGGAATGGAATTTTTCTGAAAACAATTAATTTTTTTCCGAAAACATTTTTTTTACTAAAATATTTTTTTTCCAAAACTTCTTTTCCAAAAATTTTTTTTTTTTTAAATATGTTTTTTTTGAAAACATTTTATTCTCTCGAAAACAATTTTTTTTTTTTTTTAAAATTTTTTGTTTTAAACACAATTGAATTTTTCTGAAAACAATTAATTTTTTTCCGAAAACATTTTTTTTTATTAAAAACTTTTTTGCGAAATTTGGTTTCTTTTGATAACATTTTCTTTTTTTAAAAACATTTCTATTTTTCTGAAAATAATTTTTTTTTCCAAAAAAAAAGGTTCCAAAAAAAACAAAAAATCGAAAACAATTTTTTTTTTTTTTTTTTTAAAAAATTTTGTTGCGAACGTAATTGTTTTTTTTTTAAAACAATTTTTTTTTTCCGAAAACATTTTTTATCAAATTTTTTTTTAAATTTTTTATTCCGAAAATTTTTTTTTACTGAAAACATTCTTTTTCGAAAATAATTTTTTTTTTTTTAAATTTGTTCCCAAAACAATTGGTTTTTTTAATTCTGTTTTTACGAAAACTATTGAGATTTTTTTTAAAAAAATTATCCCAAAACAATTTTTTTCTTTCTTTTGTTTTTTCGAAAATACAATTTATTTTTTCCGAAAATAATTTTCTTTTTTTTTAAAAAAACTTTTTTTTTATAGCAATTCGAATTTTTTTCAAAAAAAAAGAGCTGTTTCGTCTGAAAAAAATTTGGTTTTATTTAAGAAACAAAAAATCGAAGACAATTTTTTTTTTAAAACAATGTTTTGTTGCGAACATAATTGTTTTTTTTAAACAATTATTTTTTTCCGATAACATTTTTTTTTTAATTTTTTATTCCGAAAAAAGTTTTTTTACTGAAAACATTTTTTTTTGAAAATAATTTGTTTTTTTTTTAATTTTTTCCCAAAAAAATTTGTTTTTTTAATTCTGTTTTTACGCAAGAGATTTTTTTGAGATTTTTAACAATTTTTTTTTAATTTTGTTTTTCCGAAAAATATTTTTTTTTTTTTAAAACAAATTGGTTTTTTATCCAGATTTTTTGAGATTTTTTTAAATTTGTTTTCCAAAACAATTTTTTTTTAATTTTGTTTTTCCGAAAACTATTTGTTTTTTTCTGAAAACAATTACTTTTTTCTAAAAACAATTGGTTTTTTTCCGAAAATAATTTTCTTTTTTTTTTTTTAAAAAAAACTTTTTTTTTTAAAGCAATTCGAATTTTTTTTTCCAAAACAATTTGTCTTTTTCATGATTTTGTTTTTCCGAAAACTATTTGTTTTTTTCGAAAACAATTCAGTTTTTCAGAAATAATTTCTTTTATTGAAAACAATTTGTTTTTCTAAAAACAATTGGTTTTGTCTAAAAACAATTTTTTTTTTTTAAAAACAGTTTTTTTAAAAACAATTTGTTTTTCTGAAAATATAGCGTTTTCCCGAAAATAATTTCTTATTTTTTTTTAAAAATGTTTTTTTCCGAAAACAATTATTTGCTTAAAAATCGATTGGTGTCGAAAAGTCTAAAGATTGTTCTCGGTTTGTGCAAGCCATCCCCCAAGTTCATAATACCCGGCCTTCTTCCTCTTAGTCTTCTCGCCTCATTTTCATTCCACCAAATAATAATTTTTTTTCCGGAGAAAAACTGTTGTTTTAAAAAAAAAAAATTGAAACAAAAACCGCTTGGTGTCGAAAAGTTTAAAGGTCCACCCGGGTTTCTGTAAGCCATTCCCCTAAAGTTCACAATGCCCGGCCTTCTCCCTCTTAGTCCTCTCGCCCCATTTTCATTCCACCCACTCTACGCTTTACGTGATAGTAGCTTTCCCAGCCAGGCAATGAAACCTGGACTTAGCGGATTATGTCTCGATCGGTCAGTGTCATATAAAAAAAATATATCCATTATCCGAATACGGTGTAGTGCATACAGCTCAACAGCACAGCTAAATTCCACAACAACAACAACAATAGCAGCAAAAATGAATTCAAATCACACAAACGAAAAACGTCAACAATTTTAATTTGCAATTCAAATATTTCCAGATTTACAAATCTGTACAAATAAGCTGCAAACCGCCGGATTCGATGGCAGCATTACCTGTCATGCATGTAGCAGTGGCGTTTGCATCAGCCACCAATTAGCTGCAGTGACACTGGCATTGTAGTGTGTGCCTGCCTGGCTATGCATTCCATTCGAAATCGCTATCGCGAGACATAGGGTGGCTGGAATAAGAATAAAAAAGCCTTTCATTGATGCTAGCTTCAATGGCAAGGAAATATAATTTGGATAGCCAAGGATAGCCCGAGTTTTATTAACAACGAATAATGTCTCGTAATTTCTTTAAGCTAATTGCGAGTGGTTGAGTTATAGTTGTACTACTCTGAACTGTAGTGTAAATACGTTCTTAATGGCAAACAGACAAAGCAGTGTTTACATTTGCAATGGCGTTATTCAATTTTCTTGCCATCAATAACTTCAAAATTTTAGAATTTAAAAAAAAAAAAAAACTTTTAGGACGTTCGCTTTCATTTGGGGCAACACCGACAGCCCAGCATCGATTCAAGACCTCAACGATAGAATTCGTGAGGCCATCGAGGACATAAGGCAGCCACTTTGCAATTTGGTTGTGGAAAATTTCATGAAAAGGATATGGTCCTGTAAGCGTGGTCGTCGTGGTGGTCATTTTGGCTGATGTTCTATTTCATTATTCACGGCATAACCTTTTTTCTTTATTTTGAAACAAAACATCCGATCATTTGTCTCAAAAATTTTAATTTTTAATTAAATCTTTGAATACCAAAAAACCCTCATGTTGGAAAACCCTGTATTTGGGGTATTTGCATTAGGTAATTTTACATAAATTTTGTGGAAAAAAAAAATTTTTTTTGAAAACAAATTTTGTTGAAAAAAAAATTTTTGTGGAAAAAAAAAATTTTGTTGAAAAAACAAATTTTGTTGAAAAAAAAAAATTTTGTGGGAAAAAAAAATTCTGTTGAAAAAAAAAATTTTTGGTAAAAAAAAATTTGGGGAAAACACAATTTCTGTACAAAAAAAAAATATTATTTTTTTTATTATTATTATTCATAGAATTATAGAATGCCTATTTAAATTCCTACGTACTGCGTGACAGAGTCAGTGAATCAGTGTCGAGGGTAAATATATATTAAGAAGATAAAAATGAACAAATATACTTACAATAATGGCCAAATAATAACGATAATTGTATGGCAATGGTCCATCGCCGTTCATAATGAAATTTTGCGTTCTCAGGAAGTGATCCAGAAATCGTGGATGATAGCCAATCACCTGTGTCACCTGATCCAGTTCCAGATCATCCATATTATATTCACGCACGGGGCACTACAAATAGACAAGAAATAACAAACAATTAATTCATTGACAAACAAGTGACAGGGCAGCAATAAACCATAATCGAAGCAAAAAAGAAACGGAAAAAGACGAGAACAAAACAAAAAACATTTAACGCACCGTTTGCATGGAAAGGGGTGGGGGAGGGGAGGGCGATGGCTTACAACATATAATCCGTTTGATGGCTTTTTGCGGTCAACGTTCAAGTTCCCATTCTGCCTGTGTTCATTCTGCGGCCATAGGATTATGAAAGAAAACTCAGCTGGCACTCATCAGTGTTGCCCTTTTGAAGACATATTCAATGACCGATTCCGTTTTACAGACAAAACAACGAAAGAGTTCTCAGGGATATTTCGAAACATAAAACGCCAACTACAAAGGAAACATTGAAATGTGAGACCAAAAACAATTGCGGTGAATACTTGCAAGCAATTGCAGAGAATTTACCGCCTGACTGTAAACGGTATTGAAATGGATTTGAAATCGAAACGTCATGTATTCACCATGTGCATGTACATCGACATTTGCAGTTAATTAATAATATTTGAGTTTTAATGTCGTTTTTTGTTGAAATCTTTTTTTTTCCCTCCCCGATTTAGATTTTTATTGAAAACACGTACGTGTGCCATACGACCATATTTGAATGGCAGTTGTCGCTGTCGCCGCTGTTGTCTTGGTTGTGATCAACATGAACACATCAAATCGATATTTAATTTCGTTTGATTTTTTTTGTTTTTGGACATTTAAGCATTTTTTTTTTTTTTAAATTTTTTTTGTTTTTGTAAAGCCGTTCTGAACAGAGTTCTGCCATGTTAAATGAGTTGTGGCGGCAGTGGCATCGAATATGGTCAAAATTTGCTGTTAAAACATTTTGGTCTGTTCAATTTGTCAGCTTTGTTAGATGTTTGGCAAGACCAGAAGTCTGAACCACCCCCCCTCCCTTGGGTAGACTTGGAAAGTGTTCCGATAATTTGTGTTGAGGAAAAAAAGAAACTTGTTTTTTTTACCGTTTGCGGAAGGATTACATTACATGTACACCGCTCCGGAAATTGTAACCCAATTTGTAACATAAATTATTTACTTTTTTTTCTCTTTCAACTAACAAAGTTATGGCCTCCACTTAAAATGTGTGGCCTTATCGGGATCACAAATAGTTTGTTTGAGAAAACCTTTGGCAGAACGAAAATAATTCATATTATTTTTTTTGTTTTTTTTTAAAATGTTGTTTTTTTAATTAAAAGTAAAGACTCGTTAATGCGAACAGGCTGTGCCAAAAGGAACACAGTCAATAAATGCAGACATGCGCTTGTGAGAGAAAAGTTGCAATGCAAATTTTCTACGCAAATTTTCTACCAAATAAATGTTGGTGAAAATACGAAAACATCGAAATTTTTTTAAAAAAAAAAAACGTTTTTCTAGAATTTTTTTTGAAAAAAACCATTTTACAAGAAAATTGTCAATTTCAAAAATGTTCAGCACCTCTCTAACCTACGGAACTTTTTCAATATAAACCTTTGAAAATGCAATTATTTTTTAAGTAATGGGTTTTTTTTTTAATTTGGCCTTTTTCCCTAAAAGTTATTATTTTTTAACTAACAAACTTCAGCGGGTTTTTGCTGGAAAAGTACATGAAGTGCACTTTTCCAAAAAGCGCTTTTCAAACAATCGCCAATTTCCAAATTTCTGCGTTACACTTTATAAATATTTGAAAATAAATAAATTCAAATTCTAAATTATTATTTTCGAAAAAAATGCTATCATCGCCATGTTTTTTTTTTAGTAAAATTTTTTTGTTGATTTTTGCTGGCTGAGTACATTACAGTAAACTTTTCGAAACAGCGGTTTTCAAACAAAAACCGACAATATCAAAATTTCTGTTTTGCACTTTTTCAAGTAATGAAAAAACACAACATTTTTTAATTTGGCGTTTTTCCAAAAATGTGCCAACATCGCCATTTTTTTTTTGAAGGAAATAGTATCTTTTGATTTTTCAGATTTTAGCAGATTTTGCCCCCCTTCAAAAACGCGGATTTTACAAAAATCGTAAATTTTGAAAAAAGAAAATCTCCAATTTCCATTTGCCACCTTTTTTCCGATATAAACAATAGAAAAATTTTTGTTTTTTTTTTTGAAAACCGCTTTTTAGAAAAAAATCAAAAACAAAAAACAAAATGGCGATGTTGGAATTTTTTTTTCAAAAATCGCCAAATTTAAAAACAAAGAAAATTGTTCTGATGTTTGATGGTTAAGTAAATGATTTAAAAAAATCGTCAATTTTGAAAAAACTTTCAATTTGTTTTTTTGTAAACTGAATATTGTGCTAAATAAAGAATTAAATTTAATTTGGAATGTCCTGCCACTTTCAAGTTTTGGAAAAAATCGTCAATGAAAAAATCTTTTTTTCGATGAAAACATTTGAAAATGAAAATTTTTCCAAGCTTGTTTGTTGCTAGCTGAGTACATGATTGTACACTTCTCGAAAACGCGGGTTTCAAAAAATCGTCTATTTTGAAAAAATACCAGTTTGTTTTGAAAACTAAAAATTGTCCTTTATAGGGAATTAAATTTAATTTGGAGTGTCGCTTTCAATTTTTTGGAGTAAGCTATCATAATGAATAAAAAAGGCAATTTTTAAATTTGGCAATTTTCGAAAGAGGGATTTTCTAAAAAAAAAAAAAAAAAGTTGTCCTATGTTTTGATAACACTACTCAACAAAATGAAAAAAATTTCATGTACTCCGGATGCGATAATTTTTTCTGTGTAGATAACCTTGACATGAGCTCGAAAAACGCAATAAAAAATTTGCTCGACATATGCACAACTTTGTCTATGGTAAGGATTTTTCTTTTTTATTACAAAAAAAATTAAAATTTGTTGGGTGACAAAAATATATGAAAATTTGAAATTTTTGAAATTCATACCTTTACTCAATTGCGAATAAAAGCGAAACGCGTGCATCGATTTTCATGATCTTTGTCTCATTTTGCTCATAGGTTATGTGACTTTACGTAAAAGTAATAAGATTTGAAATTTTTTTTCATTTTGGATTTTTTATGGATTTTTAAAAAAAAAAAATTTAAATCTTTAGGCAAAAAATAAGTTTTTTCCTTTATATATTCATTTTTAACTTGGAAACTGTTGCTTGTATAGGAAAACAATATATGAACAGATATGAAAGGGAATTGTAATTTTAAATTTTTTAAAATTTAATTCAATTAAATCGGGCTAGTGGTTCCCGAGTTATGCCGGACGAAACAAATTAACCAAATTTAAAAAAAAAAAAATAAAACAAAAACCAAACGAAAAAAAATTTTTTTATTGCGTTTTTCGAGCTCATGTCAAGGTTATCTACACAGAAAAAATTATCGCATCCCGAGTACATTTTGACTGTTGACTAGTGCAATTTTTTTTGTAAAACTTTCCAAAAAAAATCTGCAATTTTAAAAAATCGCCAATTTAAAAAAAAGCGAATTTAAAAAAATTTCTTTTTAAACTATCCAAAACAAAATCGCCATTTTAAACAAATCGCGAATTTCAAAAAATTACAATTTTAAAAAATCGCCAATTAAAAGAAAAATTCAAAAAAGTGTCACATTTTTTTCCAGACTTTACAAAAAAAAATCTTCAATTTAAAAAAATCGCGAAAATCGCCAATTAACAAAAATTCAAGAAAGTGTCAATTTTTTTTTAAACTTTCCAAAAGAAATTTGCCAATTTAAAAAAATCGCGAATTTCAAAAAATCTACCATTTTAAAAAATCGCCAATTAACAAAAATTCAAAAAAGTGTCAATTTTTTTTAAAACTTTCCAAAAGAAAATCGCGAATTTAAAAAAATCGACAATTTTAAAAAATCGTCTATTAAAAAAAAATTCAAAAAAGTGTCAATTTTTTTTTAGACTTTACAAAAAAAAATCGTCAATTTTAAAAAATCGCCAATTAAAAAAAATTTAAAAAAAAGTGTCCATTTTTTTTTTACTTTACAATGGGTTAAATAACGAATTAATCTATGTCGAACAAAATTATTCTAAAAATTTTGTGAAATTATCGAATTTCTATTTGGATATTTTTCAATATTAACACTTAAAAACGCAGAAAAACGCGGTTTAAAAAAAAAAACAAAATTTTAACTCCTACAATTTTCGAGAAAATCGCCAATTTATCTAATATTTGGCAGTTGTTTCCAATATAACCAAGTACAAACACTATATTCTTCAAAACGAATAACTGTTCATGCTTTGGACCATTTGGGGCATTTTGCTACTTTTCACTTGACAGTTTTTTTTTACAGAAAAAAATCGAAAACACAAATTAAGAAGCGGCTGATTATGTGTGGTTTATCATCCAAAACAGGCTTTGGAAAATTTGTTTCATAAAAAAATTGTTGTTTTATTGATTTTGGTTAGCTATTTATTTTGATTGATGACTATCTTTAGTTCACAATGCCGTGAAAACAAAAACTGTCACAGAAGTGTTAAACATTAATTTCATCCTATTTGTGGTTCATTGTTAATTCTCGCCGACCCATACATTATGGCCAGTTAAACATTGAAAAAGAAAAAAAAACTCAAAGGCAAAACAAAAAACAAAAAAGAAAGAAAAAGAAAAAAAGATCATTAATCAAGTGAAGCAAATATCTCAATCGCGACGTTATTGGGTTTGTTAACCTAAACCGCGCGTTTAAAACTTAATTAATAACGTTGAGAGACAAAATCTCAGACAAACAGAAAACAAACTAAAACGAAACGAACACAACAATTAAGATGACAAAACCTTTTTTTTTGCTTTGGCTAATTTCATTAAATATTTATGATGATCGCACATTTAGCTGACACACATCCCACCAAAACAGAAATACAACAACGCCACCGGCGACTAAAAAGAAAAACGCTAAACAGACAAATAGAACCAACTGCTGTTGGAATTGGAGGCATCGAAAATTAATCTCTGAAATCCGAAAAGAGCAAATTAAAAGTAGATTATTTTTATGGCGGCTCTGACGTGTTTGTTTCAATTCTTAATTCAAATAGAACTTGGCCCACGCAAATCAAGGCGTTGCTTTGTTTGCGTGTTTGTTTTCACGCTTCTTCTGGGCCACCGCAACAAAGCGCTGTGTTGTTGTTTTGGGGGCGAGAGGTAGCTCACACCATCGCACATAGTAATTTGTTGTATTGACAAATGCTAACTGTCAGTGGAACTGACAGTTTACATTTAAAATATATCGAAATAATGAGTGCCGGACATTTGAGAGACGGCTTGTTGAGTGCTTAAACGGGTGCATTCGAAATTAATTATAAATCGAATGCGCAGACGATTCGAGTGAAAGGATTAATTGAGTGTTAATTAATTTCCAATAGATCATCCAACAAATTTCGTAATGTTATTCGCTATTTCGAATTTTACGAATGACCTAAGAAATGTATTTCTTTATTCCAAAAAAAATATACACAACATTTCTAATGGTGATTTCGAACTAAAGCATCAGACAACAGACTGGCGACGTCGGCCCTCTGAATGGTCCTTGGGGTTTGGTTATTGTAATCACACCGTATTATAATCCAGCGCCGATGATCGCAACACCTAAAACCCGCCCACAAATACCAATCGTCCTCTCCCAACTGTTGCCGTACAACGATCTGTCATCTGTGTAATCGAGACCCTTTACATCAGAAAAGCCATCACATTAACATAACCGCTCGCCCAGTCAGTGGTTAATTAGTGTTCGTTATAAATATCGCTGACACTATCTAAGCCAACGGCATCGGCCAAAACAAACATTTCGGGTTTACACACGCCAAATACAAATGAGAAGATTTTATGAAATTAATAGTCACGACCAACACAACTGACAAACGCATGAATAACAAATAAGAAGAGAGAGCGAGAGAGAGAAAATATACAAAAAAATTATGAATACCATCATCATTGGCGCTTCGTTCCGATCATCAGTTTGATTGAATATTTAAAAAAGCCCTCTGACAATGAATTGCCTTAAATTCGTTTTTATTCGCGCCAGCAAACGTTTATCGGTTTTTGTGCGTTTGCTGGTTGTTTTGTAGGCGATCACCGGCTAATCACCGTGCAGACATTTGTGTTGAGTTTGTCATTGCGTGTGTAACAACATGACCTAATGGTCGACAATTTTAAAAAACATGTGCGAGAAATCATCTACTTGTGAAAATACTAACACACGAGTACACTGGAAAGCATAGCAATACATTTTATCAAATAGCTGATCTCTTTGTACCAACATTTGGTTTAAATTAGGCGATTTTTCTTTAAACACACAGCAATTTATAACAGATCACATGCTTCGGTATCACTTTACTTCACTTCACCAACTCTGATCACAAAAGTGACGGAAATTAAAAAAAATTGTACTTAAAAAAAAAAAATTTTAATTTATTGAAAAAAAATTATTTTAATTTAAAAAAAAAAATTATCATTGCCTTACGCTACAAAAAAAAAAGCTAGTAATGAATAATCACTATACAACTCTGATGTACTAAGGTCTCCTAGAGCATAAAAGTCACGAAAATTGAAAAAAAAAAATTGAATTTTTAAAAAAAAGAATTATTATTTTTTTTTAAAAAAATGATTAATTTTTTTAAAAATAATGTTCAATTTTTTTTTAAAAAAAAAATTATTTAATTTTATGTTTAATTTTAGGCGCCCCGGTAGTCGAGTTGGTAGCGTGCTTGTCTATCAGCGTGGGGGTTGTGGGTTCGATTCCCACCAGAGGCTTTGGTCTGTCGCTGCAAAGTTTTAGCCAAATGGTCTGTGTCACCCGGTTTACCCTTGGACCCAAAATTAGAATATAAATTTACTTTGTATTGTAATTAATAAATAAATAAATAAAAAATAAATGTTTAATTTTTTTAAAAAAACTATTAATTGTTCAAAGAAAAAATTATTAATTGTTCAAAAAAAAAAATTATTAATTGTTCAAAGAAAAAATTACTATAATTAAAATATAAATATTAAAAATAAAATATTTTTTCTTTAAAATGCTAAATTTTTTTAAAAAAAAATATAAATTTTTAAAAAAAATTGTTAATTTTTAAAAAATAATGATTAATTAAAAAAAATATTTTTGAAAATAATGTTTAATTTTTTATTAATTTATTTTTTTTCAGCAATATTTGTATTCAGAGGACCTGTACATCAGAAATATAAAGTGATTATTCATTACAGAAAAAAATCTGATGGACAAAGGTCCCCTAGAGCATTAAGAAAATGTTTAATTTTTTAAAAGAAATGTTACATTTTGCAAAAAAAAAATATTATTTTTTTAAAAAAAATTATTTATTTTTTAAAAAATAATGTTTAATTTTTTTTCAAAAAATTATTATTTGTTCAAAGAAAAAAATACTATAATTTAAACAAAAATATTTTTTCTTTAAAATGCTAAATTTTTTAAAAAAAAATATTAATTTTTAAAAGATGATGTTTAATTTAAAAAAAAACAAATATTAATTGTTTAAAGAAAAAAAAAATTATTATTTTAAAAAATAATGTTTAATTTTTAATAAATTTTTTTTAGCAATTTTTGTATTTAGAGGACCTTTGTATTTATATCAGAAATATAAAGTGATTATTCATTACAAAAAAAATCTAATGGACAGAGTTCAAAAATGACCGAAAATATAAAATTATTAATTTTTAAAAAAAATTATTAATTTTTTAAAAAAAAATTATTAATTTTTTAAAAAATAATATTTATTTTTTTTTAAAAAAAATTATAAATTGTTCAAAGAGAAAATTACTATAATTTAAAAAAAAAAATTTTTCTTTAAAATGCTAAATTTTTAAAAAATAATCTTTAATTTAAAAAAAAACAAATATTAATTGTTTAAAGAAAAAATATTTTAATTTTTTTTAAAAATGTTAAATTTTTTAAAAATGTTAAATTTTTTAAAAATGTTAAATTTTTTAAAAAATAATGTTTAATTTTTTAAAAAATAATATTTAAAATAAATTTAACAGAGAGAAAGTTATTATAATTTAAAAAAAAAAAATATTAATTTTTAATTATTGTGAAAAAATTATTATTTTTTTAAAAAATAATGTTTAATTATTTTTAAAAAAATTAAATTTTTAAAAAAATATTTAATTTAAAAAAAATTGAATATTTATATTTATTTCAGTCATTTTTTTATTCAGATGACCTTAAAACATCAGAATTGTAAAGTTCACTACAAAAAAAATGCTGATGGACAAAGGCCTCCTGAGTATAAAAATCACCTAAAATAAAACAAATTAATTTAAATTTGTTTTTAAAATGTTTTGGTTTTCGACTCGCCTCTATGGTCTGTTAAACGTTTGACTGCTTTTCGATTTAGTTTGATTGAAACATTTTCTGTTTGTTTGCTTGACAAATCGGAGAGACAAAGGCCCCAATTGTGTATTTTTTTAGTATTTTGTGTATGCAAAACACATTCCAGCCGACAAAGTACCATCATAACATTTTATGATCGTTTTAATATGTTTATAATAAAATAACAACAAATGTGTTGTTGTTGTTTTTTCCCAATAGGGAGGGGTTTTGTTTGTTTTGCTTTTGTTTTAAGGTTAAGTACAACGACGACGGCGACGACATCGTCTAGTGACGGCTGTTGTCTTCGGTGCCATTTAAACACCACAACAATGGAAACGTGATTTGTTTACAAGAAAGTCTAATGGAAATGGTTCAACGAAAAGCGAAAAACAACCGAATTACATTCACCTCAGTGCAAAGTGGGGAAGATAGGCGGCCGGTGGTCACCAGCGGACTTAAGCGGGCGTACTTTGAACAGACACACAGTTTCGGGCGTAACTCCCAATGTATTTGTTGCCCGTTGATTTATTACTTTTTTTTTTATTATGGCGCTCTGTTTCTTTGTTTCTTTTTTGTTTTCTTAATTAGTTTACTTACAAATAAGTGAAAAACATCAGGAACCACAATGTATTTTGCCATGCCCACATATGGTCATATTAATATGTTAATTAATTTATTTCCATTTTTTTTATAGAAAAAACCAAACAGCTACAAATAAATGACAAAACCAGTCGGTGCATGGCATACGGCCAAAGCAACAGTTTGGTGTCAGGTCTTTGTGAAAAACAGCATTTAATGCAAATTTGGAAAAAAAAACACTTAAAGTTTAAATGGGAATTGATGAAAAATCTAGATAGTAACTGTAGAGAAGTGTTGGAAGTGGTTCTTGAGCCAAAGCTGCTCTGGTAAATGCTCTTTCATTTTGAGCTCTCTGTCGTTCTCGAGAGATCGACACTTTTTGCCTCTGACAGTTTTTGTACAATTATTTTGTTTATATTTTAACCGCCCTGTGTTTGGAGATCAGCTGTTCATTTCCCATTCTTTTTTTTGTAAATTACATGAACTGCGACGACATTGAAGATATTTAATTTCAGACTGAAAACGCTTTTTTTAACCCTTACACCGTGTTTGTCATTTGTCATCTCTGTGGGCCGACTACCCGCATAGGCTGACATCGAAACTGAACATTGTTTAATAATTTATGTTGCTGGGTTTTTGTGTTTGTTGTTTTCTCACAGATTCAACACAAATTTACGCATTGAAATTATGTAAATTAATTTTAACTAATAACGTTGTTTTACCCCGCACACTCTTTCAATATCTCTCTCTCTCTCTGTGTGTCGTTCAGTTCTTGTTTGTTTGTTTTTTTTTTGTTATCGTTTTTGTTGTTGTTTTTCTTCTTCTTTCATTTTGATATGATAACGATAAAACAACACAACGGCGAACAAAGACTGTGTTTGAGGATGCGGATGAGGAGGTGGGCGAGGAGGCGGGCAATGACGTTGAATGGAGTTGGGTTCATTTGTTTGTTAACTAAATAACGAAAAACAAACAGAAAACAACAACAACTACAACAATAAAAAACAAACAGATGTTAACAAACAAATATGGGCGTTGCTAAAAATAACACTTGATCTATTGCAGAAAAAAAATAACAACAACAACAATAAACAACAGGCTTAAAATATAAGTATAATTGTGATTATACTCGTAGTCATACATATTTATGTGAAAATGTGTGTATACAGTAGGGTGGAGTGAAATAAAAGAAATAACACACTCGTAAAGAAATGTAGTTTGCGATGCTTAATAAGGGATAAATAAGGAAAACATTTTTAACCCACTTAGCGTCGAATTTTGTTTATACTTTTTTTTTGGATTTAAACTGATCAAATTGCTGATTTTATCTTGAATTTTTCACCGTTTCCCGTACTTTTAACAGGAAGATGGCGCCAATGTTTGAAATTTGAATATTTTTTTTGGAAATTTGTTGATGATTTCAACATTTTTTTTTATGAACTAATATTTTGTTTGTTTATTTCGAGGTCTTGTTTTATAATTATAATTTTAAAAAAATTTCGGTTCTGAGAAAATCGAAAATGGGATTTTTTTTCCGATAAAAAAAATCAAAACACACAAAATTTTTCAAAAGTGAAAATTGTGCTCAATAGAGTGGTTTCAACAAATGTATTTCTTTAAATTTTTTAATAAACAAAATAAAGCAATTTTAATGTTGGGCAATTTTTGGCAAATCGCTTATCTCAAAAACGGAAAAAAATGTGAAAACTTCACATAAAAAATCGGAAACAAAATTTTTCAAAAGTTAAAATTGTACTCACGGAACCCACAAACCGCATATTCTACAATTTGAATGCAGTTTTTAAAAAAAAAAAATTTTAATTTTGGCGATTTTCAAAAATCGCTATTGCATTTTTTTTAGGATTTAAGGGAAGTAAGTAAGTAGTAGGTTGGAAAATGATGTCCAAATTCATCAAATTAAAGAACCATTTTTTTTCAATGTAGGGCTCGCGCTTTGACATTTTTCTTTATATCTTTTGCGTTTACTGCGTGGGATTTTAAAGTGTGAGACATCGATGTTTTTGTCTCGAAGAGACCTATTTTCCAAATATTATTGTCATTGACCTCTGGTTGCTATTATCCCAAATCAGAAAATTAAAGCTCCCTTAAACTCATAAAACGCAAGACTTTAAGAAACAGAAAAACTCCTCAAAAACTTTGATGTCTTACACCATAAAATCCGACTGTAAATGCAGAAGATATAAAGAAAAATGTAAAAGCGCGACCCTGGTAAGAATGACAAAAAATTGTCAGCTGTTGTTTTCCATCTCCTAAAAAGGCGGGGCGGACTTTACGAGAGATAATCCTAAGGGCATGTTCAAATAGTCGAGCAAATCCTTAGAATACGGAAGTCGATTCCTTTTTCCAATAGATTTGAAGAAGTTCCCTGTTAATGGAAAGAAATGCCTTCAAACGTTCAAATACGAGGCCCACATATCAGTGTGGTACTTCCGGACCTAGTCATTTTTTTTTTTCATGATATCAACCCCAAGTAGTTTCTTGTTTTTGCTGTGCATTTAGGAGTCATTAAATTATTTTGTATGGCTTTAAATGAAAGTAATTGTTCCCCTGCCCTGTCTATCTCTCACTCTGTCGCTGTCTGTCTAAACTAGACGACCGGTGGCCCACATGAAATGTGGAACGCACAACTCCGGCCAGGAAGTACACAGCACGATTTGTTCTATTTTTGTCACACACTTTATAAGAAATTGTGTCACTTAGGTCTTTGTAATCACTGCCACCTCAAAAAAAAAACAAAACAAAACAAAAGGTAAATTGTTTTGTTTTATTTTGTTATTTATTTACATACAGACGGGAATGTAAATATATCAGAATGTGTTATGATTTGTTTTTCCTTTGGGGAAATAAATTACAACAAGTCTAGACATGATTGCAGCACGTCAACTTGCGTATCAGACAACAGACCGGCCGTCCGTCCGACCCATCGGGTTGATTAGAATTGTTTATTTGTTCAACAGACGACACAATAGAAATACTATTAACACTCGTACTCGTACTCGGCTGTCGGCGATGTAGGCAAATACAAATATTAATAACAATACAAATGGACAACAACTACTGGAAGTAATTCAATAACAACAATTACAGAATGTAAATAAAAAAAAAAAAAAAAACAATTGACAATTTTCAGCTGGCACAGTGCGAGGCCAACGAAAATTGGCAAGGTCGATGAGATTGAATCTTACAAAACCGAGGAGACCAAAGGCCAAGGGAAAATTATGTCCAAGGGATGATGGCAATGCCTCTGGCGAAATTCAACCAAAAACAAAGGAAAGTTCCGCTGAATTTATGTATTTTCTTCCATGGTCCATGGACGAGCAGATCCTTACAGACGAGCTTATACCCAGAAGTAAATCTAAAATTTCAAAGGAAAAACCAGTTGAAAACTCATCAAAATCTTCGTGAACAATTGTAACGTGTTGGATTCTCGAATAATACGTGAACGCTCGTTGACAAAATTATACAAGTTCAAGCTCAAATTAGAAAGCTACTAAAACCGATGCCAACATTAAACTTCCCTTCATTCAGAATTTTATAGAAGGTAATTTTCCTTTCATTTAGATCCCATGAAGAATGGAAAAAAAATGGTTTAGAATATAATTTGTTGTCATATGTAATTATAAAATAAATCGTTTAAATTGATTTAAATCGTTTTTATTTATTGGCGTCACAAATTGAATGGGATTTTGCGTTTCACAACAAGAACAAATGGTGGAAATATGACAACGTACCGTTGCCATATCATCAACAACTCGTTGACAGTGTCGTATCCCAATTGTGAACATCTTGTTGCCACAATTTTTGCACAAAACGTTCACAAAACCGCGTTGACAAAATTGAAACATCGTTGACGATTTGGCCATATACGTGTAACGATAGACTTTCGTGATCGTATGTTGTCAGTTCATGCACGTTTGGTCATACATTTTCTATGGCTGTTACCGTAAAAAGAAATCAATCGTTCGTTTAAAAATTTTAAAAAATTGGATGGTATTTAGACTTTATTCAATTGTGAATTTTAGATAATCACACAGGCAACGTACGCCCTTAAGAATCAAGTTCGCTTCCTGGGAAATATCCGTTTTATGGCGTCTTCCATTTTCAACGACTCCAAACGAACGAACGAGTTCGTTTTAGGGAAACAGACAGTTAACCTAGATATGTACAGGGTGTTTTTTTATGAGGTGTTTTTTTTAATATGAATCACTCTGTTGTCTGACAGCTGTTTTGACAGTTTAAAGTGACGTCTCTACTCAGTATTGTTTGGCAAATCATCTTGAATGGGTTAACTCCAGAACAACGCTTCCAAATCGTGGAAATTTATCCTCAAGTAATTGAAGAGAGGCCATTGAAAACGGTTTTTTGTAGAATTGGGTGTTTTAATAGAACCGGGTTTTCGGGTGAATCTGGTAAGGAGACGTTTTTTGCCCATCAATATAACATTTTCATTATGATGCATTTTTAAGATGAATTTTTGTTCTTAAATTTGTATCTTTTGGTCGCACCAAAAAAACATTTTTATTAGTTCCTAATAAATTTCCCCTATTCAATGGGTTCCTATTACATTTGCCCGCGACTGTAACAGCATGACACAATAGCAGAGATAATGACAATACATCCAGGCAGTTGTTTGGTTAGTTGTTCAGCTGTTCATGGACTGTAAACTGTTGTTAGACTTTGGATAGCTGTACATACTCACTTAGTAGGTGCAGTCATAACTTCTAGTTTTGCAGAACCCCTCCCGGGGGTAACGTAACGAGTAGCGAGACATGGTCGCAGACACAGACTTGGCACAGACGCAGACATGGTGGTCTGTCGGTTGTGCGGTGCCACTAAATAAATAATTTGTTGCAATTGAAATTATTGCAGTTGGGTTCTTTGCTGTCGCTGATCAGTATCCTACTGCTGGTGTCATGTAGCGTCTGGTAAGTTGATGTATTTGTACAGAAACCGCATACCCGCTTATTAAGAGAATTTAAGGGTGACGAGAATTTAAACAAAAAATGCTGTTTCTTTTTTTAATTTCTCTTAGTGGGAAAAAAGAACCGGAAACCCGGTTTTCAAAAAAAAAATCCCTTCAGACACTTTCTTTACTCTCACATGGTTAAATTGTCTGGAATCTGAACTTACATGCGTTGGGGGGAAAAGAACCGGAAAACCGGTTTCTATAAAAAAAACGGATTCTTTTTTAAAACTCTCTTTAGATTCCATATAAACTTTAATTTGAGCTTATGTGGGTTTGTGAAAAAAAAAAACAGAAACGGTTTTTTATAAAAAACAAACCAAAAATCCGGTTTTTATAAAAAAAAAACAAAACCCCGTTTTTTTTTTATAAAAATAACCTAAAACCCGTTTTTTTTATAAAAATAACCTAAAATCCGGTTTTTTATAAAAAATTGGTTTTGCTAAAACCAGTTCATTTTATAAGCAGACTGTACTCGTTACACCTTCCACAATCGCATTATTTTCTCAAATTCTCTTTAGACTTCTTATAAACTTTAATTTGAGCTAACCAGGAAAAAAACTAGGAAAACCGAGCTTATATCAGAGAAGAACCGAAAAACCGCTTCCAGACTCCTTATAAACTATAATTTAAGCTTGGGAACAGTGGGGGAACAAAGAACCGACAAAATCGGTTCGTATAAAAAAATGGATTATTTTTTAAAATTCTCTTCAGATCAGATAAAAATTCTCTTACGTCAGTTTGTGGAAAAAAAAGAACCGGAAAACCGGGTTTTAAGTAAGAATTATCTTTAGACCCCTTCTACATTCACCAACAGCAAATTTGTCTGGAGTTTGATGTTATGTGAGTTAGGTGGACAAAATAAAATCGATTTCATTTTAAAAAAGCTCTCAATTACAATTCGTAGAAGTTGTTCGTTCATGTAGCTAATTATCTGGAATAGAACCAGAAACCCGGTCTTTATAAAAAAAACGTTTTTTTAAACTCACTTCAGGCAACATCTTTACTCTAAAATAGCCATATTTTGCGGGCTTTTTGAGCTTACATGATATAGAGAAGAAAAAAACGAAAATCCGTTTTTTTATAAAAAAAAACCCGAAAAGCCGGTTTTTTATAAAAAAAAATAAACCAGAAATCCGGTTTTTTATAAAAAAAATAAACCGAAACCCCGGTTTTTATAAAAAAAATCCATTTCATTTTAAAAACGTTTTCAATTACAATTCGTAGAAGTTGTTCCAGTAGCTAATTACCTGGAATTTTATGTCATGGGTAAAAAGAACCGAAAACTCGGTTTTTACAAAAACTCTATTGAGACATTTTCTTTACTCTAAAATAGCCAAATTTTGCGGGGATTTTGAGCTTACATGATTTAGAGAAAAAACCGAAAGTAAGTTTTTTATAAAAAAATAACCGAGACCCCGGATTTTTATAAAAAAAAAATAACCGAAAAAGGTTTATAAAAAAAATAAACCTAAAACTCAGTTTTTTATAAAAGAACCAAAAACCAATTTTTTTTTTATAAAAAAAAATTCATTTAATTTTAAAAACTTTTTCAATTACAATTCGTAGAAGTCGTTCAAGTAGCTAATTATCTGGAATTTTAGGTCATGGGCAAAAAGAACCGAAAACTCGGTTTTTACAAAAACCGCTTTTTTTATTAAAAGAATCCCGGTTTTTATAAAAGAAAACCATAAAACCCGGTTTTTTATAAAAAAAAAAAAACATTATACCCGATTTTTTTTTTAGGAAAAAAACATAAACCCCGGTTTTTTATAGAAAAGAAAACTAAAACCCGGTTTTTTATAGAAAAAACCTGGTTTTGCACAAACCGATTCATATTATCAGCAGAGTGTATTCGTCAGACCTTCCACAATTCTCTGAGTTTATTACAAGAGAGTGGTAAACAGTCTCACTTTCAACTGAGGAAATTCTCCAATTAGCCAAGTCTCAAAAAAATTTGGTTACATTTCGCCTAAGTGATAAATTAAAGAAAGCCTGGGCCAGTCATGCATGTCATTAATCCACATAATTAATATTTTTATTAATTCATTACACAATGAATTTTAATATAATTTTTTTTATTTATTATTATTTATTTATTATTTATTTTATTTTTTTTTTAATTTCATATTTATCCTGCGTACCTTTTGGGTCCTTAAAACTATTCCGTGCATTTTATGTTTTACAATCGAAAAACAAAATGAGCGTAGAAAATCCCGTATTTTCGATTTAAAACAAATCTTGCGTAGATATTGGATCTGCCAGCTATATTATACTGACTGTAGTATATGTATATATATCTCTATATATCTGTGGTCACAACCCTTAACAGCCTAACTCGAGTTAGGACACAGTTGAGTTATTAGCACCATCGTATTCAGCGTATCTAAATTTATTTGCTCTAAATTGTTCATGTTTGTATCTCTTCTAGGAAGGCAATTAATCCTAAAAAACCTAATAGCTTAAGTTATTTTTCTAAATTACTGTTTTGACATAACTGCCTAAGTCAATTTAGGATTACAACAAATATAAACATTATTTTTTCATTATTGCCTAAATCAACTTAAGTCGTTAATCCAAAAAAACAAAGAAGCAATTTTATTTTCCTAACTTGAGTTAAGCTCTTATTCCGAATTACAATTTCGTTTTTTGTTAAACATAAATTGAGTTAAGGTCTTTCTCCAAACAAAAAGTTTTTTATTTAATCTGGAATAATAGCCTAACTCAACTTGAACTTTTTGACTTTCTTTCGTTCAACAATTCATAAGAGCCTAAGTGTCTTTTTCGATAATATCTTTTGACTGCGAGAATAAACAACTATTTTTTGTTAACAACTAAGTAAAGAAATTCGTTTCCTTGGAATCTGTAGCAAAGTTTTCCAAAAAACACCTTCTCCTGATTTTCAGTGAAGATGCAAAACTTTAAACTTCTGTACTGAAAATATTGAAAAACAGACTTAGGCTGTTATGGGTTGTGACCACAGATATATGTACATATATATATTCCTGATCATATCTCTCATGATTTACAAAAGCAAACATGTGATGTGGTGCCGTCGAGTGTTTAATGTTCACCTAACCGAACGACTCTTGTTTAATGATCGTGTTTATTTCATTATTAATTAAAATTTATCACCAACAACAACAACAACAGCGAAAACAAAAAACAAATTGTTAAAAACTTGTTTGCCTGCACTTGCAATGCATCCAAAACAAAAAGAACAACACTCCTTAAAATGTTTGTTTGTTTGTTTTTCTTGTCATCATTGTGGGTAGAAACGATTTTAATAGTCAAATATGTAAAACAAATAAAAAAATGTAGATGGCGATGAAAAACTGTTCTCGAGTGCTGATTTTACGAGCCTTTAAACGAGATGATAATTAAATTTTAAATGGGACCTTGGCCTCAGAAGATCAGAGAAACTACCTCAAGGGGGAAAAAGCGGGGAAGTTCACCCACATCGGTGATATCACTTGTATAATCACTGTCCAAGGGCCGGGCAATGCCATTTTTAGAGACATGTCTATGCGGCTTATTTAGTAATTAAGTCGCTAACATTAACATTAAGTCCGGGTTTTTATACATTCCTTGAATAAAAAGTGAATATTTGCAAAAATTCTACGTTAAAACTTCCTGAGGCCTGTTCTGAAACCTTACCTGATCATCTAAAATGCGGGCGGATCAAGAAATTGCTTTCACTTATGCCAGATAAAAAGGACTTCGGATAATTGAAACTTCTTTCATTTAAACGAACTGAGTGTGAACTTTTGAAATTGTTCTATGAAACGAAGATAGAAACTTGAGGCACACTTATTAATATACAATTTAAGTCCAATATTAATGAGCTTGGATGCAAATAGAGTGTACTCTCTCATAAGCGGACAGCTAAGGGACCGAGAAGTTTGTCCGCTTATGAAAGAAGTACAAAAGCGGACTGCAGCGGATGGGTACTGCAAAAACTGTCCGTTTTCTGATAGGGTGTCCGCTTAAGAGAGGTGTCCGCAAGCAGAGAGTACACTACTGTCAGTTATTTTCCTTTGGTTGAGTTGTCTTAAATGCGATTGACAGATAATTTTTTAGAGATGAATTTTTTTCTTTTGCTCAGAAATGTCTACAAAAATTGTATTCATAACATAAATTGATTCTAAAGTCTCCGTAGCGATGGGTTAAATAGAATTTATTAGGATGATCTCATAATAAATTCTATTGACCCAACTACAGAATTTTCAATGTTTCCATTTGCCCTATACGTCATCTCACCTATTATCTCTAGATCCGTCAATTCTCCTCTATTGTTGTGTATTAACTTTAAAGAGTTGCCATGCATTTCTCTTAAGCGGTGTGTGTCACACAAGCGATTTTTTAATAAAGCGATTTTTATCCAAAACAATCGTTACTAATATTTATTCTCAATTCAGCGATTTTTTCAATTAAAAGGCATGCGCTTATCCGAATTGGTCTGTAAATAGAAAAAAAAACGTACTCGGTGGCGAATGACTAATATTATTTCAGGAAATTTTAATTAATATTAATCATACGCATATATTAAACGTTCCCCGGTGCTTTTCTAGATCCGAAATTCTTTAGAAAGAGATAATGCGAGAGATGATGTTATGTTTAGCGCGATAGACAGACTAACTGCCGACATCGGAAGTGGAAATCAATAACAAAAATTCCTCGTTATATTATTTCAGGAAATTTCAATTAATATTAATCATACGCATATACTAAATGTTTCCCCGGTGCTCTCATATATCCGAAATTCGCAGAAAGAGGTAATGCGAGACCTTATTTTGCTTCTGTTATGAGTTCATAGGAAGCGCTGTAAACAGACTAACTTTCGACCTCCGAAGAGGAAATCCTCCTTGGCGAATGAGCAATATTATTTCAGTAAATTTTAATTACTATTAATCATACGCATATATTAAATGTTTGCCCGATGCTTTTGTAGATCCCAAATTTTATAGAAAGACATAATGCGAGACCTTATTGTTCTTCTGTTAGGAAGCGCTGTAGAGAGACTCACTTCTGACCGCCGAAGAGGAAATCAATGCTTTGAATATCGTAAATAGCAAAATTTCCTCGTTGACGAATGAGTAATATTATTTCAGGAAATCCTAATTAATATTAATCATACGCTTAATTTCCGCTGTGTTCCCAGATCACCAATCTGGTGGAAAAAGGAAGCATGAGTAATATTATTTCAGGAAAATTTCAATTAATGTTAATCATACGCATCTATTAAATGTTTCCTCGGTGCTTTTCTAGATCCGACTTTCTAGGCAGACTTACGTCCGACCTCAGAAGAGGAAATCAATCGAGAATACCAAAAGTTGGCGAATGAGTAATATTATTTCAGGAAATCTTAATTGATATTACTCATACGCTTAAACTGGAAATTTCCGAGAGCATGCCAATAGTGTGCATTTATTGGGCCCTATGTTATGAGTTCAAAGGATACTATATGGACGGATCTACACCTCTCTTATTATATTATTTAAGGCAATTTAAATTAATATTAATTATACGCCTATATTAAATATTTCTTATCGATGTCTTCCATTCTCCTACCAAAGCTGTGCATTTGGTAGATGGCAAACATCCTCGGTGTCGACTGAGTAATATTATTTTAGGAAATTTAAAATAATATTAATCATACGCCTATATCAAATATTTCTTATCGATGCCTTCCATTCTCCTACCAGAGCTGTGAATTTTGTAGATGGCAAATCTTCTCGGTGTCTTATAAGTAATATTATTTTAGGAAATTTAAAATAATATTAATCATACGCCTATATCAAATATTTCTTATCGATGCCTTCCATTCTCCTACAAAAACTGTGAATTTTGTAGATGGCAAATCTTCTCGGTGTCTAATAAGTAATATTATTTTGGGCAATTTAAATTAATATTAATCATACGCCTATATTAAATATTTCTTATCGATGCCTTCCATTCTCCTACCAGAGCTGTGAATTTTGTATTCGGTGTCGAATGAGTAATATTATTTAATGAAATACAAATTAATATTACTCATACGCACATGTTTATAGTTTTCCAAGCATTCCCCAAAAGCTAGATTTTGTTTAAGCTCACTGTTGTGACACCTCAGAGAACGGCTACGGCCAGACCACCATCCTCTCTGACGCCACCAAAGGGCCCGTATCAGGGCCACCACAAACACACTCCTTTCATCAATTGTCACGCACTCTCTGTACTCGAACTGTCAGCCACATTGTTGCACTCAAAGGCAGCCAAGTGAACTTCCACTGTTTACGCGCGTATCGCCTCATATCGTATCGCTACCAATTAACACACCCACACATCAACGCTGCACAATGAAGCTAATGGCTGTGCCGACGGATAGTATTCTTTTGATATCATTCTCTTGTTCTTCCACTTCATGTTATTGTTGTCGTATTCCTTTTCACATAGCGAACAACAAGTGCAGAATGGCAAAATGTGATAACGAGAAAAACAAATAGGAGCAGCGGCAACAACAACAACAACCACAAGACACATTAAGAGGCGACGACGATTTATTTATTGTATTTATTATTCATTATCGCTTGAGACAAGACGACGCAACGTAGCAACTACCAGACTGTGTGTCACGCCATGAAACCATTCATTTTTTTTCGTGGCGGATTCACTGTTGCCAGAGGTGGCAGAAAAAAAAAACGAAACTTATCGTTAAAACGCATTACAAAACAAAGGCTAATAAAACTGGCAGAGTGAAGGGCAAAGAAACACCTCTTTGCAAATGCCACATAGAAGGAAATCGAGAACGAAATGGAACTCAATAAGAAATCGGCGAGGTAGGTTCAAAAACAAAAAGTAGGCTTGCAACTGGCCGAGGCAAAATAGTGGAGTTTGGCAGCTGCTGCTTTGAGATTGTGGACAAATGTGTCTACCTCAACTACGCCTTCATTAGAAAGAATAATGAGAGCAGCGAAATAATGCGGAGGTTCTATGAAAAACGCCCCCCAAAACAAGGACGAATTCCCCAGAAAAATCTCATAGAAAATTGGGGAATTTTTCAACAAAAATTTGGGAGTTTTTCATAATATTTCATTCTACGTTTTTGTTGAATTTTTTGTATACAAAAATCCCCAAAAAAATTAACAGTGACAAAATTTCGCAATTTTTGAATTTTGGGGAATTTTTCGATTTTTTTTGGGATTATTTCAAAACACATGTGAACCATACACAGCGCTGGCCCGATTTTTTTTTTTTAAATTAATTGCGGTTACGAAGCTAATTATGACCGCAATTCAAAAATGGAAAATCGGAGCAAAATGTAGACCACAACAACACGCACATTTTAGGGTGATTTTTCACGTTTGTCAAATGCGATAATTTAGGGACGTAACCGCAACTAATTTTTAAAAAACGTTATTTGAAATCACATTTGTTTTAAAAATATCCCAAAAAAAAACGAAAAATTTCACAAAATTAATCGGGGAATTTTTCATAGCCAAATTTTTAAAATCGCACGCGAACTCGCGCGTTATATGAATTTTTCACGTTTGTTTGGGTTTTTTTTCACATTTCACTGAAAATGCTAAGAATCAGACTTTTTTTTTAAATCACATTTTCCAAATTAGGAAAAACTTTTGTGAGGATTTTGAATTGGGTAATTGAATTGGGCAAAAATTATATTTCTTTTTTTTTTAAAACAAAAAATTCATATTTTCCAAATTCGAAAAATCTTTTGTTGTATTTTTGAGGGATTTTGAATTGGGTAATTTCTCAAAACTTTTTTTTTTTTTTTTTTTAAAAAATCATATTTTCCAAATTCGGAAAATCTTTTGTTTTATTTTTGAGGGATTTTGAATTTTTCTCAAATTATTTGAGGGTTTTTTTTAGAATATATGGAGAAATTTTTATATTCGGCTTTTGGGGGGATTTTTCATTTATTTTTGGGAATTCTTCATTTTTTGGTTTGGTGGTCATTTTTCAATTGGTTTATTTTTCATAGAGCCGAATTTAACAACAGGCACTTATTCTACTCTGTTGGTTTTTTTTAGAATATATGGAGACAGTCTTATGTTCGGCTTATGGGGGGATTTTCCATTTATTTTGGGGAATTCTTCATTTGGGTATTTTTTTAAATTGGGTTCTTTTCATAGAGCCAAATTTAATAACAGACACTATGTTTTCTACTCTGTTGGTTTTTTTGTCTACGCAGAAATATGGAGAAAAATCCATAGCCAAATCTAAGGCATCCATATCGAGTTCTTCTCTCGATGAACTAAACAACAGAAGCTCATTGTACTCCGTTGTTTTTTTTGTCTCCGATATATTTTCGAAAGAAAAATCCAAAGCTATGGCATCCCAATTAAGTACGCATCCCAATTAAGTACGTGATAGGTAGTTTTTGCCCCTATCCTGTTGTTTGCTGGTGAGACAAACAAAAATTCTTCAGCGACCCGACATGAAGCTCATTCAAATAGAATGATGGTGGTAGAGACAACATAATTGGTTAAGAACGAAAAGGTCTCTCGAAAACTCCCCAAAAAAAAATTGTAACAAATCTCGTCAATTACGTTACTTTAAATAAATTATCAAATATTGATTTCAGCCATAAAAAAATAGATGCTCTTAATAAACAATCCCTACTAAATGGATTGAACTACAAACACCCAACCCAGTGAGCTGTAGGGCCATTTTATATGTACCCACAAATTGCCCAACATCACAAATAATCAGCGCAGTTGGCAACGCTGCTGCTTGTTATCGTCGCTGCTATTTTCCTTTTTTCGCATACACTTCGTTCGGTCTTTTTTGTTGTTGATCTTTTTCTCATTTGCCACATTGAGGTTGGTCAACAAAAAAATTAACAACAACAACGAAATGCAAAAGAAAAGACAAGCAAACAACAAACTCAACCATACAACAAACATCACAAACGAAAACAGTAGCTCATGCACACACATATTCATACGCAAAGAGATAGAGAGAGAGAGAATTTTAAACATCCAACTTAGGCCATCACATTGCATTAACCGTAATGCGTCGACGAAAGTGCAAATAAACACGATGGCGGGGGGGGGGAGGGGTTATAGTGGGGAATTCATAAGAAAATACTAAATACTTAACTATACAACAGTGACAGAATGGTGGGAAGAGAAACAGTGATGTCTAGGGGAAGATAATGAAATGTTAATAAACTTAACCAATAACTTAACGAAAGAACGAGGAAAGAGCTTAAGTGGAAAATTAAATAAAACTAATAGTAAGTTTGCAAAGACTCAAAATACCAATTACCCCTTCGCAGCAAAGGCGGGCGGCGGTTACCGATGATGTACGTCATCGCACGCTAAATACCAAACAGTCACAACTCAAAATGCGAAAGCATTAAGGCAACTGAAATGAACGTTCTTTAGTTTAACATACAAATTGACATAAGTGTATTTTTCCAGTTAATGAAAATAATGATGTGAAGGAAAATGTTTGCAGTAGTAGTAGAGATATGTACTCTGAATTAATTTCTCAAAACATGACAATTTTGGAAAATTTTGAGTTATGACCCTTTTTGTGTTTAGGCTGCGATATCTAGTTACAACTAACTAAGTGGATTATATTTGGCTTGCTGGTTTTCGCATGTCTGAAGTCTTAAGTACACTCTTCGATTGACAGCTCAAGGACATGGGCATTACGTCAGCAAACGCAATTTAACGCATTGACTGGCGTTATGTGGTTTCCATAATCGGTGATTTTGTGGACGGTTTAGTCTCTAACCCTAAGTGTGATTGAAGGGTTTCATGAGTAATCGTTGTTAGTGCTTTGTTACGGTTTCTAATCGGGGATGAGCTGATACGCCAGAAATGTACACAATCCTTTGAGTTAAACGCCCAATGTAATTATCAAATGGAAGAAACCGTTGTGGAGTAAAGCGTTTACACCCCAAAATTGTTGAGACTGTGATGAAAATCCAGGACATGGCAATTATATATTTTGATGTTTACTTTGTATTGTACTAAATAAGAACAAAATTGAAATGCTGTGGCTTTTCAACAAGCACCCATAGTGAGTCTGAACCAGGATCGTGGAGTCTCGGAGTCGAAGACTGGAGGTGGCAAATTTGCTGGACTCCGATTTACATACATTTCCCATAAAATAAATTAAATGTATTAAGAACAAGTTAAGCTGGTAATATTTTTAAAAATTCCAAATAAAGGATTTTTTAAAAAGACGTGTTATTTTGAATCACCCGGTATTTCGGTAGCTGTCACTTTTGAAGCTTTCATTCATTGACATTTGACAAGTAAAGTGTGTTTTTTATTGAGGTATAGAACTTCGAATTGAAATAAAACACAAGAAAATCGTTTTAATGTCCATCAATTTGGCTTTATTGGAAGGATAATTTTATGCCATTAATGTTTAAATATGATTTCGGGCATGTGGCCGCCGCGGCTGGCTCGAATAAAGCCAATTCTACAGGTCCAATTTTCAACCACTTGTTGGAACCACAACTCATCCACATTCATGCCATCCAATTCGGGAACAAAATAGTCGGTTATCATGGCTCTATACCGGTCTCCATTAACGGTAACTGACTCTCCAGCATTATTTCGGAAGAAGATGGCCCAATGACTCCACCAGCCCATAGAGCACACCAAACAGTCAGTTTTTGTGGATGTAATGGCATAAAATGGACGCAGCTTGCGGTGAATTTCGCGAACTGAACCATTACTTTCGAAATAAATTTGCACGATTTGCAAGCGTTGTTCTTTTGTCAACCTGTTCATGATGAAATGGCAAACCAAATTAAATATTAATCACTTGACAGCTGACAAAATGGCCGCCAGTTAAAAAAGTGATGCCAACTTAAAGTTCTATACCCCAAAAAAAAAAACACCCTTTACAAACTACGCCAGAAATTGGAGGAAGGTGCTTTGTTTTATATATTTTTTTACAAAGCTTGTTCAATTTTAATTTTTTTTTATATTAAAATTTATTAACTTTTACATATTCGGAAATTTTAAAAATATATTTGGATTTTTCAGCTTTGTCCGACTATATCTCCTACATTTTAAGAGCTGTTGTACTCAAAATTATTTTATCATAAATTGTATTTTCTTATCTCTATTATGACGTCAACATTTTGTACCTAATATACTTTAACTGTACAATTTTTTTTAATATTTGATTTTGAAAAAAAAAAAATAACTTACACTTAAGGATGTTAAAGAAACATCAACACCGTGTCGAAAAGGTGGAAGGGTTCCCCATTGGTTGCGGGCAACTTTTTTGCGACCGGAATTGCATTTAGTGCAAAATTCCCATTTGTTTAGTCCCAAAAAGCCAACTAATTATTTTTGTCTCTTTAAATTTGAAAAAATGTATTTTTTCTTAGTGCGGAATTGTATCCCCACCCAATCAGAGTTCTTTAAACGTTGCTCTGACCAAAAAATCCCCACATCGGCGATAGAATGTATTTTTTGTCAGAGCTCGCCATAATTGGTCTCTAAACCACGCGTCCACTGACACGATGCCAACCTGTCGCGAAAAACCCTCAAACTATGTTCTTCTTTGGTTTGGTCTTCGCTCAAAAAAATTTGGTTAAGGATATTTGGCGAGCTCTGATTTTTTGTTGGTAATTTTTTTGAATTTAAGAACAAATTATTATGCTGACGCGAGGCGACCGTCGTGGCAACATGATGCAGCAACATGTTTTGTTTGTCCACTCCACACGTGACGACTGCGTCGGCGCAACCTCAGCATTGTGTTTAGCTGCGTTATAGAAAAAACACAAGCGGTAGAATAGTTAAACTTAATTTTTCAGAAGATATGTCCCAAAGCTCTCTCAAGTTTTTATCTTCTTTATTAAACTTAACATGATTTTCATTATTTGCAATGGTCATTTTCCTTTCACAACAATTGTGACTTTGTTTGTGCGGCAATTTACTGCTTGTTTCCATAAAACGAATTTGTTTGTTCGTTACAAATATCGTGAAAGCGACATACAGTGGGTTTCAGACTTTATTAAATTGTGATTTTCAGCTATATTTTAGATATCGATATGTGGAATACAATCCCAAACGAATAAGCCCTCATCTCTGCTAAAAATCCATTTATGGGGCATTGACAATTTGCAACGAACGATCCAAAACGTTTTATGGAAACAGGCAGTTAATCAATTTTTTCTAATTTTTGTTTTTTCTCCACACATTTTGTTGGTCCAGCAATTTTTACTCTTTAAAATTTTTTTTTTCTAATTTTTGTTTTTTCTCCACACATTTGGTTTGGCCAGCAATTTCTTCTCTTTAAAAACAATTTTTTCTAATTTTTGTTTTTTCTCCACACATTTTGTTGGTCCAGCAATTTCTTCTCTTTAAAAACAATTTTTTCTAATTTTTGTTTTTTCTCCACACATTTGGTTTGCCCAGCAATTTCTTCTCTTTAAAAACAATTTTTTCTAATTTTTGTTTTTTCTGCACACATTTGGTTTTCGCAGCAATTTAATCATTTCTTATTATTAAATTTTTAAAAATTTGCTTTTGGATCTTTTGTTTTTTCTCCAAACATTTTCCACTTAAAATTTCAATTTGCTAATTCCACATGATATTGTTGAGGACTAATCAAATCCTATCACGATGACGATCTCGATATAAATGTGATCGACCCCAACGACTAGTGCCATCTCTGGCACTGGAAGGAGTCGATGCCGGCGTACTGCGGCAAACTTCATTAAGACGATTTTTTTTTTTTTTTTTTTTTTTTAATTTATTCCGAAATTCCTAAAGTAATAAAAAAAAATTCAGAATCCGAAATGTCCCGAATTTCATTTGCTATTTCAAGACCAGCACACTGTCAGTCATCGATTAAAGAAGATGTTGGCCAACCGTCCGTTTTCCTTGGCCATATTTCGTTTTGTTTGTCTCGGCACGCTTATCACACCAACCTCGTTCATATAACCCGCTCTCTGTGTCCACAAATGCCTGACAAAGTCACCGTCACCATTCTCGAGGTGGAATATAAATCATTTGCAAACATATTCTAAAATCGCTTCGCATCTTCTCGGTCGCCAGTCATTCGATTCTCTTCATCTGAAATTTTCCGTCCGTTTGGATACACAAATTATTCGTAAAAAAAGTGATTACTTTTGCTGTTGATATTTTGTGTTTAACATCATTCTGGACTTAGTATGTCACATTACTCACACCCATCTGCTTGGTATTAGACCGAAGTGAGAGTATGTATTAGTGCTTTGGTATTTGGAAACAAAGAACATGAATAGATTCGAAACTGTTTCGTATGACATGTGTATCGAATATTTGGCCCAGAGGCCCTGAATTATGATAAAAAAAAAAACAAAAGATGCCATTGACGATGTAAAGTGAGTGCTGTGTGCAGTTTTCCAATTCAAATTTGTTTGGCAATTATGAACCAACACAACTAGAGTTTTCCCCCGGCCCGACAGCGACAAATAAAGAACCCCCGATCAATTCGAAACAAATTTTCATAGACGTGAATCCATTTCAACAGATCGAGAGTAAATGATTTACTTCAGTCAGCAGATTTCTAAAAATTACATGATTCGCAATTGAATTCAAAAAGGTTTCTCGTTTATTTCTGAGGTTATGGCCATGGAGACTTTTAGAGTTAACAGTATGAGGGTGTTGTCAATGCTTAAAGCAAAGACCATTTTAATTGGGGTCGTCCACTCCAACACCTTTTAAAAAGAAAATATGATTCACATTTGTTTGAAAAAAAAAAAAAAAATCCCCAAAATTAAAAAATTGAGAAATTTTTCTTTGCTAAATTTTTGGGGAATTTTTAATATGAAAAAAAAAAATGTTGACATGGCTTAAATCTTTCATGACCAAGACATTATTTACAAAAAGTTATATATTTTATAAAAAGCAGTCCGGAGTTCGAATCCATTCATATCCATTACTCGCTGCCATACGGCATCGCTGGCTATGAATGGGTTAAATATTACTTTCATACCTTCATTTTCCGAATGGAAAACAAGCTCTTTTCTATTTTCTCAACAGGATGAGTAAGCACGGCTCTATGAAAACTGCCCCCCAAAAAAAGTGAAGAATTCCCCCCAAAAAAAAAACCTCATACAAAATTGGGGAATTTTTCGTTTTTT